>JARHVA010007031.1:0-635000 GCA_037957365.1 Torreya grandis
ACTACACTATGTACTCCTCAAATATAATCAGTACCTACCTCCCATCATCTAGATCAAAATGGGATCCTCATACTCAAGGGCATCCCACCATTAATAAGATATAATGGATCCCACTGATGTGTCATCCACCATGTGGTATATGCCTCTATGCATCCAACATCATATACATCAATAATATCTATAATTGTATCCTACACATCTAGAGGTAATGGTGCTAACTTAGCCTCAATAGGCCTCCCATAAGCTCCTACCCTTATTGGTGCCCATGTATTCCTCACCCACACCCATAATTTAGAGGGAACATATTGTGGTACCCCAAACTATCTAGTCATGTACTCATACTAAAAGTTTGCATATACTCCAACTAGTGGTCATGTAACCAACAACTGACCCTCATATACTGTAACTACACTCCATTCTTGAGCCACCTAAGAAATCCTTTATAGAGCCTCCATATGATATCTTAAGTGACTAATCTATGTAAAACTCATCCATAATGATTTATCCTAGGAGACTAGATAGCCAACATACTGATCCATCACTATCCAAATGGTTGTGGAGGTTCCCACCTCTCCCTTGGTAATCCTATCAGCCACACAACTACTATGTGCTCATAAGCCCAATAATGTAATAAAGTAGTCACACTCACACTACCATTGAATTCCTCCTAAGTAAATCTATAAATATCCTTATATAAGTGGGTAAGCATAGTCCTACCCCATGACAACATAGTACAATACACCTATATATTATGCATAATCCTATGCATTTTATATGCAATCAACACCCAACTCCTATTTACAACATCAAATGAGGCCAAAAACATAACCAACCACTTCTATAGGTGTGAAAAAATAGATTGTACTATAATTAATAGTAACACATCTCTATCACTACCTCTTCAATGTATACTCAAAGGTACACTAGCAAAATATAAGGATCCATGATCAATAACATATGCACCCATGTCATCCTACAATTTCACCTGACATCCACTAAATATCAAATGTAGAATATGATAAAAATTCTCTAGAGCAATCATAATCTCCCTAGTAATAATATAGAAAGTACATGTGTCCATATTCCACCTCTCACATAAGGTGGTAATTAGATATCTATCCCATTGCACAATGCCTAGGTCACACACATGACCCTACCCTACTCATTCCATCATAGCTCTCTCATTAACTAAAAAAGGTAGGAACCTCAATGTCTCCATAACTTGACCTATAAAAAACTCCCTCATCCATACCTTGCCCTATAAAACACTAGAAAACAACATATATATTAGTCCATAATGCCTAATCAACATCTAAGCAAAAACCACAACAACTAAATAAAGCAACAACTTAGAAAATCCAACCTCTAGGACAATAATGTTGGGTATAGGACAATAGTGCTAGAAGAAGGACACGAGCACTAGAACTAGTCAAAAAATTCCTAGGTTACTTAAAACAATTCAAAAACATCAAAAATAGGCTTCCAAATAGGAAAAAATCAAGCATTAAGGTTACTTACCAAGGTAACATCACCACTAGCTTCCATTTGTGCTACCAACTACTCAAACTAGGTCATGATAGGTATCATCTCCTTAGCATATCTCTCACTCTAGATATCCAAATCTTAACCTCATAAAATGCGTAACTAAATTGAGAATCAATCTAATTCCTTATATTAAACAATTTTTCATTTAAATCAAAATACTATTTTGCCTATAATTTGAATCTTATAACTCCATTTTGTAAACTATTTTCTTCCACAAAATCATGAAAATATTACTTTCAACATCACATGAGCTTTAATCCCTTACTACTTCATTAGCCTACTATGGCATGCACATCTATATACCTCTTTTATATCTAGATATACAACTTGGTCCTAACCAATAAAAGGCTCGTTTAACTTTTAAACAACTCAGCCTAATCAATTAAATAGAATTTCAATCTCCTTATAATAAGCCAATTTTTTTTTCCACTTATGCCATGAGCCATCACTTTTGGCTCAATCTCCTCTATCATAGATCTTATCCCTCTCCCCAAAAAGGGGCATCATTATTACTATTCCTATTCTTACACTTACCCAACATACCCATCCACTCTTATAGGTGGATACAACATGGTTCTTACACCTCTACTATTTAGATTATCAAATTCATCTTAGATTGGTTGAAATATATAGTGATTTAGATTACATAGGCCACTCAACATTATTTAAGACATTCAGAGGGATATACTTTCAATTTATAAATACACAAATTAGTCAAATACAATGGTTCAAATTATATGGATTCATAGTGACTTTTATATAGATTCAAACTCAGATACTAGATTTAGGGACATGTATATTACTTTATGTCTCATATATACAACTTCATACAACATGACATAGTTACAAGACTAGACAAATATTATAGGCATCATGTAGAGCACAGTGTTTTGATCTCTAATTTTTGCACATGGGGCATGAAATAATAGGTCATATCATATGTGGTTATATAGATTACCAAATTATACATACCATCACTCACATACTAGATTTGGGGGCATGACAACAGATGTTCATGTTATTCACCATCTAGGATTATATATATTGGAATGTAAAGACATGCCATTATCTTCTTTCACATTTACTAGAGTTTTAGATTACACCCAGTTGTACCTAAGTTATCATCAAGTTAGACCATATGATCATATGTAGTAGTTGGTCCATATTATTACCTAGACCTAGACTATATGAGTTTATATAGGATAAAGGACAAACATTGGTTTTGGGCCTCTGATCATTTCTTAGTTCTAGTTTAGAGATTTAGAGTGGGGGCATGACATATTTTACTCTTTACAACATATAAATTCTATACACACATTTTAGATTACATGATTTTATGTGGGATAGAAGGAAAACATTGGTTTTGGGACTTAAACATTTCTCATTCAAGTTAGATTTAGTGTAAAGGGAAATCATTTCCCTCCTCCATGTTATACATATTCCACTTATAGATTTAGTATAGAGGGAGTCTATTTTATAGATTCCTCCTTTCTCTAGACACTATTTAGCTCTCCATCCACTTCCTTAGATAGGAAGTGAGTTGGACCCTTTTGTAGCACATTCATTTCTATGCAGGTAGGTTCAAGTACACATTTTATTTTCATTATTTTACTCTAGTAATTCATTTCATTACATTACTATATTAAAAGGGGGGCAAATGTATACACCCTAAATTGGTCAAACAACCACACATATCTTGTATTTTTATAATCTTTTCATAGGAGACTCTGACTGGAGAATATGAGATTTGTTCACATTTATCCATGTCTTTCATTTTACTCATCTTGGTCTTATTTCATACTTACATCATATTTTTTCTATTCCCTATCATCTCAAGCCTTTCAAAAAGTCATTCCACCTTAACCAATCAGGTTTTATATGCTCTTTCCATGCCTCCAAACCTGTCAGTCAAGGACAATAGTGCCCAACTTGGACTACAACATCAGTAACACTAGTGTCCATTTCTATTGCTCCTGTCTAAGGTCATTTTGAGTTCCAATGGTCATTTTACTTCACTTAATAGGTCATATACCCTTTCTTAGTATCATCCTTAACTTTTCTAATGTTGGCCAAATGTGATTAAAGATCCCAAATTTAAAATAAAGAGTCTCCTATATAAAATACTACATAAGGAATTTTATATCTAACACTTACTACTTTGGCACATTAGATAATAAAAATCAGTCAATAATATAGCTCAACATTTTGCATCACACATAGACTTGCATGCTTGATCAAGGAAGGGCCTAGGAAAAAGTCATTCTTGCATTTATTATGTGCATTGATTATGCATGTTCCCTAAGGGAGAATTAAATTTGATCTAAGACCCTAACTTGAGGGTTTATGTAGGTAGTTATCAGGACAATATGGGTTCTAGATTGTGTGATCATTCTTCCCCTAACCTAGTTTTTCTCCCTTTTACTTTTGATGCATTTGTTATAGGTATGTGTATAGATAAATATAAGGTTTTGATATTAGAATGGATCTAAAGTGAGATCTATTGACTTTCAACCTTCAAAAGTTCATAGGCATGGTCACATAGACATAGTGAACAAAACCCAAAAAGCTTAGGTGTCCTAGACAATAACAATAAAAGTAGACTACAATGTTGGTTCCACTAGTGTCCTATTTATTCAACACTCCTATCCAATCATAAAATGAAGTCCATATCCTAATTTGTGATAGTGTCCAAGTCCTACACCATAATTTATATCTCTTAAAATAATTAATTTAGTCCGTTTTGAGACAAGTTTATTTCTCTTTCTCATGTAAATTATTTGATAAAAATATATATATTACCATAGTAAACTAGATTTTTCCCTTTATTCTAGACCCTTTATTATTTAGGAACTATATCCTAGTTTCCCAAATATAATAAAACATGATCTTAGATTTCATTATGTTATAAACCTAAATTATTTATCTGGGCACAAATTTATGCTCATTGCTCTATATTATTATACTAGATGAATTGAGGTAGTAGCCATCAAGAACTTAAGAGCACAAGATGTGATCAGTTTCCTTGAAGATCATATCAAAATCAGATTTAGCACACTTATTTTGTTGGTTTGTGATAAAGGGAATTTTTTTTAATTAGATGATTTTATATAATGGGCCCTTGATAATTATATCACCATTAGATCATCCTCCAATCAATACCCATGACAGAATGGATTGACTGAATTGACCAACAAGAACTTGCTTGATGCTATTAGGAAATATATTATAGATAATCCCAAAGATTGGAATATATTACTAAAATACACACTCTAGGTAGATCAAACTTGGCACAAGCATGTCTTTAAAGCCTCCCCATATATACTAGTTTATGGGA
Organism: Torreya grandis; assembly: GCA_037957365.1. NCBI lineage: Eukaryota > Viridiplantae > Streptophyta > Pinopsida > Cupressales > Taxaceae > Torreya > Torreya grandis. The sequence continues at coordinate 4,880 of JARHVA010007031.1, forward strand.
ATAAATTAATGTTCCCAATCATGCTGAAGATGCTAACATATCAATTTACGAAGGAATACATAGAACCCAATGAGAAGATAGAGTATAGATTATTGGATATTATAAAAATATAAGATTTCAAGAATGAAGCATTACAAAACTTTAGTAGACATCAAGATGTAGTCAAAATATGATTCAATAAGAGAGTGAAATATAAAGCATTCAGGATTTCTGACTTGGTGCTTCTATGGGACAAAGCCCATGAAAAGAAAGGAATACATGGAAATTTTACCCCACTATGGATAGGACCTTATTATATTTTTTAGATCTTGGATAATAATGTTTTCCATTTGAAGGACCTCTAAGGTAACGAATTGAAATATCCATTCAATAAATAGTTTTTAAAGCATTACTTCATGGCTACTCCATCTGGAGATGTTTCTAAGTAATAATGGATGTTTTGTTAGAGGTAGGGTTAAGTTAGATTTGAATTATTAGTTATCATCTTGATTTCATTCATTTTATTCCATTATAATAGTTTTTTCTTTATAAATTATTTGTTCTCGATTTCTACATCTTACTTTGCTTAGCATAGTTGTTTGTTTTGTAGTAGCTTTCCTAATTTCTAAGATATTTTTTATTTCATGTAAATATAATTGATCACTCCTAGTATAATCAAGAAATAACCTAGGTATTTTGAATCCAACTTGAATTGATGAGTGCTATACATTGTACATCATAATTCCTAATCCTAGTAAGTAATGAGAGAGTTAATCATTATGATGTTATGAAGTAGATGATTTCACTAGGTATATAAAAGCTACTCCCATAGCTTCGTGAAAATTTGTAAAGATTTCCTTATCTCCCTAGATCAAATTCACATTAAATACTAATAATTATTTGAGTTAATAGCCATTAATGTGATTCAATTTGAGAGGGACATTATGATGAACCCAATTATACCAACACTAGTTTGAGGTGGTCACCTTCTTTCTTTTGTTCAAAAAAATAAAATGAAATAAAATAAGTATAATCCAAAAGTTTAAAAATAAAATAAAAAGGAATTAAAATCCTACATGATGAAAAAATATCAGTGTATCATGCAATATATAAATATATGATAGAAGGAATAAAATGTGATCAAAGGTATCTTTATTAGGGCTATGGATGCCTGACTGGCAATAAAACAATGCTTGTGTTTTGTAAATTTATGTTATCTTAACATCCAATCATAATTAAACCTACAACTAATCCCATGTCTTTGATAAAATCCATAGATAAGGAGAAATATATAACTTAGACATATTGGTCTAAGGTATGGGTAAAGTAGGTATGTTGTATTGAGGTATTAAGAGTCCCTTTCATATTTCTAATATAATCAACTCTTTTATAGTATGGTTCATGATCGATATTGGGATTTCAAAACATGGATTCTAGGTTCTTAAAATTTAAGAGTATTCACCTTTGTGAGTCACCATTTATTGTATTCAACACACCCCACCTTGGATTTTATTTGAAAAGTCGGGGCCCCTTTGTTTTTAGAAAGATTATTTATTATTTGAGATATGCATGTGTGTTTGTTTAGTTTTATTATATATGGAAAATAGATGTTTTAAATATTAAATATATTAATTTTAATATTATTAAATATATAAAATAATATGATATTAGTCACCTTAAATAAATGAGTGAGATGGATACCACTTAATTAACATCTCTAATATGGAAATAAGGTGTAATCTGATTGAGTGGTGTGTATGAAATTGATTGATCCTAGAGATCAAATAATTATAAGCAAACTTTGGCCAAAGCAGTGTTTATGGTTAAACATTGCCTTTTCATTTTTTTGATTTAGTTTAAATGTTTTGTATGATATTATGTTAAAATAGGTTTCTTTATTAGACTACATGTAATATTTATCTTATATCACATAGGTTCTAGTTATTACTCTTGATTCCTGCACCATCATTATCTACTCATCTATGAAGGTAGGGCCATTCCCTTATTGGGAGATTGTGCAGGGGATCGATGGTACATGATTGGTGTTAAAAAGTACTCAGATGATTCTCTCCCTCCCCTTAGCAGTACTTCACTAGTGACTACACTCATGATTACTTATGGATGATTCAAGTTCGATGAGGATCACATGCTCTGTGGAGCATTATATCATTGTACATTATTATTAATATATGTATTATGTTGAAACTATACTATTTTTTATATTTTATTATTATAATAGTTTCCTATACCATTTTGTTAGTTGTGGATGAATTTGTAAATATACTTTATGAAATAAATTCAGTATTCTTTTTTATATCAACATTGTTCTTGATCTTGATCTTGTGATCATTAGTTAAATATAATTGTATTTTTGGTTTAATCATGATCAAATATTTTTATTGAATTTGTGTAAATATTTAAAAGATAAAAAATAATTTTTTTACCTTATTCTAGTAAAATATAGTGGGGTTGTTACATGTATGTTTATTTTCCTTTGAACAAAAAACTATGTTTTAAGATATACATTATAGTTATAGATTTTTTATCATGCTGATTAGATTCACACATTATTCATTTATTGATTTTATAGATGATGAGGGATTCTATATTCACCCCTCATAGATGACAAGAACGTTTTCCTGATGTTTCAACTACATATGAGGATCCACTATCTTTGTATCATGTCATGATTCATGGTTGGAGACTGGTGAGAACACATAGTAAAATTATTTTTTATCTTCAAAAAATTATATTTTATGTCATATTTAAATAAATGTATGAAAATATAGATCTAAAAATTTGTGTATGTTCCATAGGATTCTTCATCATAGGTGTATATGTGGGTCGCAGCCCTAGACAACCATTTAGATGGAATACAATGAGTCTAAAATCATTTTTCAAAATTTTGTTCTTAAAAAAATTATCATTTTCAATATACAATTTTAATGCAATATATTTTATATTTCATATGTTGTGTACTAAAGTATACTCTGATCAAGATAAAATAATCTTATAATATTTTTCACATAGCAATCATTATGGGTAACCCTATCTATATTTATAAAACATTCATTCATTGATATAGCTTATTGTATATAAAATAATCTTCTATATAGTTTTGTAGAATAAAAAAGTTTCTACACAATTTAATCTTTTCATGTTATTTCTTAAAACTCTCTACCTCTATTACATGAGGTTCTCCCCTCTTACAACACTCCAACTCCTCTCACGCAATTTCATCTCTTTATATGCTAAAATATAAAAGAAACTTCCTTTTTATTTCCACTCTCATGTTACATGGTAGTTATACTTGTCATTTTTTGGTCTCTATTGTCTTTATCCACTACATGCACATTCAAAGACTTTCACACATCTTCTTTGATCCATTTTATACCTACTAAAAACATTAATCCATCATTACACCTCACCATTAATCCTAAACACCTCTCCAAAATCACTCATAAAATTACTAGAAGTTGAATTGAATAGCTTCCATGTATACAAGAAAAACATGTGCATGCATGGTTTAGATAAAAATTGATATTTAATTGTAATAAGATTGTATTTTAATAGTACATAGACTTCTATTTTGGAATGTAGACTCTTCATTATTCCTTCTAGTGATGATAATTTTGTCCTTTTATACTTTCTGAATGTCTTCAATGTCTCCCTCTTAATGAATTCGATGCATATCATGAAGGTCAAAGTTTTACCAAGCTTAGAGTGCCCAATTTTGGTTAAGATGCTCCTATAACTTTAGCCACACATTGAAAGAGAACTATGAGGAGTAGATATGAGTTGTAATCTCCCACACTTGCATGAAAAATTACTCTAAACAACCCCAAGAGGATTATCTATAACTCAAGATGGGTGAGACATGGAAATGAGTTTTCTCTTTCAACAAATTCTTTCATAATAAACCAAATGTTGGTTAGTGGGGGGAATATCTTGTGTCCTATTATCCTAATAAATGAACCATATATGAAGATAGTTTATATGTGAATTTTAAGGCTATAATTACCATTTTACGGTCTTAGTTTGGCCTTGGGAGTGAAATTTATAGTTGACAAGACATGTCACTTAAGAGAATTTCACTATCCCTAAGTGTGAAAAATGATCCAACATCGATCGCACATTGGAGGAGAATAATGAGGGATAGAGATGAGCCATCATCTATCACACTTGGATGGATGAGTCCTCTAAGAAAATCTAGGAGGATTCTCTATAAATTTAGATGGGTGAGATGTGATAATGAGTTTTCTATGATAACCAAATATCTGAAAATGGGCCAAAAATTAGTTAGTGGGGTGTTAAAAACCCAAGTTACACCTAGTAAAGGAGAGTTTAAATTTTTTATTCAAACTTATACTAACATGGGAATGGCCTAAAGGCTATGGGTGACCTTATAAATAGACCATAACTCTAGATTATGGGACTAGCTCCCATGGTACATCACTTATGGCTTATTTACTAAGATCTACTACTGTTGGAGTGAAAAGGGATATAAATAAAATAAAATAAAAATACTATAAGGGATGGTTATGAACCAATTTAAACATTAATTAACTCAATTTAGACTTTGGAAAATGCTCATAAATAATGGAAATGACTTAATCTTACAACTCCAAGGAATCCTATGCAAAAGTGTTTCATATAAAGGTTTCACTAAGTAGTCAAAAGATGAGGGTAATTATGGGAGGCCTAATTCAAGGAACTAACCATTTAATATCTCCACTTTAATCTCAACAACTCAACATTAAAAAACTATATGTGACTTTCAAAAGATCATATACTAGTAACTAGGTGAGATTAAGACTTGCCAAGGGAGAAAGACTACCATATGTGCAAATTAAACTAATAAAACACACTAAAACTATATCAAAGAGTATAAAATTGATCCAAAAAATCAGAATTTTTGATTGACATATATTTCAAGAGCATGAAAATAATATAGTAATAATGAATTCTCTGAGAAGAGATGTTTTATTACTCAAAATTGCAATACCACTATATGCTTATCTCTGGGAAGAGATGTCTAATTTACCTTTTGGGTTAAATATTAGTTTATAAATAGTTTTAAAGTAGGAGAATTATTTGGAAGGTCACAAATATCTATGGAGATTAAGTGGTTTGACTTTCACGATTTAAAACATCACAAAATTTGAGGAATTGCTATTTTTAGAAACTTGCTATTTTTAGACTGCACTACTAAAACTGAAATTTGGGGCACTTCCATTAGGTTTTTAGGGGTCAAAATCCATCAAGAATAGATCCATTCCAACTCACCATATTTTAATCATTCTTATCTTTCCAACAGTTCAAATGATGAGTCAATTGGAACTACGGTGCAAAAGTTATTGCTCTCAAAAGTTCCATCATCAATTAGGGTAGAACCGTCACCCGAATTGTCACCTGAATTGTTGCCCAGATAAAAAATAGTCATTTGTATTCACTTAAGAGGTTACAAAGTTTCAATGTTGGTATATTTTCCTCATGCCCAATATATGGATTATAAATCAAGGCCTTGAGCCTTGAATATATATATATATATATATATATATATATATAGAGAGAGAGAGAGAGAGAGAGAGAGAGAGAGAACCCCCAAAACTAGGAAATATGACCTTTTCTAAGTCCTTTTCAAACTCAATGTAGCATTCTTTGATTAATCTATTTTTTTCCTCTCAAAAGTCATGTAGGGGTTAAGATGAAACATGTTTTGAAGTATGAATAAGTCTTAAAGAGGTATTCATCCTTGATATGTGGATTTTGACTCTAATAATTTCGTAAATCCTTGATAAAAAACCCTATATAATAGGTCCTATGTCTTTATTGTATAATTAGTTCCTCCCCTTGGAAATAGGACTTTCATTCCTTCTTTATTATTCATTTAAAAATTATTCTAGTATATTTATGAGGTCCTTTGATGCTCCATAGGTTGTTATAAACCTCCAAGGGTAAGTTTGACTCCTTCAACAAGCATAGGCATTAGGAGAGAAATTATTTTTGGATTCTTTGGAACTTTTTAAACATTTAAAACTCATATCAACTGATCCTTGACTTGTTCTCCATGTTAAGCATGGGATATAGTGAGAGGGGGATGAATCAGTATATCATATATCTTATAAACTTTTACTTAAACAAATTTCACTTAACCATTCATTAAATATATGTAATAAAATTGAAATAATAAACACCACACAAGATAGAGAGAGACACCAAATTTTATCATTGAAAACCAATATGGGAAAAACCAAAGAGAACAATCTCAAGTATATGAATGAGCACCAACTCAAACTACAATATTCACAGGCACCAAATTGCAAGATCACCTACCCCTTTGATGAGCACTAACACAATAACTATTGATGAGAACCAACCCACATGAACACCAACCCCTATTGTGTATACCACACAACTATCTCTCAATGTTACTTTCTCAACAAATGATATCACATTAAAATATCTCTTTCATTTCTCTCCTTTGCTCTTCTAAGCTAGATATGAAAATTAAAAATCATGCTCTCTTTTGCATATTATAAATGGCTTCCCAAGAGTTTATTTATAGCTTAACAAATTACCTTTGGCATTCACCCTATGTGACCCTTCAATACTCATGGAAAATGGTGCCAAACTTTTATGACCCTTCAAATACTTGCATTTGAAAAGTCACATGGTGACCCTTCATGAGCAAATGCATCCTTTTTATTTTTGTCTTTATTTTGGTGACTTTTCATATTCCTCCAAGTGTCCCTTCATAATAAATTTACCCCTTCATCTTTTGTCTTCACTTGGTGACTCTTGGAATTCCTCAAGATGACTCTTCATGGGAAAATGCATCCCATTCCTCTTTTGTCTTTACCTCGTGACTCTTTGACTTCTCCATGGGCCCTCTTTTGACTTTATGTAAACAAAAATATATTCATTAATATTAAATAAATATTAACACACATTATCAAAGATATGAACATTAAAAATACCATTAAATGCTATGGGGCCTTTATCACTAATAATTCTAAACCTTTGACATCAATGACAATATTTCCAATAATCTCCCCCTTTTTCATTGATGGCAACCTCAAACTAAAACTACCACATCTTTAAACCTATACTACACATGGCAACCTACATATATAGCCAAACTAAAAAACATATAGTAACTCCCCCTTACTAAATACCTATTCATGTATCTATACCTATTTCTATACTTCTCCCCCTTTGACATCAATGGAAAAGGGCCTATCCTAGAGCTAAGACTTATCTCCCCCTCAATTTATGTTGATCCTTAATGGTAAGAAGTAAAATAAATTACTCCTAACTCCTCTCGTAGATCCTTGAATGTATCCTTTGATTGTGCCTTTATGAAGATATATGATAACACATATAAATTATTGCCTATCCTTTAAGCATCTATAATCAACTCATCCAAATCTTTTATTCTAATCTCACAAAATTTTTCATAAAACTTTAATTTGTATCCCTGACCACATATTTGACTTACATTGAACAGATTATGCTTAAGACATTTTACATATAAAACATTCTTGGTTTTAACTTTACCATTATCCAAACTTAAAGTACCTTTGCTGACTATCCTATCAGTGGTTTTGTCTCCAAATTTCACTATGACACAATTGATATTATTTAAGGTTATTAACTTTATATTGTCTCTTTTCATATGCCTTTAATATTGACTATCAATGAACCATGGTTATTCTTCATTTCTTACATGCAAAGCTGTCTAGACTAACATATAATCTTCAAATTATTTCTTCTACCATGAATTTGTCTAACATTTCTTCTTTATGAATAGAGCATATAAACTTTGATCCTTATTTATTAACTCAAACATGATTCTATAATGATAGGCTATGTGTCCAAAATTATTTCACTTGTAACATATTATGGACTCTTCATCATACCTTGATCTAGGAGCAAAAGAGTTGTAGCTTCTACTAGACTCTACATGAGTTTCCTTCTCCTTGTTTCTAAAATTATTAGCTCTTTTATGACATTATATTTTATTGTGACCATATACATTAAAATAAATATAATATCCATGAAAATATAACTTATTTATGTATCTCTATCCTGATTATATTTTGTAACTATGTTACTTCCAACCATTTTTATTTGAGATGTCCTCTATGTTCTTCACTTCTTCCCTTTTTGTTTCCTCTTTTGTAAGAGCTTAAACATAGCTCTTTTTATTTTAAAATATGATACCTATCTTATTTGATATTTCCTTTTGGATTTCCAATATATTATTCAACATGTTAGTGCTATCTTTAAATTTTGAATCATTGACTAATTTATCATTGACTACTTTATCATTGACTGCTTTCTCAATAACTTCTTTTAAAGAGGCAATTTCAATAACATACCTTTCACATTATTTACTTAATTTTTACAATTGCATTATTAGATATTTTTCATTATTTTTAGCTTCTTCAAAGTGTGCTTGTATATCATCAATTATTTCCTTTGACTTCTTTTCATTTTTCTCGATCTGGTGCTTTAATCTTTGATTCCTCTTATCAACAGTTTCTAATTCTTCTAAGGCACAAATGAGTTTTCCTTATAGATTCACCTTGACTTCATCTTCACTTTCATCATGTTATTCTTCTTGATCATCTATAATTTTTATTGTAGAGGCATCTTCATGTATGGTCATGAATAGATTCTCTTCTTCATCTGAGTCACCGACTCCACTATCTTTAGTTGAGCTAAGATATTTAGAATAAAAACTCTTTTTCTTGAATCTCTTCTTGTATTTGCCTTTGAAATTTTTATTGTATGTAGAATTTCCTTATTTTTTTTCACCATTATTCTTATCTAGGAATCTATCTAAAAAATGTCCAATCTTACCACATTAAAAAAATTTAAACGGAAATTTTCCTTGATATTTACCTATGCCCTATTTTGGCTTTGCTATATCCTTCATCTCCTCAATTGTCAAAACCATGTAGTTCATAGGATATAATAATACTATGTAGTTCATCCATTTTTATCTTGGATAAATCCTTCATCTCCTCAGTTTTCAAAACCTTTGCATCATATCTCAATGGTAGAGATATCAAAACTTTTTGTACCACCGTTGATTCTTCCAATTTTTCTCCAAGGCCTTGAATTTGATTAACTATTTAATCAACCTATAAAACATAAATTTCTATATTTTATTACTCTTCCATCTTCAAATTCTCAAACTGTCTTCGTAAAGTTTGAAGCTTAGCTCACTGAACCTTTTCATCACCTTTGTAGATATCTCAAGATTTACCCAAGTCTCATGAGTAGATTTACATTGCATAAATTTAAGAAATTTTGATTCACATAAACCACATAAAATAGAATTTAAATATTTAGCATTATTTTGACTTTCCTTCTTTTCCATCGAAGTAGTTACAAGTGTCTGTGGCTCTTTCTATTCCTCCAACATTGCTTACCAAATGTCAAATCCAAGGGACATCAAGTAATTACTCATCCTTATGCTCCAAAATTCATAATTTTAACCATAAAAAAATGTGCCTTATTTGTGTAAAAATCTCCATATGATCCAACCATCATGCTTTTCTTGATCTACCTTCAAGCTGTTAAACTCTTTCCAAAGGAACCTGCTCTGATACCAATTGTTAAGCATAGGATATACTAAGAGGGGAGGTAAATAAGTATGTCATACATCTTATAAAATTTTACTTAAACAAATTCAACTTAACCATTCATTAAATATATTAAATAAAATTGAAATAATAAACACCATACAAGATAGAGAGAGACACTAGATTTTAACGTGGAAACCCAATGTGGGAAAAACCATAGAGAACAATCTCAAGTATATAAATGAGCACCAAATAAAACTAAAATATTCACAATAACCAACTTACAAGAGCACCAACTGATTTTCTAAGCACCAACATAGTAACTATTCATGAGCACCAACCCAGAAGAGTACCAACCCCTATTATGTATACTGCACAACTATCTCTCAATGTTGCTTTCTCAACAAATGATAACATGTTACAATTTATATTTATTTTATATCCTTTGATCTTATAAGATATATATGAAAATTAAAAATCATGATCTCTTCCACGTATTACAAATGGTTTCCCAAGATTTTAATTATAGCTTACCAAATGACCTTTGGCATTCACCCTTTGTGACCCTTCAATCCTCATAGAAAATGGAACCAAACTTGCATGACCCTTTGAATAATTTAATTTTAAAATTAACATGGTGACAATTCATGAGAAAATTCATCCTTTTCATTTTTTTCTTTATCTTGGTGACTTTTCATATTCCTTAAGGTTTCCCTTCATTAAAAATTGTGTTCTTCCTCTTTTGTCTTCACTTGGTGACTCTTGGAATTCCTCAAGATGAATCTTCATGGGAAAATGCATCCCATTCCTCTTTTTTCTTTACCTCATGAATCTTTTAATTCTCCATGGGACCTCTTTTGACTTTATTCAACCAAAAATATATTTGTTAATATTAAATAAATATCAACACGCATTAGCCAAGATATGAACATTAAAAACACCATTAAATGCTATGCGGCCTTTATCACCAATAATTCTATAAATTTGAAATAAATGATAATATTTACAACACTCTATTCAATTATAACATTTTTAATGTGTATTATACTTTACAAAGTATATTATAAGTCTTACTTTATGATTTAGTGTTTTAGGCTCCTTGGAAAGCTCATCCTCACCATGGCATAGAAGGGAAAAGTGGAGCTTGTATTCAATACTAATTTTATAAATTTATGGTATCTTAATAAAATATAATACATGATATAATTCATTTGAAGACATAAAACACCCCCAAATACTCAACTTTGTACCAAAACCATGAATTTCTTTTCAAATGCTTATATCCCTAAACTAGCTAAAGTTCCTAACCTAGAAGAATATGGAGATGAATATGGAAACATGCAAGTATTTTTAGATATAAAATATCCTATTATGGCTCCAGATAAAATTTGGTGATCACTTCCTAAGTGTAGATGTACTTTTTAGCTCATTTTCTCTCCCAAATTAGGCCTAATTAGCCTTCTTAAGCTTAGAAAGAGAAATATTGACATTGGGACCTCCCACACACATGAAATCACCCAAAATAATGTTATTAAATTTTATTATCCTAATAAAATCCTACATACCAAATTTGGGGTTCTGAGACCCTGTGAAGGTATGCAAACCATGAAACCATCTTGTTTTTAGGCTTATTTTGAGCCTGTTTGGGACTACCCTAAAAAATGTTCCTCATTTATCCACTTATAGAATTTATAATTATTTTTTTGAGATTTATTAGTTTTTAAAATTCCAAAATTACCTCATCCCATGATTGGGTAGTTTTCCCCTTCTTAGAACACCTAAAAAACACTAAAAAACATGAAATTAAGGTTTTTGGAGAAATCTATAGGTGATGTCAACAAAAAAATATATGATCAAAACATAATTTGAGTATTAAACAACCTATAATAGGTTTAAATATAAAAATATGTCATTATAGGTGCATTTTAAACCTTTCTCTGCAAATTGGTTATAATTGGGGTTTTAGGAGCGTTTAAGACCTATTTGGGGTCTTAATGATTATTTAAAAAGGAAATATGTCCAAATGACCTCCTAATTATATACTATTATTATTATGGGACCCATATAACACCTCTAAATACTAATAGACCTATTAAATGTATAATAAATGGTACAAACATCTGAAGTTGCTCTTTAGGTGGCTTATTTAGCATTTTTGAGGTTAAAAAGAGGTCAAGTTTGAGTTTTATTTCTCAGAAGGCATTAACAATATTGTCAATATTATATACATACATACATACATATATATATATATATATATATATATATATATATATATATATATATATATATATATATAACATAAATTCACATGATTATAGATTATCTATAATTTTTGGTTCCCTTATGTGTTCTTATGGTGTACTGATTAGGGTACTTGGGGTTTTGAGTTTGTTTTTGCTCACTAGCCCTAAATGGTTCTTAGAATAAAAACCTAGTTTGTTTAAATTTAAAAATTAATGTAAACCTATATTATTAAATTTAACTACCTTATGGTACCTTCATGATATTTTACAACTTTGTTTTTATCATTTTAGCTCAAGTAGATCCCTTAGGCCTCATGGTTGCCCTTTACCAAAGAATGGGCCTAGTCTAAGACAAAATAGTGGATATGTACACTATTTATATGACTTTAGAGAGATAATTTACAATTAAATATACTCATGAACACCAATTTTAACAAATTTCAAAGATTGATCATGCTTGTAGAGGTCTCAAAACTATAAATTTCTTTAAGACTAGCCTATAGGCATATGTGAGAAGAGCTTAAGAAAGCTATCTTCAGTTTAAAACTTCAAAACTTACATTTTAATCATATATGTATTTGAAACATGTATAAAATTACATATTAAATTTATCCATGATGATTATATATAAGCATTTACCACTCAAATAGGCCTTAGAATCTTGTTCTTTACCACCAAGGGTTTCTAAGCCAACCAAGCTAACTAAACCTAAAGTTCTTAAACTAACTATTCTTATTAAATCTCATGCTGAAATATTGGTGGGGTATTATCAATTTAATCATTATTATCCTATTTATAAATTTTTGTGAGGGTAACACTCTTCATACTTGGTTATGGGGCAAGCTTTTAGGTTCATATTGGATTGTGCTTAGTTGACTATATGTACATATAGGGTGGCTATGGCATCCAAAAGAGATCCTTTTCCTCAAAAACTACATGAAATAATTTTCAATTTTATAAATCTACATGATTATTAATAAATTAAATTGGTTTTAAAATAACCTTCAATATTCTACTAATTCTTAGTCAGTTTTAGAGACTGAATTACCCTTCAAATAACCTTGTTGTGCTTTGTGAGGTTCTTCACTGTGCATTGAGTTTAAGTTTAGCTTGCTCAAACTTTTTCAATTTAATTTTGTCTTCATCATGAATCTATTTTCTCTAAGTTGGTATGAGGTGTACCTTAGATCCCATTTTAACATATTTTTTCCCTTGGGATTAGAACTACCATGTTACTTTTGGTAACTTGTAGTTGCCTAGGTGATTGTAGGGTCTACTTGACTATATTAGGTGTTTCAAGATCAGTTACCTCACATAATTTACTTTTTTGGAGTAATAATGGATTTAAAATCCATTAAAAATCACTCTTTTCCTTCAAATACCTCTAATCCCCTCCCATCAACATTCATGTAGTATGCTTGATAGAGTTGACTTTTTGGTGACTATAGATGTAGAGTTAAGGCTTTTTTATTGTATTAGGTGTGCTTGGAACATATCTTCATGTTTGTATGTTTATTAAATATATTTTAGCTTAGTTTAGAGGTAAATTATGGTTATAATAACTCTTTAAACAATCAAATATCTTCATTATCTTCATGACCTCTGAGGTAGACCTCACATTGCATCTTAATTGTGTGACTGTAAATAACCTTCAAATATTGATCATAGGTTTTAAAATTGACTATCTTCCTTGGGTTTGAGACCTTAAAATCACATAAATTATATTCTCAAATGATCATGTAATTTATTTAATAACCATTTAAGTTTCAATGTTTTCAAAGACCCTAACTACTCCATGAAGTCTATTTGAACTTACACCTCCAAAACATGGTTGTAGGTGGACTTTTAGTGCTTTGTAAAGATTGAGGAGGCTGTCACTCTACCTTAATTGGATTAATAATACCTATTTTAGACCCATAAATTCATATTAATAGATTTATTATAAATCTCACAACTCTCTTATGATCTCTTTGACCCAATATTCAAGAAGTTCATGTCACATAGAGGCTTGATTGTGCTCTTCCTTGTATTTGGTTGTAGGTATTCATTGGAGTGTTTGACTATGCATTAGGTATTGAAAATAGTCATTCCACTTTCCATTTTTGTTTGAATGATCCAAAAAATTTGGAAGGTTTGATTCAATTATCTATAGATTATCACAACACATTAAGATACTTCTAACCATATTCTACTTGCTCTCATTCATACAACAATATTGTAGGTGGGCATTTAGACTACTAACTTGGTCTATTATCTTCTTTTCCTAAATAATCAAGTGGTATAGTTAAATTTAAAGTTTGTATCTTTTTTGTATCTACCTTATATATCTTATGTCTAAGGATCCTTTAGTGTTGATCTTTTTTCTCCTTAGTCCCAAAATGTTTACCTACATGCCTAGGTCATATAGATAACCTTTTGACTACTTGGTGCCATAGTAAAAGACACCTAATAAGTTATAATAGATTTAAAAACCTATAAATTTATTACATACCTAATTATCACTATCAATGGTCTACATAGGTCTATGACTAGGTCTTATGTCACTTTTAACTTACCTTACAGTCTTATATGAACTGCATACAGTGTCCTAAGACTATCAATTCAAACCATTGCCCTTAATTATTTTATGAAACCACTTACATGTTCCTTGATGGTATATAGTTTATATAGGTATTTTTAATATATCATGAGGTTAGGTCTCCAACACTTAGGTTTTCCTATGGAGTGTTAATCTAGTCTATAATGAGGACATATAGGCTTGAGGACTATAGGTCTCATTTGCTTATCATCTAGTCTTAAGACTACCCATTGACTAACCTTAACTCCTCAAAATATATCAAGAATATATAAATCCTCCCTATCACTCCTCTAATTTTTCAAATCTTAAAACATGCACAAAGTCACCCTTAACTCTCTTAACTCACACAAGTATATGGCATGCATATGACTGTATGTGAACCATGGTTGTAAGTGTTGATTTCTAAACTCAAATAGGTTTCATTATCTTGACTAGTAGATGGTGAATCTAACTTGATGTCAACTTAGATTTCTTATTCATTTCACTTAAATTTTTTTTCAACACTTCAAACCCTCTCACTACACCTCATCATGTCTCCACTTCACCTTATCACATTTGCCAATTTGACCTAGCTATAGATGGCCTATCTAAATATGAGCCTTGCATTGAGTTGTTAATTATTTATTTTACCACTTAATGAATTATCATTGAAGATATTATAATTTATCACAAGTTTAAGAGATCCAATTTGGCTTCTCATAAGCTAATTTTTAATTTTCATACTTTGAAACATCCATGTTTACCTTATACCCTTCCAATAGCTGCTTGAGACACTTCATGAACTTGTTCAAGATGTAAATCTGGATCACATTCTCCATTATTCAAAAAATAAATAGTTTAAAAATTTTCATTTTGTTGATCAAAGATGTAAATTATTTATATTCAAACCAAAATGAATTTTATACCTAGAAAGATCATCCAAACACTGTACAAATCTCTTGAGAAACAAGTTAGTTGGAGATTATGGAGAAAGAGAGACATTTCAAGAAAAAAACCTAAATTACATGTATTTTAATGATATTATATGAGTTATCAAGTTTTATAAACTTTTAAGAGTGATCACCATGAAGATAAAACCAAAATTACAGTAGAACTCATTAGAATAACTTGTACACCAAGGCCTTCTCTCCATGTGAAAGTAACTCATAAAGAGGAATTAGATGATGAAAACACCATTAAATAATACCTATAACATCATCCCTTAATACCATTCCTCTCCACATATATTTGATATTGAAAAATAGGTGTAAGAACAAACCCCTCTTGGATGAATAGGCCATAGTGACATATTATCACTCTTAGTGATTGTTCATAAATAAGAGGTCAAAAATATGCAAAAAAATACAAATTATTTAAATATTACTTGGAACCCTAAAAAATTACAAATTTTCATATCCTAACTATCTCTCCACTTTCCATACTGAGCACTTAGAAACTACCCTTTTAGAGCTGCCAAGGAGGTTGATATGGGAGATAAAAATGTTTTCTTAATTTTAAGAACTAAAACCCCTTATAAATAAATATTTTGACATTTTTATGGACAAATAAGGTGTTTAACATGATAATTTTCTCTTTTGATGTCTTGCTTTGCATGCATATTCAGAGATGAATTATATAAAAAATGTGTAGCAGCCTTGCAGAATGGCATGCTTTTAGAGTCAAAGGATTTAGATGCTATAAGGGAGGCATTAAGAAAAAAAAATTTAGAAACTGATACATAGCTCTTGTCTTGGATTGTATGTACCATTTAATTATTTGCACAGATAATATTGTAAAAGACTATTGTGTTATAGAGTTCACTCTATTTGCAACAATTTGATGTTGCATCTTTAACAAGGAAAAACATTGATTCTCAATTTTACTTTATGAACTATACAAATAGCCTCAAAATAGGTTTTTTTAGCACTAAAACTACTAGAATCCGCTGATAAGCCTCATGAAATTGACATAAAATGTGTCCAATGGATATTTTCATGACTTAAGAAGAAAATAATGTATTTAAAGGCAAATTATTTTGTTATTGGGTTGGCATTTGGCCTTGGGAGGCCAAATTTCCAACATTTTTGGTGACTCACAAGGGTTGACTAGACTGTTCGTCAAGATAACCCACTCATTTTTATGACAATGATAAATCATACATGGATCATGGTTTTGATAACTAACCTCTTGATATACCAAACAATTATAAATCATGACACCTTTATTATTGTAATAAAATAATAAGACTCAAATAAACAACACCTAAACCTAAGAAACACACCTAACCTAAGGAAACCAACAAGATAAGACAACAAAATAATGAGGAAGCAAACCATAAATGTGTGCTAACCACTTATTGAAAAAATACAAAAAATACTAAAATACTTACCTAAGGTCAAACTCTTTCCTCTAGGATCAAATGGAAAACTTATTTGGTCACTATGGCACCATGAGGTATAGTTTTCATGCCTTTATTTGAGTCCAACCAAGCATTATTCACTATATGAAGACTCCCACTTCAAACTAGGGGCTTTGTCACATTCATAGACTCTTGGGGTTGTAATTGGAATTTCTTGTTCTATCACTAAGTACATGGGTTGGTTATATGAGTCTAACACCCAATCATACTCATTCTAAATCTGTCTACCATGCATGATTAGCCTTATCTCTACCTCAGTCATGAGCTGATCCTAATTTACCATGTGTTGGTTTGTGCTTTCAATCTGATCCATATAGAATGGTGACTTATCAAGACCTTCATGATGTATATCTTGAACTTCATGATGCATGCTAAAGGACAAGGTATCCTCACTTGGTTTGTTTTCAATAATATCAACCTGAGGTACTACTTCATCAATCCTTACATCAACTTGGGCCTACTCTTATTATGGATAACACTTGACAAGGTTAGCAACTAATTCATATTAAATATGTTTTATAGGAGATATGAGTTTATGAAGAGTTTTATATTAATTATAAATTCTCATATATTACTACCAAAAGTCATCATTATCAACTTGACACTCCATGTAATTATGGTCACCCTTCAAACTCTCATTAACCATTGGGGTCTCATCAACAAACTCATTTTTTTAGCCAATAATTAATCCTTCATATTAAATGAAACTAGGATCTTATTAAACACATACATTTTTCTTATTTTTAAAGACTTTATAAGGTTATCACCTTACCTTGAAATTGTTATAAGTTGAATAGATGTTTCATTTTCCCATTCTTTAGGGTTGTCATGACAAAGAGTGGATGCCATGCCTTCAAGAAGTTCTTGGGAACCATATTCTCTTTGTCTAATTGAAGTGTCTTCTTCTTATGGCTTATCTTTCTATAAAACAACCTCTTGAAACTCACCCTATCTTTCATTATGGAAGATTGATTTACACCTATCCTTGGTAAGGGGTGTCCCAATGATGATTTAATCTACCTGCTCACTCAAGTAACTCTCATCCTCTATCACTACAACTATATATCCTTCACTTGTCTCACAAAAGAGATACTCCTTTTTAAGTAATGGCATGGTGGATCCTTGGAAAATCTCAATAAGGTGTGTCAAATCCAATGGTGTTGTAGGTGCTTTATCATGCTCATTGAGATGCCAAACTTTGACAACCATAACTTCATCTTTCTAATAATTTTTATCTTGAAAGATTTCTATGAGGGGAAGGTATTAAATTATTAAATAGGGAGGGGTAGGGTATAAGTTTTTTTTCAATTTTTATTCCATTTCAACATCTCAGATTATACTTGAATATTCTTATCCTCCCATTAACTTATTTCCAAGTTGTAAACTTGGATGTAGGAACTTCTTACTTTTTATTTACTGCAACCTTGGGCATGAATGGAGGAACTTATTTCTAGGATATGATTGATTTTTTTAGCTACCATTGACTAATATAGGACCTGGTTTTCAATTTCAACTTGGACTTCAAAAAACACTAGTAAGTAATCTAAATCATTGAATCTTACAACTCTAAAAACTCCTATGTAAAAGTGTTTCACATAAAGGTTTCACTAAGTAGTCAAAACATGAGGTTAATGATGGGATTCTAGATTCAAGGTACTAAAAAATCAATATTTCCACTCCAAAATCAGTCATTAAACATTAAAAACCTATATGTTACCTAAATAAGATCATATACTAGTAACTAGGTGAGGTTAGGACTTACCAAGAGATAAAGACCACCATATGTGCAAATCACAATAATAAAACACACTAAATTTGTATCAAAGAGTCTAAAACAATCATTTGTATTCACTTAATAGGTTAAAAAGTTTCAATATTGGTAGAGTTTCCTCATGCCTAAGAGAGGGATTATAAATCAAGGCCTTAAGTCCTAAATATATAGAATGGGAATGGAGAGAGAGAGAGAGAGAAAAGAGCCCCCAAAACTAGGAAATATGACCTTTTCTAAGTCCTTTTCAAACTCAAAGTATTATTATTTAATTAATCTCTTTTTTCCTTATCAAAAGTGAAATAGGGGTTAAGGTGAAACATGTTTTGAAGTATGAATAAGTCTTGAAGAGGTCTTCAGCCCTTATTTATGGAGTTTGACTCTAATAAGTGCCTAAATCCTTTCTCAGGAAATCTATATACTAGGTTATGTGTCTTTCTTGTAGAATTATTCCTTCCCCTTTGGAAATAGGACTTTAAGTCCTCATTTATTATTCATTCAAAAATTCTTATAGGACATTAATGATGTCCTTACATGATCCATGGATTGTTAGAAGCCTTCAAGTGTAAGTTTGACTCCTTTAATAAGCCTAGGCATTGGAAGGAAAGAAAGCATTTTTGGAGTCTTTGGACCTTTTCAAACCTTTAAAAATAATACCAAATTATCCTTGAATTTTTCTCTATTCATTTTTAGTATGTTGAATGTGTATTAGACTTTACAAAGTCTATTATATGTCTTATTCC
Source organism: Torreya grandis (assembly GCA_037957365.1). NCBI lineage: Eukaryota > Viridiplantae > Streptophyta > Pinopsida > Cupressales > Taxaceae > Torreya > Torreya grandis. The sequence goes on from JARHVA010007031.1 coordinate 24,188, forward strand.
TTGATTTAGTGTCTTAGGTTCCTAAGAAAGCTCATCCTCACCATGGAATAGAAGGGAAAAGTATAGCTTGTCTTCAATAATAAAAATTTATTAAATTTATGGTCTCTTAATATCATATAAAACCTATAACAATGCATTTGAATACATAAAACACTCACAAATACTCAACTTTCCACCAAAACCATGAATTTCTTCTCAAATCCTTGTAATCCTAAAATAGTTAAAGCTCCTTACCTAGAATAATTTTGAGAATTTTTAGATATCCCTTATACTATTACAAATACATACAAAATTTGGTGATTAGATCTTGAGTTTAGATGTATTTTCTAGCTCATTTTCTCTCTCAAATTAAGCCTAAATAGCCCTCTTAGGCCTAGAAAGAGAAATCTTACTACTAGGAGATATCACACATGTCAAATCACCCAAAATAATTTTATTAAATTTAAATATCCTAATAAAATTCTCCATACAAAAATTTGGGTCATGAAACCCTGTGGAAGTATGTAAACCATGAAACCACCTTGCTTCCTAGGCTTATTTTGACCCTGTTTGGGACTACCTTGAGAAACATGCCTACTTTAGCCAATTCAAAAATATCCCATGTAGGTTTAAAATATTTATTAGTTTTTAAAAGTCCCAAATTACGTCATCCCATTATTATTATGTTTAACCCTTCTCAAAACACTTGAAAAATACCAAAACTTTTGAAAAATAAGGCTTTTGGAGCAATCCATATAAGTGATGTCAAAAAAAATACATTCTTATAACCTCCTTTGAGTATTTAAAAAACCCAAAGATGTTTTAGGATCAATTTGTGGCATTAGAGGGTCATTTTAAATCTTTATTTACAAACTAGTCATAATTGGGTTTTTAGGAGGGTTTAAGACTTGTTTAGGGTCTTAACAATTGTTCATAATGAATAGACATGAAACTAACGTCCTTATTCCAAAAGATTATTTTTAATGGACCCTTATACCACATATAAAAAAAATACTATCTCCCATGAAAATTATGATATATGGTACAAGCATCTAAAGTTACTCTACAGGTGGTTTGCTTCGCATTTTTGAGTCTTGAAAAGAGGTCAAGTTTGAGTTTTAGATCTCAAAGTCATTACCATTTATATAAATAGTTAATATACCTCAATAAAATATATTAATATTATTATACATTATTTTTAAGTGTTGGTTAACCCTAGGTGGGCTTATGGTGTATTGATCAAGGTACTTGGGGTTTTGAGCTTATCTCTCCTTACTAGCCCTCAATGGCTCTTAGACTGAAAACCTGAATTTATGTTAACCTAAAAATTAATTTAAACATTTTTTTATGACCTTTCAATACCTTATATTCACTTCATTATATTTTATAACTTAATTTTTACCCTTTTAACTCCAGTAGATCCCTTAGGCCTCATGGTTGCCCTTTACCAAAGAGCGGGCCTAGTCTGAGAGAAAATAGTGGATATATACACTATTTTTATTACCTTAGAGAGACCATGGAAACTTCAGTATACTCATTAATAAAAAATTTATCAAATTTAAAATCTTGATCATGCCTGTAGAGGTCTCAAAACCATAAATTCCTTCAAGACTAGCCTATAGGCCTGTGTGATAAGAGCCTAGGAAATTTATCTTCAGTTTAAGAATTCAAAACTTATATTTTCATCATACATGGATATAAAAAATGTATTAAATTACCTATCAAAATTATCCATGATGATTATATATAATCATTTACCACTAAAATAGGCCCTAGAACTTTGTTCTTTACCACCAAGGGTTTCTAAGCCTACTAGGCCTACTAACCCTAGAGTTCTTAAACTAACTATTATTATTCAATATCATGGTTAAATGTTGTTAATGTATTCTCAATATAATAATTAATATCCTATTTATAAATTTTTTTAATGTAAAATCTCTCCATATTTGGTTATGAGGCAAGCTTTTAGGTTCATACTAGACTGTGCCTAGTTGACTATATGTGCATATAGGGTGGATGTCACATCCAAAAGAAATAATTTTCCTTGAAAAATAAATGAAATCACATTTAATTTTATAAATATACATGACTCTTAATAAATTAAATTGGGTTGAAAAATACATTCAATATCTATACTAATTCTTACTCAGGCTTAAAGACTGAGTTACCCTTCAAATATGCCTATTGTGCTTTGTGAGGTTCTTAACTGTGCATTGAGTTTAAGTTTAGCTTGATAAAACAAATCCATATTAATTTTGTATTCATAATGAATCTATTATATTTTATTTGGTCTAAGGTATACCATATATCCCCTTTCAACATACCTTGTTCCCTCCTTAGGATTAGAACTACCATGTCACTTTTGGCAACCTGTAGGTGCCTAGGTGATTGTAGGGTCTACTTGACTATTTTAGGTGTTCCATAATTATTTACCTCACATAATTAATTTTTTTTGATTCATAATGGATTAAAATTCCATTCAACATCACTCTTTTCAATTAACTCCCTGCAATATCCTTCCATCAAAACTCATGTAGTATGCTTGACTGAGTTGACTTCTTGGTGAATGAAGATGTATAGTTAAGGATTTTCTTAACTATATTAGGTATGATTGGACCATATATTCATTTTTATATGTTTAATAAATATATTTTAACTTATTTTAGAGTTTAATTATGTTATAATCACTCTTAAAATACTTTATTATCTTCTTTATCTTCATGACCTCTGTGGTAGACCTCACATTGCATCTTGATGGTGTGACTGTAACCCTGAAATCTTGATCATAGGTTTGAAAATTGACTATGTTCCTTTGGTTTGAGACCTTTTAATTACAATAATTATATATTTCAAAATTTAATTGAATTTATTTAATCTCCACTTAATTTTCAATGTTTTCAAAAACCCCAATTTCTCCTTCATGAAGTCTATTTCAACCTACACCTCTAAAACATGTTTGTGGGTGGACTTTTAATGTTTTGTATAGACTGATGGTACTATCACTCTACCTTAATTAGATTACTAATCCATAAAACAAATAAATTCATCTTGTTACCCTTAATATTCATCTCACAACACTCCTATGACCTATTTGACCTAATATTCAAGAAGTTCATGTCACATAGAGGATCGACTGTGTTATTCCTTGTATTTAGTTATAGGTGTTCATTAGAGTGTTTGATTATGCATTAGGTATTGAAACTATTCATTCCACTTTCCATTATTTTTTAAATGATAAAAAAATTTGGGAAGGATTTATTACATTATCCATAGAGTCTACCAACACATTGAGATATTTCCAATCATCTTTTACTTGATCTCATCTATACAATAGTACTGTAGGTGGGATTTTTGACTACCAATTCAATCTATTATCTTCTTTTCTTGAATACTCAAGTGGTCTAGTTACTTCTCAAGTTTTTTTTCTTGTTTTCATATATATGAGTTTGTATATCTTATGCCTGAGTCTTTGTTTGCATTGATCTTTGCTCTCCTTAGTCCCAAAATGTGTACCAATAGGCCTAGGGCATGTAGGTCACCTTTTGGCTACTTGATGCCATACTAAAAGATAGTTATTGAGTTCTCTTATATTTAAAAAACTATCAAATCATTACATACATCTTTAACACTATCAATGGTCTTCATAGGCCTATGACCAGGTCTTATATCACTTTCAACTTATGTTATAGTCCTGTATAGACTACATCCAATGTCTTAAGACTGTCAACTCAAACCATTATCCTTCATTGTTTTATGAAAACACTTATGTTTTTATTGATGGTTTGATGTCTATCTTGGTATTTTTCATCTATCATGAGGTTAGGTATCCAACACTTAGGTTTTCTTATGGGGTGTTAATTTAGTCCATAATGAACACCTACAAGCTTGAGGCTTATAGGTCTCATTTACTTATCATCTAGGCTCAAGACTACCCATTGACTAACCTTAACTCCTCAAAATTTATCAAAACTCCATGATGCATCCCTATCACTCCTATAAGTTTTCAAATCTTAAAACAAACAAAAAGTCACCCTTTGCTCTCTTAAATATCACAAGTATATGACAAGCATATGACTATAGGTGAACCATGACTATAAGTGTTGATTTCCAAACTAAAATAGGTTTCATTATCTTGAATGGTATATGGTGAATCTAACTTGATGTCAACATCAAATTTTTAGTTTGTAACTTCCTTCAATTTCTTTTCAACACATCAAACCCTCTCACTACACCTCAGCATGTATCCACTTCACCTTAGTGCATTTTCAAATTTGAAATGGTTGTAGATGGCCTAGCTCAAGATGGGCCTTGCATTGAGTTGTTACTTCTTGAATTTAACACTTCATGACTTATCATTTTAGATATTAGAATTTATCACAAGTTTAATATATCTAATTTGGCATCTCATAAGATATTTGAATCTTTTCATACTTTAAAACAATAATTTTTACCTTATACCCTACCTAAAGGTGTTTGAGAAGCTTCATAAACTTGCTCAAGATGAAAATTTGGATCATTTTCTCCATTATGAAACAAAAAATATCTCAAAAATGTTCTTATTATTGATTAATGATGTTAGTTATTTTTATTCAAACCAAAATGAAGTTCATACCTAGAAAGATCATCCAAATACCATTTAAATCTTTCTAGAAGTAAGTCACTTGGAGATTATGGAGAAAGAGTTCCATTTTTTAAAAAACATGAATTACATGGATTTATATGATATTACATGAGATATTTAGTGTTATAAACTTGAGAAAGTGACCACAATGAAGAGAAAACCACAATTATAATAGAACTCATTATAATAACTTATACACTAAGGCCTTCTCTCTCCACATGAAATTAACTCATAGAGATGAATTGTATAATAAAAATAATATTAAAGTGATCTAAAATACCTAAAAAATCATCCCTCAAAACTATTACTCTCCATATATTTTTGAGCTTAAGAAATAAGTGCAAGAATAGACCCCTCTCAGATGAATAGGCCATAGTGACTTGTTATCACTCTTAATGATTGTTCATAAATAATTGGTCACCAATATGAAAAAAAAGCCACTTATTTAAATACTAATTATACTCATAATAATTTCCAAAGTTTAATCTCCTAACTCTCTCTCCTCTTTCTGTACCAAGCACTTGAAAACTACCCTTCTAAAACTGCCAAAGAGGTCAATATGGGAGATAAAATAGTTTTCTTCATTTTAATATATGGATCATATTATAAATAACTTGTTTAAAATTTTTATGGATAAATAGGGTCTTAGAGATGATTTATGGTTAATTTTACTTCAATAATTATACAAATAGCCTCTAAATAGACTTTTTTAGCACTAAAATTACCAAAATTACTTGAGAAGCCTGGTGAAACTAATGTAAAATGTGTCTAATGGATATTTTAATGACCCAATAGGTACTTAATATCCAAATAGGTAAAGTTTTTGGCTATATGGATTAGAATTTGGCTTTGGGAGGCCAAATTACCAACATGGAGGACATATCTTCTGACTCGTTAGCCCAATCAATGAACAATATATGCAAACACATCCAGATGGATGTTTTAATGCTATAAAAACCATTATCTAGTCTTGTTTTATCCCCAAGAGTGAAATTTATAGTTGATCAAACACATCTTTTAAAATAATCTCACCATCTTTGAGTGTGTAAACTGAGCCAAATTTAGTCGCACATTACATGATAACTATGTGGGATATAGATAAGTTTTTAGATCCCAAAATTTCATGTAAGAGTCTTATAATCAAACCTAAGAGGATTTTATATAACTCAAGACATTCAAGATGTGGCAACAAGGTTTTTATTATAACTAAATATCTCAGAATAGACCAAAAAATGGTTAGTGTGGGGTGTATGTTTTGACTCATTAGTCTAATTGAAGAACTATATATACAAACACACCTATATGGGAATTTCAAGGATAGAAAAACCATTATATAGTCTTGGTCAGGCCATAATGAGAAAGTTATAGTTGATCAAATGTATCTCTTAAGAGAATCTCCTTGTCCCTAAGTGTGAAAAATGAGCCAACTTTGGTCATATATTATAGGATAACTAAGATGGCCAACTTTGGAGCCACCAATATGAACTTTCTCTCACAATGAAATATCTATTAATGGGCCAAAAGTTGGTTAGTAGGGGTGTATCTTCTAGCTCATTAGCCCAATAGATGAGAAATATACATAAACATTCTTGGATGAAAATTTTAAGTCTAGAATTTCCATTTTCCAATCTTAATTAGGCCCCAAGAGCAAAATTTGTAGTTGATTAAATGCTTTGCTTAAGAGAATCTCCTCATCCCTAAGTCTGCAAATTGATCCAACTTCAGTCATGAATTTCAAGAAAAATATGAATGATAGAGATGAATAATCATATATTATACTTGTAAAAATGAGTCCTATAGTCAACCCTAGGAGGATTCTTTGTAACTCAATGCAAGCGAGATAAGGCAATGAGATTTCTCTTATAGACAAATCTCACTTAAAGGGCTAAAAATTGGTCAGTGAGGGGTGTATCTTCTAGATTATTATCCCAATTTATTAATTTTTTGTGTAATAATGTTTGTATGGGTGATTTAAAATTATAATGGCCATTGTTTTATCTCATTAATGCCTTGGAAGTGAAAGTCATAGTTGATCAGATGCATCCCCTATGAGAATCTCCTCATCCTTGAGTGTGTAAACTAGGCCAACTTCAATCATGTTTTATATGAGAACCATGAGGGATATAGATGAATCATTATATCCTAAAATTTCATGGATGAGTCTTATAAATAAACCTATGTGGATTATCTATAACTTGATATGAGCAAGATGTGTCAATGAGCTTTCTATCATATCTAAATATCTCTTAAAGGGCAAAAAGTTGGTTAATGGGGGCATATATTTTGGATTATTTATCCAAATAAATGAACCATCTATGTATGAATGTAAAAATGGTAATTTTAAGGATATAATGACCATAATCCAGTCATTGTTGAGCCTCAAGATTGAAAGTTATAGTTGATTAGACACATCCCTTAAGAGAATCTCCTTGTCTCTGAGTGTGTAAATTGAGCCAATTTTGGTTGTACATTGTAAGAGAACCATGAGGGATAGAGAAAAACCATTATATATTAAAATTACATAGATAATTACTATAATAAACCTTTTGAGTATTTTATGTAACTTTATGTGAGTGAGACATGGCAATAAGATTTTTCTCATAGCCAAATCTCTCTTAAAGGGCCAAAAGCTAGTTAGTAAGGGGCGTATCTTATGGCTCATTAGTCCTATCAATAAAAAATATATGAAAATTTTTATATGGGTGTTTTAAGGTTATAAAAACCATTTTAAATTCTCATTTGGGCCTTGGGAGTGAAATTTTTAGTTGATTTGATGCACCCCTTAAGAGGATCTCTTCATCCCTACGTGTGAAAACTAATCTAACTTAAATCACACATTTTAGGAGAACTATGAGGGATAAAGACAAACCATCAGATCCTATAATTGGACAAATGTAATTAAATGTGATCAAGATGTAGAAAGTATATTTCTCTCATAGCTAAATCTCTCTTAAAGGGATAACAATTAGTCAATGGGGGGGGCGTATCTTTTGGATCATTAGCCATATCAATGAACCATCTATGTGGGAAAGTCTATATGGGTGTTTTACGGATATAAAAACTATTTTATATTCTTGTTAAATCCCCATAATTAAAATTTTCAATTGATTAGATGCATCCCCTAAGATAATCTCCTTGTTCTTGAGTGTGCAAATTGAGCCAACTTTGGTCATTCATTGTAGGAGAACCCTGAGCGATAGAGATGAACCATAAGATACTAAAATTATATATATGATTCTTATAATAAACCCTAGGATTATTATCTATAACTCAACATGATCAATATTTAACAATGATCTTTCTCTCATCACCAAATCTCTCTTAAATGGCTAAAAGTTGGTCAGTAGGGGGCATATCTTTTGGGTTACGTTGATGAAGCATCTATGAAAAACACACACACACACACACACACACACACACACACACACACACACACACACACACACACACACACACACACACACACACACACACACACACACACAGGTGTTTTAAGGATAAAATGTATATTTTATAGTCTCATTTAGGCCCTAAGATAAAAATTTGTAATTTATCATAAGTATCCCTTAAGAGAATATCCTCATCTTCGAGTGTGTAAACCAAGCCAACATTGGTCACACATTGCAAGAGAATCATGAGGGATAGAGTTGAATCATTAGATCTTAAAATTGCATAGATAAGTCCTCTCAGTAATCCAAATAGGATTATATGTAACTAAATATGGTCAAGACATGGAAATTTGCTTTCTCTTACATGCAAATCTCTTAAAATGGGCCAAAAGTTGGTTAGTGGGGGTGTATCTTCTGGATCGTTAGCCCAATTGATGAACCATATATGTAGACACATATAGATGTGTGTTTAAGAGATAATATAAGTGTTATAAAGTGAAAATAGGTCATTTGTGATAAGAAACAACTAATTGTGTTTGTGTTATTTGTAGGTATCTGATGAGAGACCTAAAAAAGAATTGATTATTTAGCCTTGTTTTCTAGATTTAAAAGTTGTATGAAGGTTGATTAAGGTAATATGATCACTATAATACACATCTAAAAGGTATTCCACACTATTTTTTTGATTACATAGGGTCAAATTAATTATGAAGACTAAATTACACCTACAAGACAAGACTCAAAATATTAAGTCTATAGACCATAATTAAGGTCTAGATAAGACTATTTTATTATCTTTATTGAAAGGAAAAATGGAGAGAAGGTGAAAACCTATTTTCTTGAGATAAATTATTAGATCTTAAAATTGCATAGATAAGTCCTCTCAGTAATCCAAATAGGATTATATGTAACTAAATATGGTCAAGACATGGAAATTTGCTTTCTCTTACATCCAAATCTCTTAAAATGGGCCAAAAGTTGGTTAGTGGGGGTGTATCTTCTGGATCATTAGCCCAATTGATGAACCATATATGTAGACACATCTAGATGTGTGTTTAAGAGATAATATAAGTGTTATAAAGTGAAAATAGGTCATTCGTGATAAGAAACAACTAATTGTGTTTGTGTTATTTGTAGGTGTCTGATGAGAGACCTAAAAAAGAATTGATTATTTAGCCTTGTTTTCTAGATTTAAAAGTTGTATGAAGGTTGATTAAGGTAATATGATCACTATAATACACATCTAAAAGGTATTCCACACTATTTTTTTGATTACATAGGGTCAAATTAATTATGAAGACTAAATTACACCTACAAGACAAGACTCAAAATATTAAGTCTATAGACCATAATTAAGGCCTAGATAAGACTTTTATTATTTTTATTGAAAGGAAAAATGGAGGGAAGGTGAAAACCTATTTTCTTGAGATAAAATTAATATATTTTTTTGGCTTCTCTTTGTTTAAACAAGATAATATTCTCTACTTAAGACACCAACCACGTGAAGGTGGAAATGCATATGGTGCCACTAACCTACATTAAAATTATTAGTAAAAAAATTAAACAAAAATAAACACACAATGATAAATAATTGAAAATTAAAATACATTAAATAAAATCAATTCAATCTAAGGTACCTTTGGGATGAATTTTATTTACAAGTGTTTCAATAATTACTTTATGGTTAGATTCACACACTTTCCACATACTTCTATTATGAATATTTCTATGATATTTGATCATTTTAATATTTGTAATGATAACCATATTTTAATAATGAAGCACCATCCTGTGTGTTTCAAAGTCCTCAAAAAATAATTGTTTGATTTTTTTATGATAGTAACTATGAATCCAAGTTCCTATAATCACTAAAAATCTAGTGGGATAGATCTTCTCCATCCATGACATTTATGGTTAATTATTTTACCTCTACATAATGACAAAAGTAGTAGTATGTTCCCTCATTATTCTCCTCAGGTGAAATGACTACAAAAACATTCCTTGCATTTAAATTTTAATCAAATTATGAGCATATATAGGAAAAAATAAATATATCACTAATAAAACTAAGGAAATACATTTAAATTATGAATAAATTATACCTAGATGCACAAGATTTGAGATGTGGTCAAAGTCAACTAATGATGTCATTTCATGATCTATCAATTGTTGGAGTGAATATCTACTCTCCACAGGTGCTATGGGTCAATAATACCATTTATCAACCCATTTTTTGACTCACATTCATTCTAATTAAATTTTGTACATGTAGAACAAAAACATGCCATATCCTTAGTATAAATAGTCCATGAATTGAATTTGAGCTTTGAATGGAGTGAAAAACACTGTGTTGTTTTTTATTAACAAAAAAAATTTCACACATGAGAATATTTATCTGATCCATGACAAATGTTTTCATTACACTAATTTATAATACTTACAATATTGATCAAATTAGAACCATCCTTGTGTTTCATATACTCTTTTTTAAGGGCTCATTTTACACATGCCTACACCACCATGTTCCCATTTTCCATGCCCAACCTTAAATAATCTCCAAAAATGTTGAACATTGTGCTTCTTATGCATTATACATAACCAGTGAAACATTAAAGAATTGTTAAACTACCTTGCACAATTATATGGCTAAATGTCTTTTGTATCAAACATGATTTATCTTGAATTCATAATTATATAAAATATTTGAAAACAAATTTGGAAAAAATATGGAGAATTCAATCTATCATTGCTCATATAAAAGTGTTACTCCCTCAAAATCTTTTTATTGTCATCTGTGTTATTAGGTGCATATCTGAATGTAATATGAATTAAAATTCCAATTTAAATTAAATTATAGTATTGAAATTGAACCTCATTCTATGGTTGGAGTGTGTATTCCTCAATGAATTCCATAACCAAAATAATATTACGAACTGGGAAGTTGTCCTTACATATCTTGAATTGATTATCTAACCATTTTGATTTGTGTATGTGTCTTTCATATTGGTAGATAATATTTTTCTTGAACTCAAACATTAAATTAGATACAAAAAATTTGGTCATAACTAACTCACATCTTGATGACTCTTTTCCATATTTTAACACATAATTTACATATTTTTACTTCTTATGATCAACTAGTTACTTTCCAAATTCATGTGAAATTTTTTCATGTACACAACTCATCAAATTTGAAAAACCACCACAACTATTACATGTTTCATCTAAACATTGTTTGACTAAAAAATATGTCGCTTGGCTCTTTGACAAAAAAGTATTTGTATTAATTCTATTGATGCCTTAGGTGGGGAAAACACCATACATTCCTGTATAATCTCATTAGTATGTAAAGTACAACATATATGATGAAAAACATCAAAATGCATAGAAAATTTAACATGTACCCTATAACATGTGGTGAATGTTTTTATGATTTTAACATAGAAAATCTTGCACATATGAAATGAACTTTAGCTAATTATTAATTCGCCATTAAAATTTTCAATAATTTTTTTATAAAATTCCTTTTGGATCATGGCTCATGGTTTTTTTATCCTCTTCTTATTTTAACATTATTTACATTAGATGAGACCCTTATGTTTTCATTCCAAAAAAAATCAATCAAATGTCTTCTTCCTTCAACTAATACCTTATCTTTACATGGGAGTCTACCACTAAATGCCCAATAATCTATGAGTGAAGGGTCATCAAGCCTTGTTCTTATTTTTATGGATTTTATTAGTATTTTTATATTTAATTTCAAAGATTTACTTGTTTCACTAAGAATTCAAACTTTAGATGTTGACTTACTCACTATAGATTCTATTATTAATCATATTGCCACATTACAATCTTTTATTAGACTTTTATTGCCTATTGACTTAAATTAATTAAATAGATTCTTTAATTTTAAATTATTTATTCCCTCCATGTTGGATGTTATTACACCTAAATTATGCATCATAGAGCAATTTTTGCATTTTTATTAATTGAAAAAATAGTTGACATCATTTTGTAAGGACTTTATTCTCAAATGCATTGTCTTATACACATTGATTACGATCTGGAATTGATCTTTTTGACATTTTACCATCCATAGGTTCTATTATTTTATCACATATTTCAACCAAATATATTTGTGTTCATATTATTATCCTTGAAGGTGTGGGTGTACGATTTATATTTTAAATTAAATTGGGTGGTGTTACCACTTAAAACATAGTAGGGATAGTAGAGGGTTGACTATCTACATTAGACCCTACAGGTGAATTGAATTCCTCTTCATTAGGAGACACATAAATTGGGGTCACTACTTTATGTTGATTATCATCATACTAAAAAACTTCATTATGAATGCATGTTTCATTAAATTGTGTTTATCCATATGTTTCATCACTCATTACAAATTCGTTACTTACATGCTCTAAAATCTGAATTTCATCATTCAACAAAGATTGATTGAGTTATCTTTTCTCATTTGAAGACATATCTAAAACATATTCCATAGAATTGGTCATGTTATTTTCATTTTAAATATTACATGGTGAGGTGGAAGAACCTTCACCTTGCTTAGAATCTCTTATGGATTCTCTCCAATCTACTTTCTATTTATTTATTTTCTCTCTTCTCTTTAATATCCTCCTTTTTTATCTCTTTGATTGGTATTTTTTGATGAATACCCAACTACATTATTTATTTTTACCAAAATAAGCCAATTAGAAATTTAAATTTAAATATTTTTTAATGATTCACACAAAGTGAATGGAGAGTTTATTGAATTTTCATAATTACAGTAGAAAAAACTAGTTTATAGGCTGTAAAAAGCAAAACAAATGAATAAATTTTATGGGAAATATAAGAGAAATTTATGAATAACAAAAGGCAACTGTTATTTTGAAATCACACATGCCCTTTGTGATCCATGAAAAAAATGGGAAAAAATAATAAAGAGGGGTCAAATTAGTTGGTTTCCAAAGTGTGTAAACCTTTTAGGAAGGGTATGCCATTTATAATTTTACAAAAAAAAATTGGTCATTTTCCCTCTAAAATTACATTGGTTTTAGGATTGGGGGTCCCAAACCTAGTCCAAACCCTGTCATGAACCAACCAATTACATTTTAAAGAAATTTATGACCCTTTTTTATCATTTCCCACACATCTAATCAGGCATATTTACTATTTTTTTTTTTTTATATGGGTTTGTAGAGGATAAAATGCAGTTTTTGAATATATAAATATATTTTTAATGTTGAAATATTATTTATAATTATTACTTAATTTTTACATTACATACCTCATTATAGACTATATATTTAGCATCAAAAAATCCCTTATAAATTTTTGAATACTAATCAAACATTTATAAAAATTATATCTAATAAATCTACACATTATCAAATGTGCTTTAAAAAATTGATTTTCATGAAGTTAAGGTCAAAAAATTATGTTCGTATGATTACAGTTTCAATTTTCTAGCTAATTTGACTTGTAAAATTATTTAAAAATTATATGTATAAAAAAAAATATTCTCAACAATATTCAACATTTCACCTATCCATGTATGAAGTTTCATATAGAAATTAATTTTTTTACTAAAAAAAAGTGTGTTCCTACACATGCAATCCCCTTATATTTTCACAAAAATGACCAACCTATTGTCATAATGCATTTATTTTACAAAAAATTATCATTTGGATATTGAAAAAAAATTAGAAACTACATTCAAAATGCCAAAATTCATGTTCTTATGTGATTATCAAATTCTTGTTTGAAGTCTCTTTGACAATCTCTCTAAGTTCAAATATTTTTATTTTAAGAAAAAAATGACACTTTATACCCCCCTTTGGTCCCCCATTATCCTACATCTACTATGGCAAGGGGCGCAAATATATCTCTAGTGCAAGATGATTATGCTTGAAAATAAATAGCCTAGGAAGAATTTAAAACATTTTGTTCAATATTTGTGACCTTATCCTTTAATATATTTATAACTTGAATGATATTTTACACTGTAGACCCATTGGGATTTCGATTATCAAGTTGAGTAGTCACCAAAGGGGAAGTAAACATGGTTTAAGTAGTAACAAGTAGTGAAATCGATAATCAGGTTAAAGTATTAATGTTTCCCATATAAGATGTGGTAGTAATAATTTTAGGGAACAAAGGTTGAAATACATATCATGTGCCCCTATTAGAAGTTCTATTGGTCGAGAAAGGTTCCATCTAGGTGGAATAACACACAGATATTAACTTATTTTAAGTAATTCAATATCTTATTCTTTCCCTTTTCTAGGGGTATCATTGTACTATGATCCAAGGATGACCACTCTTCCATTACAACTCTTATGTTCTTAGAATATGTTTTGTATAACCCCAATTCTGAGGTCAGCATATGTTTAAGATCTAGGAATATTCCTTTGTTGACCACCACTTGTAGCTTCTAAAATTTCTTATTGATCTTTGTAATCCTCTCCATATTGGATTGATTTAATTGGATAAGTACATTAGTCTTAGTGAGAGTATCCATTACTTTTTTAAGGATTTAGAAAATTAGTAAGAGGGCATCCTTGACCTACCTAATCAACCTAATGGGAAATGTGATTTTCACTTGGGATTCTAAAGTTTATACCTAGATCTACATATCCTTGAAGAGCTTCTTAGATATATCATGAGTCACATGAAGAATGGATAAGGGGTCCTTGACCATCCTTTATTCACTAGTGGAAGTCCTCACATTAGTGAGGGAGAACATATCTTGATGAGTCTACCATACCATGGGGTTCCCCTCCTAGATGAACCTCTACATGATTATTTTCTTCATGTTTTCATAGGCTTGATTAAAACTCCATTACACATCTCAATCACCATAGATAGTAATATTTGATGCTTGTGACCTTAGGACCATCCATTAGTTATAGGAGGTGTAGGAGGGTGGCTAAAATGGTTGTGAAATACATAGGATGAGGTGAAGGGGAGATGGAGGAAGTGGAAAGAGTAAATGAGGAAAGTAGTGGAGGTAGAGGGGACATCATAAAAAAAGAGGGAGAATGAAAGGGAAAGCCCAAGGGAACATTTGTGCCTGACACTATTCCAAATTTAGGTTCACCTAAGGTGGAATTTCCCTTGGGAATGGGTTGTTAAACTTTAGGGAAAAGATGGGATGGTTGAAGGCAAGTCCCATGGTGCCCTAGGTAATAGAAAGAGGGGGACATGGATATATGTGTTAAGACATTGTGTCTAAGGATAGAGGAGTTATTTATGCCTATGGAGGGAGTTCAATTGCGAAAGAATGCCTTTAAACTAGAGTTAGAGTGTGGGTTGCCTTCTATTTCTTCTTCAACCTCTTAACTAGGTCAGCTCTAGATACTATACTAGATAGTCCAATTAGGATGAAAAGAGCCATAAGGTCTAATAGTATAGGACTCAAATCTATTTATGATAGTTACAGACTAACTAGAGTGGGCATTAAGAGGGTCCTTGATATAAGTGGTATACTCTTGAAAGTCATAACCATTACCTAAGGGAGGCACCAAAAGGATTCCAAGTTATGATATTGGAGTAGAGGCGAATGAAGAGGTAAGGATACTAAAGAGGATTGAGGTGAAAGGTAACTTGGTGAAGGATAAAAGGGGAGCAATGGTGAATAGAGGAGGCACCACTTGGGGAATTTTTAGGGGCAAAGTAAAACTAGTGGGTACTATAAATAGGAGTTGGAAAGTGGAAAGAGTGAGGGGTAGAAGGGAAATGGGAGGATATGGAGGTGTGAGAGGGGGAGCATATATGGGTGACTATTAGGATCCTCACTCTAGGATTTCTCTCAAACTGCTAGACACATTTAACCTTAAGGACTATGTGGCTTGGGGATGAGGTGTCAGTGGCTAAGTGGGTTGTACCTAGGCTACCTGATGTTGAGTAATTCAAGATTGGATCTATTGTAGACTAGATATTAAGGCTATTAAAGGATGTAAAAGAAGAGGAAGATCATGAGGAGTGACTAGAGGAGGTGGATGGGGAGATGAGGTATGAGGAACAAGATTTACTAGTAGAAGTGGAGCTAGACTTAGAGCTCAAGGAGGAGAAGGTGGTAGAATTCCTTGTAGGATCCATTAGGAGATGGTCAGAGCTATCAAAGTTAGGTCTTTTAAAGATTGAGAAATATTTGGAGGTGTGTATGGTCTCACTTGAGCCTTCTTTCCCTTTTTTTATTTTAATATAGGATAGCACCTCAAAGTCATCAAAAACATTCAAGTAGAACTCATCATCATCTTCAACCTGATGATTATAGTTGATATTAAGGCAAGTTGAGTATTATACCAAATGATCTTAGATTACCACTTTAGGGTCCCATTTCCATATCTTTCACTTTGAAAGGAAAATGATTCTTACATAGTTTCCATATTCTAAATTGAATGGAAGGTCTTGTAGACATCATACCTTATTGTAATTGAGAGTTGTGATCATGCCTTCTGTTGATACTATATGTAGAATTTGAAGATGCCTTACACTAGTTGATAGGTAATATAATATTATAGTAGGTAGTATAGAATGTAATACAATAAGTAGAGGGGATATTTTATGGAACCCATGATCTTGATCATATTTTCATCCTTATAAAACTATTAGTCTTTGATGGTTGTGATGGAATCCCTAATTGCCTTTGAAAGTCAGGGCATCATAGCCTCATTGATGGCTTGATAAAACACTGGGTAGAAATGTTCATAGATATATTGGATGTAATTTTAGAACTAGTGGACATACATCTTGTAAAATACTACCTAGACCACCAAGCCCCCAAAGATCCATACAAGAAAGGTTGAAGGATTGAATGAGATCATCTTGCAAACATATAATAGTAGCTCAACATGTATAAATTACACCCAAATTATGAATTTATAATGGCATTAACCAACATGAATTTGTTGAATACTCCCATGTATAATACCTATGATAGTGTAAGGATCATGTGTGGAGAATAACCCATAATTTTTTTATGTGAAGGTATACTTAACCCCTAAATAGCTAGTTCAACATGATCATGCCTACTTAGAATTACTCTTAGAATGTAAAAACTATATACACATTGATATCCTCCTTGTTAACCCATTTATAAATTGGGTTCTTAACCCAATCATGGATGATATCATATATATCATAGATCCCCATCTAGACCATTACCATCACTGCATTGTAAGAGAAAGTGTAGTTTGAGAGGGAGTGGTATACTTTGAAGGTGTTCATAAAGATATTAGTAATCTGGTTTTGAGATTTGGGTGAGGATACCCAGTCATGGAATCCATCCTACACATGGATGGAATTATGAATGATATTTCTCAATAAGTTGGCACATGAATATGCCTGTAGTTTGGCTATGGATTTGTGGAGTTTTCATTTCTTTTAATAAGGGCATCCTCATCATTTTCCTAATAGTCATCATCTAATCTTGGATCCCTAGGGACTTATCAACCTCTTTCAATAAATTATTTTAGTTATTGAACTTGGTTAAGCCAACCAAAAATGTGGTATCCCTATATTCAAGCTCGACCTTTGGTTTTGAAGATGATGTAACAATTGTAGTAAAATGGAGGGACAATTCAAAATCTTTGAGTGTAGAAGGAATGGAATATAGGGGTGCTCTATGGAAATTTGAAAGCAAGGAATTAGAGATTTATTTTAAGGCAATAATTTTAACCATTATAAAGCTATTTTTTAGAAATATATTCTTTGGATTTTACAAATTCAGGCATACAACCTCCTTGTATTAATAGTGTTTAGTGGCTCACTTACTATAAATTCAAATTTGAGTTAATGGCTAGATTAGCTCCATTTCTAAATCCCAAATGAAATTTGGAGCCCATGATCTACCTTCAATATTGAGATATATAAATCATGATGATATATTTTAAAATTGTCCAATTGACCCAACTTCCTATACTATTAATGCCTAGTGTACAGTAGGCATTTGGTTACATCTCTTAGAGGATTATTAGTTAAATCCTAGTTTTTAACATGTCATCCAGTCATTAGTCTTCCTAATAATGGTTGGTACCTAGGCACAATTTTTTGATCCATGTCATTCCATTAATAAGGGTGATATATCACCTAGGGACACATAACACATCCTGATTGAATCTATAGTCTTAACTGTACCCTATTATGACCTTCTCAGCGCATTAAGTATCTACTAGTTTATATAGATACTTGCTAATGTGGTACCTTTCCATTCAACTTGGCTCTTATAAGATATAAAATCTATAATAGGTTCATGGGACTTATCAATATCACACATGGTGATGTGGCACTTTTCCATTCATCTAGGATCTCCTAGCTATAACATCTTTGATAGGTCTCAGGGAATTGGCTACTCTAACACATGGAAATGTGGTGCCTTCCTATTTTTCTATGTTCTCTTAAAATTTGAATTATCTAATAGGTCTAATGGATTAGATACTATGCCACATGGTGACATGGTGCTTTCCCATTTAGATAGGTTATCCTAGGCTCTGACATCTCTGATGGGTCTAAGGGACTAGCTATTCTAACACATGGTGATGTGGTGATTTATTATTTGGTTAGGATCTCTTAGGCTCTAACATTTATGATAGGCCCAAAGGATTGAACAATCTGACACATATGATGTAGATCCTTCTCATTAGGTTGGGCTCTCCCAAGATCTAACATATTTGGCAAGTTCTGGGGACTAGCCACTTTAACACATGGCAACATGTAACCTTCCCATTTGGATAGGCTCTCCCAAGCTCTAACATATTTAACAAGTCTAAGGGATTGACTAATATAACACATGGTGATGTGTCATCTTCCCATTTGGATGGATATCCTAGGCTATGACATTTCTTACAAGTCTAGTGGATTGTATTCTTTGAAATATGGTGACATGGTACCTTTCCATTTAGTTAGGATCTCCCATGCTCTGACATGTCTGATGAGTCTAGGGGACTAGCCAATTTAACACATGGTGACGTGGCACATTCTCATTTTATCAATCTCTCTTAGACTTAACATATCTAATGGGTCTACGGGATTGTCTTATATAACACATGGTGATGTGTTGCCTTCTCATTCAATTAGGCTCTCCTAGGATCTTTGAAATTAATAAAAAATAGACTAAGTAAGAAAATGAAAAGGGACACAATACATTAAAGTATTACTTTTTAGTTATAAAGACTTCAATTTGCTATGAATAGTGATGAGTCCATCTTTATAGGAATAGAATGAGACTTGAAGAGATTATAATGAAATCCAAACTATAATGTTAGCACCATGATTCATAAAAATAACAAACACTCCTTAGCCCTAAAAATAAAAGAGGTATGTTGTTGCTTGGGGAAATCAGAGTGATGTATATTTCAAGGATTTAATTAGGTGTTATCAATGAGAACAAAATAAAGGAACTTAAATATTTGGTTCATGATATTTTTAGAGGGATCCCCCATTTCAAATAAAGGGGTTGTATTGGCCACAATAAATGGTGAATTTTTTGGGGAAAGTGATGATAGGCACTTAGAAACTGACTATCTTATTCTTATTCCCTTAATCAACATAGAAATTTTAAGAGGGATCTTTATTAACCAAATAAATTATGAGGTAATAAAGTTTGAAAATAATAAGTGGCATACTGAGCTTCCACCTTGTATATGACCACCAATGTGTGTAATAAGTGATTTTCATTTTCCATTTCACTCTTAGATTTATTCAAGTAATTGAGGTTAGACTAGTTATCATGATTAATTTGGGGCATTATTATCTTGATGTCTTAGGGGTAAATGGATAGGGTATTTATATGATACCAAATGAGAATCCATAAACCTAATAGAGATGCCTATAGTCCCAATCATTGCCTTGATCCGCTGCCATCCAAGATGGAAAGACTGTAGTAGAGTTTACTTGTATAACCATTTCAAGGTAGATTCAAAATTTAAATTTTGCATGATTTATTTATTATTTTCCAAGATTCTAATGAAAATATAATAATATTATTC
Organism: Torreya grandis; assembly: GCA_037957365.1. NCBI lineage: Eukaryota > Viridiplantae > Streptophyta > Pinopsida > Cupressales > Taxaceae > Torreya > Torreya grandis. Next base: position 44,173 of record JARHVA010007031.1, read on the forward strand.
TTATCCATCTAGGGTTTCAGACCAAGCCAAGGTTGAATGCATAATGAATGAGTTCTTAATATCTAGCCAATATTTGATCAACTTGAATAATCATGTATCTTATCGACTCATTATTTTAAGTGCAACTTGATGTCTCTATTAAGGTGTAGGATATTCTAAAATCCATGTATTTATCTAAAAAACATTGGCTTATCAGATCTAGGATGTTAAAATTTCTCATTAGTATCCCCAAATTGCTCAAATCAAAGGTTTCAACCTAGGTCTTCCTACTTCTCAGCAATCCTTCTAGGTTTCGACCATTAGTTAAAGTAGTTACTAAAAAGGTCTAAACATAAAAGGAATATATCAAAATAAAAAGAGAGAATGAGGGGTAGATAATAAAACAAAATTAAACACACAATAAAATTAAATCTATCTAATATATAAATTACCACCATTACTCAGGTTACTTAGAAATGACACTAGAGGGGATAGATGAGAAATAATGCTTTAAGAACTACCTATTTGCTAAGAGTGGTATATTGTTTCCCTCGATATATTTGAGATAAAAATAATTATATCCAAATATTTCAACTATTTTTTATGGGCCAATCTAGAGGGGATCAAATTTTGAATGTTGGCCTTTCTTTTCATGGGCCTTGTCCCACATTAGGACCATGTTGGAGATTATGAAGGTCTTGATCTTTGAATTTTTATCAAACAAATTTTTGATTGTCTATTAGTGTTTGATAAATATTAATAGAGCTTCATCCAAAGCTTCTTCTAATTGAATTAAGTCAATGAGTCTATAATTCACCTTATCATCTAGCTCCATGAATCATTACATGAATTTATAAGTCATTAACTTGAGCATGACTAACATGATTGGCTCCAATCCATAAACTAGAAGGAAATACAGGCCTTTGAGGGTTTTTTTTAATACCTGGTATGGTTTACCAATAGGGTGAACATTAGCAATGAGTGCCATTCTCATGGTTTTTCTATAGCTTATTTCTTGATGTTAGCAATCAGGTTCTTGTTAGTAGATTTTGACAACCCATTCCCTTGTGGGTAGTGATTGGATGATAAATTTAGTGTGTTCCCATTATTATAGGCCCATTTTATGAATTTAATGGATTGAAAAGTAAGACCAATATTACATACTAAATAAATGGGGACCCCAAAATGAGTGGTTATGGTATTCTCAAAGAATTTGTTGACTTTGGAAATGATGCTTATTTTGGTTGGAACTACCTTAGACCATCTGGTGTATTAGTTTATTCCCATAAGAATGAAATTATGATGGATTGATTAATTAGGTTTAATGACTCCCATGAAATCTAGTCCCCATTGTGAAAATAGTGTAGATTCTAAAATGGGTTGTAAGGACATTGATACATGTATTTATCTCTTAGCAAAGGTCTTACAATGGTGGTAGAAATGGATGTGGGCATGAATGTATTTAAATAATCTAGGATAATATTAACCTTCTCAAAGAATTTTGTGGGACATGGCATTTTATATAGGATGGTTGGCTCCCAATTTTTCATGGAAACTTGTCACTATCTCTTTGGCCTCTTCTTATCATACACATTGGAGGTAGATTCCTTTATAGTTCCTTCTAAAGAGAACTCCCTTATTCAACATATATTTTGTGAAATTCAACTAAAGGTCTCTTCCCTATGTGTGGTTAAGTCTCAAGAATGCATTTCCATAGATAAAAAATGCATGACTTAGGTGTACTAGTCTAATTGTAGTACCTTTTGTTGCTCCACCCGGTGCACCATAATCCTTGATTCTATCTATATTATTAACTGAGTAAGTATTTATCCTCTAACCATGTTAGATAACTTTATTTCTAATTTTTATATTATAATTTCATCATCCATCAGACTCTTCTTTTGCCTAGCTCATTTTACCCCAACATTTACTTTATAATCAAGTCTAGGATAATGGCATATGCTCCATTTTGGAGGATGTAATGCTTGAATTTCTTTACTACCTTAACCAAGGCATAGGCATGGTTCTCTAGGGAAGAATATTTGAGTTTGACATCTTTAAGGTTAATGATCATAAAAGCCACAAGGTGTTCTTCTCCTTATAACCTTGGGTGAGACAAGCGATAATGGTATGCTCTGAAGTAAAGGGATAGATATATAAATCATGTATATAGTCTAGGCTAATGAGGATCAAGAATTGCATGATTGCATATTTTATTTATTGAAAAGTTTTCTTTGATTCCAAATGCCATTCCACTTTACCATCCTATTTCAACATTGCATTCAAGGGATTCACTATTTCAACAAATCTAGAAATAAACTTATGTACAAAGTTGATTTTCCTAAATAAGGATTTTATTTCCTTCTTGATATTAGGTAAATGTAGTTTATATATTACATTTTCAATTTTGAGATTGATAGTAATACCTTCTTTTGTGACAATGTGACCAAGAAGCTTACCTTTAGTGACACTAAAAAATCTCTTATTTGGGTTAAGGAAATTCCATACCTTCTACATATTTCAAATACCCTTTCCAATTAGTGTACATGATGTGACTTGTATTTCAAAAATAAATTTAGATTATCCATATATATTATTATACATTTACCTATCAAGCCCTCAAAGATGAAGTTTATTTCCCTTTGGAAAGTGGAGATAGCATTTATTAAATTAAAAGGCATTCATTTATAAGTTAATGTGCCCCACTTGGTGGTGAAAGTAGGCTTAGTTATATCTTTAGGGTTGACCAAGACTTGGTTGTACCTTGAGAAGCCATCCAAAAAGGATATCATTTGAGACTTGCTCACCATTTGGATCACCTCATCTAGGGATGGAAATACGTAGTTATCTTTATATAAGTGTTGATAATTGTTTTCATTTATATCAAGGTTGATGTCATTGATCTTAAGGTACATCTGGTGAAGATGCAAGGTGATTGGTCTATGAGATATGAGATTGTGTGATTGATGTGACAAGGAAGCCATGCAATAAGAGAGAATGTCAAGGAAAAATAATATATCTCTATTGATAAAGAATTTGAAGGAAACGTAATCATTATTATATTGGTTGATGTCAAGTTTTAGGTCAAGTGAGAATTAAAGAATGTTTAAGTACTAGTTCTTGAGTACAAGGTGTCTTGAGAAGCCTAGTCTAGACCCTGTGAGAAGGTGTGTATAGTGAATTTTGGTGAAGTAATCGCAAGCTTGTGAGAGGTTTTTTGAAATTGTGTGATCATGAAAGATAAGTGTATATACTTTCAAAAAATGTTTAAGGTTAATTTTTAAGTTTCAAGTGATTAAGAAGCCTTGTCATGGCACTAGTCATAACATGAAGAGACCTTGTGAGAAGGTATGATTATGATGGCTTGATGAGATAAGTACAAATAAGAATGAGTGGATTTATGAGGATTATTAATTATGTATGTGAATAATTGGAGCACTAATTAGAGTCTAAATGTGAGGCTAAAATGGTATAACCTTTAGATTAAGTTTGAATATAGACCACTCCTAAACCCTACCTAGCCTAATGAGGCATCGTGATTTATTTTAAAGACACATGAAGGATGTATGATAGTGTTTTAATCATGTATGAGGTTTATTTAGTATGTTATAATTGTTTATAAAACATGGAAAGAGGCATGAAGTTAAATTTTAAGGCCTCATGTAATTTGCATGTCAAGGTTTAAGTAAGCCAAGAGAGGGTGTGTAGCCTAATGGGGTATTAGGATTAGTTTCCAAGGAAAATCTGAGTATGTGAACATGAAAAAATGTATTAAATGGTGTTTTAATCATTTTTAAATTTTTTTAAGTCATGGTTTGAGATAAAAGGCACATAAAATGGTTTTAAGGTCTCTCGAGTACACAAAAAGAAGGCATGCAAACCTGAGAAGGACTTTCAAGTGTTCATTGGCATGTGTAACCTCTACATTGGAACCTGATCTATTGAGGAGAGATGGGGAAGGGTCCTAGATAATAACTAAAATAATTTTTTTTGTATTTAAGGGGAAATCCTTTATGAATGATTGTTAACACTAAAACTTATGTTAAACCTCTCTAAAACCCTAACAATGACCCAATGTGAAATATCTTGTTCAAAAGTGACTAGAATTGTTTATAATGGATATATAAGTGATTTTAGTTTGTATTAAAATATCTTGAGAACCTTTATTTGTGATTGGTTTTTAAATTATGTGAGTAGAACCTACAAAAAAAAGTACACATTTCTTTGAGATTTATAGTAGTAGTCAAAGTTAACCAAGTCAAAATATGAAAATGATTAAAGGTTGAATCTTGAGACTTGTATTTTATTTCAATGATGTTTTTTTTTATAGTTTATATCCCTAGAGTATGCTAAAATATTCATCTAAGTTAGCCAATTACTAATAGGCCTAATGGTGGAAATAGTGAAAAATTTAGGCAATAACGAGAAGAGGTTTAGGAATATGCTATAATGGAATAGGGATGAAAAAAAGTTCATGGATATGTTTTTAAGGAATTTAAATACATGATAATGTTTTTTATAAGTTTTTGAGGATAGTGGTTATAGTGAAAATTTTGCTCATAAGTTGACTTATCTAGCTTAGTGAGGTTTGTGTACAGTGAGGTTATGAGATTGGTTTGCAAGACAAATATTTTCATTTAACCATATTGCATTTATTTTTTAATATGATATAATGACCTCATATGAACATGTAAATACATCATAAGACATTTAATATTTATACACTAGTGTTTAAGGTCTGAGTCATCATGATAGTGCTTTAAGGTAAACTGGCAATTCTAGATAGTGATGGGTTTGAGTCTCTATGGCCTGAGTTGAAATATATAATTCATATGATGTTTTTTATGAATTTAAAGTCTTATTAATTATTTTTATAAGGTTTGGTATTCAATAAAGTAGTGAACATGTTGAAGCCAAAATGGCTTATCTGGCTGAGTAAGGTTTGTGAGAGAGGTCAATAAATTGGTCTACAAGATTAATAGTTACCATTAGAGATTATAATATTTTTGTTAGAGGTTGTTATGAGGATGTTTCAAGATAATTTTCATGAATTTAAGTCCTTTATTTTGTTCTATTATGTTTCATAATTTCAAGTTTCCATGATTGTGTTTTAAGGTTATTTGATACTTCAGAGTAAGCATTTTGCAGAAAAGAGTTTGAGCCTATATACCCTAAGTTGAAGTATCTAATGAAGTTTGTGATGACCTTAAGGTAATTAAGTTTATAAATATGTTATTTTTTGTTATGTTTATTATTTTTTCCTACATTTGGAGTTAATGCTTCATTAAATTTGGTATTTATTGTATAAGACTATAGTCCATTTACAAATATAAGTGGGGTTCCTTCCCCTTGAGGGTTTCCCACATATGTGATGTGTTCTTGTGTTTCTTCCTTATGTGGATAGGTTTTTATCATTAATATATCTATATTATTATTTTAATGTTTCATAATTACTTAAGTTAAATTGGTAAGAAAGTCTTTTGAAGACTGATTCACCCCCTCCTCTTAGTTATTTTGCTTCTAACACCAAGGCCTGATTCAAGTTCTAAAAGTCTATGCATAGACAAATATATTCATTATTATTTTTCATTGAGAATAGGTTAGTTACCCAATTGGAATAGTGAACCAAGAAAATTATCCTGACAAAGAGTAACTTATGGACTTCCTTGTGTATAAATAGATCTAGGATTGGGTTCACTAGCCTTTGCCTTTTATCAAAGGGCTTTTGGATGGGTTTTAAAGGGATAGTATGAGTGATAAATATCAAATAAAATAACTTAAGGTATCGGTAGACCTAGGTAATCATGTATTTATATATCAATAGTAACCTCTATAACTATTCAAATTCATGGTCCATCCAATCAATACCTACATTGACTGTCTAGGGATTTTATGCTGGACCAAGATTAATGAATCATCACTTTTGATCCTCAAAATTAGGGGTTTTAAACTATAAGTGGGTTTCAATGCATAAAATTACATTTTTAGTGAAAACATCCCCTTCAGGATCTGAGTCTCATGAATATTCAAGGTCCCATCCTTATCCAACTCATTCCTCAAGTTGTCTCTATCTTTTTCATCTATCATTTAGGCCTTGAAGATATTCTCATTGCTAAAGAAGTGGATGATTTACTTGTAATCCTTGAAGACCTATAAGTTTTTTACATTTTCCAAGACAAAAGGATAAGGGATGATTTCCATAGAGAACTCTTAAAACTCCGTGTCACCCAAGGGAGTTAGGTTTGTTATTATAGATGCTAGTAAATCTACTAGTTGGTTTTCCTCCCGAAAAATGGGGATGATATTTGTTGATATGGTTTGTATGCACACCACATATAATGAGGTATAATTTAAAATTTTAAGATATCAATAGATATTAAATCCATTCTAAGGCACAATTTGTAGGTATCCAATCTTTACAACCTATTTATGGAATATATGGTAAAGTATGTAGGCTGTTAATAAGTTTTTTTAGATGGAGGTGTGGTCTCTTAAAAGAAAGTGATAATCTATATGAGTTGGATGGATGGCTAGTTATTAATATAAGGTGGGTTATTATCAAAATAAATGTCAAAAGGAGTGAAGGGTAAGGCATAAAATAAATTTTTGTGGTCTTTAATAATCACTTCCTTGGATGGTTCCTAAATGGATAAGTACATTCCAAAACTAATGCCTATTGCTAGTAGTAGTTTACACACACATAGTCATGTATGGATAAGAAGTCTAATGAGATGATGATATAGGAAAATAAAAATCCTTAGTCAAAGGTTTCTCTTAAGTGGAAATTTTTTTCACACCCTTGCTCTATAGATTATGGTTCAAAATAATGGGGTATCTGAGGCAACTATTGCATGCACATAGTAAATTATATCAAAGAAATCACTCATGCACACTCAGGATTATGAATTAATAAACTTGTTTACCTTAACCATTATTTTTTACCAATAATTCAACATATTTTTCATATCAAAGATTAGTATTTTAATAAAGATAATAAAAAACCCATTCAAAACTTTTTCACACTAAGGATTATTGAAATATACAACTAAAGAAGCAACATCTAAATACACAAATAATGGAAAGAAAATAATCAAACAAATGAAGTTGACAATAAAAATTTCTTCCCTCCTTTGTAGTAAAATTATCTTCCCTTTTCTAAACAATGGATTACAATTATTTAAATACGGTTGGGGAAGGGGTCATCTCATCCTCCAAATTCATGCAAAGTCATTTACATGTGATAGTTAGAACACACGTTATAACTAAGGTCAAAATCGTATAATATTTTTCTTGCAATTATAAATTAGTCATAAGTTATCCTTTACAAAACTATGTAACATGTGCATGTGTACAAAATACAAAGGTAATTTTACAATTATGGCTCAAATTATAAGAAAACTTTGAATATATGTAATATATACCATTACAAAAACTATCCATACACAAAATCTTAGCCTTTTAAGGTTGCATTGTCTCAATAGCTACATGAACTTTGGTCAATGTAGTATCTAAGGAAGTAGAATTAGAAATTGTAGATGTCAATGTAACATTAAAAGTAGTAACTTGAGACTGATTCTTTGCTTTAGTCTCCTTATAACACTTGTCTATGATGTCAAGCTTCTATCATATAGTATCCAAGTTTAGTAGAGGTGGTCAGTGGATATTTATAACTTGACCAAGGAGCTTTGTATGCTCTCCCTTAGTCATTTGAAATTTATTCTTTAAAATCTCTAGCTTGTTGACTTTCTTCTATTAGTGCTCAGTTTAGCTTCTATCTCCTCTAATGTTAGGCCCTATAGACTTTGCTTGAATTTATATATCACTTCCTATATGAGTTGATCAAAATTGATCCTAATAATCAATTTTACTATGGTGTAATTTACCTTGGATAAATTCTAATCATTTAAAATTTGAATAGTCTAGTTCTCATGTGCTCGATATTTTGGGAGTAAAACTCCCACTATTTATAGCCATTCCAAAGCTTCTTCTTGCCTTATGACCACAAAATTTAAGGTATTACATGCCTCAAATGTGTTATAAGTTATAAATGGATATAATCTTTATTACTTGTGCATTCCATCAACATTTTTAATTTATTTTTGTCATCCTTCAAAGAATTAAACAATTGGTTAGTCTTATGTGGGGCTAACTCATCCCTCATAAAATCTAATGCTTCCAAAGAATTAGAACATTTAGAAGTTGTATGTTAGACTTATGCCTTTATGCCTACTAGAATTTATATGGTGTTGGTATACTCTCTTAATTTTTCTACATCGGCCTCCATTTCTTGCTTGGGCATCTCTATTCCTTCATGAATGGCTATCATGGATTCTTTGTATGCTTCAACCAGGCCTAAAAAATTATCAACACAAGGGGACTGCCCTAGCTACCTATTTTATCTTTTGGTGAGGGATAAGACCTCCTGTCTCTCTTCAAATATTATCTCCCTACCTTTATTATCTTTTGTGAACATATGATTACAATAGGGGGAGATTAGTATGGTGTTAGTGAATGAAATCAAATCCAAATAAAGAACACACTAAGATAACACCCTAAGCCTATCTCAAGGGGGGAACATATTAACAAAACCAAATGAGAAACACAAATAAAATTTAAAGACAAAGAATTCCTTCACCTTCTTTTGATGTTCCAAATATCTTGTTGAAGTGGCTTGCTCAACTTGTATTCAATGAGTCTTCATCAAATGAGGCTTGGCTATCTCCTCTTCTCCTTAAAACCTTTGTGATAGCTTTAGATTTGGATTAGATAAATAATTTGGAATTATAACACTAATTTCAATATCTTTTGGAATCAATTTATCATTATAACTTTGCACCAAGATAGATTAAAAATCATGTTCATAGCTCTTCTATTTATAGATTTTCAAAATGGTTTAGGATCAACCATGACTATCCATCTCAAGATTGAGATGTGTGGCCATGAACTAATATAATTATGTAATTAAATTTATAAATATCCCCCATAAATATTTGGGATAAATGGGGCATTTAAGAGGCATGGAGGGTCTTAATGAGGTAGAAGGTGGCTTAATCTTGATATTTTATGCATTTATCGCTTATGGATGCCACCCCATAGAAATGATGTCATTTGATGATGAAAATATTCAATATTTATTTAAAAAATAAATATTAAAAAATATCCATGTAATTCTTAATTAGGCTCATGATTTGAATTAATTAGCCTTAAATACGATAGTCAACTTTGATGTAAATCTTGGCAATTTGTGTATAAATTAATCAAATCAGTCAAAATGTCTCATTATTGACTCAAAACTTGACTAGATTAGAATTGGAAAGTGTTGTTAGATGTGTTAGATCTATTATCCCATTTAGGATGTTGTCAACACAAAATAATAAAGGCATGTGTCTTGTGTAATAAATTTGATAGAAAATAGCAATCTAGAGCACCTAGGTGCGGAAATATCATTTTGACTCGAAATGATCTGATCAAATTTAGATACCTCATAAATTGAATTTCCATACTTAGTGACACTCTACCCATAATTTACGCTTAAAATAATAGGTTCACATCATTTAGTGTGTTTTAGTAATTTTAGCCTATACTATGTATTCTGGTAGAAATTGGTCAAAAGCCTAGTTGGAGGTTATTGGTGGCTAATTTTAGGTGTCTATAGTTTTCCCCTATTTGGGATGGAATTGTAAGTTATAATCATAATAACATCTTCTCAAAGAATGAAAAGGTCATATATGCCTACAACTATAATGATGATGAACTAACTATATGATGCCCCCTCAAGGGAACAGTTTACACAAGTAGGTCAAAAAATGATCCTTTAAAAAGAAAGAAGCAAAACAAGGGGACCAAAGAAAGGAAGATGCTGAGATAAAAACAAAATGAGTTTGAAAAATTAGTCAAAATATTGAGAATGTAAGTGGGATGGTGTATAATGGTTTACCCAAATGTGGTTATAAGCATTATACCCAGATAGTGGCAACATGGTACGATAACACAATGATTTAACCAAATGTGGTTACAATCATTGAGAAGATAATGCTTCCCAAATTATGATAGACAAACAAGATAAAAACATGCCTCTGTTTGGGCAAAATAAAATAAATTTCATGAGAACACAATGATTTACCTAAAGGCTTTTATAATCATTGAGAAATGTAGGTGAGACGGTGTATAATTATTTACCCATAGATGGTTATAATAATTGGAACTTAATTATGTAAAACATGATTGATTAGTTGATGATGATGGTAACTTAACATAGAGGGTAATGATGAATTAGAACAACCTGCTAGTAGGGAGATGATCATATGAACTAACAAAGCTTGAAATTATTTTGTGGTTAATTAATCTATTTAGGATAGGATTGGAATGCTAGTGCTGAAGAGATGTTGATACTGCCCTTGCTGAGTAGACTTCTTGAAGCTAATTTTTGTTGTATCACTTGATGGTAAGCATCATGATAGAACACCATGAGGACTAGGCTAAAATATGCATAGTGACTAACTCCTGAGATCTAATACTCAATATAAAATTATGTACCAATGATAAAAACCATGGTGATAATTTAAACATATGAATATGGATGGATTTAGTTATAAATGTGAAAATAATCACCCAATGAATACACATAGACTAAATCAAGGCAATAGTGTTGAAAGAAAACAAATAGGCACATAATCAACAAATAAATAAGTAAAGAAATAAATAATAGCTATACCTAATGTTAGTAGAAAAAACATGATGAACATTGCCCCTAGAAAATAGGTGATAACTTAGCAAACAAAAATGATGGGGGAATAAAGGGAAAGGAAGGGGGTGGCTGAGCTTTCTCTATATGCACTAGGCAAGTGGATGCTTCCTACATAGTTTCATGGATGTAATATCCACAAAAACTTTAGGCTAAATGTAGTTCTCCTAGAGAATGGGAAAAAAATGATAACTGATGAAAATAAATAGAATGGATGTGATAGAAGAATAGGAATGGTCTTGTAAAATGGAAAGAGCATGGGAGAAAAGGCCAAAAAGGATGGGGAAACTATGACAAATGATTTTCTTATAACTTAGTAAGGGTTCCTAGAATCCTTAAGATAAAGAAGTGGTCAATGTTTTTCGTTTTTCTAATGATTTTATAATTGTTTTGGGAATTTTTGGAGTATCTCAACTAGATTGAGAATGAAGAGACACTAAATGGTTCAAGATCACAAAATAGTGAGAGCATTGCTTAGGTTTCTCATAAAATTGTGAGAGTGTAGCTTAGGTTACTCACAAAATGGCAAGAGAGCATGGAAAGGGGGATTAAGGTGACCTTAACATGAATTGATCATGGACCACATAGTCTTGAAATGACCTCAAGTCACAATAATTACATCCACATAAACAATAGGGAAAAACCAACTAGGTCACAACAAGTTCCCAAATTTGGCAAATGGCCAGTCAAATGGAAACAACAATGGCAAGGTGATGTGGCAATGAATGATAAATAAATGTTTCCCCTAGTTTGTCCATAGTATATTATAACTAGAATATAATGGATCAGTTCAATGATACTAATTTTCCCATATTTGATTATAATTAGTAGAAAGACCAATGAGACACTGATTTGCCCATAGGCAATTATAATCAAGCTCACATAAACAAACTTGATATAGGATGGAAAATGAAAGATACCTTACCAGATCAACTATCACACTAATTTCATAGACTATAATTTAAATATATATTTGATTTATTATTAAAACTTGATCAGAATCCCCTCATAAAAAGTGTGGGAAGAACCAAAGTAACTAAGATCAAAATAGGATTGGATAAGATGGATAAAAACAAGTTTTGGTCTAGATACGAATGGTATGGTAAAATGGAATGGTATTACTCTAAGATAATTATGGTTTGATAGATTGGATAATATGGTAAGAGGGTTTCCCTTGAGTGATAGGGTGAATGGTAGGATATGTAACAATGACAAATAAGTATGGTAAATGAAAAAGTATGTACATGTATCTGTCCTACGTGTGGTTTTGTATTTTATTGTTCTTATTGAAGTGGATATGCACATCTTGATCAACAAATACTACAAATATAATAATCAATCAGGTTAATTTCTACACCACACCTCATTTGAATAGCTTCTCTATCAATAACTAGTTGTATATTTGGATGCAAATAATGTTGTTGTGATCTTCATTAATCATTGATTTAGTTTCCTTCAAGCATCGAGACAAGGTATCTTTTTATCCTTTACAAAAGAAATTGTGGCCATAGATCATAAATAGGGATAAATATTGGATGATAGATTGGATTATAAAATTGAATGGCATATGATAATGGAATGTGTAATGGTTAGGAAATAAATGACGATCAGGACTTTCAGTCTCACATAATGTTGCTGATGTCAAATTCAACATAACGTTGGATGTGGAAGGGCCAAAGAAATCTAAAGATTCTCTTGATAGGACCACCATATTTTTCTATTTTTTGATCTTGAGATTAGCTACCATATAATTAGGTTGTAGATTTTAAGTTATTTTGATTAGATCTTTGATATTATCTTCATCAAGCAATGAAGGAATTTTGTGCTCAATTATTGGCACCTTGATGAGGTTTTTACAAATGAAGTTGTCTTGATTATCCCATATCACCTCTGAGAATATTTCACTAATGAACATTGGATTTTGACTTTTATTATATTCTAGCATTTTCAAAAAGGTTTTACTAAAATATGTTGAGTTTTAACTTTGATTATCCCCTAGCACCTCTAAAAAGGTTTCACTAAGAGATTGTTCTTCTTATACATGAATTTGGTTTTGGCCTCCTTGTTCTTCTTCAATTTCTATGGAACTAAGGATGTAGTTTAATAAAGTGTGATTATATTACTCCCAATCAATACTTATGGGAGATGGAATGCCAATAATATGGCTATGTTGATTGGTGGTAATGGCCTATGGAATGGTAATGAAATGGGGGAAAACAACACAATCCTCATAAAAGATACTAAGAGAACTTGTGTCAATGATGAAGTATTCATCCTTAAAAATCATATAAATATCACAAATGTATTCAAATTATCTATTAGCCATCCATAACCAATGTTGTAACAATTATGAACATATTCTATTTCTGAATCTGATTCTAACTAAAAAGAATCTAAATTTGATGTCAAGATTGATGTTGATTCTTCTTTTGATGCTAAATTTGATGTCATTTCAATAATAGAACCTAAATCTAACTCTAATTATTCATCTGATGGGTAATTTGTTATAATTATGTGTTTTTGAATGCTTGATATTAGACAAGTAACGACTTGTGATGGCATAATGGGCTCCACAAAGACTAGTTTGTCAAAGTGAGACTCCTCAATGATGGGAAAAATGTCAAGAGACAACTCCTTAGATACTAGCTTGTCAATAGGAGTATCTTGAAAAATAGACATATGATTGAGGTAATGATTTGACTAAAAGGAAATTATAATCATTAAGAATTGACTCAATAAAGAATGGCTCATCATAGTGATACTTATCAACAATAGGTATAATATTGAAAGGTGATTCATCATAGGTTAACATATCATAAATGATTGGTTCATCAAAAACATCTTAGATTGGTTGGTTCTTTTGGTTTTGGTTTTGGTTTTTAATGAGTTGGAAAATACTAGTTTTAAACATAACTTGGTATTCAAATCATTGGTTTGGTTGAGGTTTTGATTGGATTGGATATGGATTTCTAAAGTGTGGAACTATTGGAAATGGATGAATATTGATAGGGAATTAGGGAGCATGATTTATCACATGAGCTAAAGGATGAATTCCTAAAATAGTAATGATAGGGTGGTGTGGAGATTGGTTGTTCACACAAGTGAAAGAACTAGGTCCTATAATGATGAAGGGTTGTTGTGGAGCATGGTTGATCACACAATCCAAAGGATGAGGTTTTGGTATAGAAATGGTGCAACATTGTGGTCTTGGAATAGAAATGGTATGACATGGTGGAGTCTGATTACTCACATAAGACAAACCATCCAGGTATTCCTCATAAACCATATCATCCCAATTGGTAACTTGATTTGTATTTTATGGATTTTGACTATGTTCCCTAGATGGAGTATTGTATGGAGAATAATAAAACTCTTGAGAAAATCTATCTCTATAGGGGTTTCTAGTTGGATTTTGTGCAACCATTCTATCATAACTTGGATTGTACATGACTCCACCATAATTGTAGATAGAAATATCCACATAAATGATGAAATATTTAAAATAAAAGCCTTAGATTTTGGCAAACTCTAAAAAAATGTCCAAAGGACAAATGGTTCAAACTTGGTCTAGCTTGGTCAAAGGATGAAGTTATTTCTCCAAAATAGTTTAAAAGTGGAGATGTATCTCTAAAATGGTTTGTGTTAAGACTTGGTATAAAATAGTCTAACATCAAATGTCATACACATAAAAGGTCACATAATGAATAAAAACTACTATGTCAAAGTCTATGCCAAAGTGTTCTAAACAAGATCTAAACTAGGAAAGGGAAAAGAATCACTATGTCTTTTGTCCAAACATGGAGTCAAAAGCTAGGATCAAATAGGCTATGTTAGGAATTTTGGCTAAACAAAATCAAAATCTAGGCTTGAGCAAAGGATTGATGTAATTTTATTTAATCTGACAAGTTTGGAATAATTTTGATATAGACCTAACACAAAATCAAACATAAACATAATTAGTTAGTATAAGGCATGAGGCAAAAGGCACCTAGAGAAATGTTATGTTATTCCAAATAAAGACAAATAATTATGAAGATAGTCTCTATGAATAAAAAAATAATCAATAATCTTCAAATTTAGGTAATCAATTAGTCAAAGTTATGTAACCCAAAATAGAAAGATCTATGTATCATCCCCATGAATTGAGGCCTAAACAAAAAACAAACAATGTTGGAATCCAAACTTGACAAGGATAATTGTAAACTCAATGTTGAAGACTAGGATCTAACAAAATAAGATAGACAAGATTGCATAGCATGATGTCACATAAACAAGGTCCAAATGGCATATGTGATATGTTTTTAAACAATGCTTTTGGTACAAGTTAAACAAGTCTTTAAACAATTTGAGTGGAATAATAGTGTTAGATTATTCTAATGATGTACTCAATGTTATATTTCAAAGACTCAAAGGTTAAAACTTGATAATGATGTAGGTAGCATAATGGTACCCATCTCAAAAAATTAACACACACACAAATATGTTTAGGAAAAGTTTCAAAGAACAAGTGTGATGTAAAATGGACAACATAACACCTATTTAGATAAAAGAGTGATGTATAAACAAATTGGTTTTGATATGGTTTATAAACAAATTGGTTTTGATATGGTTTATAAATAAATATATTAGTTTTAGTCTCAAAAAACCAAACAAGAAAATTAGAAAATACAAGTAAATTGTCCAAATTCCTATCAAGGGTATGGCAAAGTGGGGTTGACTAAAACTAATTAGTTTTTAATCATTCTATACATATCCATATCTACTAACTTTTAGGTTAGCAAAAAAGAGAAGAAACACATCATTTGGGTCTGCATCATATGGCTTATTATAAAAATTTCTTTCCCCTTTTATAACCACTACATCCATCAGTTGATTAGTATAGTTTGAAATCCAACATGCTCAAATGTCCTAGGCGTAGCCTCTACTAATGAAGATAGTTTAACTACTCAAACCATCATCCCAGTGAGGGGATCCTAATTTATATACCCCCCCCCCCATAGAGAGGGATTGAATATGATGTGAAGATATGAAACCCCAAGTTAAATCTTCCCTAAAGAACTCATGGGAGGTAATTAAGTCCCCCTCATAAGCTAATATGCATGAAATAAATGACAAGTAAAATATCTTTGAAGGTTGTTTCTAGGTCACCCAAGCCATACGGGTCTTGGGGAGAGCCTTGACAACTTCTCTTCTACACCTTTAGACTAAGGCACTTTGTAATAAATATGGTGATTTTGATACAAAAATTTTACTAAATGGGATGGATGGGATATAATACATGCATAATCTTTGTTTTTTCCAAACAAAACTAACTAAGCCTGATGTATTGAACACAAACTTTAAAAATGTGTTCAATTTTAAAGTACTTAATTAACAAGTGTGGTGGTGTGATTTATCCCATTGTATTTAAGTTTTAAAAACATGCAAATATTAAAC
This sequence comes from Torreya grandis, assembly GCA_037957365.1. Taxonomy (NCBI): domain Eukaryota; kingdom Viridiplantae; phylum Streptophyta; class Pinopsida; order Cupressales; family Taxaceae; genus Torreya; species Torreya grandis. The sequence continues at coordinate 60,332 of JARHVA010007031.1, forward strand.
CAAAAAGACTAAATGAAATAATAAGCACCTACATTCATTTTAAATCCAAATTTTGAAGTGTTTAAGACTTAGCAGGCTAAAGATTCATTCTAGGCACCAAATTTGAAGTGTGCAAGATTTGAACCAAGTTATTTTTTAAAAACTCCAAATTAAAGTGTATGATTAGTTAAAACACCCAAATTAACTTCCAACCTAGCATTTTACCCTTTAAAAACAATATTAGGACTGCCTACTTTGAAAAACTTATGAGATTGAGCAAATAACTTTGTAAAGTAAATGACTCAAAGGCAAAACCTAAAGAAACAAATGTACTAGATTAGACTTGGTTATTAACTTGATTTTGTGAAAAAATAATGTAACTTGAATGTAAATTTATATCATGTTATAAAATTTATAAAAAAACACATGGTTTTAAAAAATAATAAAAAATAGAGTCTATACGACCCCAAACCAAGCTCCAAAAAATGGCCTATTAGCTCTGAGGTCTGTGTATTTTTTTAAAAAACACACAGCAACCATCAATGATTATACCTAACTATTGATGGTTACACCTGACTGTCAATGATTGAAAATGACCATTAGTAGTTACACTAACTGTCAGTGATTACATTGACAATCAGTAGTTAAAAATGACTGATAACAATTGCATTGACCCTCGATGGTTACTATGTAAACCCATGACAAAGAAAAATGGAAAAAAAAATTAGAAAATCAAATTTAACAAGTTTAAAGCATTTAAATCTTAATTTAAGACTTGTATATTTATCTTCTTGGTATGTAAGATGTGTTGGGTCCCATCGGGTGTGCCATTCGTGAACATAGGCTTACAATAGGGGGATATTAGTATGGTGTTAGTGAATGAAATCAAATCCAAACAAAGAACACACTAAGATAAGACCCTATGACTATCTCAAGGAGGGACATATTAACAAAACCAAATGATAAACAAAACTAGAATGTAAATATAAAGAAATCCTTCACCTTCTTCAGGTGTTCCAAATAACTTGTTGAAGTGGCTTACTCAGCTTGTGCTCAATGACTCTTCATCAAAGGAGGCTTGGATATATCATATTCTGCTTGACACCTTTGTGATGGATTTGGATTTGGCGTGGCTCAATAATTTCACATTATGACACTAATTTAAATGGTTTTTGTAATCAATTTATCATTATAACTTTACACCAAGATAGCTTTAAAATGATGTTTATGGATTTTCTATTTATAGATTTTAAAAATGGTTAAGGATCAACCATGACCATCTATGTCAAGATTAAGATGTGTGGCCATGAATTAATATAATTATGTAATTAAATTTATAAATATCCCCCATAAATATTTGGGATAGAGGGGTATTGAAGAGGCATGGAGGGTCTTAATGAGGCATGAGTGGCTCAATCTTGATATTTTATGCATTTATGGCTTGTGGATGCCACCTCATAGAAATGATGTCATTTGATGATGTAGATATTCAATATTCATTTCCTAAAATAAATATTCAAAAATATCCATGGAATTATTAACTAGGCTCATGATTTGAATTAATTTGCCTTAAACATGATTAGTTAACTTTGATGCAAACCTTGGTAATTTTGTATAAATTAATCAAATCGATCAAAATGTATCATTATTGGCTCAAAAAATGATTGGATTAGAATTGGAAGGTGATTTTAGATGCATTGGATCTATTATCCCATTTAAGATGTTGTCAACACATAATAACAAAGGCATGTGTCTTGTGCAAGAAATTTATTAGAAAAGAGCAATCCAAAACACCTAGGTGTGAAAATGTCATCTTCATTCAAAATGATCTAATAAAAGTTAGATAATTAATAAATTTCATTTACCCATTTAGTGATACTCTAACTAAAATTTTCACTTGAATTTAACAGGTTTACATCATTTAGCATGTTTTAGTGTTTTTAGGACAAATTGTGCTTTTTGGTAGAAATTGGTTAAAACCCTAGTTAGATGTTATTGGTGGATAGTTTTAGGTGTCTACATATTCTAGTTTTCTATTATTCACCCTCTTTATGCTACAATATGGCATGTAAAATAGAGTGGTGATAGAAGAGAGCTTAGTAAACTTAAATCTAGGTAATTGGGAGGCCTTGCTTCTCAAATCCATAGCCTAAGGAGGAATGTCCAATTGTGATACTTCTACTTCCTTTGAGGTGGTGACTACAACCTCTTTCTTGGCTTCCTTAACTATTAGTTTTTTCTTATATTATTTGATAAGGACATCAGGTAAGGAGGCCCAAATGATCTTATACCAATCCACTCCTCCAAACTAAGGGCGTGGATGGACTGTGACCATTTGGGGTTTGGCCCTCCTACCTCTATCAGTACTTGCCACAATGTTTTTCTCTATAGAGGTGGTAGATGGAATAATAAGGGTGATCTAAGTGGATTGAATGTGGAACTATGTCATGGCTATGGTTGTCTACACCTTTCTAGATGACTTCTTTTTCATCACTATAATGGTGGTAGCACCAAAAGGGATAGAGGATGGATGGATCAATGGTGGTGGTGGAAATATCCTTCTCAATCCTTAGGGTAAGAAAGGGGAAATATATGAATGAGGTTGCAAAAAATAGATCAATAGAGGTAGGCACTTCCACCTTATGCATTCTTAACATAGAAGAAATAAAAACATTACCAAATATAAGAACATAAGGCAAAGGGATAGTCCCAATAGACTAGGTACCTGGGAGATCTTGTACGACTAGTTATTTATTCTTATCTACTTCAAGGATCAAGGCCTTAGCTATTTCCAGATCTAAGTCTTCATCATAATCCTATTCATTTCTAACATATTCAATTTCGACAACCTGTCCCTCTACCCCTTCTAAGCGTTGAGTTGCGGTAGGCAAGCCTTAAGATAATTTGATTATAGGACTACTTATGGGAGACCTAGGATTCCTTATATAAATAAGATGGGGGGGAACCTTGATGGATTGACACAACTACCTCTTCCATTATTATACTTATAGATGTGGAAATCTAGGTCTAGGGAATAGCAGTAGTTACTTGAATTGTGATTGCAATTGAATTTTATTATGCTTTCTCCTTCTCATTAGAGTTAAAACTAGTGGAATCTCCATCTTATGCTCCCGTATGTTTGTTTTTTAGGCTCCTTATTCATGGCCTTCAAATTTTGGGAGAATAATTGAGATGATAAACATATGCTATCCTTTGAATTCTCTATGGATTGGCCTTTCTAAAAGTCTAAATGTTCCCATCCTTTGTATAATGCATTTTTAGTGTCTAATTCCCTGATAGAGATTAAGGGGTCCTCTTAGATCATCCTCAAATGCTCCACTTTCAATATAGAATTCCTAGCCCTTTCCAAAATATCTTAATCATCCTTCACATTTAAGAATAAGAAATCATATGAATAAGGCTCATGGCTTTAGGGAATATTAAACTTTTGTATATGTTTTTGGATGAGCTTGTGGGGGTCCCAATCCCTATGTGGGAGTGTAGGGAAGTGATAGCTCCTCTACTTGCCATCAACTTCTCCAAAAATTTTCCTCATGGTTTATAACATCCTATAAATGACTATGTGGTAGATAAAATATAAGTCTTTATTTGCTTTAGACAAATATTCTTTTATGGTCCACTATAGTTGAAGTTGATTTCTTACTCTACCAATTTGTCTGGAACATACTTTAGAAGATACAAGGGTTAACCTTGTTTCCTTAGACCATTATGACAATGAAGTCTAGATAGAGGAAGTAATCCCCCTTCTCAACAAGTGTTTTCAAAATGTTTTATCTAATTATAGGCATAGGTGAATGATGGATGGCTTACCAAACCTGAGGATATACATCCTCTACAATCCTAACCATTTTATTTCTATATGAATGCACATGCATAAAATAAAAGTGGTCACATATCTATTTTTAATGTAGTTAATCATCACGCTCCATAGCTCATTTATAAATTTGTGGAAAGTCCACATGATAACATATAATAAATAATACATCATATAAAAATGTATCATAGGTGTGGGCCACTTGTCCTTATGAGTGATCTATTACCTCAAATGAAATATAACTATCTCTCCTATTGTGAATGCAACATCATTGGTCAGCATCATATGCAATAATGACACCTAATCTAAATTAAAAAAGTGAATTCTTGACATACCATTGAGTCTATTCAATAATGTTATTCAAATACATATCACCATCCTGAATTTGTCTATGGAAATAGCCCCCTTTGGTTTCTTCCCTTTGAAAGTGATGGTTTGGTTGGGGACCAATCATGAAGATAACACCTTCTCAATTGTGTTATCTATATTCCATTACACTAATATATTCTTATCAACATATACATTAGGTATGGGTAAAGATAGGTATCTATATAAGTCATCTCCTAAAATGTAAGCAATGATTGTTTGATTACCAATATGATGAAGGCATCCCATGTTATCTTACCTAAAAAAAAAGTCCCATAGGAGGTTGATGAATGACATCACCTTGGGCTTGGTAGTAGAAAAATATAGTCTTTATATTTTTACAGTAAGAAAATACTTGATATAAAAATAACTAAAAGAGAGAGATATTGTCCACATCCAATGATAATATATCTACAAAATCAACAACTTCTCATACCTCTGAATAATTTGCATACTGATTGTCAAAAATGGCAATGTCTAAGACTATATCGGTAAACTCTATGGAATCCTTGATTGAGTAGGGTAATGGAATCATTACTCCCTTGAATAACCTTGATGAAGATGCCATTATTTATTGTGTAGTTTGGTCATGCTCACAATCTTCCTCTACATGCTCTTTGTGTTCTATGATCAATCTCTGTTCCTAATAGTTGTAGATTCTTCACACAGTGCTCTTATAGATAGTATCTAGGGCTATTTTGTGATGTAAGAGATCAATAAAATTTTAATACAATTTTTTTTAGAACAAATGAAGGCCTCAATGGATATGTATCACATATATAGGATTTTCACATTGAATATCAGTTTGTGTGACATTAATACCCTATGTTCACTTATTTTATATTTCTTGTATAGTTCAAATTTCATTAGTTCAAGTTAGTGGGGATATTTTAGAAAATTAATAGGATGTATTTTAGCCTTTTAATTGACTTAATATAGTAAGTACTTTTGTACAAGGGAATAGGGTGTTCAAGTTTTGTGTTGGGGACAAGTCTTTACTAAAGACATGTAACAAAAATCCCTAAGGCCTAATTCTTATTGGATAAAATGTTTATGGCAAAAAGCCCAAAATAATACATATAAATATCTTAGGGTATATTAGATAAAATTTACACAATAAAAAGGCTACAACCAAAAGTTCTACTGGATGAAATGTCCACGACAAAAGCTGTAACAAAATTTTGATGAAGTATAATGTTTTGGGGAAATTGTTTTGGACAAAATGTCTAATGCAATTATCCTAAAAATTGAATTCATTCAAAATAAAAGTTTCAAAGACCAAATGTTTGAATAAGTGATAAAAAGGAAAACACTGAAAAGTTATTAGACAAAATACCTAAAACATAAAACCCAAAATTTAAACCTATTAGACAAAATGTCCACAACAAAAAACCACGTGAATTTATTTGAATATACTAAGTCCAAAAAATATGCATAGTTCAAAACTCCCAAAATGCATTAATAAAGTTAGTCCATATAACATACATAAATACCATGCCATTTTCTCAAAGTATGAAGGTTAATAATAAATATTTTCAATAATTTACACAATCATATAGAAGAGAGGTTCAACAACAAAGCCAAAGTTTGAAAAAAGTGGGTCCCCATTTCTTATAAAAGAAAAGGGGGGTGTTGGGTAAAAAAAAGGTGATTTACAGGGGGAATACTCCTGAGTATAAAAGAACTCAAAATTTTGGTTAGCAATCCTTAAAATAATATTAAAGTGTGCTACAAAAGAATACTAAAATTAGAAACATGAAAGATAATCCTAAGTTGATTCACACAACATACTTGCCTTTTACTTCATTGGGTCCATGTGTGTCAAATGTGTGGCTTATTTAACCCTTATTGTGATGAGCTTTTCAAGGGTTTTATGAGGCTATAGGTTTTTTTCTATTATCTATTAAAGCTACAAAATGAGGGAAGCTCAGGCATTACTCTACTACCATCCAGGTATACATATCCTTGATATAGATACCTTAGGCTCCTTCTCTTCCCTTTCCATTATTTTATTTTAACCATGATGCATGATACATTAATCTTATTTCATCATGTGAGCCTTTTGATTTCCTTTAGATATTTTGAACTCATTCATTTTTTTCTTCTTCTTCTACTTTTTTTATTTTATTTATTTTTAATTCTAAATGGAAAAGAGAAAAGCTAGAACCCCAGTGAGCTAATATATTTATAAAACAAATGATTACTAGAAAATCCCTACCAGCCACATTTATACCAAAGAATTATTACTTATAACAAGTATTTAATGTAATAGGTGTGTTTGATCGAATAAAATAAGAAAATTTTATAAATTCATGTGAAGTACTTTGAGATCAACTTTTACATACCTAGTAAAAGTATTCAATTATGACACTATCTAGAATGGTTCATGATTGCTTGCCTTCATCCTGTAGACTCAAAAACATAGAAATATGCCTGATTTATGAACAAATCCCAAGTTTCTATTATTTTTAAATTTCCTCTTTATTTACAATTCTATTTAAGCACAAGCTCAGTTGGTTTGGATTTTAGCTTGGTTATGTTAGAGCAAACATAATTCAGATTGTCATAGAAAGCAACAAAATAACTAATTTTAGAAAGCATCAAACTCTAATCTAAGAAAGTAGTAAATCTAGTCTACTCCTAATTATACCACTCCTTCAATTAGTGGTATCTATAGACAACTTAACCATGATGTAGTGCTTCAATAACTATCCATTGATTGGATATGTAAGCTCATTGCCTTGCAAGTCCTTCAAACAAAATACATTATTATTCATGATCTCTAAAACATGATATGATCTAGTCCATAATGTTGAAAACTTATCATTATATTCTTTGTTTTATGATATTTATCCCAAAGAAGCACTAGATCAAAAATATTGAATGCTTTAACCTTTTCTATTTTATCAAACCATCGCTTGACTATGTCTTGATGTGTGTTGATTGTTTGTAGGAATTCATTCCTTGAATATTCCATTTCTTTTATATTTAGTAATTGAGATTGCATTTGGTCATTTGGCTCCATGTAATCTTGCATTAATTGATAAGCTGGTAGCTTTAGCATAATTGGGAAAATTGGCCTATGTCTATACACTAATAAGTAGGGTGAAGCTTTGAGGGTTTGTTTGTATCTTATATGGTCTACCCAAAGAGCATACTTCAATATATTGTGCCATTCTCTAAGATTATCCCTAGCTAACATATTAATTATGCCTATCAATTTTGTTTCATTGATTATATGAATCCATTTCCTTGGGGGTAATGGTTAAAGGATGACTCAATAGTAATCTGGTTATCATGTGCCCACTTTGTGAATTTTATTGATATGAATGTTGGTCCATTGTCACAAACCAAAATAATGGGAGTGCCAAACCTAGTGATGATGTGTTCTTCTAATAAGTGAATCATATATTATTCTCTATAATTCTTCATGGCTATGGCTTCAACCCATCTAGTATAGTAGTTTGTAGTAGTGAGCACAAACTTATGGCCTGATAAGGAATTTGGGTTGATGACACTAATGAATTCTAACCCCCATTGGGCAAATGAATTTCCCTCAACCACTGGTTGTAAAGGCATTATTGAATGTACATCCTTCTTAGCCAAATATAAGTATTTGTGACATGTTATCACATGAGTATGAGCATCCTTAAAAACTACTAACCAATAGTATCCCATTTTTAAGATCTTGTGGGTTATGGTATTTCAAGATGGATGACCACTACCTATCTTTTAATGTAAATTATCTAGAGTATATTTAGTTTCCTCTAAAGATACACATTTGAGATAAATTCCTTCATAGTTTCTTCTATAGATGATCCTCTTCTTTATCAAAAAATGGGTAGATCTGAGTCTCAAAGCTCTTTTTTCTCTCTACTAAGCTCTAAGGATAAGTGCATGTAAGAAAATACTATATTATATATGTGTACCATTCTCCTTTGGATACTCAAGCTTGACATACTTCATCAATAGTAATATACAAGTTAGGTTCAATCATGATATGAATAATGCCTTAACCCATAACAATCTTTATAGGTCTAATTTTTATGTCGAATTCCTACATTCTTACCATCCACTTGCCTCAGCATTCCCCTAGTTCATTTTATGATAAGGTGAGCTTAATAGCAAGATCAGACACAATGGATATGATTTTATTCCTCAAAATATAGTGTCAATTTTTTTTACTATTTTGACAAGAGACAAAATCTATTTATCAATCATGGAGTACTTAAGTTATACATATTTCAGATTTGTGATCATAGACACAATTGAATGATCAATCTCATCTTTATTATGTGTTATAGAAACAATAATGGTATGTTCTGAAGCCAATGAGAATAAATATAAATATTTCATGAATCTAGATTGGTCAACACTGGAACTTGAGATATGTCATCTTTAATGTCTTAGAAATACTTTCTAGTTTTAGCTATCCATTCTAATTTGGCATCTTTCTTAAGCATGACATTAAGAGGCCTAAAAATATTTGCAAATCATAAAATAAAATTTGTTTTGAAATTAATCTTCCCAAAGAATGATTTGATCTCCTTTTTGTTGTTTGGTAGTGAAATCTTTGAGATGGATTGAAATCTATCTAGATCAATGGTGATCCCTTCCTTGGTGATGATGTGTCCCAAAATGTTGCCTTTAGTCACTCCAAATATGATTTTTTTTGGGTTTAGTGAAATTAAAAAAAATCTACATCTCTTGAATATGGACTAAAGGTGGATTATATAATCATTCATGTTCTTTGAAAAAATTGTAAAATCATCCATATAGATGATTATGCATTTTCCTATCAATCCTTTAAATGCATGATCTATGGCATGTTAAAAAGTAACCCTTGAATTTATCAAGACAAATGACATCCATTTATACACATAAGTGTTCCACTTCTTAGTAAACATAGTCTTCATTATATATTTAGATTGCATTAGCATCTGATTATATCTTGAAAATATACCCAAAAAGGACATCATCTCAGAACTACTTACTATCTATATCAATTCATCCAAATAAGGCAAGTAGTAATTGTCCTTTTTAAAATATTTATTAAATTTCTTAAAATCCACACATAATCTAATCTCACCATTATTCTTCCTAATTGGGACCAAATTGGCCACCTAGGTAGAATGTCAGATTGGGAAGATAATCTTTGTACTTAGTAACTTGTTCACCTCCTTTTGAATGGGTTATTTTAAAATAGGATTGACTAATCACTACCTCTATCTAAATGGTTTATGTTCTAGTTTTATAGGGATCATGTGAGCAGTGACCTAAGGATCATACAATTTTAAATATTCATAATTTAAAGTAATGGCATCCTTGTATCAGGTGATTAAATTTTTTACTCATTATCTTTCTTCTATGGTACAATTGAGGCCTATATTGATGTAGCGTGGTTTATGTTCATCCCCTAGATTTTCCTTTCTAAATCCTAATTAATCAACCTTAGGCATCCTAAGTTATTGATCTTCTGGATCTATGTCAAATAGAATTTGTAAAGAGACCAACCCTACTTGAATGTGATTTTCTTTGATCTAGAGAATATCTACCTTGTCTATTTATTCTTCATAGAGATGACTTGTTTCCTTATTATCAATAATTTGGGACTCAAAATCCCCTAAATTAGTTAAAAAATTGAATAATCTATTGTTCATCATCAAAGACTTGAAAATTTTCCACATTATCAGGGACTGAAGGGTAAAGCACTAGTTTAATGAAAAATCTATTTACTTTAGATTCTTGGAGAGGCTCCAAATTATGTATAATAGTAGATAGTGAATCTACAGCTTGATTATACTCTCTAGGAATTGCCTTTATATTAAAAGAATCAAAGCTTTCACTTAGGTCTCATTATCAATGTTTGTACTTCCTTAGGTAAGAGAGTTTGCACTAATATTTATTTCTAACATGTTTAATCACTAGCTCTGAATCACCTAGTACTAATTTTTACTTCACATTATTTTTTAGTGCAAATTGTAATCCTAAAATTAATGTTTCATACTCAGCTCTATTATTAGTGAAAGGGAATTGTAACCTATATGAAACCAAGAATTTATTTCCTTTTGGATCAATCAAATTGACTCTTACACATAGTACTTGTTTGGATTTAACACCATTAAAGTGTAAAGTCCATAATTTATTAGAATCTTTAGACTATGGTTCTTGTTCTTTATTTTGCATAGTGAAAGTGTAGATACCAAGGCTAGGATATTCATACATTACCTCTTCATATTTGAAATTGTATTCTATAATGAAATTGTTATAGCATCAATTTTCACCCTTGTAGAGGGTTCTTCAGGCCCTTTCCAATTAAGTTATAATATTAGGACAACCCCAAGCTATGGGTAAACCTATGGTTAGGTTAAACCTCTACAAAAGGCTAGCTTCCTCTTGATGATCACCTAAACTAATGCTTGCATAGGTAAAATGGTTAGAAAGGTGATTAGGGCTCCTAAGAAGGATAAAAGGCAATGCACCAAAAAAAATGGACATTCACATGAGATTGAACCCACACTAGATCAACATAAGACAAATATAGCTCACACAACCTCATAATCTTTCTAATTACATGGGTATTTCATAGAAAAGGTTTAGGTAGAACACTAATCTAGACCTTTAATAGCTTGAAAACACATTAAAAGAGGAAATTAGAAGGATAATGAATTATTAATATTCTCCTTCATAGATTTATCATGCACAAGCATACTAAACACTAATGAAAGGTAAGAGATAGGTAAAGAGTTAATATTATTTCTTCAAGATGTAGTTCTTAAAATATTTTGATAGAGTTTAGCCCTATCAAATGAGCACCCTTTTACAAGAGTATCAAGGAGCATCCTTGTCTCCCAAAAAGATAAAAATTCTAAAATTTGAGAACCCTTACAATGGAGAAGAGAATGGGATAATATAGGGGAAGGGAGAGAGAGAATAGGGAGTACACATTAGTCAATGAGCTATCACCTTTTGATGCATGCTTCAACATATTTTGGTCTAATCAGGAATAGTCCATCATCAAAATTTAAAATTGATTTGGTCTAATAGTCTTCAAGTTCTTCTTATTGACTGAAAGACCTGCACTAGAAGATAAGGGTCTACTTTGTAGATGATGAGTCATGATTATTTCAAGGAGAGAATATCTCTAAAGGATTTGACCAACATTGAATTCTCTAACTACTTCTCTAGTCCCTAGATCTCTTTATTATGATCTTCCACACCATCTCTACTTTCTTCATTATGAGAGAAATGTCCTTATATCCATGTACCTAATAGAGCTATGCCCAAGTGTAACATTTATGGCTATTTGTTAGAGCTCAAGCCATATTAAAAGATGAGACACTCCTTCATATTCACCTATTTTCCCCATTTCAATATCTAAACATAGGTCATTTTCTATAGTTTGAAAACCAATCTCCTTTATTAGTTTTCCTATAGCTATTAATATGAATAATTGAATCTTATTATATGGTCTAGTCTCATTTCAACAATAACTTATCAACCCTTGATCTGAATTAGGTCTAAAGGCCTATTTTATCTCCACAAATCTCTAATGGCAATGTTTGGTCTCAATGTACCCATTCTATTTCAACCTAGATCTTATTCAAGCTTGGTTATTATATATTTCCTTGTTTGGGTTAAAAAACTACTTCTGTAACCTTCATCAAAAGTTTCCTAGTATCACCTTTACTCATTGGTTGTTGACTATCTAATTCAGGCCCATTAAAATTTTAACTCTTCTCACACCATTAATCTTTATTTTCATGATCAAATGTAGCTCATTGATCTACCTAGAGTCACTAACACCATCCTTTCTCTAGCTTCATTAGATCTTGAAGTATGATGGAATGTTGACCATTGATCTTTGGATTATTTGAATCCCAATGGCTATCTACCATGGCTTAAAATTTATGCCTACGTGCTCATAATTTAATTTCAATGTGACTATCATTGACATCTATGTGACTACTAATATTTGAACCCTAAGATTTATTTTGATGTCCACATGACTATCAATGAAGTCTACATGATCATCAATGACATCTACATGACTGTCACACTTTGAACACCAAATAGTTAATTACTGAGATTAATATGGATGTCTATATTCCCATAATTTGACATTAATGTGAATTTTTTGATGTTCACATAGGTGTCTAAGGATTTTTAAATTCAAATGGTTATTTTCCATAGATTAAATTTGATGTCTGCATGAACATTTCATTTTACAAGATAAACTTTGAAGACTTATATCTTGAGATAGAGAACTCATCAAGACATTAAATTTGCAAAGAAAGATAAAGGGATGGAGGGCATCATGTCCATGCATTTATTTTTGATTGAGAATATTTATAATGAACTTATAAAATGCACAAATGAGCTAAATAATCCATTTCTATATGACATCTTGATGATGATCTAGTTTATTTAAACTTGTGCTAAGATCTATTATTTAATATTTGGAAGCTTTGATAAATCCATTAAGGATTTTGAAACTTATCCCTAAACCTTGAATTGATTGAACACCATGAAACCTACTTGGATCCTCTTCTTTGAAACTCTAGACCTATTTCAAGCCTTTGATCCATTCATTCCATCAATCCATATAAAAGCTTTATATGTGGGCCAAATTTGGCCAACATATTTTGTGAATCATAGGGGTTACATACCTATCTATGAAGATAACTTAGACCATTTTTCTTTTCTAATCCATTGGGAATGGAGTATCCTCTCTAGTTCACTAAATTAACCTAAAGCTAAAAATAAGGTTGGCCATTTCCAAAACCTCCTCTTGAAGCAAAAGGGACCACAAGAAAAAAAACAAACAAAGCTAAGTGCATGTAGGCACTTATAGAAAAGAAAAATAGCTAACCTACTAAACAAATGTGCACACAAAAACTTAGATAAAATCATGAAATCTACTCTAATATGTACAAGTTTGTAGTTTATGAGTACTTTCTACCTTGGTTAAATGGGAAACTTCTAGTAGTATTTACTTGTGATAAATCGAGATGAAAAATACCTTACTTTTGAGAGCTCATGATAGGTGAACTAAGATGCCTAATTTTTGACCCTTTTGGCATGCTCTGAAGTGGATGAAATAGGACAAACATGTCTCCAATGTATACATATTGGTCTATTTCTTCAAGGCTTATTCCAAATTAGACTACAAGGGCTCCTTCAACCTCCTCATCTGATGGCTCAATTTTTTGCTCTAAAATAAGAACTACATATGATGGGTCTTCTTTGCCATCTTCCAATAGAGATAAATACCTAACAGGTTATCCTCTTATCAATGCAAATATTGAAAAATCAAATTTTACCTAGCTCATGTATTTTGATGCCCCATCATTATGTTACCTAGGCACAATCATATCATAGTCTCCTTGGGGAGGAATATATCCTACCCCAATATCTCAAATGAGCTATTTAGTGTGACCAAAGTTGAAATTACAACCTATAATGACTCAATAAGATCATGTTTAATATGCACATTTTGACCACCTACTACTTAGACCTTCTTACCTAAAGGTATAGGTGAGTCATCCAAACTTGAATAAAAATATTCAAGTTCATCCCAAAAGGAAACCTCCTATTGGTCATTAGAAAGGATGCCAATCTGAACCTCATCAAGACTCAATCTATAACATCTAAATTAGTCTTCTTCTTTTGAAGAGAGGGGATGCTCATCTTTGTAAGTAAGGTTCATCTTTGTAAGCAAGGTCTAACTCATTATGCTTTTAATGCTCTTTACTAGTATGCTCATCAAACTGCATCACTTGAGCACATGAGATGTCTTATTCATTAAACTCACTTAAATTTTCATCTCATTCTTCAATTATAAATGAGGGTTGATTTGACCATCTAGGGTCTAAAATGTTACACTTTTCTTGCTCAAGATCTGATTTGATTTCCTATTGTTCTAAACTATTAGGGGTATATTTATTTGGCACCTCCACCTTAAATACCTAATCTTGATCCTATTATTGATCTATGTAAAATAGACCTTCAATAATCCATTTAAAATCTGCTCTATTTTCATTTTGAGGGTTGTCCTCATCAATATCTAGCTCATTAGTGACAAATCCATGCTAAGAAGGCTAATCCAAACCTAACTTTTACCTTATTGGATGAAATGTATTTCCTATCATGACATATTCATCATAGACACTTTTGTTGTCCTCTTTAGGCTCATATCTAACTACATGATCCTCCTTTATTCTTTATAGAACATGTTATTCCTTTATGAAGGAGATGGTGGGAGGGTGAAGAAGTTCACCTTGCCTATAGCTTAGGAGAGTCTCATTCTAGATAGGGATTTTGAAGAATATTCTAGGTGTATCTTGAGGAAAGGGGAGAGAGTACCAAGCTCATTGAGCTGAACTATGGTTTGTTGATTCATTTCTTGCATAACTAACCCTTCCTCTACTAGAACTAGTTCTTGGATTGCCTTAAATAACACCTCTTCCTTATACTTTATGCCCTTATAAACTAATTTCCATGATGGAAATGAATATGGAATAGACACTTTTCATTCTTTTTAAATGGTTATAAGAGAGAGTGGTCTCACAAGTGAGGGCATGACATAGCCATGGTCAAAAGCACTAGAGAAGATCCATGATGGGATAACTTTATGTTCTTAAGTGGGAATGGGCATAGGGGTAGGAGAAGGAAAAATTGACTCAATATTGACATATTCTTTCTCCTATTGCTCAAACATATTTTTAATGGATAATACCCACCCTATCATTTCTTGTTTCTCAACATGTGGATAGCCAACTTCTTTAATGGATGCCCATACATTCTAGAACTCTTGCAAAAAGATAATTATCTCCTCCATAGAATGAAGAGGTAATTCTTATCCAAAATCAATCCCCTCATTGATCTTCATGATTTTTATACCTTGGTCTAGTATTTCCTCTCTAAGTTTTAACAAGGATGGACTTTGACAAGGTTGACTAGGGGGAAGATTAGGAACTCTTAAAGGTTGAGCTTGAGACTCTTGGATAGAAGAGGGAACATAAGACTGGTCCAAATGAGCTTGCTACTCTTTATAAGATATTAACACACTGTGTACATTTTAGGCCATATTTTTCATCATTGTTATGTCCTCATTGTTACAATATGACCATTGTTCACCCTCACAAACTAACCATCTATTCTTGACCAATTGAAGATCACTCTTTGATTTTTGTAGAACATGGATATGGATGATTGGATAAAATTACAAACCCTTACCAATCTCCATTATTAGCTCAATATAAACTGATAATGCTTGTTTGACTCTTGATAGGAATGTAACAATGTAAGCCTAGTCTTGACAAGGCAAAATAGAGGACTAATTTAAATGTAGAGGAGGTTGTCCTTGGTCATATGTAGGGGTGGGAAGAGGAAAAAGGCCATGATATGGATAATAATCTATTTGAGGTCCACTTAGGGGGAACACATAAATAGTATTTGGCTAATAAGTGTGGTGTTAAGGTAAAGAATAAGTATATCAATCAAAAGATGTTTGATTGTACATATATAGATTAAGATGACTAGGCACCTATGCTAGTTAAACCAATTTATGAATGCTCAGAGTCACCTTTGATGTTTGTAAACTTGCCTCCAAAGGTTAATGAATGAAGAGAACAAAAAAATATTCACTTATTACATGATAAACTTTATCCCATCAGGTGTGTTAGAAATAGTTATAGTGTTAATTTTCACCTTTAGAAAGGGTTCATCAGTCTCTATATAATTGAGTTATAATATTGGGATAACCCCAGGCTATGGGTAACCTATGGTGGGGTTAAAACTTTAGATAAGGTCAACTTACTCTTTATGATGACCTAAACTATTGCTTACATAGGGAAAAGGGTTAGAAAGGGGATAAGGGATCTTAAATAGGCTAAAAGGTTATTTATAAAAAAATATAGACACTTGCATGAGCTTGAACCCACACTAGATTAGCATAAGACAACTATATCTCACATAACCTCACAATCTTGATAATTACATAAGTATTTCATAAAAGAGGTTTAGACAGAACTCTAATCCAAACCTACAATAGCTTGAAAACACCTTAAAAGAGGCAAGAAAAAATAAAATGAAATAGGAATATTCTACTTAATGAATTCACCATGCACAAGCATACTAAGCACTAATCAAAGTTGATAGATAGGCAAAGAGTTAATCTTATTACTTCAAGTGGTATTTCTTACAATATTTTGATAGGGTTTAGCCTTATCAAATGAGAACCCTTTTTCAAGAGTCTCACTGAGTATCCTTGTCTCCCAAAAATATTAAAATTATAAAATTTGAGAACCCTTATAATGGAGAAGATAATGAGATAATATAAAAGGGAGAGAGAGAAGAAGGATTATGCATCAGTCAATGAGTTGTCACCTTTGAATGCATTCTCCACCATATTTTGTTCTAATCAGCACTACTACATCATCATAAGTTAAAATTTATTTTCTTTAATAGTCTTCAAGTTCTTCTTATTGTCTAAGAGACCTACACTAGAAGACAAGGGTTTGCTTTAAAGATGATGAGTCATGATTCTTTTAAGGAGAAAATATATCCAAAGGCTTTAATCAGCATTGAATTCTCTAACTACTTATATAATCCCTAGATCTCCTCATTATGATCTTGTATGCCATCTTCACTTGTTTCATTATGAGGGTAAGGTCCTTATATCTATGTACCTGATAGAGCCATGCCTAAGTCTACCTTTTGTGGCTATTTGTCAGAGCTAGGGCCATATTGAAATATGAGACACTCCATATTCACCTATCTACCCCATTTTAATATCTAAAAATAGGTCCTTTTCTATAGTTTTAAAACTAATCACCTTTATTAGTTTTCCTATAGCTATTAATATCAATAAATGAAGCTTGTCATGTGGTCTGGTCTCATTTTGACAACAAGTTGTTGACCCTTGATTTATATTAGGTCTAAATACCTATTTTATCTCCATAGATCTCTAATGGGGATGTTTTGTCTTGGTGTACCCATTATGGTTCAACCTATATCTTATTCAAGCTTATTTCCTATATATTTCCTTACTTGGGTAAAAAAACTACTTGTTCGACCTCCATTGAAAGTCTCCTAGTCTCACCTTTGTTCACTGGTTGTTGACTATCTGACTAGAGCCCATTTACCTTTTGAATCCTCTCACACCATTGATCTTTATTTTTACGATCAAACATGGTTCATCAATCTACCTAGACCCATTGACACCATCCTTGCTCTCGCTCTATTAGATTTTGAAGTATGATGGAATGTTGATCATTGATCTTTAGATTATTTGAATCCAAATGACTATCTACTATGGCTTAAAATTAATGTCTATGTACTTGTCATTTGACATTCACATGAATATCATTGAAATTCATATGACTATCATTATTTTAACCTTGATGGATAATTACCAATATTTATTTTGACATCTACATGACCATCAATGATATATATATATATATATATATATATATATATATATATATATATATATATATATATATATATATGTGACCATTATTGATGTCTACATGATCATCACACTTTGAACACCAAACAATTAATTATTGAGCTTAAAATTAATATCTATGCACCCATCATTTGACATATGCATGAATTTTTTTGATATTCATGTGAACATGTAAGGATTTTTAAATCCAAATGGTTATTCCTATGGCTTAAATTTGATGTTCACATGAACGTTTCATTCTACAAGCTAAACTTTGAAGACTTATATCTTAAGATAGAGAACTCATCGAGACATGAAATTTTTAGAGAAAGATAAAGGTATGGAGGGAATCATGTCCATGCATTTATTTTGTCCTAAGATTATTTCTATGTGAACTTATAAAATGCATAGATGAGCTAACTAGTCTATTTTTACATGACATCCTAATGATGGTCTAGTTCATTTAGACTTGTGTTAGGAGATATTGTTTGATCTTTAGAAGTTTTGATGAATCCCTTGAGGCTTTTGCAACTTGTACTTAATATTAAAATACTTTAACACCATGAAACATTCTTGGATACTCTTATTTGTAACTCTAGACCTATTCCAAACCTTTGGTCCACTCATCTATTAAATCATGCAAAAGCTTTATATGTGGGCCAAATTTGGCCAATAGGCATATTTCATTCTTGGTTCCTTATCTATTATAATTTGGTTTGTAATGCTAACTATTATCACCAAATCTTACACCCTAAAATAGGGTGTTACATCCTCTTACATATTTAGGCAACATGGGAACACTTCCAAGTATGTGGGTGTGCTTATAGTGGAAGTGATCATCTATATTTTAAGGGCTAGTTCCTTGAATGTATCTTTAAGTGCTTTCACATATGTTAATGTTTGTTTATGGGAAAAGAGTTATAATCTACATGAAATAAACCTAATCCAAAGGAAGTGATGCACCAAGAATATATCCCATATGACCATCATATTTCTAACACATTGAAATAGAAAATATAGACCAGTCTCTAAGTTTTAATATATTCTAACATGAGTATTTTGATATAGAGGAAAAATGTGAGTAACAACATAAGGTAAATGAATCAGAGGGAAGATTACATACTCAAAGGACACTTATACAATTGAAAATCTTTACACAATAGACTACACTCTATATGACCTATAATATTAAGAACTCTTGCTCAGACATGAAAGGATAAGGGAAGGAAGGATAGAGGAGTTATCACTTCTCATCACCATACATTACTTGAAAACTTAGAGAATTATTCAAAAATAAAAAAATAAAATTTTATTAATGTTTAAAATTAGAATATAACATCAATCTATTAGGGCTTTGTCATACATGGTTTGGTTGTCTTTACAAAAGATCAATAGCTATACTTATAGAAGAAAAGCCATAAGAGAAAGGGGGCCTCAGAGCTCTAAAGGGGAATTAATCTTTTCAAATGTTTTCATTCACAGTTGCAAATGATTCCAAAAAATTATGCTCCTTCAAGACATTTGATTGATCCCCATCACTTTCAATTGCTACATGGTTACAATATTCCCTCTTTGATCTTCCCTAGCAGTTAAAATAATGGAATAAAGCATTCTCATAGGGTTCAAGCATCCATCTAGTTAAAAAAAATAGATCAATTTATTAGGGATTTATCTTGATACTAAACTGCTTCAAACTGGTTTGTTGTATGTTCCCAAGAGGGAAGAAAAGTCACTTTCCTATAGATAGCTTTGGAGATGGCCATTGAGTTATATGTGTCTATTATGTAGGTTTTCAATGGCACCATATGATCCCAAAAAATATACTCCTATCCCCAATTGAATCGTGATTCCATCATTCTTACTTTCCTTAATCAAAAATCAACTCTTTGACCTCTACCTAAGTGACTTAACTCCCCTTTAACCTATTTGGTCATTAAGAACCAGATCGGATCACTAATCCTATGATGCATCTCAATCCATCAATTTTCCTATGAAAATATACCTAGGATCCATTGATATTCTATCAATTGAATGTGCTTATTCCAATTGTCATGCACTCATTCATCCTTGACATTTTCTAACCATTTTAACTCAACTTGCTTTGTTGGATTGAGGTGTATGATCGATTGAGGATTATTGATCTTATCAGGACTTGTTATTTGAAATCTAATGGATACTTTATTATCTAAAAATTTATGGTCTATGGGACATCATATGACATTCATGTGGCCATAATTTATAGTCACATGACCATCAAATTTGAGCTCAAAAGGATTTACTTTGTTCGATCTTAAACATGATGTTAGTATGAATGTCTCTAAATTTTCAAATACAAACGGCTAGTTGGAGGGGCTTGAATTTGATGTTTGTGGGGATTCCCAAGACTCTTTTTAAATCAAATGGATATTTCCTTTAGACCTTTTTATATACAATTCCTTTGGGCTTCATGTTTTAGCCACTTCCTCTAAAGGAAATTGCTTATTGTCTTTGCCTTAAAACAACTATTGTGTATAAAGTATCCCAAAGAGTCCATGTCTTGATCTTTTTCCCTCTAAAAAGTTCCCTTCAAAACTTTGACTTAGTCTGATTCACTATAAAATTGTCCTTTGAATAAAATGTGGGGGACACTTGCCCAAGAAGCTGACCCTTCAGAGTTTTGAAAAGTGTTATTTTCAAAAGAAATGTACCCTTCATAAATATTTAAGTGGATTGTTTCAATGAAGAAAAGTAACCTTTAGAATAAGTTCATAGGACACTTTTCTCTAAAAAATTAT
This sequence comes from Torreya grandis, assembly GCA_037957365.1. Lineage (NCBI taxonomy): Eukaryota > Viridiplantae > Streptophyta > Pinopsida > Cupressales > Taxaceae > Torreya > Torreya grandis. Next base: position 80,742 of record JARHVA010007031.1, read on the forward strand.
TTCAAAAAAATTTATGAGAGAATTCTTTTGGATAAAATGTTTAAAATAACTTTGTCTTAGTCTTTTTTTCTTCAGGACAAAAGCTCTAAAAGAAATCTACTTTAGTCCTTTTTTATTTGGGACAAAAGCTTTGAAATAAACTTACCTTCAAGAAAAAGTCCTGAACACTTTTTCCAAATGAATAATGTCTTTAGAATGGCCCATAAACCATTTGGAAATTACCTTTCTGAAATAAAATTACCCTTTATGAACCTTGAAATGGACCACTTTCCTGAGAGACATATCCTTTGAAACTTTTGTACTAGACGATTTCCCCTCTTAAAAGTGCCCTTCAGGGAAATTATTTGAGACACTTTGTTTGGAAAAGTGCCATTTGGAATTTATATTTTGGGTCAACTCCTCTAAAATATATCCTTTAAAACTTTGAAAGAGGCTCTTTATTATAGAAGAATTCATTTGAAAATATTATTCAAATAATTTTCTCAAAAGATATTTACGTTGCCTTTTTCCTCAGACATTTTTTTGAAGGAATTAGTCCTTTGAATTTGGAAAATCACCCCTTGGAAATCCTAAAAAGTTTCATTCAGTAAAAGTGTTTTGGATACTTTAATCCAAAATAAATCCTTCAAAAATCTGAAAAAGTGTACCATTTTCCTGAGAAAGTGCCCTTTAAGAAAGTTACAGAGGACACTTGCTTTAAAAATTGCCCTTTAGGAGAAGTGTTTAGACCAATTTATTAAGAATATACCCTTTGGAACCTTTGAAAAGTGCCCTTTGAAGCAATGAGCCTTTGGGGAAATTATTTTAGACAAAATTTATAGAATAATTCTTGACACTTAGCCAAAAACCCCAAAACAAAATTCTTGAAAGAAATAACACTTTGCCAAAAAGACCAAGACAAAGCTTCTGAAGGAAATAACACTTTTAAATTTATTGTGGGATTTGTGTAGAACACTTCCTCTGAAGGAAATATGAATTCTCTAATCACTTGGCCAAAAGTTAAACAAAACTCCCAAGTGTAACCCTAGGCTTTTCTGTACCTACTCTTGCAACTGCTCAACACCAAGAAAACTATTTGTATATATGATCAAAATGATTCTTGAGACACTAGAAAACATAAGGACTAGGATAGGATATAATCCACTTAAAATTTCATATGAAATGACATCAAATAAATCCACAACATATCTTATGACATTATAAAAAAACCCCTATACAAGATTTTGACTATAGGAGGATTGATGCATTTTGGCCTATGAGAAAAAAAGGCCAACATATTTGGAAATTTATTTGGGGTGGTATGCTTGTTATAACATTACAAATTTCCTAATCCAATCCATTAGGCTATGGAGTCACAAGTATAAAGGCTAGACATTTAAACTACTTTTAACAATGCACAAAACATAGAAAATAATAGGGATAAAACACAAAGAAAGGAACTAAACAAAACACATTATGTTTCAAAGCACTTATTAAGACATAAAAAAAGAAAAAAAGAAACACACCCCTAACCTAATATTTACAAGATAGACCTTCAAATTGCAATGGTAGGGTTTTAAGTGTATCCCATTCATAGGGATAGGAAGTTTTTCTCCCTTTATCCTTACTAACTGAAAGGAGTTAATTTTATTGCACTTGGTTATGATATATGTCTACTCCATAAGGAATCAAACTTAGTATTCCTACATGGCTTTTCTCTATCTTATTCCCATTTCAAGACTATGTCATCTTCTTGAAATGATCTTGGATTTGCCTTCTTATCAAAATACCTCTTCATCATTACCTGGTGATGATCTATGGCTAAATGAGCCTTATCTCTAGTCTCTTACAACTCCATTAGTTCTATCAATCTCACTTCCATGGGAGTTTTCTCAATAAACTCTAGTTTATGTGATAATTCCAAGTCTATTATCTCTTGAAATATAGATATCCTAGATTCCCTTCCATAGACAAGCACAAAAGGAGAATTTTGTATTGACCTCTTAGGAGTTATCCTATCAACCCATAAGGTTGTCTTTAATTTAGACTACCAAGCTCTTTGGTTATGATCCAAGGTTATCTTAATGATTATAATTAGGTTCATGTTGGTAGATTCAACCAACCCATTACCTTGAGGGTTTTAGTTGGATGAAGTTTTCAAGGATACACCATTATTGTTTGCCTAGTTAGATATTTGAGCACCCATAAAAGCAAGAACATTATCTAAAATGATAGTATAAGGGGTACCAAAACTCATTATGATACTCTCATATAAATCTAAGATGGTACTCTCATTATCCTCCTTCAATACTACTACCTCAACCCATATAGTAAAATAGTTAGTTGATATGAGTATCCATTTGTGACCATCACTTGATGGGGGGTTTATCATATCAATGAAGTCAAGACCCCATTGCATTAATTTTTTTTGCATTTTGATAGGATTCAGAGGATGAGCTACAATATTATGATTTCCTATAAAGAAGTCACATTGTCCATACCTTCTCACCCAAGTATGACAATCCTTGAAGAGGTTGGGCCAATAATAGCTAGCTATGGTCTTTGGAGAGAAATGGCCTCCTACCATCCCATAATATAGCTTCTCAAGAAATGCTCCAAAATGGTCATTATTAATTAATATCAAAAACACACCATTGATGTCTCTCATAAAAAACATACCATCCATAAGATAAATGGTATAGATTATAATCTAAAATACCTCCTTTGTGATATATTCATATTATCAAGGTACTCACCATTTTGGAGAAATTTGATCATGTGCCATGTCTAACTTTCTAGAGGCAATGGACCAACTGGTTGGGGTCACTCATGGTTTACTAGAGATTCCTCTTTTGATTCATGAAGATATGAACCTAGATGCTCATAGAGGCATTTACCCCTTACCAATTTTGTAACTTTGATATCAACATCATACTCCATCACTTTAGTGATCCACCCTACCCTCTTTTCACTGAGGTCTCTACTCAAAAGAAATTATTTCACACTAAGATGAGAGACCATGACATGAATATTGATGTTTGACACCATATGTCTAAATTTATTTATTCCTCTTATAACAAAAAAGACTTGCTTCTCCAAAAAAAATATCTAGCTTCATATTCTTTTAAACCTTGGCTAAAGAATATAATTCATTGCTCCATGCCCTCATTATTATTCTACATCATCATGGATGAGATAGTATCATGGTTAAAAAATTAATAGAACATGAAGTCTTTAGTAAAATCTAGATTCATAATAATAGGAGCTTCTACAATTGCTTTCTTTATGGATTCCCAATTGCTCTTACCCTTTTTGGTCTAAGAGAAGACTTGGTTCTTTTTTAGCATAGATTTGCTAGGTTTTACTAAAGATTCAAAACTAGGTATGAATATATTTTAAAAATTTATTTTTCCCAAGAAAATTCAAATATATTTCTTATGCAAGGGAAATTATAAACCTAGGATAGTCTCTATTCTCTTAGAATTGATAGTCAAACCATTCTTGGAAGTAATGTGTCCCAAGAGATTACCTTCATGAAAAATAAAGATGCACTTTTGTGGATTAAGGGATACCCCATATTTCTTGAATATTTAAAAAAATTGTCTTAAATTCTACATGTGTTTATATAAATCCTTAGAAAAAATTGTTATATCATCTAAATAAACTAGTACCAACTCATTGATTAAACCTTTAAAGGCCATGTCCATTACTCTCTAAAAAGTGGCACTAGTATTAGACATACCAAAAGGCATATTATTATAATCAAAGGTTCCCCATTTGGTAGTTAAGGTTGTTTTGAATTGATCATATTAATTAACTAAAATGTGATTCTAGCCTGAATAGCCATTTAATAGAGAGAAATATTAAGAACCTAAAACCATTTGTAGAATCTACTCCATTAAGGGTAGAGGATAGTGATCTTTGAGTAACACTCTATTAAGATATCTAAAGCATACACAAATCCTTATCTCCCCATTCTTATTTCTAAAAGGCACATGGTTATCCACCCATGTTTAATGCTTGATGGGAAATATTATCTTAGATTCAAGGAGTTTGGTGAGCTCCATCCTCACGAGTTGCTCAACCTTGGGGTTAATGGGTCTTTGATTTTTCCTAACCAGTTTAACTCCCAATTCTAAATCAATGGTAGGTTTTACTATGCTAGGATGAAATCACTTGAGGTCATTATAATCCATAGTAAATATATCATGAAACTCTTTGCATAGTTCAATGAAGGATTATTTTTCTAATGTAGAACATACCTTGCCTAGTTTGAGGAGTTTGTCTTTGAAGATCAAGACTCTTTAATAATTAACCTCCTTTGTAGATACACTCAATTTATCCTTCCTCTTTTTATCATCCTCATTAAAGACACTTTATAAGGTCACCAAACCCTTAGGTATCTTATTGGTCTTTAGTTGTACAATCTAGTCACCCAACTATTCTTAGAGTCTTCCCTAATTTCTTGAAGAAAACTAAGCTTCATTTTGAAAGAAGTATGCAATTTGTTTATCACTATAAAACACTTGATAAGATACTTAATTATTAAGTATAGAAGGTTTGATAATTATTTTAATATAAAACTACTTTCCTTCCTCCTTTATAGTAGTAGGAGTGTCAAATTGGGCTCCTATGGTGGCTAGTCTATCAACATAACTATTATGATCCCTTAGGACTAACTGAATGTTGAATGCATTGAAGTATTCAAGCATATCCCATACCTGATGGATGTATGACTTAAGAAAAATGTTCTTGATAATAACTACCTTCCTCACCTGGTGCACAACCAACTTATTTTCCCTATATACTTGTAGGTTCTTGACCCCTTTTCTCCTTGCCCATTGAAGTCCATGAATCAAATCCTCATACTTAGCCACATTACAAGTGAAACTAAAATGAAATATATATGAATCATAATAATATTATTTGGATAGATATACCAACATAACACTATACCCTACACCAACTTTGCTTCTTGAACTATTAAAAAACATCTTCCATAGTTCATCATCTTTGCCCTCTTCCTTGGCGAGTAGAGGTGTCTGTTTTCCTTCTTCATATATATAATATGTATCTAGATAAATTTTCTCCATGAGATCATAAGGATATTTTTCATAAGTATTAGTACCATATTAATCAATAAACAAATCTACAATTCCCTCAAGCTTAGAAGAAGTGCCATAATCTAGAATAGAATCCTTTTCTTCATGAATACCATAATTCAAATTAGAACTTATCTCAATGTAAGGTTTGATATGAAACCTTAAAAGAGTATGTGTCTTAATTATCACCTTGGTCCCATAACTCATATTGAAGGCCAAGAAGGACCAATTAGCTGAAAAATATCCACCAATCTTAGCAATAAAGTCCCTTTATAGGCAGATTACAAAGTGGGCTAGGAGATAAACAACAATTATGTCTTGCAAGATAGGAAAGCTATGATAGTCATGTAGTAAAAACTTTAAGTTTTTGATCAATCCTATGGTTTTGGTATGAGTATCATCTATCTATATAAATTATTTACTATGAGGCTCAAACTTTAAACCTAATTTGTTAGCTAATACCTTGGGCAAGACTGAAGTTAAAGTTAAACTATCCACTATGCAATTATGGACTAGCTTGTCACTTAATATGAGAGTGAGATAGAATGGTGGAGGTTTATCAATCCTAGTGGATGGTTCAAAAATGGTAATTAGGACACTTGAAAAGACAACAAGACTTTAAATTTAATTTGAGGATGGAGGACTAGTAAGAATAGTGGACAATTTCTCTTGTAACAATTCTTTTTAGCTAGGCATATGAAGGATATCCCACAAGGAGATAAATTATTTTGCACTCTTTAAGCAATTTACTATGTTTATAGAATTAATACTCACCTTTTTTTGTCTTTGGAGGTAAATAATTTCTTGGAAATTTAGAAATAGTGTCACTTTGAATGGACCCTACCATATTATAACTTGTTGGAGGTGTGGAAGCCTTTAGAGTTATCATGAAAGCATTTGGAATTGTCACACTCATAGCTACATCTTGTTGCCTCATAGTGTGGTTGGATGAGCCTATAGGCATGCTTATATAATTTCCTAAATCCCTCTTCTTGGCCCTTGTATTTTCTAAAATGAATGCTCCTTGGTTTATCACAAAAGTGTCCTCAACTAGAAAATAGGTGAAGATTTCTCCTTGAGATTTCCAACCTTCATTAGCTTACATCATCACCTTATCTTAATTTAATAGGAGTGGGGTAGCTACCCCTTGAGACACTTGAGTGAGCTCTCTATTTTTATTGACATCCATGAATTGGTCTTTTTACCAATCTTCTCCCTCCACCAAATTACTATGAACTAGTACCATCTCCTTTGCATTGGTGGTAGAGCTAGTATTGTATGTATTAGCAGGAATATTAGAATTAGGCTACCATTGGCCTTCCCTCTTTCATATTATTGACCATAATATTTATGATAGGGGTAAGGGTTTTGATAATCACCTTGTTAAACATTATCTTGTCTAAGCAGAGATCTTAGCCTTTGAATTTTTTCATCTTTGTCCATGAGATTATCCTCCTTATAGGCTTGGTATTGATAGTAGGAGTTTGAGCCACATTTGAAGCATCAATAAAAGCATGAGACAATAGAGGCATATACACTTTATGTGACAATATTCAAGGTTGGATGAGACTATTCTTATCTTTGATAGAGAGTTCATATGCTTTAGGGAGGGTGGATCACCCCATAAATTGAAGCATAATTATGATTTTAGTCCCAATAGATCTCAAGTAAGTAGGGAACACAAAATTAGTAGGTGGCCTCATAGGGGGAGGAAACCTATGCCAAGTCTTTTAAAATCTTTCATTGAATTCATGCATTATTTCCTTAGCTCCACTCTTTATCATGTTGAGCTGATGCATGAGAGAAGCATGGTCACTTTCATTCCTAAATTTGGAAGTTAGTAATACTCCAAGCTCATTCTATATGGAGATGCATCAACTTTATAAAGTCATACACCAATCAGGAGACTTCCCTTTAAGGGACATGATAAGGATCCTGACGAAAATGTTATTTTAAATTATATTTGGGAAACTAATAAAGTTAGAGACATATATAATGTTCTCATTAGGTGTGATATGATTCTCACCATTGAATGTAGGCACACCTTTTATGGAATTGGGAGGGAAAGCATAATATGCATGAATTTGAATGGGGTTATTAGTATTGAAGGTAGGGAAACCATAAGGTCTATCCATATCTACTTCTTTAAGATCTTCCACTTCTTCAGCCTCTTCCTCTTTAGAAAAATCTACTCATTCTTTAAAGGGTATATTAGGTTGTGGATATTGAATTGCAAGAGGGATCTTAGGCTGAATGGGTGGATTAATAGAATTAGATGGTTTATTAGAGGATTACCTAGTGAGGACCATGAATTATAGGGGAAATTCAATAACCAAATAGTGGTCAAAAAATATATTTACTTTGAGGAGTCACCAAATGTTGAGTAGCAAATTAGTTTATAGCTGGTGTTTGTTAAGACCAACATTCACCTTGACAAGTTATCTTAAAGATAATGGGTCCCATCAAGCGTGTAAAAACTATTATCACCAAATATCATACCCGAGAAGAGGGTTTTTAATCCTCTTATATATTTTTTCAACATGGGAACACTTTTAGGTGGGTGTACCTATAGTGGAAGTGGCCTCTAGATTTTAAGTGAAGTGCTTTCACTTATGCTAATGTTTGTTTATGGGAGAAGATTTAGAAGATACATGAAATAAAATTTATCTAAAGGAGGTGATGTACCAATAATGTCTCCCACATGACCATCATATTTCTACCACACTAAAATAGAAAATGCAAACTAGTCTTTAAGTTTTAATAGATTCTAACATGAATATTTAGATATAGAGGCAAAATGTCAGTAGAGACACAAGGTAAATGAATCAGATGGTGGATTTCACACTCAAAGGATAATTATACACTTTAACATATTTATACACTAGACTATACTCTATATAACCTATTAGATTAAGAAATTTTGCTTAGACATGAAAGGATAAGGGAAGGAAGGATAGAGAGTTATAATTTCTCATAGCCATACATCACTTGTAGACTTAGATAATTATTCAAAACTTATAAAATAAACTTGTATTAATTTTAAAAATTAGAATATAACATCAATCTAGTAGGGCTTCACCATACATGGTGTGGTTATCCTTACAATAGTTCAAGAGCTATAATTATATAAGAAAGGTCATAAGAGAAAGGGGGCCTTAGTGCTTAAAAGGGGAATCAATCTATTTGAATGTTTTCATCCATAGTTACAATTTATTCTATAAAGTATGCTCCTTCAAGCCATTTGATTAATCCCCATCACTTTTAGTCACTATACAATTATAATATTTACTCTTCAATCCTCCTTGGTGGTTTCAATGCTATAATCAAGCATTCCTACTAGGTTTAGGCATCCATTTGGTTAGAACAACTAGATCAATCTATTAGGGATTTTTCCTAATACTAAACCACTCCAAAGTTATTTTTTGTGATGCATGCTCAAGAGGGAATAAAAGTCACTTTCCTATGGTTAGATTTAGTGATGGTCATTGACTTCTATGTTTTTATCCTATAGGTCTTTAATGGTGCCATATGATTTTAAAAAATATGCTCTTGGCCCTAACTAAAATGTGCTTGAATTTGGCTCTATCATGTTTGCTTACCTTAGCCAAAAATCAACTCTTTGACCTTTTCCCAAGTCACTTGTATCCCCTTTACCTTGATTGGTCATTAAGAACCAACTCAGATCATTAATCCTATGACTCATCTTGCTCTATCAATTTTAATATGCTTAGATACCTAAGATCCATAAATATTCTATTACTTGAATGTGATTGTGCCACTTTTCATTCACCCATTCATCCTTAAGATTCACTGACCATTTTGACTTGGCTCACTCCATTGGACTAAGGTGTGTGATCAAGTGAGGACCATTGATCTTATCAAGACCCACTATTTAAAACCCAATGGCTACTTCATGATATTAAAATTGGTAATCTTTAGAATGTCATTTAATGTTCATGCAATAATTATTGATGGTCATGTGAACATCAAATTTAAGCTCCAAAACATTTACTTTGTTTGAGCTTAAACTTGATGTTAGTGTGAACATCTCTAGATTTTCAACTCTAAATGGCTAGTTGGAGGGGCTTGAATTTGAAGTGTATAGGGATTTCTAAGACATTTTTTGAATAAAATGGATATCTCCTTTAGACCTTTTTATATACCATTCCTTCATGCTTCGTGTCTCAGCCACTTCCTCTAAAGGAAATTGCTTGCTTTGTCTTTGCTTTAAACAACTCTTGTGGAAAAAATGTTTGAAAAAATCCATGTCTTGGTCCTTTGCCCTCTAAAAAGTTCCATTAATAAATTTTACTTGGTCTACCTTACATTAGGATGGTCCTTCATAGAAAATGTGGGGGACACTTTCTTGAGAAACTGACCCTTTGAACTTTTAAAAAGTGCTCTTTTTGAAATAAAAGTACCCTTCAAAAACCTTGAAGTGGGCCATTTCACTGAAGAAAAGTACCATTAAAAATAAGTTCATAGGACACTTTGATCTGAATAATTTTTTAAGAAAAAATGTCTAAAATAATTCTTTTTGACAAAATATTTGAAAGAATTTTGCCTTAGTCTTTTTTCTTCGGGATAAAAGCTTTGAAAAAAAATTGTCTTAGTCTTTTTTTCTTTGGGACAAAAGCTAAAAAATAAATATGACTTCCAAAAAAAGTCCCAAAAATTTTTTATAAAAGAATTATCTCCTTATAATGGCCCTTCACCCCTTTGGAAATGCCCTTTCTGAAAGAAAATTATCCTTCATGAACCGTGAAATGAACCACTTTCCTGAGACATATCCTTCAGTACTTCTCTACTGGACCATTTCCCCTCTGAAAAGTTCCCTTCAAGGAAATTATTTAGGACACTTTGTTTGGAAAATTTCCCTTCAAGATTTTTATTTTGGGTCAACTCCTCTGAAATATATCCTTCAAAAATTTGAAAGAGGCCCTTTCTTGTAGAAAAATTCTTTCAATAAAATTGTTTAGACAAAATCCTAAAAAGTGTCCTTCAGGAAAAATGTTTTGGGCACTTTGCTCTAAAATAAATCCTTCAAAAACCTTGAAAATTGTACCATTTTATCAAGAAAGTATCCTTTAATAAAGTTGTAGAGGACACTTTCCTGAAAAAGTGTCTTTTATGAGAATTTTTTGGAATAATTTATTGAGAATATACCCTCTGGAACCTCTGAAAAGTTCCCTTCAAATAAATGATCCTTTGGGGAAATTGTTTTAGACAAAATGTCCTAAACAATTCCTAAGACTTAGCCAAACACCCTATAACAAAAGTCCCAAAAGAAATAACACTTGGCCAAAAGACCAAAATAAAGCTTCTAAAAGAAATATCACTTGTACATTTTTTATGGGATTTGTGTGGAAAACATTCTCCAAAGGAAATCTAAATGCTCTAATCACTTTGCCAAATATTGAACAAAACTCCCAAGTGCAACCCTAGGTTTTTCTAGACCTATTCTTGCAATATCTCAAGACCATGAAAATAAGCTACTTTTATATATGATCAAAATGATTCTTAAGACACAAAAAATTATAAATACTAGGAAAGTCCATAACCCACTTAAAATGGCATATGAAATGACATCAAAAAATCCATAACATATCTCATGACATTATAAAAAACCCCTATATATGATTTGTACTATAAGGGGGTTGACCCATTTTGGCCTATGGGGAAAAATGGTCAATAATAACAAAATATGAGAGAAGTTTATAGATAGGTATCCATTAATAATTTTAGACTAATCCATACTCAATAATATACTATAACCTTTAGGTATGTCAACCACTAGGATATCAATGGCCATCTAAACATGTGGTTCAGATGCTACTTGGATATGTAGGTCTTTGAATTCACTGACCATAGGCACCATGGTCTTATCCAATTGTGAAACTATCCTCTTTTAATGGATTAGAGTCAAACCAAGATTTTAACATATAGAAGTAGGCATGATAGTTGCATAATCTACAAAATCAACTAAACAATTATGAATGGTCTTACCAAATGCTCTAATGGTGAATAAAAATGGTGGAACTTTTAGCTTACTCTTATAAATAACATTGGTATCAATATCTTTCACTTTATTCTTAGATGATTTTATTCTCTCCATATGTATCTTCATAGTAATAAACCTAAAAAACATCTCCTTTTTTTCAGTAATCTAAGCTAAGTCATGAAAAGTTTTATTTGCTTTGATCTTCTACATGTCTTTGATGATGTTGTATCCTCCTTTGATTGGTCTGAGGCTAATCATTCCATCTTGAAGGAGGTGGATTTTTTTCATCTTTAGGATTAGGTGGAATTATTATGGTATTTATAGGAGTTGACATATTAAAGGGCTACTTATTCCATAGATTATATCTACCTTTCTAGAATTACTGGAAATCATGAACTTCATTTGTGTTGTCCTCTAGCACATTATCATCTTTTCTTGGAAAGGAAAACTCATGAGTCTCAAAGAACATGGTAGTGCTAGAAGGGCCAAGATAAAGATGAGGTTTGGGTGGATTATGTATCTAGTTTTTCCTTACCACCCTCTTTGAAAGATTTCAAATGCTATATAAAATTTAATGTAGTTGAACTTACCATGCTGAGAAGTATTGTGAACTCTGCACCAATTAGGTAGAGTCATATATATTATATTGAAATCTAAATTTTTTCTAGGCTACTCCATATTATGTGTGGGTTTATTTAATGGACTATTGTACCTTTAGAATGTAGGATTATGATTTTTATTTGGGGGTTTGCATCACCTATCTTCCTTTACATGCCTAAGAAGTTATTGTTTAGATTTTGAACAATCTTCTAAATAGCCTCAAGTTATAACTTCATAAACTTAGTGCCTTGTAGAATAGCAGCAAGATATGTATTTGATTGCTTATTATATCAGTAACTGAATGTGATTGTTCAAGAAGCTATAGTTTGGATACATTGCTTGTGTCATGGGAGGTAACATGTAGAGCTGGTTCTGATTGAATGCTAGGATATTCTAATTACATGTGGAATTGGATTCAACATTGGAAATTCATTGTAGATGTTGTGTATAATAGGCACCTAAGGATTGAGCTTCATGTCAATATTAATGATTTCCTCATATGCCAATGAAAAATTGTTAGCAATAACCACTCTCTTCAAGAACACTGAAGTAATTAGATCTAATGCATTTTTGTACATCTCCAATGCTAATGCTTTATTTGTCTTATAGTCTAGAGTTAACCAATTATACATCTTTTGAAATCTCATATTGAGAGCATAAATAGGTTGATTAGGCTCTTTCTTCATATTTTTAAAGAGATGATATATTATTCTGGGATTGCTAACCTATCCAAATTGTGCAAAAAAATATAATTAACATGCATCCCAAGAAGTGATGGAATTTTCCATTAGATTTAAATACTAGTCATAAAAAACATCCATTATTATTAAAGGGAAAATCCTACATGTAACATATTCATGGGAAACACTCATCAACCTCAGAGCATACTTAAAGGACTTAATATGTTCTTCTATCATCCTAGTTCTTTAAGGAGAAAAAGATGGTAGATACCTTTTAGGATTGTTAGGCAAATCATGCACATCTCCTAGGATGACAATAGTAGATCCAATTAACTAGGCTGGCTAAGCCATTAGAGGATTAACATGTAAAGGGTTCCTTATTGGATAAGAAGTCTTATGTCTATTAGAAATAGTTGGTACAGTTCTAGATCTCATATGTTGTGACAAAAGTGAGACTAGAAGGCAAGCTTAGGAATTAGATCTGGTCACTCTCTTGAGTGACACCAATGCAACTCTATGTAGAAACTAACCTCTTTTATCAGAGGGTTAGGCCATCCTTATAGTGCCAATGATATTTTTATTTGGTTTTTACATATACCATGGACAACAAGGTAACTTCTAAAATTTTAACATCACAATGGAAATGAATTCCACTCTAGGGCATGAGTTGCAGGTATGCAATATTTACAACCTATTGATGGAATAGATGGTAAAGTATGTAGGTTGTTAACATAGTTTTTTGGATAGAGGTGTGGTATCTTAAAATAAAGTGAGAATCTATATGATATGGATGGATGGTTATTAATCTAAGGTGGGTTGTTCTCAAAATAAACTTTAAAAGGAGGGAAGGTTAAGGTAGAAAATAAAGTTATATGGTCTTTAGGAATCACTTCCCTTGGTGGCTTTTAAGTGTAAAAGTACTTTCCAAAACCAATTCCTATTTATAGAAGTAGTTTTCACACACACAATCAAACATGTATAAGAAGTCTAAGGAGATGTTGATATAGGAAACTCACAACCCTTAGTCAGAGGTTGATCTTAAGTGGAAAAATGTTGCACACTCTTGCTTAGGAGATTATGGCTTGGGCTAGTGGGATATATGAGGAAATTAGTACACACACACAATAAACTATACCAAATAAATCACTCATACACACTCAATATTATAAATAAATTAGCTTGACTACCTTGACCAATATGTTTTACCAATCATTCAATAACTATTGCACAGTTAGGATTCATATTTTAATCAAGACAATCAATAACCCATTCATAGATTTTGCACACTAAGAATTGTTAAAACATATAATGAAAGAAGCAACATCTAATTACACAAATAATGGAAATAAAATACTCAAATTCATGAAGTTGAAAATCAAAATTTCTTCCCTACTTTGTATTAAAATTCTCTCCCCCTTTCTAAACTATGGATTACAATTGTTTAAATAGTCTTGGGGAAGGGGTCACCTCATCCTCAAAATTAATTAAAATTCATTTACATGTGATAATTAGAACATGATTTCTAACTTTGGTCAAAAACATATGAGTTTTCTTACAATTATCAATTACTCATAAGCTAGACTTTACAAAACTATGCAACATGCACATGTGTACAAAAGACAAAGGCAACTTTATAATTATGGATCAAATTATAAGAACACTATGAATATATGTAATATATATACCATTAAAAAACATATCCATGCATAAAATCTTAGTCTTTTAAGGTTGTGTTGTCTTAATAGTTGCATACACTTTGGTCAATGTAGTGGCTGAGGTAGTAGAAGTAGAATTTATAGATGTCAATTTAGTACTATAAGTAGCAACTTGAGATTGATTCTTATTTATTTAAATCTCCTTATATCACTTTTTTGTGGAATCATGATACTATTGTATGATGTCAAATTTTATAAAAGGTGGTCAATGGATCCTATTAACTTGACCAAGTAGCTTCATATGCTCTCCCTTAGTCATTTGAAAGTTATTCTTGAAAATCTCCACCTCAGTGATTTTATTCCTAGTAGTGCTCATTTTAGCTTATATATCCTCCAATGTTAGGACATATAGACTCTAATTGAAGTTATCTATCACCTCTAATATGATTTGGTCAAAATTGACCCTACTTATCAATTTTCATGTGGTGTTTTTTACCTTAGATAACTTCAGATCATCCAAAATTTAAAGAATCTACTTCTCATGTGCTTGATAGTTTGGGAGTAAATATCCCACTATTTACATCTATTCTCAATATTATTATTACCTTATGACCACCAAATTCAAGGCATTAGATGCCTCAGGTGGTGTCATAAGGCTTAAGTGGATATAAGCCATATTACCTATGTATGCCACTAACATTTTTAATTTATTGTTGTCATCCTTTAACGAATTAAATAATTTGTTAGTCTTATTTATATGTGGGGATAACTTAGCCCTCATAAAATCCAATGCTTCTAAATAATTATAACATTTGGAGGCCACATCTTGGACCTCTACCTCTATGTCTACTAAAATGTACATGGTATTGGCATGCTCTCTTAATTTTTCTACCTCAGCCTCTAGTTCTTGCCTGGCCATATTTTTTCCTTCATGAATGGATACAATGGATTATTTGTATGATTTAAATAGGTCTAAAAAATTATCAATGTGAGGGGACTACCCTAACTACCTATTTTATCTCTTTGTGAGGGAGAAGACCTCTTATCTCTCCTTAAATATTATCTCCCTACCTTTATTAACTTTTAGTTTTCTCTTATTCATCCTTTGTATACTACCAGATGGTTTGTCAAATAGAGTGGTGATAGAAAAGAGCTCAATAATCTTGAATCTAGGCAATTTGGAAGCCTTACTTTTAAAAAACAATATCCTAGGGAGGAATGTCTAATTATGATAATTATACATCCTCTAAGGTGGTCACAACAACCTCTCCCTCGACTTCCTCAACTATTGGTTGTTTATTTTGTGCCTTGATAAGGATGTCAGGTAAGGAGGGCCAAATGATCTTAGACCAATCCAGTCCTCCAAATTGAGGGAGTGGATAGACTATGACCATTTGGGTTTTGGCCATCCTACCTCTACTAGTACTTGTCATAATGGTTTCCTCTATGGAGGTGGTGGATGACATGGGAAGGGTGATATGATTGGGTTGAATGTGGAACTATGGGGTAGCCATGGCTATCTACACCTTTCTATATGCCTTATTATTTTTCATTGTTCTAATGGTGCCAATACCAGAAGGGATAAAGGAGGTATCCATGATGGAAGTGGATGTAATTAAGGTGATGTATGGGTTAATGGTGGTGGTGGTAATAGCCTTCTCAACCTTTAGGATGAGAAAGTGGAAATAGATGAATGAGGTTGAAGAAAATGGATCAATAGACATAGGCACTTCCACCTTGGGAATTATTAACATAAAAGAAATAGAAACATTACCAAATATAGGATCAAAAGACAAAAGGATAGTCCTAATAGATTAGGTACCTTGGAAATCTTATACAATTGGTTACTTATCCTTATTTTCTTCAAGGCTCAAGGCCTTAACTATTTTCATCTTTGAATCTTCATCAAAGTCCTCTTCATTTATAACATATTCAATTTCAAAAACTCTCCCTCTACCCCTTCTAAATGTTGAGGTGTGGTAGGCAAACCTTAAGGTAATTTGACTGTAGGAATAATTATGGGAGTCTTAGGCTTCCTTGTATAAACAAGAGGGGTGTTTATCTATGTGAGGGATCCTTGATGGAATGACCTAGCTACCTCTTCCATTATTATCCCTATAGATGTGGCAATTTGGGCTTGAGGAATAGTAGTAGTTACTTGAATTATGATTGCAAGTAGATTCTCATGTGCTTTCTCCTTCTCATTAGAGTCCAAACTGATGGGATCTCTAGTTTGTGATACCCTAGGGTTGGGTTAAACTACCCAAGGCTCCTTATTTATGTCCTTCAACTTTTGTGGGAATCCTTAAGATGATGAACGTAGCTAGTCCTTTGACTGCTCTATGGATTGGCCTTTCTAGAAGTCTAAATTTTCTCATCCTTTGTATAATGTCATCTTACTATCTAATTACTTGATAGAGATTTAGGGGTCCCCTTGGATCATCCTCAAATGTTCCTCTTTCAATCTAATAATCTTGGTCCTTTCCAAAACATCCTCATCATCCTTTACATCTAAGAATAAGAAATCATATGAATAAGGCTCATGCTTTTAAGGAATATTAAAATTTTGTATATGTTTTTACATGATCCCATGAGGGTCCTAATCTCTGTGTGTGAGTGTAGGGAAGTGATATATCCTCTATTTACTACCCACTTTTCCAAAATGTTTCCTCATGGTGTATACTATCCTACTAATGGTTGTGTGGTGGCTAAAATATAAAGCTTTCTTTGCTTTAGATAAATCTTCTTCCATATTCTACCATATTTTAAAGGTAATTTATTGCTCCACAAATTTGTATGGGACATATTTTTGGATACACAAGGGTTTAACCTTGATTCCCTAGATTAATATGATGGTGAAGTCTGGATAGAGGAAGTAATCCCCCTTCTCAGTAAGTTTTTTCAAAATGTTTTTTCTAATTATAGGCATAGGTGAATTATGGATGGCCTACCAAACTTGAACATATAAATTCTCTAAAATCCTAACCATTTTCTTTATATAGGCATACATATACATAAATTGTAAGTGGTCACATATCCAGTTTTTAATGTAGTTGATAGTTGGGCTCCATCACCCGTGGAAAAATTTGTAGCAAGTTCTAATGAATGCATCCAACAAATTGGACATGATATAAAAATGGCCCCTGGGTGTGGTCCACTTTTCCTTATAAATGATCTATTACCTCCAAAAAAAGCTAACTATATATCCCGGTGCAAATGTAGCATTACTAGTTAACATCATGTGCATCAATAACACCTAATCTAAATTTAAAAAGTGAATGATTGACATAACATAGATTATATTTAGTAGAACCATTCCAATATATATCCCCATCTTGAATTTATCTACAGAAATATCCCCCTTTATTTTCTTCCCTTTGAAAGTGATGGTCTAGTCGGGGAACAACCATGAAGATAGTACATTCTCAATTGTGTTATCTACATTCCATTACACTAATTTGTGTTTATTAAAGTATGAATCAGGTATGGGTAAGGATAGGTATCTTTGGAATTCAACTCCTTAAATGAAAGATATAACTATTTGATTGCTAATATCATAAAGGAAGTCATCCTATGTTATCTTACCTAAAAAGAACAAGTCCCATAGGGGGTCAATGCATGGCATCACCTTGGGCTTAGAAATAATAAAATATAGTATTTATATTTTTAGGAAAAGAAAATCCTTGATAAAAAATCATTCAAAGAGAGAGAGAGAGAGAGAGAGAGAGAGAGAGAGAGAGAGAGAGAGAGAGAGAGAGAGAGAGAGAGAGAGAGAGAGAGAGAGAGAGAGAGAGAGAGAGAGAGAGAGAGAGAGAGAGAGAGAGATTGTCCATAGCCAATGAGAATATATCTCTAGAATTAACAATATCCCATACCTCTAAATAATTCATGTATCAATTATCAAAAATGGCAATGTCAAATATTATGTCAAAAAACTTTATGGAATCCTTGATTGAGTAGGGTGATGGTAGCATTGCTCCACTAAATACCCTAGATGAATATGCCATTGTTTTTTATGTGTAATTTGGTCTTGTTTAGAGTCTTCCTTGACATGATCTTTGTGTTCTATGATCAATTTATATTCCTAATAGTTGTTGGTTATTCACACAATGTTCTCAAAGATAGTAGCTAAGGCTCTTTTGTGATGTAAGAGAGCAATAAACTTCAAATACAAGTTTCTTTAGATTAATAAATCCCTCAATGGATGCATATTGTGTATATAGGTTTTTTTGCATTGAATACTAGTTCATGTGACATTAATGCCCAACATTCACTTATTTTATATTTCTTATATAGTTCAAATTTCATTATTTCAAGTTGGTATGGAGATTTTAGCAAATTAATAGGAAGTATTTTAGCCTTTTATTTGACTAAATATAATAATCACTTTTACACTATGGAATATGGAATTTGGTTTTTATGTTGGGGATTAGTATTTACAAAAGACCTATAATAAAAACCTAAAGGCCTAATTCCTATAAAAAAATGTCCATGGAAAAAATCCCACAATAATGCATATAAAGCTCTTAGGGTCTATAAAAAAAATGTCTGTAACAAAAAGGTTGCAACTAGGAGTTTTGCCAAATAAAATTTCAATGGTAAAAGCCACAACAAAAAGTTTGATGAAGTAAAATGTTCTAGGGAAATTGTTTTAGACAAAATGTCCACTACAATTATCCTAAGAACTGAATTTGTTTAAAATAAAAGTTCCAAAGACCAAATGTCTGAATAAAGAAGTGTTGAAAAGAAAAATCTAAAAATTTATCAGACAAAATACCTGCCACATAAAACTCTACAAATTTATCTAAAAAAATACCTAAAATATAAAACTCAAAAATCAAACTTGTTAGATAAAATGTCAAAAAAAAGGTCTGCAAAAAAAACCACACAAATTTCTTCGAATAGACTAAGTCCTAAAAATATACATAGTTTAAAACTCCCAAAATGCATTCATAGAGTTATTCCAAGTAACATACATAAATACCATGCCATTTTACCAAAGTATGAAGGTTAATAATTAATATTTTCAATCATATAGAAAATATGTTCAACAATAAAGCTAGAGTTTGAAAAAAGTGGGTCCCCATTTCTTCTAAAATAAAAGGGGGATGTTGGGTACAACAATATTAAATGCATTAAACATTTTGATTATGTTCCAATCCCTATGCTTATACTTTATGAGGTATGATAATTTACATTAAAAATTAGTATCAATCTAATTGACCACCAATTTAGAGTCACTCAATATTCTTAGCACATTTGCCTTATGTCTTAATGCAAATTGTAATCCAAGGATTAGAGCTTCATACTCTACTAGGTTATTCATGCAAGGAAATTAAAACCTATATGGTGATATATGTTTTCTCCATAAGTTTTCTATAAGTAGAAAACTAGTTCCACTACCATTTTCATCTATAAAAAGAGATTGTAGGCTAGGTAGACCTAAGTTATGACTTGTTTGTTTTTTGGAAGGCCTTGTGCTCAATTTGTAGATGCCTAGGTCTAAGGAAACTAGGTTTATTTTCTCATTAATTAAATTGTATTTTATTAACATATGATTCATGTGTGGTTATCTATATACCCCTATTTGGTTATCTACTCCTCTCCATGATATCCACATATGGGATAAATCTATGGCCATATACCCATTCAAGGCTTTGGACCAATCTCTGTTGAGGAGCATGTTATAGGCTTCTAGAATATACATCACTTAGATGTATATGAAGTGTTGAATCCTAGGCTTAGACTCCAAATGGATTTGGATATCTATCAACTTGCCTATCAATTTCACCTCTAACTTGTCTAACTTGACCACTACCTTATCAGATTGTATGGGGGCTAGGCTAAGTTTTTTACATATGCTAGTTGGCATTGAGGCTCCTGAATCTACTAAGTAGTTATGTATATTATTTCCAAAAAAATGTATGGTTATAAGGAAAGGTGGTACTTAAATATTATTCTTGTGAATGATAATTTTGATGTGTTCTACTCTTGTATTTTGGCTAAGCCTATGGGGTCAACTTTTGAGTCAAAGACTTCATTAGGATATCCCATTGCTATGTGATTTAAGAAATCTCATGAAGGGTAATGTTAGATTTGATCTTTTTCATATCCTCAACTATGTTGTAACCTAATTTAATTTGGACTAGAGGTATTTCCACTTATTCTTTAGGTTCTTGAGATGTTGGAGGTGGGGGATCTTTCCTAGCTTTTGGTCTTGTGTGATTGCACCATTATTGAGGGGTGTTGAGGTGGTAAGGGGATGTTTTTGTTGCCTATTCCTAAGGTAATAATTACTCATTTTTAATTAATAAAATGATTGAACCTTAATAATACCCTCTTCTACCTCATTTTCTTCTTTATTAGGGAAATCCTTGGTTTCTAATAGCATAATAGTACTAGATGCTTTACCTAAGTTAGATGATTCAAGATGATTGTAAACCACATCATATTTTTCCATTTCCTTTCAAAATAATTTGAAAGTAGAACCAAACTC
Source organism: Torreya grandis (assembly GCA_037957365.1). Classification (NCBI taxonomy): domain Eukaryota; kingdom Viridiplantae; phylum Streptophyta; class Pinopsida; order Cupressales; family Taxaceae; genus Torreya; species Torreya grandis. The sequence goes on from JARHVA010007031.1 coordinate 101,255, forward strand.
TATGTAGTCTAGTTCTCCATGTGATGTCAGTTATGTACTCAACACCAATTAGGTAAGGCTATCTCAAAGATATTGATCTTGGGCAACCTATTAGGTGAAGGTTCTGGGGGGTTGTGAGGATATTTATAGTTCCTTCTTGGTTTCTAAAATGTGAATTTTTCTAGACATTTTAGCATTAGAGTTACTCACTTGTCTTTGTATCCCTAAGAAGTCATTAATGAGTTTTTGCATCATATATTGAATGACATTTAACTCAATCTTACTAGATTCTTGAGGTGTGGTCTGGGTATTTTTATTCATAGCTAATGTTAATTGATGTTAAGTCTGGGGAATAAGTTCTTGGCTTCCTAGGTTTAGGAAACCTAGTTGTTGGGTTAAAGTGGGGTGATGTAGTAGGATTTGATGCATTATAGGGAGTAGCTAAATCATAAATTCATTTTGAGTAATGTTGGGCAAAAATTTTAATGCATGCATCTATGGCATCATATTGGGAGTGGGGGTCATTATGTGACCTTGAGCATTTAGTTTTCTATCTACTTTGATGGACCATACATAAGCTAAGGATAGATATGTAATTTCAACATCCCTCCTTATACACATGGATGTCTAAGGGTATATGCATTTTTATACATCTCAAGTGTTAATTGAGGGTTGGGTTGATAAAGCATGGTCACTTAGATATACATCTTCTAAAACTTAGCATTGAAGTTATTAATGGGCTCCTTGGGATCCCTTTTAATGTAATAAAACTATTTGTATAGGACATTAGGTTCTATCACTTGCCAAAACTATGTGAGGAAAGTAAAACCATGGTCCTAACTCATGATAGAGTCTTTAAGAAGGTTAATGAACTAATCATACACATATTCCATTAAAGGGGAAAATCCTACATGCCACATCCTTGTGTTCTACATTTATGAGTCTCAGGGCAATTTTTTAGGATGTTATGTGTTCCTCTATGGTTCCTCCCATAATAGGGGTGAAATGAGGAAGATACCTTTTAGAGTTCCTATGTAAATCATGGACAACTCTAGGATATTGATAGTAGATCTAACTAATGAGGCCATCTTGAAATAAAAATTTGGGAGATGTGGGGATGAACTGATGGGAATCATGGTTGGTATAGGTTGTTTGGATCTAGGTTTCCTATGGAAAATTAGGGGGAAATTACTAATCGACCTTAGTGGGACCTAGCCCTGGTAAAATTCAAACTAGTTTCTAAGATGTTTCACAATCAAACAATGGGTAGAACACTATTGCTAGTAAGCCAATCTCAACATACTCATAAAAAATCAATGGAAAACATTAATTATCCTAGTAGGCTCTCCTTCTAGAGCTAGATATTATTGGATCTAATTGGATCCTTCTCATAAAACACCCATGAAATTAAGCATTCCATAAAAAGGGGAAAGTGGGGACAACTATGGACTTTTGTCCTCCATTTTAATATTGATTTGAGATCATCTTAGGGCATAGCTATGGTTATTTGACTTCAAAAATAGATTCTAAATAAATAGTTTCTAATAGATGCACTATTACCATCTAAAGTTAAATCAATTGTCTTACACATAGGTCAAAGATTGTTATGGGAATTTGAGTATTAATCTTATTATTTATAAACACAATGAGAAAGAGTAGTCCAATTCCAAATAAAAAACACAAAAGAGAGGGAAGGGTAAGGTATAAAAGGGAAACCTCTAGGTCTAAAATGAACTTAATGCATTGATCATCAAACCAAGTGACTCTTCCATAATTATAGTACTATAGAATGAGTTTCACTAAATTTATACCTCCAAGAACATACATTGGGAAGAGTATGACAGAAATGGGAGTATGCCTTCAATATGAGATCTCACTAATAATGAGTACTAGGATTTTATTCTATCATACACATAAATACCATATGAGAATTGGTAGATTGACACACAAATTATTAATACTACAAAAGGGGAAATAAAATAACTCAAACAATGATTATAATATTAAATCACATCATAACCATGGCATACATAAAGTATCAAAGTATTAATTCAACTAACCTATCATTTACAATTATTCAAACATGAATATGAAATAAAATTGAAATGCATGACAAGCCATCTTATGGAAAACATAGATTATATTCATTAAAAATAGTAAATGTTACAATAATTGATCTAGGCTGATTTTATAGTGTAGAGTGATGAAGAAAAAGTAAGTGAAATCCTATCTATAATATGAAAATACTATCAAGTATTTTTTGGTTGACATTATAATACAATACAACTCTTCCTTATATAAATAATGATAGGGCTCACCTCCAAATAACATGAATATCCCATCTTGGTCCATGATGACCACTCATTAAAGTTACAACCATATTTAAAAAATTTAAACAAGACAATCCATAAAAACCTATAATAAACCTACAAGAGACCACTTAATTGAAAAAATGAGGTGGATGAGGAGGTCTGATTCCTAACTTCTTTAATTAGGCACTCCTAGCTTCTAACACAACAATCACAAGGTCAAACTCCTTATCTATATTGGAAAGGTTAGTTAGGGGTTCCCTAAAGATTACCTCAACATGAGCTACCAATATTTGGGAGACTTATAAGGGTGCTTCCATCAATGCTTAGACTTTAGAGACTTCGTTGATGCTCACCATGGATTGTGTTGACATATCTATCACTGTTTGGTCCCTTTATTAGTTTTCCTTGGCCATTTTAACCTTCATAACTTAGTGAAATTAACCCAAGTGGACTTCAAATTCCCCTTGGTCAATAAAGGTGATATTTGGGTGAAATAGCATAGAGATATTGACCTTGAATTAGGTTAATATCTTATATTTTCCTTCTTATAAGGGTTTTGTTACTTTGAAATACAAGCCCAACCACTCTAATACAAATTTCATGTTCTTAGTGTATGTTTGATACAACCCCAAGTCTGAGGTCAACATAATTTTATGCTTCAATAATATTAATTTGTTGACCACCACTTGTAGACTCTAAAATTTCCTATAGATCTCTATGATCCTCTCTATGTAGGCCTGAATCCATTAGATAAGTATTTTGGTCTTATCCAAAGTCTCCACTACTTTCTTAAGGACTAAGAAAAGTAGTAGGAGGGCATCTGTAACCTACCCAATTAAACTAATGGGAAATGTGATATTCATTTGGGATTAGAAAGTTTGGACTTGGTTTTGCATGTCCTCGAGGAGATTTTAGGACATATCATGAGTCACACAAAGAATGGATAGGGGGTCCTTGACCATGATTTCTTCCCTATTATAAATCCTCACCTTAATGAGGGAGAATAGATCATGATGGGTTTACCATACCACTAGGTTCCCCTCCTAGATAAACCTCTGTGTGAATGTTCTCTTCATGCTTTTAAAGGCTCAATCAAAATTATATTACATGTGTAGGCGACATTGGACAATAATATCTAGTGCCTATGACCTATGGACCATCCCTCAAGTTTTGGGAGGTATAGGAGGGGTGTCTAAAATAGTAGTGAAGGGCAAAGGATGAGGTAGAGGGGAGATGGAGGAAGTGGAAGGAGTGATCAATGAAAGCACTCAAGGTAGAAGGGGCATGGGAGTGAAAGGAGGGAGAATGAAAGTGGAGTTCTAAGGGGTTATTTTTTCTCACCACTATTCTTAAATTGGGTTCACTTGAGGTATTCATTATGTCTAGAATAGGTCATTAAATATCAAGGAAGAGATGGATTGGTTGAAGGCAAGCCCTATGTCACCCTTGGTAATAAAATGAGGGGCTTAAGGATATAGGTGATTATATTATATAACTAGGTTTAGAAGAGTTACTGAGACTTGTAGAAGAGGTTGAATTAGGGTAGAAGGCCTTTGGTCTAGAGCTAGAGTGTGGGTTACCTTTTATTTCTTCGTAGGCCTCTTACTTAGGTCAACTTTAGATACTATAATAGATGGTCTAATCAAGATGATAGGAGCTATAAGGGCTAATGGTGGAGGACTTGAAGCTACTAATGGGAGTTATAAACTAAATAGAGTGGAAACCAAGAGGGTACCTACTTCAAGTAGGATTATCTCAAAAGTTGTATTTGTACCTGTTGCTAAAGGCATACCTAAAGGAGTCACTTGGATGATTTTAGGTTGTGAGATGGATGGAGTAAAGGGGAATGAATAGGTAAGGATGCTCAAGAGGACCAAGGATATAGGTAATTTTATGATTGATGAATTGGGATTAATGGTGAATAGAAGAGGTATCACTTGTGTAATTTGTGGGGGTAGAGTTGAGCTAGTGGGTGTCAAAACTAGGAGTTAGAAAGTGGTAAGAGTGAGGGGTGGAAGTGAAAAAGGAGGATATGAAGGTATAGGAGGGTAAACATATATGGGTTATTATTGGGAGCCTCACTCTAGGATCTATTAGACTTTTATTCACATTAAAACTTAGGGTCTATAAAGCATATGGCTAAGGTGCCAATGTCTAAGCAAGTTGTACCTGGGCTACCTGGTACTGAGTAGTTCAGGACTAGCTCTTTCATGGAATTGATACTAAGGTTAAAGGAGGAGGAAAAGGTAGAGGTAAAGCTAAATTATAAACTATAATACATATAAGGGGAGTTAATGCATGAGGAGTAGGAGCTGTTGGTGGAAATGGAGCTAGACTTGGAGCTCAAAGAGGAAAAGGTGGAAGAATGCCTTACAAGATCCTCAAAGAGATGGTTAGAGCTATCAGATCTAGGTCCTCCATAGATCAATAAGGAGATGGAGGAGGCATGGAGTGCACAAATTTATCCTTATTTACCTTCTTATTCTTCTTAGTGGTGATCTAGGATATCACCTCCTGGTCATCAATGACATTCAAGTAAAGCTCATTATCATCTTCAGCCTGATGACCATAGTTTATATTGAGGTAGATTAAATACCATGCAAAATGAATTTAAATCAACCATTTAGGGTCCCATTACCAAATATTTCAATTTTCAAGGGTGAAGGAGTCTTACCTAGTTGCCATCTTTTAAATTGAAGGGAAGGTCTTGTAGACATGTGCCTTATTATGATTGAGAGTTGTGGGCATGCTTTCTATTAACACTATGTTTAGAACCTGAAGATTCCTTACACTATTTTATAATAAATACCTTGATCTATTAAGTATTCTAAAACATAATTCAATAGGAAAAATGGGTCCTTGAGTAAACCCATAATCTAAATCATAGTGTCATCTTTGTAAAGCCAATAATCTCTGATCACTATGATGGAATCCCTAATTGTATTTGAGAGCTAGGGCATTGGAGCCTCATTTATGGATTGATATATCATTGGGTATAAATAATTACATATGTCCTAGATGTGATTGTAGAAATGGTGGTCATATAGCTTGTAGAAGACTACATGGATTGTTGATCCCTTGAGGATCCGTGTAGGAAAGGTAGAAGGCTTGAAAGAAAGTGTGATAAAAACTATATCTAATAGGTAGCTCATCATGTATAAATTTCCCTTGATTTGGGAATACATGATGGAATTAAACAAATTTAATTTTATCAATCTTCTCATGTTTGGAATGTCTGATCGCATAAGGATCATGTGAAGGAGAGGCACCCATAGCTTATTAATCTGTAAGCAGTCTTGGCCTCCAAATATCTAATTAAATAGGATTAGGATTACCTATAACTCCTCATAAAAGGTGAAGAATATGTACACATTAATATTCTCATCGTTAACCCATTTATAAATTAGGTTTTTGATCTAGTCATAGAGGACATCATATATCTAATAGGTCCCCATCTAGATTGTTACTACCACTACATCCTAGTAGAAGGTGTAGTCCATGAAGGATTAGTATACCTTGAATAAGTTTCTAGAGATATCAACAATTTGGTGATAATATTTGTGCAAGCATACCCAATCATGGATTCTATCCTACACATGGATGGCATTATGAAGGATGTTGTTCAATAATTTAACATAGGGGAATGCCTCTAGTTTGGACATGGTTCTATGGTGTTCACATTTTTTCTAGGAACTAAGGTCATCCTAACACTCTACCTATTTTTAATCATCTAAGCCTAAATCCCTATGGACTTACTTGACCACTTTGAATAAATCAATATAGTTCTTAAATTTGGTTAATCTAGATAGGAATGTGATATCCCTATATTCAAGCTTAGCCTTTGGATTTGAAGATGATTCACCTAATATAGTAAGATGGAGGATCAATTTAGAAGCTTTGAGTTATAAGGAATGGAATATAAGGGTGCTCTATGAAAATTTGAAAGTAAAGAGTTAGAGATTTGTTTTAAGGAAAAAATGATAACCATTAGCGATATACTCTTAGGCTTTTATAAATTCATGCAAATTCAAATTTGATATAGCGGTTGTATCTTTTTATTTCTAAATTTAGAATTGAATTTGGAGCCCATGATCCTCTACCACTAGTTAAATATATAAACGGCAATGGGATGTTTTAAAACTATATGATTTGGTGAAAATTCCTATTATTTTAATGCCCAATATGTGGTAGACATTTGGTCACATCTCTTAGAGGCTTCTTAATTAAATCTTACTTTCCAACATGTGTCATATGCTCATTGGCATTCTTAATAAGGATCAAAACCTAGGAATTGATCTATACTCCATGCCATTCCCTTAGGAAGGGTAATGTGTCACCTAGGGACACATGAAACATCCTAATTGGATCTAAAATTTAATTTATACCCTAATCTAATATTTTCAATGCTTTAGGTGGCTTCTAGTTCATCTACATATTAGGTGATGTTTTACCTTCCTATTCAACTAGGCTATCTTAAGATATGACATATCTAATAGGTTTAGGGGACTAGTTGCTTTGACACATGGTGATGTAGTGCATTCACATTTATATATGCTATCCCAAGCTCTGACATATTTGATAGGTCTAAGGGACTGGCTGCTTTGACACATGGTGACATAGTAGCTTAACATTCAGCTAGGCTCTCTTGATCTCTAACATCTTTGATTGTTTTGAGGGACTAGATTTTTTGATACATGGAAACATGGTGCCTTACCATTTTTCTAGGCTATCCCAAGCTCTAACATCTTTGATGATTCTAGGGGATTAGGTTTTCTAAGATATGGTGACATGGTGCCTTCTCATTTAGCTAGTCTCTCCCATGATCTAACATGTTTGATAGGTTTGGGGGATTGGATGATCTAACACATGGTTAAATGGCACCTTCTCATTCAATTGAGATATATTGAAATCTAACATTTTTGATAGGTCTAAGGCACTATTTATTCTAACACATAGTGATTTGGTGTCTTCTCATTTAACCAGGCTCTCTTGAGCTCTGACATTTATGATAGGTATGAGGGACTAGTCACTTTGACACATGGTATCATGGATCCTTCACATTTTTTTGGTCTCTCTCAGGCTCTAACATATTTGAGGGTTTTGGGGACTTGCTGATTTAACACATGGAACCATGGTATCTTCTCATTTGGTTGGGATTTATCAAGGTATAAAATCTCTGATGGGTCTAAGGGACTTACTACTGTGACACATGGCAACATGTTACCTTCTCATTCAGCTAGGATCTCTTGGGTTCTAAAAAATTCACAAAAAATAGACTAAGTAATAAAATGAAAAGGGACATGATACATTAAAGACTTAATCATCAATTATAGATATTTTAATTTATTACAAATAGTGATGAGTCCATTGCTATGGGAATGGAATGAGACTAGCACCATGATTCATAGAAATAACAAACACTCCTTATCCCTAAAAATAAAAGAGGTTTATTTTTACTTTGGGAAATTATAATGATGTATATTCCAAGGATTTAAGTTGGTGTTATTAATGAGAATAAAATAAAATACCCTGAAGCTCTAGTTTATGATATTTTTAAAGGGGTCCCCCATTTTAAAGAGAAGGGGGCATGTTGGCCACAATAGTTTATAATATAGTTCTTAAGTTTTCATCAAGATCTTCTAGGTTTTTATGAATTCACTCATGAAACAATGTAATTGATTTCACTTTCTCATGATCTATTTTCTCATGTTCATAAGTTTCATTAGACTCATAGTTTTCATTATCAAAATCTTCTTCTATGATAATCTCATCAATATGGCTTTTCATTTTCAACATTGGTATCATCATAGTCCATATGATTAGGTCCTCATTGGTTTTGTAAATCTTAGGTAATATAAGGGGAAGATTAATGTTTTCAATATGCACACCTCCTAATATAGGGATACTCCTAGGTTGTATACAAAATAATATAAGAAAGAACTTTAAGATCACAACAATTTGAAACCCTAACTAGTTGAAAACTATAAGAATAAAAAACATTGCATTCATATAGATTGGGTTCACCAAATGTTTAACCCTAAAATCTAGATTTGTGAATATAGGGTTAAAGGGGTAGAGATAACCTAAGTAAAAATGGTGGTAAACTATCTTTATACCAATCTAGTTAATTTTAAAAGTTAGATAAAACATATATTGAATTTATTATGTTGAGATATCCTAAAAATATAAAGTATAGCTATCTTAGAAATTAAAATTATAATGAAAACAATATGCTTGGTTGGTTCTAATGCTAACATACATCTAGATCTAGAATAGACAGGAAGTATACTATATATATATATATATATATATATATTCTTGATTACTCACCTGATTTTATAAATTGTAACTTTATATCCTTGACACTTATGTTAACCTAGGATGGTTATGTAAAAACTTTTATCTAGAGTAGATGTAGGTGTCTAGTACTTAATACCTACTAAAATTAGAGGAAACCACTTGGATGATTTTGGGTTCTATGTCACCTTCACTCTAGTATATTTAAATCTAGGTCATGGACTGTTACTCCTTGTCAAATGAGAGAATCCTAGTTCTTCATCTTCATAGTGGTTATGGAAAAAATGGGTTAGTGGTCACATAGTGTCAAGATTTACTAAATAAATATTTATCAATGAGCATTACCTACATAACCAATACTTTTAAGAGGGCCTCAAACATATGTAGTTGTCCCCTATGTGTTTCCTTATGTGTGAATCATGCAGTGTGTGATAAATAATTGCAATAGTGACTTAGCTTGTAACTTAGAAAATATGGCTCCTAGGATGCTCCTTCAGTAATTGAAACATATATATGTGCCAAACCTATGAATGATATTTAAATAGGATAGTGAATCTTTTCTCACTTGAGTGTTTGATTGAGTGCCTTTGGTAAGTTGACTTGTGATTCTTTGGGCTATGCTAGGTATTTTTTTAGGTGAGGAATGAATGGTGGTTGATATTAAATATATAATTCCTTTTGGAGAATATATCACATTAAAGAACTTATTCCAACCATAGGTATGCATTTCATTTTCAAATTAGATTAATTTAGGGAACTATACACTTGTGTTAGGTAGGACACTTATGTTGATGTAGGTATGTGATTGGGATACAAACATTTGAGAAGAAAAAAATAAGGTATAGATCTAGAACTTGTAGATATGGAATATAATTAGGTTTATAACATTCTAGGAAAGATAAAAATCCTAGGTCATAAAAATGACATTAGTTGGAATAAGATATGTAGGCATCCTATTTGGCCACATCTATGTCTAAACTAGATATTAGACCAACTTATAGCAAAAAATGTAAATTAAGTCTAGAAATTTCCTAAACAACCCAATTTAGTCTAAACATCAAACATTAGTGTCTAGAATCATTTTGAGGCATCCATATTTAGGTTATTATCCTATATTCAACAATAAACTCTTGTAGATTCATCTACCATCAAGTTGTAATTAAGAAAAATGACACTTTCAACCTGTTAAATGGGGCACTTAATCTAATTCTTGAAATGACAAAAAGACTAAGCAGAATTAATTAAGAAAAAAATCAAATTAAATGCTTATTTAAATATTCCATGTTGAATGAATGAAAATACAATTTCCAAAAATTAAAATTCAATAAATATTAATGAAATTGAGGTCATGATTTCATCATCATCCTCAAAGTCACAAATGGAAAAATATCAATATAAATGCCTTAAAAATTAGAAATGTTGAGCCATGCCTCCATAAATTCATAATTAATGACCTTATACATTGCATTTAGCCTCCCAAGGTTGACCCTAGGTTAACCTAGACCTAACTACACCTAGGTTGGGGTTAGTGTAAATATTATAAATACAATGCTTCACACTGATAATAAGATTTTTTGTGAAATGTTATAATGTTAATTTAATATTAGATAAGCTTCAACAAGATCAATTTTCAAGGCCATAGACTAAGTGGACAAAGGGAAATAATTTTAGAGAATCATTGATAAAGAACCATTGCTCAGAAGCTGAGATCAAGCCCAACCTCATGTCAATAAGCTCTTCAAAATTGCAAGGAAGGTAAAGGTTTTAATTTATCTTCTAATTTTATTTGTTTTTATTTGTTATTTAAGCTCCCACTAAATCCTAGGATTGAAAAATCAGCTTTGCTTGATTTGTTTTGTTCATTTTACTAATAAAGAGAAGCTAATAATCATTTTTCATTAGATTCCTTGGATACATAATGGCATCTTTAGTAGGACACAACACATAAGAATAATTTGGAACTCTTACAAATCCAAACAATACCATTTTAGACTTTAGTTTAGAAATACCTTATTTTTTGTTGACTATGTATTAGTTACTTTGCCTCTGCTAATCAATGACTTTTCCACTTTTTCTATATTTTGTTTTTCTATGTTTTTCAAGGAAAATAATTACTTTTCCACTATGTATCAATTAATTTACCTCAAAACAATTAATTCACCCCTAATAATCAATTATTTCACCCTATGACCATACCTATTTGAAAATAACAATTTCATTTAGAGAAAACAAAATTTTTGTCCCTCTATAATGATGACTTTTTTACGTAACCATCCTCTATGTTTGCATAAATTTTCTAGGAAAACAATTTTTTTGATTATAATTGGTGATTTCACCCATCCTAATTGATGACTTAACCAAAGTTCTATCTATTTGGTTTATTTTAAAGAAATCGGTGACTTCACCCTATTGAGTAAATGATGACTTTGCCCTATGTCGAAAATGTAAGACTTCAAAAGTTAAAACATTTTGATTTTATATTACAATATAAGTCAATCAAATTAATACACTAACATTTGTTTTAGGGAATTAGGAAAGTTATAATAATTTTTCACATCCTATTAAGGTCATTTTCACATTTTATTTCGGTGTTTAAAACTAGAACAAACAACTTTTAATTTTCATCATTTTCAAGTTTTCATAAAGTTCCAAACTTCAATCATGTTTTGATTTAGTGCCTAAAAATAAAAAACATTCTATATTTATTTATCCTAAGATCATTTTAATTTCTTGTTATTTATTTTCAAAAGCAATTAAACTAGTTTCATTTCAAAATTAGTTTCTCTTTTAGTATAACTTTTGCTCATATGCTCTCCCCTTATCCCCATTCAGGAACTTGGGTGACCAATAATGCAATTCTTCTACAATTTTGATAGGTTCACCTTATTAAATGTAATGTATCCTCTCTTCTCATTCATAGTAACTTGAGTGACTCAAATATTAATGTCACATGTTTATTTATTTCATTATTTTATAAGTGGGAGTTCATCACTTCCTCATGAGTTATTTATGAGGACTTTGACCTGGGGTTTTTATCTCCTATCACTATTCCAACCCATCTCTCTAGTGGGATATATAAATTGGTAAAAATACTAGACTAGATAGTGGCTATGTGGTTAACATGACAATCCCAATGGGTACTTAGGCCATGTAGTAGACAAACATCAAAATTCACTAAGAACTATATAGATGAATTTGTAATGCAAAGGAAAATACATTTTCATAAAAAGCTAGCAGTTTGGATCTAATTGCCATGAATTTGTACCTAAGTGTTTTTAGGTACTTATGGACCATTTATAAAACAAAATTAAAAATTTATCATAATTGACCCTACTTTTCATGAAACATCATTTCAAATGCTGAGTTAATTCGGCACTCTAAGTTATTACCACATACTAAATTAATGGAGAGAAAGGGGGGATTAAAAACTATACCTACATGCACTCTTTTATTTATTGGATTTACAATTAATTCCTGTAAAAATTGGTATATGAATGAAAACTTTTCCATATGCGATGCATACATTGTGTTAGTTTTAGAATATAAGTGTGCATTTAGGTGCAACCTTTTCTTTTACTTGTGTGTGTTATTTGAGTCTAAAATACATTTTCCAAAATAAAATAAATAAATATACACATGTTACATACACCATTTTATACTAAATTTTTTTATGCTAAATAAATCATTCAAACCATTTACCTTAGCTCAAAGTAAGACCAATACCAATTATGACTTTACTTTTAGACGAGATGTTATTACACTGCTAGTTTTAGTCTAGACCTTTGTTCATCCAAGTCTTTGAAAATCTCATTTAAAATGGATCTTTCAAAGTTAAAATCTAAAAATTATTGGTTTACACTTGAGTCTTATTTATAAATTGGTTTGATTTTTTCACTTTCTTGTGTTTACACTGTGCAACTTAGATTGGTTTTTAGTTTAATTTATAAAGACCTTTACCTAGAGACCAAGTTTCATTTTACCACATATTACCTTGATTCCAATTTTCTATTTTAGACCAAGTGTGCCATTTATTTCAAATTAAGATATTTAGACTTAAGAGTGTTTCAAAATTTTCATGCCTAGATAAAGTTTATTTCCAAAAGACCTAGTTAAAGTTATTTGTCAAAACCTATTTCATGCCTAAATCAAGTTTGTTTCCAAATAACTAGTTAAAGTTTGTTTTCAAGACTAAATTAACTTTGCCTAGATAAATTTTGATTCCAAAAATCTAGTTAAATTTTTATGTGTCAATATCAAATTCATGTATGTTAGAGGTACAATAACTAAGAGGGGGAGTGGTGAATCAGTGAGCCTAGATAATTCAACTTCAATTCCAAAAATTTCAAGCTCTTAGTTAATTACCACTAACAATCATGAATCATACACATAATTCATATCAATGAATAAGAGAGACAATGCAATATCAAGCACATAACACATGACATATGTGAAAAACCCTCTTGGGGGAGAAAACCCACTATAACCTGTAATTAAACTACTATCCTATAATAACAAGAACTAATTTAGATCAGTTGCAACTGATCAAGGAACTAGCATCCCTTATTTTAGTGAGATTAAAATCTGACAAGGTGCTACCATACTTATCTAGCTAAGATGCAACAACAACTAGACCTTGAGAAATTTTCACCATAAAAGGATGTTACAACCCCCTAGATGTCGAGATACCACAACAACACCTATGAGCACATCTACCTTTGGACTGATGTCTATAACACCTAATGATGGACCTTTGCTTATCACTCTTCACCTTCTCTTATACTCAATCTAGAAGAGCACTATTATACCAACATAGTTATGACCTATAGGCTTTAAAAATATTCCTCAATATGATCTTCTCATCAACTCATCTACTAGGAACTCAACCTCTCCTTCACTCCATAATTCACACACCAAAGCCTCTCTCAAAGTCTAAAAACCAATAAATTTGGCTTCACCATTTATAGAGCTATCATGATTATCAATATCTTGGTTAGTGATTAAGCATGACTTAAACCTTAAGTTAGTTATAATATGAAGACATAACTCAATACAATCTCCATAGGTTAGTCATAGCACTCATTGGTCACCCTTAAATAACTGCACCTATCAAATAGGCCCTTATAGCCCTTATAGGTCTCACGGAGACCTATTCATCCATTTGTCACATCATCAAGAAAAAAATAAAATAGGACCACTTATAAATGTATAATTATACTCCACATTACCCCTCTATCATCCTAAAATTCTCACAATCAACTCTACTCACCTCTATATATGGTCAAACAACTCAAACACTGACCTAATACATAGGAACAACATGAATGAATACACACTTAAATTTTTTAAATTTTTTCATATATATATGAATGTTAAAAACTTCATAATGCACATATATCATCCTCATATAGTATACACCACTCCAAAATATCTAAGTTAACATGATACATCTAAATACAAATAAAATAAGTTCAAATATCCTTATTGGGTCACTTGTAGAATACACATGAACATAGTAAAATTTGAACCTTAATAAATTTGATTGTACACACTTTTAAATACCAAAATATATATTTATAGTTTAATCTTATAGTCCTATACAATTTCACTTTTTACACCATGAGAAAATTCATCTTGGATCAAAAGTTATAGCCAAAATACATAGCATTCATTTTTTCTTTATTAAATTCAAATATTCGAAAGCAAACGATCACAGTTAAACCTCCAACACTATGAAATAATATTGAGTCCTCACTTCTTAGATTAAACATGAACCATAAATATTATTTTAAGTAACTCAACCTTTACCTTTTAGTGCTTATCATTAGATCTTCATCTTGACTATTTGACTTAATGCACTCCATCAATCTCTTGTACATAGCTCGATCTTTATCTTTACTTGACGTTAAACATTAAACACTTATCCTCACCTCATTACTTCCAAACATATTATAATTAACATTCTTTATTTATACTTTTTTAAGTAACTTTATCTTTACTCAATTTGGGCATCGATCACTTTGACCCATTTGACTTTAAAACACACCATTGATATCTATTTGTATGATCACTTGCTCATCATTGGTCCATAGAAGAAGCTCAATCTTTATCTCTACTAAATGTTAAAAATTAAACAATTAGAACCATATTAATTATTATTTACTTCTTGGATAAGTGTGCTTTGTTGATGTTTCTCAAACTTTAACTTATGCAAAAATGACTATGGGAACCTTTGAAATCTGTCTATGAGGTCAACTTTGCACCCCCATATATTTTGCTTCTTTCAAGTGAACATCATAAAATTTGGACTAGATGATATCCTCACATAGGATAATTTAACCATTTAATAAAATTATCTTAAAAAATTATCATGAGTGATATATAATTCCATCAATCTACTAACTCATATTTTTCTACCATAGAGCTAATAATGTCAAGAATTGCCTTGAAGGCCAACTTTGCACATGTAAATATTTTGACACGCTTTAATGTATGATATAAAATTTAGTTAAAATTAATTAGGAACAAAAATAAAAATCCCATATGATCAAATTATCTTAAAAAATCCACACATTCAAAACATTCCATCACCAAACTACTTACTCAGCTCTTTCTTGCTTCATGCAAATTTGGCTAAGTATGGGAAAATAATATCAAAATGCTTGGGCCCAACTTTGCACTTGCATAATTTTTGACATGATTTGGCACATGATATAAAATTTATTAAATAATATATAAGAACAAATTTGATCATAACCATATGACCAAATCCCCTTGACTCATCCACATGTGGAAATGGTGATGTCATCAAACTATCTACTCATATTTTCTACCATGAGACCCAAAGTGTCTAGATGAAAATAGTGATCAATCAAATGAAATCCACTCATGAAATCAAGAACTTAAATAATATAAAACATATTATGGACCATTTTCACATCCTAAAATCACCATACTCATCCCTAAACATCTCTAATAATGCCAAAATTGAAGATCAACCGAGCTTCTTTCAAGCATACTAGGACAAAAATATTGAATGCTTTATCATATCATTTAGACTATATAATCAATTTATCCACTCACATATACACCTCCATGACATCATCATTAACAATGCCCCAAAAATCTCCCCCTTTCTCATTGATGTCAATAACCATCATATAATAATAACTAACTCATCTTCCTTCTCTCTCTTCAAGCACTCTCATAACAAGAACTTACTCCCCCTTTGACACAATGACAAAGTGGGAACAAACTGATCATAAAGACCTAAAAATACTACCAATAATAATAGGACCATATTTTAAAGATGATACAAACTCCCCCTTACCTTGAGCTAACCTCTTTTTGCCTTGATAATTTCCTCTTGCTCCATGCCCACACTCTCTTCAACCAAGTTCTACAAACAATGAAGAAAGAATAGATAAAAGTATTTATATCTGATTTAACTCACAAATAAACATCTGAGAGGGACTCCCCTTAAGATCTCTAAGCCATTTCATCTCTTGAGCATCTTTAGACCTCCATACACCATGAAGGACCACCTCACATGCTTACTAACCTTCTCTTTCAAGCTACCAAAATGACCATAAATATAACTTCATGCCACTAAAAAAATAGGAAAATTTATCTCAACCAACCTAAGAAATCTCCATGAAAAAAAAATACCTTGATCTTTTGGAGAAACTAAGTAAAAATCACTCTTCTTCACACTAAGCTTGTCTAGTCTCCTTGTATCCCTATTTGGAAATTGTAGAGACAAAAAAATTCAGTAAACACATTATCAAGACTGAAAACTTTATATATAAATCACTCTCATATTCCCCCTAAATCATACCAAATTTAATTACTTAGCTCCTTTCAAAACATACTTCATTCACAAACCAACTTGTCAATTAGGCCTGCATCTTGACAAAAACTTGAATAAATTAAGATACACAAACCTTAAAATCTCTATGAATATTGATTTTATAACTAATTTATCCCATTAAATAAATTAATAATCCTTATATCTTAACTCATAAGGCATAACACTTTTCTATCATAACCTAAAACCTTAGAAATTTAAAATAAACATGGTCAATAAACCTCCTTCTGGTCAACACATACCTTTGAAACTTATTATACACTTGGAGACACCCATCAAACACTTTTTAACCAATATTTGAGCCTTCACACCTTTGGGATCCTTGAATTCATATAACCAATTTTAGACCTATTTGCCCTTAAGCCAAACACTGAGAAAACTAAGAGCACTCAAAAAATCTTCAATTTTCCTTTAACATACCTTTAAACTATAAAAACACCTGGAGAATATCAAAAATAAGTTCATAGACCCTTTTTAGAACCAAACTCTTCTTTACATTACATCAATCTATTTAAGCCACCTAGAACCACCCATTCTGACCCTTTACTACGCTCCTTCACAAACCTCTAGAGTAAACTCATGAACTTGTTTTTCCCCCTTAACCAATGACATTATAAAATGAACACATGTATATGTACACATTGGAATTATTAAATTTAGATTATAAAATTTATTATTTAAAAGAAATATATCTCTTAAGAAGCATAGGTAGAGACACCCTACTTCATAATATCCTAAAATAATGTGAAACCAAGAGTTGCCCACAACGCATATTCCTTCTCCTCCTTAGTCATATAATACTTATCATTTTTATTCTTATTATTAGGCTTAATAATATAAACATTCTCAACCACTAAATCATTCTCATTTTATTATAGCATTGGATTGACAATACATGGAAATAAAAAAGATTCATGACATACTTTTCATCTAAAAAATCCACCTTGTAGTTTAAAACCTCATCACTAGGCATAAAAAATTAATGTTCTTTGCATGATACATGCTCAAAATTAATAGGATGTTCATTTGGACCCATAAACACCTCAGAATTAGCCTCAACTAGTATCTTAGTCTTCTCCTTGACCTTGATCTCTTTATTGTCAACATGAGCAAACAATGATACCTCTTGGCACTCTTTAACTTTTGTAGATTTATCTACCATAGTAAAAAAATCACCTAGACCTTTAGACTCCTCATGAATTAAACTTGTCACCTTTATCTTCCATGAGTTGTCTTTCCTTCTTCCTTGCACTCTATGAGCTTGATTAAACCTATTCTGACTTGTAGATCTTTACTTACAGAACCTAGCAATGTGACCTCTCTATTCACAATTGTAGCGCACCATACTCCTTGATGGAAACATAGTTTGTCTTAACATGTTTGGATATAAAATTTCAATATGTCCTTTGTCATGACGAATAAAACAACCTCTATTTTTTAAGAGGATTCACCTTGTCTAATCTTATGTGGACAATGGTTTGCAAAGTGTCCCACATCAATATATTTGAATCAATTAATTTTTCTCACTTCTTTTGAATAATGACCCCCATCAAGTCCCATTCAAACTCATTAAAATAGGTCTCTTGTATTCTCTAGATTTATTCCCAAATTGATTATATGTGTAATAGTAACCATTAAATCTTACATACCTCATGGTATTAGGTTGTATGATTTGATTTTTATTCATTATACTAGCACCTTCATTCCTTATTTGATGATTTATCTTCAAAAACTGATCCAACTTGATCTTATTGATATTCATGTCAACTTGAGTAGCTACTTTGGGATCTTCATTAAAACCCAATCTATATTTGTCACTAGCTAATTTTTTACTCTTTAGCAGATCATCCAAATCATTATAAAATTTATCAAACTTCATAAATGATTTCAACTTGCTTGTAGATTTCTATAAATCATCTTTCAAAGACACAATCTCAAAATCACACCTTGAGTAATCTTCTTCTTTGGATCTTAGAATTCGAGACATAGATTCCAACTTATAATTAAGAAACATGATATCTCCTTCATGTTCCCTAAAGTATTCAACCAATCTTGCCTTAAACACACTAAATTACTCCTCATAGTCCTTGAGTTTATATTTCATCTTCTTATTGATCTTCTTCTTAATATCCAATTCTTCAAGAGCATTCATCAATATAGTCTCATAGTCCACCTCATCCTCATCATCATCTAAATCACTCTAAGTAGACTCCTTTTGATGTGAGTAACTTCCTTCCTCAACCAAAAATAGAGATTCATCTTCAATAGAACCAACATCTTCATAATCATATCTTGAGTCACTATCTTAACTCTCATCTAATAAATTACAATATTTTTTAGTATAGAGAATCTTCTTATTCTTGAAGGACTTCTTCTTGTTCTTATACTTTCTAAATCCTTTATTCTTGTGTCTTCTTATATTCATCTTGGTTTTCACCATGCTCTTCATCACCATTCTTCTCATGTTTATGAGGGCACTTATGAGCAAAATGTCTTATCTCTCCATAGTTGAAACATTTGAAGAGTACTTTACCCTTATACTTCCCTGAGCCTATGTTCAATTTACTAGTAATTAAATAAATTAGTTCATCCTCATCAATTTTACATATGTATTCCTCTTTGGGCTTCTTACCTTGGAACTTATTCTTAGGATTCATCTCTATCTTGAATATTTCTTCCTTCTTTAGTGGTATATCATCATTTAGTCTCATCTCATAGGCAGTAAGGGTGTCATGTAATTGATCCATCTTTAATTGAGTAAGATCATGACTTTATTAAATAGTAGATAATTTTAGATCAAACTTAAGGGATAGAGATGTTAATACATTTTGGACTATAGTATCCTCTTTAGGGATCTCTCTAAGACCTCTGATGATGTTCGAAGTCTCATCAACTCTTTACAAAAAGGATGCCATAGAATCTTATTCCTTCATCTTGAAACTTTCAAATTACTTTATATGAGTCTTCAACTTAGCAAGATTGACCTTTAAAATCTCCTTCATAAATGATCTAAATTTTGTCCCATATCTCTTTAGTATATTTAAAATGGCATTCATTCTCTTTTGGTGAACTCAGTCTCTATAATCATATAAGTAATGGCATTCATTGCCTTAGAATTATTCTCAAATAGATTCTTGTCTACAACACTAGATGAAGGAGTAGTAGGAGCAACATAACCATTCACAATATATTTCCATAAATAAAACCCTAGGTACATAATCTATGTCATCATCCTTACACTCCAAAAAGCATAATTAGATCCATTGAACATCGATTCTTGCTTAGTAGATAAACCTTCTTGATGACTACCCATATTATACCTTGGATCACCTTCAAGTTGTCAATCCTTTCCCAAATGACTTACTCTAATACCAATTATTAGAGTTACAATCATTGAGATGGGGGGTGAATCAAAATGCCTATATAATTCAACTTCAATTCCAAACATTTCAAAATCTTAGTCAATTACCACTAGAATTTATGAAGCATACACATCATTCATAACAACGAACAAGAGAGATAAGAAAATATCAAGCACATAACACATAACATATGGGAAACCCTTTTGGGGGAGAGAACCACTAGAACCTACAAATGGACTACTATCATATAATAAAAAGAACCAATTTAAACTAGATGCAATTGATTAAGGAACTACCATCCCTTATTTTAATGAGATTACAATCCCATAAGGTGTTACCACACTTGTCTAGCTAAGCTACAACAACAACTAGACATTTATCAAGTTTCTCCTTACAACCCCCTAGCTTTTGAGCTACCACAAAAACACATATAAACACATCCACCTTTAGATTGATGTCTAAAATACCTAATGATGGACCTCTACTTATCACTCTTCACCTTCCCTCATACTCAATCCAAAAGGAGGATACAACCCCCTATATTTTTAGCTACCGCAACAACACCTATGAACACATCCACCTTTTGATTGATGTCTACAATACCTAATGATGGATCTTTTATTATCACTCTTCACCTTTGATCATACTCAATCTAAAAGAGCACTATTATGCTAATATAATTATAACCTATAGGTCATAAAAATATTCCTCAATCTGATCTGATCATCAGCTCATATACTAGGCACTCTACCTCTGTTTTACTCCACAATTCACATACCAAAGCCTCTCTTAAAGTTTAGAAAACAACATATTTGGTTTTACCATTTATAGAGATATCATGATTATCAAAATATTGGTCACCCATTAGGAATGAATTAAAACTTAATTCATCTATCATATGAATACATAACTCAATTCAATCTTCATAAGTTGGTAATAGCTCTCATGGGTCACTCTTAAGCAACTACATCTATCAAATAGGACCTTATAGGTCTCATGGAGACCTATTCACCCATTTAGCACATCATCAATAAAAATAAGAACATAAGACCACTTCCAAATTCATATATCCACTCGACATTAACCCTTTTTCATCCTCAAATTCTCATAGTCAAATCTACTCACCTTTACATATGGTCAAACAACTCAAACACTGACTTGGTGCATAAGAACATCATGAACGAATACATAGTCAAATTATGAATCTTTTTTCATACTATATACAAATGTTCAAACCTTAATAATTAACTCAAATAATCCTCATGGAGTCTAAAACACTCCCAAATAGATAAGTCAACATGAGACATTAAAATACCAATAGAACAAGCTCAATTATCCTTCTCAGGTCATTTAAAAAATACACATAAACATAGATTCAACTTTGGACCTTCATAAATTTTATTGTACAAACTTTCATATCTTAAAATATATATTTAAAAATTAACATTGGAATCCTATACAAGTTCTATTTTACACCATGAGAAAATTCATCGTGGATCAAAATTTATAGCCAAAATACAGAGAACTAGTTTTTTTCTTTATTAAATTCAAATATTCAAAAGAAAACTATCACAATTAAACCTCTAACACTATGAAATCATCTTGAGTCCTTTCTACTCAGATTAAACATGAGAAATTTTTATTATTTTAAGAAACTCAACCTTTACCTTTTAGTTCTCATAGTTAGATATTCATCTTAACTATTTGACTTAATGCACTCTATCGATCTACTGTAAGTAGATTGATCTTTATCTCTACTTAACATTAAACATCAAACACTTATACTCATATCATTTATTCCATAAATCTTATAGTGAACACTCTTCATTGATCATTTTTAAGTAACTCTATCTTTACTCAATTTAAGCATGTAACACTTTGACCCATTTGACTTTAAATCACATCGTTGATATCTATTTATATGATCACCCACTCATCATTGATCCTTGTAAGAAGCATAATCTTTATCTCTACTCAAAAGTAAACATTAAACACTTGGAAAAATCTTACTACTTCCTTACTTCTTATAGTAATGAGCTCTGTTTATGTTTCTTGAACTTTAACTTGTGAAAAAATGACCAAGTATGGGAACCTTTGTAATCTATTTGTAAGGTGAACTTTGTACCTCCATATTTTTTGCTTCACTGAAGCGCATGTTCTAAAATTTTGAAAATATGATATCCTCACATAGGATAATCCAACCATGTGTCAAAATTCTCATAAAACCTTCTCATGAGTGAGATATAATTACATTAATATTCTCACTCAATTTTTTTTCCACAAAGCCAATAATGTCAAGAATTGCCAGGAAGGCCAACTTTACACATGCAAATATTTTGATGTGCTTCGATGCATTATCTAAAATTTAGAAAATATCAACTAGGAAAAAAACTTAAAAAATTACATATGATAAAATTACCATACAACATCTACATGTGTGAGATATGCCATCACCAAATTGCTTATGCAACACTTTCTTGCCTCATGCAAATTTAGCTAAGTATGGAAAAATACTATCAAACTACCTAATAGCCAAAATTTGCACATGCATATATTTTAATGAAATTAATTAAATGATATAAAATTTATCACATAATAACTAGTCATAAATGTGATAAAAACCATATGAACAACTCCCCATAACTCATCCACACATAACAATGGTGACATCATTAAATTACCTACTCAAACTTTTTGCCACTAGACCTAAAGTGTCTAGATGACAATAACGATCAACCATATGAATTCCACTCATGCACACAAGCATTAAAAGTATATAAAACATCTTAGGGGAAATATTTCACATCCTCAAATCACCATAATCATCCTTTAACATCTTAAATCATGCCAAAACTAAAGATTAACCAAGCATATTTCTAGTATACTAGGACTAACACATTGCACACTTTGTCATTGTCACCTAGACTATCCATGCAGTTAATCCACTCACTTGGACACCTTCATGACATCATCATGACATCATTAATAATTATCCAATAATGTGACTAGTTATAGACCTTAGTTTGTTTTCTTAGTTCAAATCTAAATTGTCATATTCTAAGATTCAAGTTTTTTTTTATAACATTTACTAAGACCAAAATCCAAGTTTGTATTTTGTTGATAATTCATTCAAAATACCTTAGATTTTTATTGATAATTTTTAAATTTTTAGTTTTTATTTTTCAATAATATATCCTTATAGACCAATTTTTAACCATTTTTAGTAATAAACCAAGTTTTCATTCTATGCCAATTTTCAAGACATTGTAATATTGAACCAATCTGTTATCACTTAGGAGTGATCCCTTACAAGAATATTGTCTTGTTCTCACCCCTATTGACTCAATGAAAACTCTCCAAGGTATGGGTGACCTTATATTAGATAGAATATCTAGATGAAGGTTGGTTCCCTTTTTTATACTCACTTCACTCTAAACTCTCTAATTTAGTGATTTATTGACTAGGAAAAGGGTAAAAGGAGCAATACTCAAATTAAATTTGAACATGACCAATAAAAATTTGGGATGATGAACCAATGTTAAATTCAACTATGACTATACTTGACACACTTGGGAAGATAAAATACTTTCACACATTGATTTCATCTTCATACAATGACTCTTACAGAAGTATTTCATATAAAGGTCTTGATAAACATTCACACTAGCATGGAAGGAATAATTGGTTCAATTCACTTCTAAATTAGGTATAAATAAGACGTAGAAACTTTATATTAAATACAAAAATTCTTATATACTACATAAATTTGGAAAATCTAGACATAAACATAGGAAAATCAACCATTCACTAAGTTAAATCAATGAACATGAGACACACACTTCATAAACAATCTAAAATTGAAGGAAAAATCAACTTATTATTGCTTCAAAATTGATGTAGTATAGAATTTTGTTATATTTTATACATATCCAAAATCATAATCCATATCTTCTTTCAAAAAATGAACATACATATAGAAAAGAAGGTTAGGAGAGAGGAGACAAAGTAGCCCCACACAAGGGATGAGTCATCATGTCTAGTCATCCTTATCTCTCCCTTTTTCAACCACAAAAATAATTTGTAGTAAATGATATAATTAAAACTCTTTCCCTTTAAAAATGGAGGAGGGAGAGGTAGGCATGTTTGAATGCATTGAAGAAGTCATATATCCTCATTCATGACCAATATTGAAGGGATTTGATCTCTTTGCATGTTTTGATGGTATTCAATCCTTTAAAAGGTCTTGATCATATTAATTTACTCATTTTGAAAAAAATAATTTAACCTCATTAAGGATAACCATATTTTTAATGATTGTATTTATCTATTATCCTTGTCTCTTGGAGTTTGACCCACCCATGCATGTATATTCTTGCTTGCATGTTTCTCTCTCTTGACTTCCTCAAATAACTCCAAGCTAGAATATAAGGGAGAGGTTTGCATGATTTTATTAATTAATAAATATACTCCATTAAAATAGTCATTCAATATTTATAAATTATTCAAGTAACCCTTCCATTATTGCATGATGTTTCTCCACCTTAATAGGGTTGTTTGAAGGCTTCTTTATGTTGATTGGAATTTTTATTAAAATAGCTCCAAGGTGGCATATAAGAGAGATAAAAGGTATTATTGAGATTTTTGAATACTCATTCAACCTTTAAATCCATTTTTAACACAAACTCTTAACCTCTTTTTGTCCTCCAAATTGCAAATAACACATGTGATTGACTTGGTAAGGTTTGTTGAACATTTCTATGCATTGATGGAAGATTGTTGAGGTTTAGAATCTTTTTGTCCTTCATATTGGAATAAAATTTACTTTATGCATGTATTTTTTATTTATTTATTCATAAATGTATTTTATAATATTGTATTTTATGATTAATAATCATAGCTCTCTATACTGATCCTTCTTGGATATGCCCATCTTTCCCATCTTGACAAGTTTACCAAATACATAATGAGAGCCTATAAATTGATTAAATTTAATTATTTTAATATATTTTTATTAAAATTATAATTTTAACATCATCACCATGATGTAATAAACCTTAAAACCAATTTTTATCTCTTAAAACCACATACAACTTCTAAAAATGTCCTTTTATGCTCTCTATGGCTCAAGAAACCCTCATTTGGGTTTGGGGGTCTAAAATGAGTCATAGGATTCAATATAAAATAATTATATCAAATTTTTATATGTCTCAATGTGTCATACCTGGATAAGTTTTAAAATATAAAAAATACCTCACCAAACTCCCAAACAAAAATTCATAAAAAAAAATGATTGTTTACTACCTGTTGG
This sequence comes from Torreya grandis, assembly GCA_037957365.1. NCBI lineage: Eukaryota > Viridiplantae > Streptophyta > Pinopsida > Cupressales > Taxaceae > Torreya > Torreya grandis. The sequence goes on from JARHVA010007031.1 coordinate 126,377, forward strand.
GTTCCTTAGAGATGTTTTCAATGATATGAGCCTATTTTGAGTCATTTTTCATTGTATAAACATGTATAAATACCTTTAAAATAATTATAAACACTCTCATATCATTATATTCCCTTATAAAAATCTGAAACACTCATTTCACACTACATTCTTGATCAAACAAGTCAAAACCCCTGATTTCCTTCATGGTGCAGACCAATGTTTTGATTTTTTATATCTTATAAGGTGTATTATATATTTAAAACAATTAAAAAATTAAATTTCATAAAAATATACATCCATGTAAATTTTCAAGATATTTCACATAGTAAAACCCAAAATATGCACTTTTTAGTGCTTTTTAGCTTGCATTTTATCATTCTTATATGACTATAGGTCTGAGTTTTAGAATTTTATTGATATTTAATAGGAATAAGTACATAATTATTTTTTAATTATAAATATTAATATTAAATATAACCATTAAAACCATTATATACCTTCAACCGATCACTTAAACATCATAAAACCCCCCTTTTTTGACTGTCTCCCTTACATTCTTTAAATCTTGCAACCTGTACCTTTACATTTATCCATTATTTTCATTGAAATTTTGATTTATAAATTTTTATTATGGTTATTTATTCCCATTAATATCTCATAAAAATTTCCATTTTCAACAAAGATCTCAAAAATTCAATCATATTGCCTAAAACTGAGCTATTAGGGTTTTAGAGCACGTTTCCTTCTTAATGTTGATTCATAAAGTTAATCCCATATAAACTTAAATTAATGAATATAATATTGATTTAATGTGTAAAAATATATTTTAATAATATAATTTTAACCAACTCTTCTTCTCCTTCATGAACCAAACATTTGAAAATAGCCCTTACTAGCTTGCAACTAGCTCGATACAAAAATGGAATAAAATTCTACCATTTTTGGACCTATGAGCTATTTTTGAGCATGGTTTTGGATGATTAAATATATAATATGTTTTTTAATATATTATTTAATCTTTATTCCATGAGTGGAATCTTATAAAAGACTTGTACATAAGCAACTAGATGTGCTAAGATGCCTTTTTGCACTATGAACATCATTTGCACTTGTTCCTTCTTTGAAAATGTTTGAGAAAAATTACAAAAAAATGTGGTAATATTAAAATTAAATTTTTATATATATTTATTAAAACCTATAATTCATCCCCTATCATGTTAAATTACTTAAAATTAACTTTAAGACAATGAACTTAACTCACTTGACAAGACATTTCCAAATATTTTGATGGACTTTGTAAGAAACAAGTTAGATTCAGTTTACCTTAAATTTTTCAAAGTTAAATTAATTTATCCAAAACATGATATATAACACTAAAAAAATTACCTCAAATTGGTTTTATGTCTACCCTTAACCAATGGTGTAAAAATTTGCCAACATTCTTGGTGAGCCTACTGGGATGTTTTCCTACTAAACACTCAAGACTAGTAAAATTATCCATTGGGATATAGAGTAACAAAAATCATCACTAAATCTGATACTAAAATTAATTTTCATGCAAACATTAAACTAAAAAATCCTTTTTCAAGAAATAAAAACACTTGTGCATAATCACTTATGGAATTAAAAACTAATATAACTACCAATTAAACATGTGCATAACAACACTTTGAAGAAAGTAAAAACATAACACTACTATATAGAAGATGAAATTTCACCTAGATCAAAGAAAAAACCTCTTGGGTCTTCTCCATGTGGTTTAAAAATATGGGGAACAAGCTATTTTTTGAGTTTCATTATGGTTTGATCAGATCTTTTCCTACTTGTCAACCTATTTGACTTATCTCCAAGTGAATCAAATAAATAAAATATATATTAATTATAAATAGACTCTTCTTTTAGTTCAATATTCAACTCATTTTTATCTTCCACATTAATAAAGTTAACCAATGTAACCACATTATAATATATATGAATAACTATAAAGTCAACCTCTAACAACTCACTAGAACATTGTTCTTGGCCTTTTATGACATCTTGAGATATGTCATATTGATTATCAACTTATACAAATATAGGAATAGCTTTAAAATCAACATCTAACAATTCACTAGAACATTGTTCTTGGCATTCTATGACATCTTTAGATATGTCATATTGAATATCAACTTATAAAAATTGTTCAAGCTCTTAAAGGAGCTCCAAATCCTTCTCTATATCTTCATCAGGGTCTACTTTAGATATGATTCAATCAGCATCTTCCTGAACATGCTTTCTAATATTGGTAACCACTTTATCAATGTATTTATAAGGAGATATAAGCCTACAAATATTCTCAATGTATTGAATCAACTCGAGGTAATTCTTCCACTCTTAATCAAAACCTTCTTGATACCCACTTGTATATTTTTTACATACACTAATAATCACTACAAATTCTTTTGTATCTTTACTTAGCTCATGTTTATGATTTTTACCTTGTGAAACTACAATTGCAATATCACTAATTATTGCCATGTCATCTTGAAAATCTTCATGATAAAATTCTTAAAGTTCAATTTCAACTACAACTTGATTTTTCTCTTTGAGGACTATAACATGATTTTTATATGTCAAATTAAAACTTATTTTACTAACACAACTCTTGACCATCATCTCTTGACACATTTTCCTCTTCACCTAGATACTCTTCTTTTTCCTTTTATATAATAGGTCCTCCTTCAAAAAGGGAGATGGTGGGATGGTAAGAGGATCATTTTGGTGTCATAGGAACATAAAGATTTATTGGATTCTCTTGAATTGTATTTGGGGTTTAAGGAGCATTAATAATACATTAATATTTAGAATTAGTAGTTTCATTCAATATTTTTTTGGAAGGAGGGAAAGAAACTTGTGTTAGGGATGCTTCATTCTTATCTTTCCACTCAACAATCAATCTCTCACATTTTGATATTATTTGATCTTCATGAATAAATATAACTAGAGGGATGGGTGGAGGGTTAAATAAACATTAAATATATTTTTTTTTATATTATAAAATGTTCTCCCTCTCTTGATTTGGCATAGGAGGGGTAGATGAGAAATTTGGAAACATCCTTGATTGAGGAGCTTGAGGGACTTGAGGAAGAATGGGGGGATTTTTCAAAATTATAGGCTCTTTCATAGGATTTAAGTCTTAAAAAATATAATATTGAAGTAAGTAGACTATCTTTAAGTTTAAATGGGTTCTTATTATTTCCAACTTGGTATTTTTGATTCAATTCTTTGTATTCTTATGGGTAATTGTTGCAGTTTTTCTCTTGTAGCCTCATTGTATCTCTTCAATGATTATATCTATGTATAATATATATAAGATTGAAATTAAATATATTTTTTATTCCTATTGTATTCCCCTTCCATATCACTCTCCATACATTGTCTCTCAAATTTAAGTCTTAACACTTGCATACTTTTTTTGGGCTGATTGGAAAGAACATGACTTTGCTAAGGCTATTTGAAAACATAAGTAGGGGTGGGAGGGTGTTAAATATCATGATAATAATAACATATTGATGGTTTAATGATAATTTATGTGATTCCATAAATATTTTTATATTTATATGAGGGATATGAAGGTAAAAAATATGCACTTTCACAAAATGGAGGATTGAAATATATACCAATTGATGTTCTTTAGGAACTTGAACTGCTTAAACCAACTGTATATAACTCAAATTTTCCATTTATACTTTTATTAATTCCTAAAAAAATTTATATGATGAATTAAAACATCAAAATTCCTTAATAGATGAATTAATTTGAATACTTATCCCACTAGACATGCCAGAAAAAGTTATTACTAAGGAGTGCACCCTTGTGAGAATGTGTGCTAGTTATCACCCCTATTAAAACAATGGAAACTCTATAAATTGTGGGTGACATTATATTGGATATGATATCCAATTCAATGGATGTTTACCTTTGGTACACTCATCTAATTGACTCTAAAATCTCTAATTTAGTAATTTTTTGAATAGAAAAGGGTAAAAAGAACAATAATCAAACTAAAATCGAACATGAAAAATAAAAAATTGGGATGATGCACCAATGTTATATTTAAATATTCATATAACTAAAATAATTTGAAATATAAATAATTTGTATACATTCACTTCATCTTCATACAATAACTCTTACATCAATATTTCATATAAAAGTATTGATAAACACTCACACTAGCATGGAAGGAATGAACATTGGTTGAATTCACTTCCAAATTAGGTAGAAATCAGACTTAGACAATTGATATGACTTAAAATATTTCTTATATGATAAATAAAGGTGAAAAATATAGACATAAAAATAGGAAAATCAATCATTCACTAAGTTACATCAATGAATATGAGGCACACACTTCATAAACAAATTAAAAATAAAGGAAAAATTAGCCTTCTATTACTTCAAAGGTGATGTAGTACATGATTAAGGTAGATTTTATACATATCTAAATTCATAACCCTTTTATTATTTAAAAAATGAACATACATATAGAAAAGGAAGTTAGGAGAGAGGATATAAATTAACCCCAAATTAGGGATGGGTCATCATGCCTAGTCATCTTTCTCTCTCCCTTTCTCAACCACCAAACTCCTACATAGTACATGATAGTTTTCAAACTCTTTCCCTCAAAAATGGAATAGGAGGGAGAGGAAGGCTTGATTAAATGCGTTTATGAAATAATAGGTCCTCATTCATGACCTATATTGAATGGAAATGGTTTCATTACATGCATTGATGGTCTTCAATGATTGAAGAGGTTTTCATCATTTTCATTTAATCCTTTTGAAAAAATCATTTAACCTCCTTAAGACTCTCCATATTTATTAATGATTGACTTTAATTGTTATCTTTGTCTCTTTGAGTTTGACCCACCTGTGTATCTATATTCTTGCTTTGTCTACTCTTTCCTAACTCCATTTTCTATATGTATATTCATTTTTTGAAAGAATATAATGATTATAATTTTGTATATGCATACCTCTACCAAAATTTTGTACTACATTACCTTTGAAGTAATAATAAGATGATTTTCCTTCATTCTCAAGTTGATCATGAAGTGTGTGCCTCGTGTTTATTGATGTAAATTAGTGAATGTTTGATTTTATTATGTTTATGTCTAGGTTTTTCACCTTTATGCAACATATATGAATTATTTTAGGTCATATCAAGTGTTTAAGTATGATTTATACCTAATTTGGAAGTGAAATCAACCAGTGTTCATTCCTTCCATGCTAGTGTGAATATTTATCAAGACCTTTGTATTAAATATTGATGTATGCATCATTATATGAAGATGAAGTGAATGTGTTCAATTTATTTATATTTTTAAGTGGGTCAAGTGTAGGTTTAATTGAATACAACATTAGTGAATCACACAAATTTTCAATTTTCATGTTCAATTTCAGTTTGAGTATTGATCCTTTTACCCTTTTCCTAGTTAGCAAATCACTAAATTAAAGAGTTTAGAGTGAGTAGGTGAGAGTACCAAAGGAAACAAATACTTAATATATATATTATCTACAATATAAGGCCATCTACACCTTAGAGTTTCCATTTTGTCAATAAGAGAGAGAATAAGAACACATTCTCACAAGGGTGCATCTCTTGAGTGATAACACAATAATTTTTGAGACTCTTGATTCAAGAATGCCTTACTATACATGTAACAAAACCATGTATAATTTAGATCATGATAATGTTATCATAAATGATCCATTTCTTCATAGGCCTTATGAAGAGGAAGTAGTTTATGTAACAAATCCATATCCCTCATGTGATATTAACTATGTCAAACAAAAGTCAAGATCATTTAACACACTATCTTGCCAATATAGTTTCTTATCTAGGGAAAAAATAGGACCAAATGACCCAATACCTATCAAATGTGCTAAGTTCCATAAAATAAGCTCAACAACAAAAAATGCCATATTACATAACTTTTCTAACTAGCACAAGTTATGATCCATTCTTTTTCATTCATCACCTCTTATAGAATAGGGCTAAGATCCTTGTTAGAAAGGTAGATTTAGTCACTAAGGTTCTTTTATAAATTCCTAATGAGAATTCATCTAGCTTGGTACATTCACCTAGTAATAGGCCTCAGTTTAGAACATTTGAATAAGCTATATCTATCCAAACTTCATATCTAGTATTAATGCACAATCCATAATTAGTTTTATTTGTGAAAATAAGGGGTCAAACTACTAACCAAATAACACAAATGAAATTGGCGTACCAAATGTACCTCAACTTAGCTAGAAATCTAAATTCCATGACAATTTCTAATACACCACTTATAGAGTTAACTCTTTCCATGGGGATACAAACTAACTCATCAGGTTATGCCAACCTAACCATATATTTGTTTGTTCAAATAATGAGTGTTCTATACATATTTCATGTTCCTATAAATCAATAAAAAACCATAGCACATACTGAAGACTTTTATCAAAACATGGTGGGTGAAATGTTAGTGTACCCCAACCCAAACTAGTCTCATCCAAATATTCAAAGGAATAGTTCACAACATGTTATGTTAAACACCGAATAATTTTCAATAGGGATTATGAATTTCAAACTGTCAAGTGAAACACACAACTACTCCCCCTTAACCAACCACTTCTTTAAACACATAACATAGGGAAAAAATTCAAACACGAACCAATTCTCCACTTAAATATGTGGTAAATACTACTCTCCCCTAACAAGTGGTGACTAAAATTCCACAATAGCCAACATATAAAAATGTAACACCATAACAAGTGAATAAATGTTCCATCCCAAAAATTCCTAACTAGAAAATATAATATTATTGCTTAATAAAATCTCATGATTAGACAATAATAAATACATTGGTAATAAGTATTCAATGAATGCCAAATGATAAATACAAAATAAGTACCTATTAGACATTCAATGTCTTACACCCACAAACTATTGTACCACAAAAATTTCTAACCATACAACAACTTAAACAACAAACATTTGGCCAATAAAATACCATCTATAATATAACGTTTGAGTAGTCAACAACAAGTTCTATTTCCAACCCAACAACCATAATTCATCTCTCAATACTAGGTAACACCACATAGGCCATAATTCCTTCTGAATCAAAGCCATGTTGATAATCCCAATGCTTACCAATAGTAATTACCACCCAAATAGTACATTTAAAACTAAAGGCTATGTCTTTATAGTAGGTCAACCAACTAGGGGACTACATAAAAATATGCAATACCTTCACTATACCTCGACTAGAATAATCTACTTGAAACCACCCAACCACAACTATCTTGACCTTTTACCTTTATAGCATAATAACTATAATAGGTAAAGGATACAATTGTAGATCTTAAAAAGGTGATGTATGGAAATAAATTTAAATTGGATGAAATATGTTCATAGACATTTAACATGGATTACAAATAGATCATATTTCCTCCAGGATTTGAGCCACCTAAGTTCAAAAAGTATAAAGGCAAAGGAGACCCAAGGGAACATTTTAAGGAGTTTTATGTTTCTTTCCAATCAATGGTTTTTAGTGATGTCTACGTACTCCTTTTTATATGAAGTTTGGCTAGATAGGCCCTATAGTGTCTTCTTAAACTACACAAGAATTCAGTACCTAATTTTAATGACTTGTCAAACATGTTTATGCAACATTTTTCATACAATCTTGAGTAGGAGATCAATATGGTGTATTTAGGCCATGAACAAAAAAATCCCAAAGAAAGGTTTTCATGTTATCTACAATAATTGAGGGCACATGCTAGTTGATTCATGTATAAGTTACTAAATAAACATTTATCCACAATATTCATGCATAACTTATAAAGCGATATATCCTATCACTTAGAGTTGAAATGTTCCCAAACATTTTAAGAGATAATTTATAAAGGACTAAAAATTGAAAAATACCTTATCAAAAAAGGGTTGATTAAGTTATATATCCCAAATCAGAACTAGAGCCAAAACCAAAATCCTACCCAAGTCAAAACCCACTCCAAAAACACACTTTTATACTAGCACAAGCTAATAACTTTGAAAAATATAAAGTGTATAATTGTAAAAAGAATTTTGATGGTAATGGAGTCACTGAATCACATGATATAAAAATAGTTGAAACATTGTCTGCTCAGTCTATTCTATAACCAAAACTAGTTCCACAAATGTAACTACCTCCACATATGCTGGAACCTCAAACTCCACCTTTGTAAACTCTTCTCCCAATAGGTATACCTAATTCTAGAGTCTTCAGTGACCTTGGTGAGCCTATTAAAGTGGTGTTTCATAAATTAAATATAACTAATATAATTAGTTGGTTGATTCTAAATCATATTCCTGAAGGTGTACCTTACCTTGATTGGTATAAATAACATAAGTTATATGAATATCATAGTGTTAATGATCATTCAATATACTAGTGTGTTTAGTTGAATAAACTCATTGAGAACATGTTTGAAAATGGAGAGATACAATTGGATAATGGGGCTTATACTTACAATCAAAACTTGGGTATTTACCAAGATCCTTTTCCATAACATAACAATATTAATAAGAAACAACAATAATTAAGGTTGTATACACATAATATTTTTAACCATTATTAAATACAAATGCTTTCTATATTTTATAAACCCATTGAGTCTCAATATCTTTGATTATACACCCTAAGGGGTGCACTGAGAAAGGGGTTGGTAGACCATTGGTGCTTCATAAGATTGTTGTCCCTTTTTACCACTTTTTATTGACACACTTATCTCTTAAAAATCATTCCCCTAAGATTTACCTCTTATTTTATACCCTCTTCTAGTCATTTACCATCTTCTTAGCCCTTTCCCTAGCCTAAATCCCTTTTTGGTAGTTTGCATGACTATGTTAGCCATATCTCCCTTGTAATGTTATTTACAAAATCTTACTAAGAACTAGGTCAACCATGATTGACATAGTTCATAACCTAGTTAGTTTTTGCAAATTTCAATACTAGGTTGATTAGGTCAACCTTGTTGGCCTAAAATTCTAAAAAATTTTAGGGTTAGATCCACCTATATAAACACATTAATTTTGCCATTCTATTTGAGGAATAAGCTTATGGTTTCATACTTTCTTTGGAGATACAAATCTTGTCTTATGTAAAAGTCTTTTGGATGCATTAATAGGTTATGTAGACTAGAGGTGATTTATCCTTGTCATCCTTAAATACCAAATTAACCTCTTTTGAAGCACTTTGGCTAAGGGAGAGATTGAGGCTTGGCAGGTTCATCTTTAAAGGTAAGAATTCCTAACTTTGTTCCTCCTTTGTAGGAGTAGATAGATATGTATTTGTACTTATCTTCCATGAATTAGGACTTCATATATATTGATGTGAGTATATGTCTTCTATGAATGATTACTTTTTATGTTTATTATGACCACTTTGTGCCACAATATTTTGTGAGCACTAGATAATATTTTGATTTACTTGTTATTAGTTTAGTGAATATGAAAACATAGGACCTAGTTAGGGTTATTACATAGTTTTTATTGATTGGAGGCTTTAAAACACTCCATAGTGATATTGTTATGGTAAAATATCCCTTGGTCAGGCCTAATAGATCTATTTTGGCCATGACCCTAATTATCTAATGTATCCCCAATCGAAAGTGTAAGTAAGATCTATCTTATATGAGCTAAGATTGACTTATAGATCTATTGCATATCCCATTACATACATTTTGGTGAACCCGATGTGAATCTAACCCCTACATGTTTTATTTCACACTTTCATTTCTATCATTTCATTATTTTTCTACATTTTCCATATTATTTGGACCAAGTTAGTATAGTTCTAAATTTTGTGTGCAAGTTTAACACATAGTCATATCAAAATGAAATTATCCTTTCTATGTAGGTCTTCATTAGATATAGGTTACTAGATCATATAGTTTGACACATTACTCTTCTTTAGTCCTAGATAACAAACTAAGTTGAATAATTCAACTTAGTCATCTAGTTAACATCTATAACAATAAACTAAGTTAGGTAGGTTGACTTAGTCTTTTAGTTAGTATCCATAATAACAAACTAGGTCAGGTAAGTCAACTTAGTATTCTAATCAACATCCAGAACAACAAAATAAGTTGGTCAAGTCAACTTAGTCTTCCAGTCAACATCTAGAATAATAAACTAAGTTGAATATGTTGACTTAATCATTTGGTCTTACTTCAACAAATAGGGTTTTAAAAAAATAGGTCAAAATAGTCAACTTAATTTGTATAACTTAAAATCAACATTTAAGGTACTTTAATAGAAAATTTGTAATCCTTGTCATCTTCAAACCCACTAAAGTTTATCTCTTTCTCTATCTATCAATTTAGTACTTCATTATAGTTATTTTTATGCAAGTTTGAAGTATTCAAAACTACAATCCTACAACAAACTAAGTCAACCTAATTGACTTAGTTCTATATCCTATCTTCTATCTAAAAGACTAAGTCTACCTGGTCAACTTTATTCTTAAAGATTCTTACTTCCACAGAGAAATAAAAAACCAGTCAACTTTATTTTGTATTATTTATATATAGTTTCATTTGAACTGACTCTATACCATTCTTAATTTGGGAATTAACAACTATTTGCTAGTATTTAATTCACACTTTCATTTTCATCTATTTACATTATTAGATTAGTTCACATAGTATAATTAGGTGGTTTTTCAAATTGATGTTTAGTTTCACTATTTTTCTCTTTTTACACACACTACCAAATTACATAATATTAAAAATGCATTTAAAATTTGTCTTCCCAAGGTCTACCTACTTGAATTTCATCACCAAGGGGGAAGATGACTTTGTTTTAGAGTCAAGTATAAACTTGTGGTTAATGGTATATATTGACAAATCCCTTGACACCTTTATTACTATAGGATTGTGAAGTGAGGGAGTAGGCCCCAATACCAAGCTAATACCATTACCAATATAGATCCCTTTAAGCCTAAAAATCCTAAAACCATCTATATATTCCTTTCTAGTTTCCTATTTTCATCCAACTTCCTTATCACACTTAAAAATAAACTTTATAATAATCTAACAACACTTAGGATGACCACTTAGTTAGCATTCATTTTTTAGGTGATTGATTTCTCTTTGATCATTGTGTGTTGTATTGTAAAATCTTACATTCGCCAGAGTTAGTGCAAGGTTTTGTGTTATGTGCTCCAAATGGATCATTCTCATTGATCTAATTGTTTGTGTGTTTGATTGCATTTCTTATTTCAATTACATTGAAAAATTTTACCTATTTTTTGGGAACTATCATTTTATTTGACATAGTCTCTTATAGACTATGTTTCCCCTATGTATAGTACTAAGTCAACCTGGTTGACCCTATATTCTCTTTTTATAATTATGTTATAGTACTAAGTTGACCTAGTCAACCTTATATCCTTATCAAACTGTGTTTCTCCCTATCTATAGTACTAAATCAACTTGGAAAACCCTTATACTCTTTTTCACCAATTAGGTTATAATACTAAGTTGACCTAGCCAACCCTTAATCCTTCTATGCTCAAATTCATACCCTATTTTTATTACTAAGTTAACCTAGTAGACATTGTACTCTTATTTATCTCTTAGATTATGGAACATAGTTGACCTGGTTGACTTTGTATCCTTCTTATCTCTTTGCTTTTACATCATCTTTATCTTCCTTAATCTTTCTCCTTCATCATGAACTTCCTATTTGAAGATAATACTGAGTTGAATTCAATAGATATGATGAGTTTTTCCAACCCCAATAGGTTCTCCAATAAGCATCTTATGGCTACTATCCAAGATGAAAGTAATGTGCATGTATCCACTCAAACTACAAACTATGGGACCCCTCCTTATTCCTTTTCAGTTTAAAATCCTCTCTTCTTATTTGAAGATTAAATTAAATTAGAGTATACCCTAAAAATTATCTTCTTCATCAATGAGTGTCCTCAACATCTAGGAAAAGATCCTTCTACTATTTACCATCTCATGATAAGTGGTCAAGTCAAGGATCCCCATTCACCTTCTCCCACATTTTCACATAGATTTGGGGACACTAGATTCTTTTCTTCTCAACCTCTTACCTTTACTATGAACCCTTCTCATATCATGACATATTCCTCTTTGATTTCATCCACCTCCATACCTAGTATCTCTACTAACATGGTAGGTTCTACATCTGGCCCCTTCTCATACCATCACATCTGTCTCTTTGATTTCATCCACCTTTATGCCTAGTATTTCTACTAATATGGTAGTTTTTACAGCTAGTGGGCCCCTTCTAAGACCTATTCTTCTTAATTATTCCACTAGTGCATCATTTTATACCCATGGTAACAATGATTCTAGTGCTACTTCTTCTCATCCCTTTATTAGTACATCTTTGTACACATAAGTAAATCATGCTACTAATGCCTCACCAAATTTTTTTCTCAAGCTACTATTAACACCCATAATGGTACCAAATCCACTACCACCAATTCTAATGCTTCATAAAATGCTAATAATACCACTCAAACCCATCAAATTCTATTAAAAACTCTTAATAAAATGAATTCTTTCCAAGCTAATAATGTAAATCAAATGATGCAAATGCAAAATGATCTATCCATCTTCAAAACCACCTTGAATAGGTTCTATATGGAATGCATAAGTAAAATTATCCCCCACCTCCTCTTCATGATTTATATGGTAATTTATAACATTGATATAAGAGGAATCACCCCTACCATTACTTACAATGGGTTAACCTATCCTACACTCCACTTCAAAACATTTGGAAATCTATACAAAGACTAGGTCAAGTTAAATACTTTTTCCACTACCAAGATACTATATAAAAATCTCATAGGTGATGTTTTATATTGGTGTAACCAACTCAAATCTCATTCTAGCACTAGATTGAAAGATTTAGTCAATGCTCTAGTACAAGAGTTTTAAACTAGTGATTTTCATGAAAATACCTTAGCTCATTTTATCAATTATAAGCAATTTGAGACTAAAATTGCACAATATTTCATCAAATAGTGGAAGACATTGTCTAACAAATGTGAACATAATATGATATATGTCAACCTCTTTCATCTATTTACCAATGATCTTTATCCCAAGTTGCAATATCAGGTCTAAACTCTCTAACTAGTAACTTTAGAAGAGGCCATTAACCAAGCAAAGCATCAAGACTTCCTCATGTATAAATTTGAGCCATCCTAAACCTCTATGATTACTCACATGTTAATAAATAATAAGAATCATCATGCTAAAAATGATGGTGTCATTGATTTCTATAATATTATTCATAATATTCAAGCTATTATTTCTAACCAGGCTCCAAAATAAGCTTCCCTTCCCAACCACATCACTAATCCTCATTTATATTCAACAAATAACATCAATGTTCATAAACCTTTATCCTTAGTATAATTATAAAAAAATATACCAAGGCCTATTCTATAATAATTTAATCTCACTCATCCCATGAAATCTAGGTATGATCCCAATAAATTTTGTTGGTTTCATATTAGTTGGGGTCATTCTCATGAGACTTGTAGGAAACTTTGTAATTGGCTATGGATTTCCTTCTCAATCCCAATTTTAGCCAAAATTCTATCATTAGTAAATGTAAACAAGCCTATGAAATTTCCTTCAAATCCCATGAAATACAAAATAAATCTCAAGATTTAAACTAGGCTAATACTCATTTTGCCATTTATAAAAATCTTCTTCCAAATCATCAAGACAACCCAGACAAGCCTACCCCTTCTATCAAAAGACTTAACAATATTTTTTCCCCAACTCCTAAATATAATGTGGTTAATATGACTAATATATGAAGGGTGGTTTCCTTCATTGATCCTCATCCCATCCACATTCCTCAATTATCTCTCACTTTTCATGTTATCCAAGACTCTTATCCATCTCACTTAATAGAGTTGGGGCAAGAATACCTTATATATTTTTATGAACCAATTCCAACACCTCCCTTGCATAACACTTATACCATTTTTACCATTCCTCTAACCTCTTTACCCATCACCAATGATACTCAAAATTATATCAACACTTCTTCTCAAACCAAACCTACATCAACTACCCCATCTTCTCAAGATAATCAACAAACTTGTCCTCCAATTAAACCTTTCACATCTTATCAACATAAATTCACATGCACATCAACTCCTCCATCTAAAGACCTAATTAGACACTATTCACCTCTTTATAATAATCCTATTATATATTATGATGAGTGGGATCATATTATAGAGCTTACTAATCTCCCATTTCAAATCCCATTTCTCAAATTTATGTGGATATATCCACATCATTTTAATCATCTTAGACAAATTTTATTTGAAATGAGCATTCCCCATCCTAGTTTTATCAATGTCTAAATTGGTGATATCCAAGTCAACCATGCCTTGATTTATGAGGGTTTAGGGACTTGTGTTTCCCCTCTCAATTTTATCAAAACCCTTGGATATTATAAATGTAATCTTAAATCCACATGCAACATGTTTCAACGCTATCATTGAAGGCAAATGCCTCCCTTGGGCCATGTGTGGCTTTCTATCACCACTCATGTGAAGGTGATGATCTTCAACTTTCCTCTCTCTTATAGAATTTTTCTTAGTAGGCCATGGATGCATCACATGAGAAAAGTTGTCTCTTCTACTTGCCAATGTGTCAAATTTCCTCACAGTAGAGAAATCTATAGGATTCAAGGTGACACTAACCCTTAAAATTTTGAACAATTACAATACCATGGTATATTCAAGATTCCCACCCTTGAACCCTTGTCAATCATTCCATTTCATGAATATTAACAGTTTAACTTTCCTATCAACTCCACCCAAAATTAAAATTGTCATCCTAAAATCATTATGAATATAACCCCTAACCTCTTAAATTTTGATGATGATGAGCCTGATGAGATTAATCTCAAGATCAATTCATTGGATATCTCACCTCATCTCATTTCTCAGTTTCCCCTTTCTTTGAAACCTCATTCCCATCAACCACTTAGTGATGAAATACCCATTATCTTAACTAAGACTTGACATTCCATTCATCATACCATAGTGGATGACACCAACCTCCCTACCTATGCCATTGATATTCATACACTTGATTATGATGATGGCTATACCTTAGATGATCAATTCTTAGGAGGTTTTGTTTAGTCCCATGGTGTTAAAATTATTCATTATCATTCCTCTTTGCTTTAGTCTTTCAGTATTTCTCCTACCATTCCATCTCATATCATTCCTAATTTTAGCATTTTTCCTCTTAATCATAGGGTAGATATGGTGTGCACACCTCTAGTTTGTGAAGAGTCTCATAGGAGTATGCTTATGGATCATGCTATGACTAGTCTTTATCATTTTTCCAAATAACATGACCCCTCTAGGTGACTTATCCTTGAGATGCTTACAACTCTCCTTTAGTCTTCTAGGCATCTCATCTCTCCCTCAATAAATCCCACATTAGATATTATTCCAATTTTATCTCTAGCTGAGTCTCTTCCCATTTAATATCCTATGGCTCCTTTAATTGAGCCTTACCTAGTCTCTCTACCAACCCCACATTCCCTTGGTGATGGTTTTATCCCTTGACCACAAATTGCTCTTTTGTCCACCAAATGGTTTGATCAACCATATTGTGATATTCATAAAGTTTCCAATCTTTAGACTAGAGACTGTTCATTATACCAACCTTCCTCAACTTATATTTCCAATCCTATTAATACACCTATAAAGTATACTATCAAATGTATCTACTGTTTCCATGGCATAGATAATCATTCATCCATGCATTATTGTAAGTTGTGGTAATATATCACCACATTACATCCCATAACTCCTTAGCCCATAGATAAGGCTACACCTCCACCAAAATATTACATGAATATCTTCACAAATATGGATAGGTATATTGTCTCTGGTACCAATGCACTACTCATAATATTGATCACTATCACATCATTCAATAGAATTTCAAGGATCACCTCATGACTATTCTCATGCCTACTACCCTTATTCTCATATATCACCCTTGAATGAAGGCTCCCCATTCTTCCCCTAGGGTTCCATCACCTATGGTCCCTTCTCCACCTATGATTTCTCCACTTGTGACTCACTCACTCATGGATCCTCCTTTCCTAATGGCCCCTTTTCCCACTAGTGACTTATTCATCTATGGCCCATTCCCCACTGGTGACCCCTTCATCTCCTATAGAGTCCACTCTCATTCCTTATCTTGAGCATCTCGTACATGATATATCTCATCAACATGATCCTTTAGATATTCCTACATTTTTTGTCAAGGAGATTTGATGTGAAATATTCTCTCAACTTTCCCTAAATATTAATGATATTCTAGTTACAGTTTGAATTTAGCTTCATAGAAACTTATCAAATGTTATGGATAATGTGTGTGGATAAATATATCAGTATTTATGAACACAACCATGGTGTTACTTCATTTATTTCTTCATTTGGATTAGATGTGTGCTGCAACTTTACATTTATCTATCTTATATCATTTGACATTGTGTCAAATTATTATCTATCTTACATGATGAATTTTGTTTTATATTACATGTTTCTTATGTTGTCATTATTCTTCTTATGTTCTCTTATGAAATATTTTTCATGATTACATACTTTATCTTATTAAGTTCCTTTTTTATGGTTATATTTTTCTCTTTCATGATTGTTTGCTATCTTATCTCTATAAACATGGATAATTATTATTCTGACTTGATTATACAAACCTTGCTCCCTTTAGTCACTCATTATTTACCATGTGATCAGTTAGAAGATAATTCATCTCATTATAATATCATTTTATCAATCCATTTTGGATATCCCCTTATTCCCCTGTATTTCCTTTCATAAACTAAGCATACACATGGTTGTTACTTGAGATAACATGCTGGTTCATAGTTAAACCTAAGTGTTTTAGTCATTATTATCTTTGGATAATTAGATTCCTTTAGACAAATCCTAAAGCTCATTCATGTGTATCACTTTATATCTCATGATTGGTAATTATAAGTCCATAAAGAGGAGGAATCTTAAAAGTCATAAACATTTAAAATCCAAGTCATTTACTAAAAAGAATTGATCTAAAGGCAACATTCAAAATATTCAAACATCAAATCACACTAAAAGATGTGATTCTAAGCACATATCCTTTTTATAATCAAAGATAAAACTCAAAATTTATCCTCATGATAATTTTTATGTCCATTGGGGTGTATTAGTCTAGTAGATTAGGAAAGGATAATAAAAAAATAATTAGTGCAACCAAATTTCTCATGCAAGTACCCAATCTTCATAGTAAAATGATGACTCTATAATAGGTCCTGAGGAATGAGGAACATGTTGTGGGAAGGTAGGTCAATTTTAATTTTATTTTTTAAAACAACCAAAATGAGTTGATCTTTGTACCATACTTATTTTCCTACATAGATTTTTACCTATAATGAATAGGTATACTTTTTATATTAATGGTAGCTAGTCACTTAGTGTCTTTTCATGTCTTTAGTGTGCCTCATGTCACCTAATGTATTCTTATAATATGCCTATTTTATGAATATTAAATTACATTTTTCACTCCCTAAAACCCTAATAATTCCTCTTGAGAAATATTTTCTTGTCCACTTATCACTCTCCCCAGGGATTCCATTTGTGAGTTATAGTGTAAGACCTTAGAGAGGACCAGGCCTTCCTCATAAATTTACAAATTTTCAAATTACCATTCAAACATACCCTTTTAACATATTTTCCACATTGTTTTTACCTCATTTTTGTTCCATTTATGAGTTTTAGTGTAAGACCATGGATAGGACCTAGCCTTCCTCACAAAATTTTCCAATACCCTAGTCACAATGAAATTACCTGTGTCAAATATGAGATACAATGTGATTGATTATAAGTTACACATAATTTACATGCTTCACATATTTTTTTAGTATTTTTTATGATTACTTTATTAATCTTTCACTTTTGTCTTTTTATTTTCTGATTGCATGTAAGATTCCAACCATTTTTCTTAAGTTTTTCATACTTCCCAACTTGAATTAGTATGATTAGTTTAAGACCATTTTGAAAATTTTATTTCTCTTTTATACTTCCCAACATGATTTAGTATGACTGATTGAATTAATTTATTTTTTCTTATACCATTGGTATTGCATTTTCTTTCCATTTTATTACATTATTTTCATACTTTCCCATGTGATCTAGTGTGATTTTACTTGTTTTAAATTGGTGCCAATCTTTTTAGTGGTTTAAAGACATTTTTCCCTCTCAGTTACCACCTTTTGGTTTATTATACTTAATAACATTTTTTTATTACACATTTCCCATCATGATATAGTGTGTAGTGCATTTTTTTAATTAATTATATATTTTTAGGTATTTGTTGTTTGTTTTTTAACCATGCATGTGTACTCCATAATGTTAAAAAATAAAACACTCCACATATATTTGTTATAGTATATACAACAAAAGAAAAATATATGTGATAAAAATAAATATATCCATGCACCTACAATTGAAATCAAAATGTAATTCATAAGATAAACATCTAATTATCAAAATGATTTATCTCTATATATCATGTATTTTAATATAAAAATACATCACTCTAGCTCTATGACTAGGATCTATCATGTATCTCACATATCCTAGCCACACTTCCAATAGATCCCTTAGATTATCCCATTTTCATGGTGCATTATAATGAGGTTGTCCAATATCTCAACATTGATACCTATCCTTATAGGTTGGCCACTTGGGCATGCACATATCCTAGCTAGATCATGGTAGCCATGTGTGTGGATCTCTCCTAAGCTAGGGTATACCAAGCCTATGCCTCTCCTACTCACACCCATGTTAGAGGCTATAATCCATCCCCATGTGTTTTTATTTACCTCATGACCTCCCCCAACAGTCTAAACTAGCTCATCTGAGTTAGGGAAGATGGTACCATAAGATTATCTAGTATGGTGGGGTTGTATGGTGTAAGCACTCCATCCAAAATGTCATAGAACACTATCATGAAGAAGGACCCCCATCTATCCTCTTCTATCATAGGGTATAAAAAAACCAAAACTTAGAAAGATATCATATCACCTATATATCTCAAATTTTATCTATCTATAATTATATACAACTAGTATTCTATCTTAAAGATGAATAAATTCAACCTTTCTTACCTATCCTAGTATCACCAACCATCATCTCCCTATATGCTCATCCATTGAGCACAGTCTCTCCATCAACCCATACCTTAAGCACCTCATATATGGGTTTATTCCAAATCAAAGGAAGCCAAATATTCACCAATTTTGAACACCTTGGGCCTCTCCTTAATGGTGCCTCTGTTAACCAGCTTTGCCTTGGGCTGACCATTGAGTCATATTGCATGATAAATCTCATATGTTCTTGATATTGATGATGGTTTCTTCATCAATGGTGTGCTTGAGGTGGCTATCACTCCTCCTATTACAATGCCTATTATGGTCCCTTTTTCACCCCTACATTGACATCCATATCCTCTCCTCCTCCAACTATTAACTATTATGCTCGACTAATCCATGGTCTAACACGTCATGGTCTAATCTCTAGTCTCTTAATTAGCACTCATCCTCCTATCCCCCTCAACTCTATCACTTGTCTTAACAAAAATGTAGGCACTACTATAGGAGTTATTTGTCATGGGAGTCCAAAGTATCCTAGAAAGCGTGCCACTGGTTGGGGCTCTACCCACTAGGTATAGTGGCCTATGATTCACTTTCAAGTCATCCTTAGTGCCATAATCTCCCAATTTATCCAAATAATAATAATATGTGTATATGGATACCACACAATCTCTCCTTATATGACTATTTATAGATTTGACACAAGGGGCACTTCCTATTCTCCATGATTTTATATCTATCTAGTAACCTAAGGTAGCCTATCATCAACCACATGAGGTAATCTAATTAGTTGATACATCAAGAACCTATCATATATCCAAGTATTTAGACACACCATTGGTCCTATGTTCTTCTACCTTATGGTCACCATCCCATACATATCATGCATAAGTTAGACCCATATGGTAGTCCCAAAATCATAAAATGCTCCCTGATCTAGCATAGACTAACACAAGACTATGACATACAACACTACCCTACCTTCCAACTTGTGACAAAACACATACTATCACAAAACCTATCACATCATTTTAGATACCTATAATCTATGAAATATAAACATTGAATAAGCTCAGCCTTAGCCCTAGATAGATCTTATTTGAGATTTTCACCCACTTAGCTAGTACTCATCTCTCTTTTAAATCATCTAGTGACCTTGTCATCACTGGTGCCCCTCTTATAGGCAACCCAAGAAATGCATGGACATACTCTAGTGTGATACGTACCTCTATGGTATCCCCATACACCACCCATCAAAAACTATTGGTCAACCATTCCCATGCTCCAAGGAACATGACAATGAAATCAACATTTAGTGGGATACATCTCATCTCCATGATTCCTCCCAAGACCAATACTACCAATCTCACTATATCCACATATGTCAATCACTCTAATAAATTAGGTAACCTCAAGGCATCGATCAATCACTAAAATATCTATTGCCTATACAAAATATCACGTAATAAAGGATGTATTATATCTTCATGACATTTTATAATCAGAATACATTCTTATAAAATTCACAAAAATAAACTAGTTTGCTTCAATTTTAACCATATTGGCCTTTTTTAGTAATAAATCATTCCATATCTAGCTTAATAATACTAAGTCAACCCATTAGTTTTTCACCTAACCAACTAAGTCAACCACTTAATGCTAAGTTATTCCACTATTTTTTCTTATCTTCTACCAACTACATCAACTTGGTTCACCTTATTCTTTCATTTTAATGAATTTTTACCTAAATTGTCATCAATGCTTTGGGCATTTATTAGTTTGATTCCTTTTAACCTAATACCCAATTTTTCCCCTATTACCCTTATAAATTTCTTAGGGTTCATTTTGGTGCCTATATTTTTCCTACCAGTCTAATTTCTATACTTCACTCAATTTTAAATAAAAATATTTAAAATTTAGAACTTTTTAGTTGTTTACCTATGTTGAACACGTTGTGGCTACTATGTGTCATCCCCATCTTAGTTGTCATCTCCCCACCATCCTTGACCTGTACATATCTCACTTGGTCTATCAAAGATCTATTATTCTTATAATAGTAAATAATGACAAATAAATTATTTTTCACCCTATTTATAATCACTATTTTAAAAATTATTTACCTTTCAAAAATTTACCATCAGATTTCTTATTTTGCTTATATCTTTGTCTCTACTAATTATTTTTCCAAACCATAAAATGTTATAAAATCCTAACATCATAGAGAATGTTTTTCACTATTATATGTAAATGTTTTAATTTTTTAAATTTTTTTCTCTATTTTTCTAATCTCTATAGGTTTGCTTAATGTTCCTCACATTGGACACCTTCACATTTCTCACATCTTCTTCTTTATATAAAATACTAAGGTAAGTAAATGTAGGTGTTTTTTAATTATATCTTTTCATTTATCTTATTTTTATCCTTGCTACACTTTATTGAGCTTCAAAATTATGTGTTATTATGTTCTTTTCCTAAAGCACCATCATGTGTTGCACCTATGTGACATGTGATGAGATTCAAATGGGGCATATGTATGCACATTATATTTTCAACCTTTATCAAATACCAATGCTTTATATTTTTTACTAACCCATTAAGTCTCAATCTCTCTAAGTGCATGCCCTAAGGGGTGCATTGAGAAAGGGGTGGGTAGACCATTCATGTTTTGTAGGATGGTTGTTCCCTTTTTCCGCTTGTTATCTACACACTTATCTCCTAAAAACCATTCCCCTAAGCATTATATCCTATTTTGAACCACCCTCTAGTCATTTACCATATTCATTATCCCTTTCCCTAATTTAAATCCCTTTTTAATAGTTTACATGACTATGTCAACCACATCGACCTTGTATTGTTATTTACAAAAGTTTACTAAGAACTAAGTCATCCATGGTTGACATAGTTCATAACCTAGTTAGTTTTTACCAATACAATACTAGGTTGACCGGGTTGACCTTTTTAGCTTAAAATTTTGGAAATGTTTATCATTATATTTTCCTATATAAACACATTCATTTTTCCATTTCTAAGAGGAGAAGAATAAGTAAGATATATTACACATCTACTTATCCACCATTCAACTTGAGGAGCAAGCTTAGGGTTCCATTATTTATTTGGAGATGTGGATCTTGTCTTGTGAAGAATATATTTAGATGATTTGATAGGTTGTGTATCTTAGAGATGATTTATTCTTGTCATCCTTACATACCAAAACAACCTATTGTAAAGCACCTTGTCCAAGGGAGAGATTGAGGATTGATAGGTTCATCTTCAAAGATAAGTATTCATAACTTTGTTCCTCTTTTGTAAGAGTAGATAGATATGTATTTGTAATTATCTTATATGTATTGGGATTTTGTATACATATATGTGATTATATGTCTTCTATGTATGTTTAATTTTTATGTTTATTACCCATACTTTATCCCACAAGCTTTGGTGAGCACAAGATTAGATTTTACTTTACTTGTTATTAGTTTAGTGAATATGAAAATATAGGACCTAATTAGGGTTATTACATAGTTTTTATTAGCTAGAGGATTTGTAAACCTACCTAGTGATATTATTGTGGTAATAGATCCCTTGGTTAGGTTTAGTAGATTTATATTGGTCATGATCTTATTTATATAATGTATCCCAAATTGGAAGTGTAAGTAGGATCTATCTTCTTTGAGATAGGATTAATTTTTAGATCTATTACATTTCCATTTTCATATAAAAACCACTACTATAACTACAATGATAATAACAAAAACAACAACAATAATTTCAATCATAAAATGGTTGGAACCAAGGATATAATGACCCTAATAACCAATAAACTTATCACATAGTCACACAATAATATAATAGATTTATAAGTTACATTTTATGTGGTCATGTATACATAATTACCATCAAACTTAGGAAAATATCCAATCATCAATGACCAATCTTTAACAATGGTTGTTAGTCTTCTAGTACTAATAATCCTCCTTTGGCCTATGATTGGAACTAAGTGTAACGAAAATCAAGAATTACCATCCCAAGACCTTATCCTTCTTCTAGATATAATGGTCCTTTACCTAATCTAGATTACACAATTATAACTCAATAGACTAAAGTTACCATTCTAGGCCCACAACCACATTATACCAATAAAGCCATTCAATCCCACATACCAGTTAGGAGTAAACTATTTACCAATGCAAAAGATAAAGTGTATGTTGTTGTGGAAAAAATACAAAAGACACTCACACAAATATCTATTCTATATTTTTTGTGCATAGATATCATCCATACAAATATCCTTATTGAACTCTTGAGCTAGTCCTAAGTACCTAATGACATTACACAAAACAAATTTCAAGGTTTGGTTGGACACTTATCCCCAAGGCAATAATTGAATTTTTAACCAAAATGATGTGTCATCCCTAAGCCCTATCCACAATAAACCATCATATATTGAAGTTTTTATAAATTTACCTAAAGTTAAACATGTCCTCATAGATAATGAATCAAGCCTTAATATTGTGTTTTTAAAGTTGATCAAGCTTCTGGGATATATAATAATTGACC
Organism: Torreya grandis; assembly: GCA_037957365.1. Lineage (NCBI taxonomy): Eukaryota > Viridiplantae > Streptophyta > Pinopsida > Cupressales > Taxaceae > Torreya > Torreya grandis. The sequence continues at coordinate 150,176 of JARHVA010007031.1, forward strand.
TTTAGATAAAGACCATTACCATTAAGGCCTATGAAAATGAAGAATGGGAATTAAAAAAAAACCATTTGTTTTATATTTTTCATTGGTAATTTGGCCAATGAAACACTTTGCCATGTCCTTGATCTATATCTATCATACAGTTTGCTTTTGGGTAGACCACAAATACATGAAATCTATCTAATACCTTCAACCTTGCACCAGTGTATTAAGTTTCCTCATTCTGGCATGGAGGTAACTATTCAAGGATAATTAAAAACATATTAATATTTAAACCATTATGGGGCCAAGTATGAGAGTTATAATTACCATTTTGGCCTAGATCCCCCACCAAATGAGGATAAATATATAATTATTGAATTATCAAAGTCCAATTGCATATACCTTGACAACCTTGATTCAACTTCATATACACCTCTTATTGAAATTTCTAATAATTTTAAAGTTTCAAATAATGGTCCAGGAGAATACTTGACACATAACACCTTCCATATAGCCAAATGTCTACAAAACCCCAAGACTTATGGAAGGCCCAAAGCCAAGCTAGTTTACATAGAATGATAACAAAAATGAAAACTTCATAGCCTAGTGCCTATTATTTTTACATTGGCCATTATCCAAGAACAAGACCCACTTGTTGAAGATAATTATTAGTTGTATAATGATGATTTGGCTAATTACTACCAAAGTACAAAGTATTCCATCCCTAACAGGATTATGGATAACCAAGCTTAAGAAGGTAGAGGCTTGGGGGTAAATCAACAAGGTAATATTTAGGCTATTTTTATAACCAAATATAAATTAACTCAAGATATTATATTTGAACCACTTAGGTGACCTTTCATATCTTATTTATGTTCCTACATTGATGATTGGCGATGATGATGTTGATAACTAAGTATAGTCTGATCATAATATATCTGAATACTTATCCAATATAAACCTATTTAACCCTTACACCATTTTCATGATCATGATAGTAATTTTTCATTTACCACTTATCCTTTATCAACCTCAAATCATAGATTAGGGCTAACAATAATCCATAGTACCTCTTGATGTGTTTGAGAATGATGATGATTTTTATGATTTCATGGGTTTGAGAGACAATGTTCATTTTGGAGACCATAAAAAATTATTCTCTATCAAATTAGATCCTTATGCCTATTTTAGAGAGTGGGTGTAAACCTTTATACAAAATAAAAAAATAAAACATCAAGGTCTAAAAGTGAAAACTTCTTTGAGGAAATTTTGGAAAAGGGAAACAGTAAATAAAAAGGCCAATATCTTGGTGAAAATTTGTTTCAGGTGCCACTAGACAAGGATGTTCACCCTTATTAAAATAAAGCTTTGGAGGCCACCAATAACAAACTTTCATTTGGGTTTGAACTCAGTATATAGGATTAACATGATTTTGAGTAAATTATTTGAGAATGTCATGAAGTGTTTGTTACATGTCCCTAGATGCCATTAAGAGATTATGATTCATCATGTTTAGGGGAAATTAAATATCCAATTTTACTAGAGGAATTTGCCATTATCATCTAATTTACATCTTTATCAACTATCTTAGATGACTCTACTTTCCTCTTAGATGACACTCTAAAAGTCAACATTAGAACTCCATATGATCCCAAGTGGATAAAACTAGGTGTGTTCCTCACTAAGAAGGAATGTGAAGTTATTACAACTCTTCTTAGAGACTTAATATATTTTTTTTCATGGGATTAATTTAATATGCTAGGTTTGGATCCATCATTGGTCCTAAACCATCCTATATTTCATCCAAACTCTAAGTTGGTTATGTAGAAACTAAGGAAAATGCAACCTCATTTACATCTTGGTCAAGAAAGAACTATAGAAACTCTTAGATGTAAGATGTATTTGACCTATTGATTGTTTAGAGTGGATCTCTATTATTGTGCTGGTTAACAAAATTCCATAAGGTATCATATTGTGTACTTATTTTTGAGACATTAATAAGGCCTACCTAAAAAGATGAATTTCTTTTGTCAAACATCGACATGATTGTTGACTCTACAACTAGGTATGAAATTATTTCCATCATGGATATATTTTTAGGATATAGCCAAATCAAGATTACAATTAAATACTAGCACAAAATAATATTCACCACTTCTTAGGGAATCTTTTATTATCAATTCATGCCTTTCAGACTCAAGAATGTAAGGGAAACATACCAAAGGGCCATGACTATTATATTTTATGATATGATGCATGATATTGTCAAAAACTAGGTTAATGACATACTAGGTAAATATAAGACCCGTGCATACCATCCAACCATACTATGGAGAATTTTTGAAAGGCTTCGTGCATATAAGGTGTGGCTTAATTACAAAAAGTGTATCTTTGGTTTTACTTGAAGCAAACTACTAGGCTTTATTATCTCTCATCGAGGCATTAAATTTTATCCTACCAAGGTTAATTATATTACCAAGATGTTACCACCTTCTACTTTGAAGTAGCTCTATAGTTTACAAGGTAAAATAAAAACTATTAGACACTTCATTCATAGTCGGTTCATGAATGTCACCCATTCACTAATTTATTAAAGAAATGCACTAAATTTTCATAGAATGAAGACTATCATAAGGTGTTTAAACACCTAAAATAATACTTGGATAATCCACCTATTCTACTACCACCTGCATCAAGAAATCCATTATTAATTTACCTATATACCATTGAAAATGACCTAGGGGAACTTTTGGCCCAACATGGTGATCACAGGAAAGAACATGCTATGTATTATTTAAGTCATACACTAGTAACATTTGAACATAACTATACACTAATTTAGAAAGTTTATTTAGCTATGGTCTTTGAAGCCCAGAAGTTACATCATTACATGTTCAATAACAAGACCATAGTCATCACCAAAGTAGGTCCACTCAAGCATATACTATCAAAAATAGATTTTCATGGTTACATGTCTAAGTGTATCATACTTCTAAGTGAGTTTTAGATTTAATATGTCAACTGAAAGAGTTTATAACACTCTTCAGCCAAGAGTCTCCAAGAACTCATTACCATAACCATAGATTTTTTAGCATACACATAAAGAACAAACTATCTCTAAATAAACTAATTGTTATTCAAAAAAGTATATGAAAAGGATGTATATGCCATTGTGGATCCCTTGATTCAATATGCAAGGAGAAATAATATGAAAGCTAAAGTATCTAATGTGAGATAAATCCCCACATAGGATAAAACTAGGAAAAAATAACCTATCTAGAATCTAACAATCATGAGTAATAATATACTCTAACATCCCCCCTTAATTTAATCTATGGGATAACAATAGAAGATGCAGTGTGAATTCATGTGTCCCTATGGATGCCAATCCATCTTGCTAGAGTACATGGATGTTGAGTTGTTGTAACCACCAGTGAAATTAGGTATGGTGCTAAGTACAAGGATTACTCAACATGAACAGTGTGCTATAAATTACTAAGTATAATGATGAACTCAAGGAAATATTTCCTGAACACCCTCCAACAAGATGGTGATAAGTGAGCACAAATATTGGTGGGGATACCACATTGGTGTCACTATAAGAATCACCAAGAATGCCATGGAGTAAAGTAATAAATACTCATATGGGTTTTGGTAAATAAATTACCTAAATAAGATACCCATGTATAAAGGATAAATCTATAAAATACTAAAAAAATAGCAACATATACATATAGCTCTCATAAAGTGGAGAAAGAGAGAGAAAAACCATAGGAAAAACTCCCCCCAAAAGAGAAAAGAAGAAGATAGAGCTAGAAATCCCCCAAAAGATGATGCTGAAGTAGTACACACTCTAAGTACTCACAAGTCATGAAATAAATCAATCTACATAGGTGGTCTAAATACACTACTTGATCACAAAAATAATTGACATTGGGATTCACTAGAATAGATTCAATAAAGAAGACTATTAGTGGTGATGAGAGTACACAAGAGTACTATATGTATATGGAATGATCAACACCTATGATTCAAAATGTACACCACACCCCCCATATTATTGATTAGGTGGAGTGAAAAAAAAATCTACATGAGTGGTCCAAATTCACTATTTGAACACCAAACAAGATGACATTGTATACACCAAAATAAATCTATGTCATACTAAAACAGACTATCAAACTATTGAAGAAGAAAAGATGATACTAAGATTCACTAGAATAGCTACACTTCAAGTTATGGGAGACTATCAATTGTAAAAACAATGGTGTCAAAAATATAGAAAAAGCATCTCAATGATGATGGACCATGGTTGTGATGGAAGAGACAAGCAACTGAAGAGGTGAAAAGGCACCCAGAATAGAGCACACACATTTATGAAGGTACACAAGGCTAAATTAGAAAATCCCCATGGCACTTTATAAATTAGTGTGAGTAAAATGTAAACCATATAAAAAAAAACACCAAATGGAAATAAGGAAGACACTAGGATTCAACAAAATATAGCCAAATGATGAGACTATTGCCCTGTTGAATAAGCCATCAAGAATCATGATAAGTGATCCAAAAATAAGGGAGTGAAAAATAAATTTCTCCATAGAAGAAGGTAATGCATTAAGAAAGGGACCTTGAGGATACATGACATAAAATACTAGTACATCAATATATCAAATTCATAAACTAGGATGTTGTGGGATGATGGAAGAGTGTGGAAATTTGTTAAAAGAGACATCATGTATGCAAAAACACACCAAAAAAAGATAAATAGCCAAAAAAAGATAATACAAATCACATGAAAAATTATGTTAGACAAATCTAAAAATGCATCCAACATAATATAAAGCATAATAGTGGCATAAGTAGTACAATGCATGCCAAGAAGGAACATTGTCAAAAAAATATTATGCAAATAGGATGTTGATCATAGCCAAACATGCATCCAAAATTATGATGAGAGAACAAGAGAAAAGAATTAGAAAAATAATTTATTTTCTTGTGAGGGGGATTGGCCACCTGTCGAAAAGGGTCTCACCCTATGGTCTTTGACAAACAAGATTGAAAAAGGGTAAATGATAAAAAAGAATTAACTATATAAAATCCTCCTTTATAATATATTATTTTTACAAAAAAATACGTGCCCCTAATAATTAATGATCACTTAGTGAAAACATAATGGACCCCTAATAATATTATTTTTATAATAAAAAACAAAAAAAATTAATCCCATATGTCCACCATGTAATAAAATTATCCCCGAGAAAATAAAATCTCCACCCTATAATGCTGTTTTTATATAAACATAACAAAAAAGTTTGTTTTTAACCAAAAAAAATACAAAATTAATTATCCACTACCTTGATAATATCAAATCCACTAACAGTATTATCCCTTATAATATTTTCCCTCTCATATTTTTTCCCACCACTTTTACAAAGTCAAAGAAATTTTAAAAACTTTACATTATTTGTTAAAAGATAAAGTATTTTTTGAATCTTGTTTTTAAAAAAAATCAATAATAAAGAAAACATATCACTATTGTATTGAAAATACCATGAATTGGTGTTGAAAGAAAGTTGAACAAATGGAAGGGTCTTCATAAGGCCATGGTAGGATTGTGGCATATAGAAAGTGGAGTGAAGTAGCATGCATAATTGGAGGACCTATGGGAGAGTCATAGTGAAGATGTTGATCTTAGATGGCCATACATATCTAGTGGTGGTGAACCTACTAAAGGATATATAAGGCTAAAGAAACCAAGGTAAGACATCAAATAAATACTTGATTAATAGAACACAAGAAACATATGACTAGTGGGGGATAATTGGTACAAGGAATGGGAACAATCATTTTAGAAAATAGTAATTGAAAGAGAGTCACTGGGCTATGAAGTGGTGAGGAACAAACACAAAAAGCATCTATCAAGTCCTCATTAGAGGGAAATTTTTTAGAATGACTTTATAACAATAGATTTGGGATATCACCTATAAACCCTTACAAAGATTTGGATGGCTAGAGGTGATCAAAAGGAGGTTGAGCTATCCAAAACATGATAAAAGCATATCTAAAGGATTTGGTCACTGTACCAAGCATCCATAGAGTTGAGTAGACCCATCCAAATGAAAACAAAGCACTAAAATTTGGAATATAACATTGTATATTTGTTTAATGTTAAAGACCCTAATCTAAACATTACACACAATCCACAAGTAGGCTGTGGCCATGGTTCTAGGATGTAGAAATTGTGTAGGGCTAATAAGTACATAGATGAACACTACCTCCTCATCACCTCATATTTGTCAAATAGACATAAAATAGGTAGATATATAAAAAACCTAGAAAATAATTTCAAAACCTAGAAATATTTCAAGAAACCCAATAAAATCCATGTTTTTTTTTAAAATTCATTTTATGGATCAATCCTTGGTTTGTCAAAAAAATTGCAAAAAAATGAGTTTTTGAAAAAATCTCTATTTTTGACAAATTGATAGGTATTCCTCAGGTTTTGAGGCCTTTCAAACTCAATGTAATGGGTTAGAAGACCTGAAAATTCACCATAAAATAGTTAATTTCAAAAGGTGGCTCAAAAGGCTAAGATAAATGCCATGAAAGACACAAAATAACACAAGAGACTCTATAGATTGTAAAACAATGTAGATCCAAATAAAATGTAAATCTTCAAAATACAAACATAACTATGAAGACTACAAATTCATAGAGATTCATACACAAGCTATTGTATAAAGACCTCAAAGCAATATAAATCTATAAATTAAATTTGAGAAATGGATACTAGAGGGTGGCTCTAATACCATGAAAGAGTTCACAACAATTTTAAGCTAATATCTCTCTAAGAGATCATTACCATAGCCATAGATGCTTCAATATATACAAAAATAACATATTATCTTTGAACAAACTAATTATTATTCAGAAAGGTATATGAAAAGGATGTATATTATAATGTAGAGCCCTTGATTAAATAGGCAAGGAGAAATAAAATACAAGCTAAACTAGAAAATTTTGGATAAATCCCCACATAGAACAAAACTAGGGAAAAAATAACCTATCTAGAACATAGCAAGCATGAGCAATAATATACTCTACCATAAACTGAAAGGCCATTAAATGATAGATACTTGTAGACAAGCTTGTTGAAGCTCCCATATCATATACTCAACCACTTAATTTTGCATTTCTAGATGAGTCTATCATGACCATAGAAGAAATGCCTCCTAAAAAATAGTAATAAAAAATTATTTTGATAGTTCTTTCACATCTCATGGGCTAGGAATAAGATTATTGTTCATAACACCACAAGGGGATCTCATTCCCAAGTTATTATGTATCAGCTTTATTTGTACTAATAACATGGCTAAGTATGAAACACTCATTATAAGGCTTTATCTATAATTATAATGGAACATTCAACATCTAATAGTTTATGGCAATTCATAACTTATTAGTAATCATGTTATAGATCAATTCCAAACCAAGGATGATAATATGGTACCTTATAAGTCCATATTGGACACTTTCAAGAAACAAATTGATCATTTAGTTTGAACACATACCTCAGGCCAAAAACTAGACAACAGATGCCATGACTACAATTAGTTCTCTAATTTGCATCATATATAAAGCAAGAGATTATCATTTCCTTGTTAAACATCTTTTAGCACCTACTCATGAACCCTCGACTATTGAAATGATCTATGATATTATTGGTCCTAGTTATACCTAGTATTTCAAATTATATAATTACCTCCATGACCAAGTCCTTCCACTAGACCTTTCCCATAATAAATAAAAGGCTTTCACACACCAAACCTCTTGACATACCTTACTTAGGCCTACACTTTATTGTAGAAGATTTGATGGAACTTTGCTTCATTGTTTAACTTCAACATAATTTAGATTAACATTTAGGGAAGTTTGTGAAGGAGTTTTTGGGGCCCACATTAGTGGGTTCATCCTTTACAAAAAGATCCTATGTACTTATTATTATGGGTTGACCATAAAAGTAAATATAAATGATTATGTTAAAAGATGTAAACAATGTCATAGGCATGGTAATTTGATCCATACTCTAGCATGAACACTCAATCCAATGACCATGCCATGGGAATTTTAAACATGGGGACTCAATCTCGTAGGGAAGATTAACCATACTTCCTTAAATGGACATAATCATATCTTTACCACCATTGAGCACTTCATTAAGTTGGTTGAAGTCATTCCCCTCACATGATATGAAAGAAAATTTCCAAGTTCATTTTCAACAATCTCATTTAAGATTATGGTATCCCATTCAATATTATATATGATAATGGTGGTTTATTAAAAAATAAGGATGTCAAAGAACTCTATGTTGATTTTAACATAATCCAAGATTTTCCCATTGCATATTATTCATAAGGTTATGGCCAAGCAGAGGCATATAACAAGACCATTATCAATATTCTTAAGAGTATCATTAATGATGTTGGATATGATTGACACTTGTAAATATTTTTCACCCTTTGGGCCTATTGTACCCATTTTTTCACTCTCATATAAGCCACACCATATTCCATTATTTATGGCATTGAGTCCATTCTTCCAATCAATTTTGAGTTGTCTTCTCTTTACATTTCATTGAAACATATCCTTGATGGTGAGGATTATATAGTAGATTGTATGAAAGAGATGGAACTATTAGACAAAAATACATGGCCATTGTGAATAACCCTAAAGTATGTTAGAACTAGCTATGTGGTGAGTATAAAAGGCATATGAAGTATAAATAGTTAGCTCTCAGTGATCTTGTACTCAATGAAAACTAGAAGAACACCACTATCAAGAAAAGGAAAAAGGTAAGTTTAAGCCTAATTAGATAAGATCTTATGTGATTATTGCTAACTATGGATCTATATCATACATGTTGTCTATGCTAGAAGGAGATGAACTTGATGAACTAATGAACATAATAAATCTTAAATGTTATTTCATTTGAGATACTTGAGGTATTGTATATGAGGATTGTTTAAGTTATATCATAACATCACGTTCCTTATACTATACTATATATCATTCTTCCCATATCTTTCATATTGGCTATTTTTTTTTTCTATCCCCTATCATATTTTTTACCTTGGTTTTAATCCATTGATACTTCATGCACCTTTAGTGGTTGGATTTTGATACAAATAAAATAGAAGACTTAGGTTTAATTTTTTTTTACATGAATTTCCTTCAATGGTGTTATTTTGGGGTAGTATGAAAATGGTTTTGAAAATTGCATCCTTTATTATTGTTAAAATTATTGATCAATATACCTATGCCATTATTTCTTATAGCCTAGGTACAACTTTTATAACATGCCTTATTTTACCCTTGTTCTATTGTTTTAGACATCACCATTCACCTATTTTATGAACTTACTATTACCTGGTCAGATCCTTCACTCTAGGAGTGAAATATAATGGCCTAAGGTCCATTTGGACTATGTAGGCAACACTCAGTGATTTTTGAGGTCAGCTAATCAACCCTTATTCTCATGTTCTCACCATTTTATGAAGAACCTAAGTAATGCTCTCACCATTTTGTGAGTCCCCTTTGTGTGCATTGTGTATTTGAAATCGATGCATTAATGAACCCTTATTCCAATGATATCACTATTTTACGAGAAACATAAGAAATACTCTCACCATTTTTTAAGTAATTTAAGTAATGCTCTCACCATTTCACAAGTAATTTAAGTAACTCTCTTTCTATTTTATGATCAACTTAAGCCATACTCTTATTATTTTGTGAGTTAGCCTCTTATATGTTTCATAATTATACATTGAGTTGAGATTATGAGAACACCAAAAAAAAAGATATATGATATAAAAATACTAAAAAATCCTTCAACATTAGGCCATTTTGATTATATCCATGACACTTAGGTCATGCATCTCCTTGTCACTAGGTATCACTGAAGCATTCACTTGGATACCATCATGACCATTTTCCATTTGCCTATTTCATTTTATGATAGTGTTTCATCCCATTTATGGGATAAATAAATTTGGTTTCAAGTACATGGTGGACCTTGTGTCCATGGGACTATGTAGGCAACATCTAATTATGTAGTGCATTTAGAGTCAGCTCAGCTAGTTGCAGTGATTGATTTCATTCACCATTCTCTTAGATTATTCCTTCCTCTAGGTTTGTCTCTAAATAATCTCACCATTTTTTGTTATTTATTCTTTCTCTCTTTTATGAGTCATAAAACTCTTATGTTCTCACTATTTTGTGAGTTACTTATGCTCTCAACATTTTGTGAGTTATTTATGATCTCACCATTTTACGAGCTTATTCTTGTTTTAAGCCCTAGATGAGGTAAAAATTATGAACCAAGTTAATTTTTGAGTTCTTATCTCTTATTTTTTACTATGGTTTTTTCATGAACCATGCTTTCATAGTTTCATGAATTCTTGTGCCTAACATTCTAATAATTGTGAGTGTCAACCTCTCTTATTTTATGCTCTTGCCATTTTTTGAGCCCATTATTTTTTTATATCTATAATTCAATGTTATTTTCTTGATTATCATAATTTTTATTCCGTCCTAATCATGGGAGAGCTAAATTTAGCCTAAATTCCATGTTGGACCTTGTGTCCATGCATCTATGTAGGAAATATACAATTGCTTAATGTATTTGGAGACATCTCAACCACCCTTTCCTTATTATTGTATTATCCTTCACCATTCTAATAGTGTTGTTCATCATATCCTTAGGGAAACTTTTGTCATCCTAACTTTTTCCATTGTTCTACATAGTCTAGGGGCAACCTTTGTGCTAAGAATAAAACTTATATTACATGGGTACACATAGTTAGATTAGTTGTTTGTTCATTTTCATTAGATTAATTATTTGATTTAGATTACTTTTTTGATTTAGATTAGTTATTTGATTCAGATTAGTTGTTTTTTCATTATGCCTTAGTGTAGGATGTCTATTTCTCTTTATTTAACTTAGTTTTTTATTGCTTATGTTTTATCTTTCTTGTTTGTTCATTATGTCTTAGCATACATTGGCTATTGCTCTTGATTTAAGTTTATTGTTTATTACTTGTGTTTTAGCTTGCTTATTTTTTCATTATGTCTTAGTGTAGGTTGTTTATTGATCTTACGTTAACTTATTTATTTATTTATTTATTTATTTATTGTGTTTTAGTTTTATTTTTTTATGTTATTTTGTCTTGATTTTGTTGTTATCTTCATTTTATTTTTAGTTGATGACTAAGATTGTTTATTTAATTAGTATTTTAGTTCTTTTCTTAGCTTTCTTGGTTTTATTATTAATTTTCATGCTTGATTTGTTTATTTTAATTAGTTGTCGACTAATTTATTTTATTGTGACTTTTTTTCATTGTTGTAGGTTTATTACATTATGTTTTCACTTAAGGCTTGATTTATTAAATATTTTACTTTGAGTTTTAGATATTTGTATTCATTCCCATACGTAGTTTATTTACATTATACTTACACTTGGAATTTTATTAATAATATATTAGACCTAAGATGTTTATAATTTTATTAAAATTAAGACTTCCATGCTTAAGATACATATTTTTATTATGGTTATTTATAACTAAGATGCATAGTGTCAGAAGCTAAAGCAAAAATTAGACTAGATCTAAAAATAGTGGTGTCATAATATTTTATCTTTGTTAAAAATGGTAATTTTTTATAAACACCACCAAAAGATAGTAATAAAATCAATGCTAATTACGTATCCTAAATTTATAACTATTCTCTATTATAGTTTACTATTAATCCATGAATATGGATTCATTACATAAGTTCCTTTTACTGATTTACCATAATGTGGCAAATTATTTAGACCTTCACTGATTACATATGCTATACTGGGGTATTTTCATTATGCCAATGATTATAACTACCTTTGGTAAAATTATTATTCTACTTAATCTATTTTACTAGGGAAAATAATTGTTTAATTGATTATAACTACCTTTGGGTAAATCAGTATTTCCACCCCCATTACCATTAGGTTGAATTATTTTTCCTTTTTTTGAGGGCCTATTCAACATCATTATTTACCATAGATTCCCTTAAGGGGGAATTTAGGTCTCATCCATCACCCTTTGGTGAATTATCCAAGGCATCAATGACTTTATCATTATTTAATGAGATGTTACTATGCTTGTGTCTCGAAATGCCTACTCAAATAAGGGCAAAATGTAGACACCTCATTTTGGCCACATCTATGTCTAAATTAGATATCAAACCAATGTTTAACAAGTGATGTAAATAAAGATTATAAATTACAAAAATATCCAAATTTCATCCACACATCATATGTTAGTTTTGTAGACACCTAAAACTGGCCACCGATAACCGCCAACCAGGCTTTTGACCAATTTCTACCCAAAATGCAAAATTTGGCCTAAAAACACTAAAACATAATAAATGATGTGAAAATAACATATTAAAGTTTCAATTTTGGATAAAGTATCATTAAATATGGTAATTCAATTAATGGGCTAGCTAACTTTGATTAGATCATTTCGAGTCAAAATGCCAATTTTACACCTAGGTTCTCTGCATTGCTCTTTCCTATCAAATATTCTACACAAGACACATGCATTTGTTATTTGATATTGGTAACATCCTAAATGGGAATATAGTTCTAATGCATCTGACATCTCCTTACAATTCCAATCTATTCAAAGTTTAGACCAATAACAAGGTATTCTGATTAGTTTGAGTAATTTGTGCACAAGGTGCTTAATCATGCTTAAAAGCTAAATTAATCCAAATCAAGGCCTAAGTAATAAATCCATGGAAACTTGTTGAAAAATTATTCTTATAAATTAATATTGAATATCTACATCTTCAGGTTATCTTATTTCTTGGGAAGGCATCCCTAGTCCATAAATGACACAAATATCAAGATTTATGCCCTTTATGCCTCATCAATGCCTTCCATGATGCCCTACATGCCTCTTAATTACCCATTATTCCAATTTAATGATGAGGATAATCATAAAATTAATTAAAAAAAAATTAATTAATACTCAAGCACACATCTCAATCTCAGGATGGAATATTTAGGTTTATTATAGACATTCTCAAAAATCTATAAATAAGAGGCCTCATCACGTGAATTAAAAGACATGATTATGAAAAGTTATAATGAAGAATTGATTATAGAGATTAAATAATTAGTGTTACCATGAAAAATTGATTCCAATCCAAGCCAATCCATAAGCTAAAGGTTCCAAGGAGAGATGGAGGTAGACAAACTTCCATTGCCAAGGACTTCATGAGCACAAGCCAAGCGAGCCACTACAACAAGCATTTTGGAGCATCCAAGGAAGGTAAAAGAGAGTTTATTTTGAATTTTAGTTGGGTGTTTTATTCATGTTTGTTAACTAAGCTCTCCCTAGTGTATAGGCCTAGAGATGTTATGTTAATTAGTGTGTTTATTTCATTTTGTTTTCATTTTGAAACTAACACTATACTAACTATCCTCTCTTGAGTCAAATTCCTAGATCACATATGGCATGCTTGGTGGGACTAGACACATCTCACACTTGAAGAAGATCATTTTTTAGATTTAAAATATTTATTTGAACCATTAAAACTCTTGAAAAATGATTTTATAACTTTATTTTGTCATTTTTGTTTACTACGGGTTTACACAATAACTGACATCGATAAATAAGACCGACATCAATTGCATAACTTAACTAACATCAGCTAGCAAAACCAACATCATTTGTATACCTACCATCAGTCATATTGGTATAACTGATGTCAGTTGGATAACTGATATCGGTTAGAAAATGTAATCATCATCAGTTATATAAACCAACGTTGATCACTATGTTTTTCTTAAAACATAGACCCGAGAGCTCTTTTCTTAAATTTCATTATTTCAAACTAAAGATAACTTCAAGGACAAAGGACATGCTAATATTTTCTATATAGGACCAAGCTTGAAATTTTCTAAAAACATGTTCTAGATCACCTTTTACATGCTTAAAATTAATTAGAAACCTTGTTTTGGAATCTAACAAAAGAATTTAGATGTTTATGGTGAATGTTTTTCAAAGTTTACAACTAAGACCAAGTGGTCAAATGAACACCACCTCATTTTACATTTGGGATTAAAAATTAACTCCCCTTTTCATATATTTTTATATTTACTTATTTGTTTATATTAAATTTTATTTGATAAAAAGAGGGATATTGCATATATGCTCTTCCATTTATCCCCTTTAGGGAACCATTGGAATCAAAAGCACCATTCCTATTGCACAAAGACTAGTCCAAAGCTTAGAAATAGTGTTGTCTAAAACACTCCCCAAAAACTTGTCAAAGTTTGGGTGACCTTGAAAATGACCCTAAAGTCTTTCTATTTGATGTTTTCTTTATTTTTATGAATTTAGCTTACGAAGGGGACGTCATTACCTCCCATGAGTTCTTTAGGGAAGCTTTGACCTAGGGTTTCATCTCCTAGAATTGAATTCACTTATTCCTTTGGAGTTACACAACAAATGTATATGAATTTTGACATCACTACTACATTAAGTGAATAGGAGGATATAGTGGTTATAAAAATGACTAGACCTTATTACAACTAGACAATACCATGATCACCCAATTTCCATGATTTTATTTTGCATTATTTTGTATGAAAGTAATTATGCAATTGATTCCCCAAGAATGATCAAAACCTTTCTAGTTCTAGTCAACCCCATTTTTCTATACCCTTGCTAGGATTTGCATAATTATACTTAGTGTATTTTTGGATCATTTTCTCATTTGGTATGTTTTGAGACTAAAACTTGTTTGTTTGTTCATAAAGCCATGTCAAAACCAATTTTTCTATACGTCACTCTTTTATCTAAATAGCCATTATGCTAGACATTCTACACCACACTTATGCCTTGAAATTTTTGCTAAAACTTGTTTTTGTGTGTGTCATTTGAGTTACAGAGGGCAGTGTTATGTTACCCAAATCATGTTAAAACCATTTTGCCTTTGATTATTTTGAAACATAGAATTGATCACATAATTCAAGCATGCTTATGCCATTAAGCTGATCAATTTATTTCAAGACTTATTTCACCTTATGCCAAAAAAATTTGTTTTAAACCATGTCATGTATACCATTTGGACCTTTGTCTTGTGTTGTCATGATATCCAATCTTGTCTAGCCTATTTGGTCAAATCCTAGTTTTCAACATTAAGTTTCCAATTAGCCTTTTCAAGTTTGGATTCAAACATTGATTGATTTATGTTTAGGCTTCAATTCATGGAGTTGATACATAAATATTTATCTTTTGGGTTGCATAACTTTGATTAATCAATTACCCAAATTTAAAACCTATTGATGGTTTGTTTGTTTAATGGCTATCCTCATAATTGTTTGTGCCTTTATTTGGGAGAACACAACCTTTATTAAAGAGTCTTTTGTCTTATGCCTTATGCCAAATGATCATGTTTATGTTTGATTTTATGTGTTGGGTCTATGTCAAAGTTGTTTCCAAACTTGCTAGATTAAATCAAATCACATCAGCCTTTGTTTCAGGTCTAGCTTTTGATGATATTTAGATAAAAGTCCTAGCATGCCTATTTGTGTAAGCCTAGCTTTTGACTCCACATTTGAACCAATTTTATCCCTTCTTTGCCAATAAAAGATCACACTTTACCTTCTCCTCATCTACATGTTGGGGAGGAAATCATACCCATGATTTATCCACTAGAAGAGCTAACTTCACCAGTTCCCCACCTGAGGACCATGCTTCTTCTCCCACCTCTGTTGAAGAAGACCCAATTATGGTTCTTACTCATCTTTAGCCTGAAATAATAGAAGACAACACCTTTCCTCTTTTCCAATCACCTAACTCTTCTATGGAAGTAAATTTAAGGCCTATGACAACTTCATCTAAACCCTTCTTATGGTTAGCTAGAAATCTAGACTTTCTTGACTCTAAGAAGCTAGACCACTCGATATTTTGGGACCAACTTAAAGCTCCATATCCTACACAAAAATTTTATCCTCTACCACCAATCCTTTCACTACCATTGATCCTAAGATTTTTGACAAAAATAAAACTTCTTTGCTTAGATAGTTAGAAGTACAACCCTCTATGTTAGAACCATCACCATCATGGACATCTGCTACACTAAAGCAAATTAGATATTTGGGTGTTCACCCAATGTCTAATCTTATTCATCCATAGGTAAAGTTATATTTGAATCTTCAACCATAATTTTGAACTCCATGGCCTGAGCTAAGGAAAAATGTTAAACTTCTTAGGCCTTATCATTCTACTCCTCCACCCTCAACTTTACCTTTGATCTTGGGACCCCATCCTTCCACTTTAGTTTAAAGTTGGAGTATTCTATTTCCAAGTAGGACAAAAGATAAATCTACCTCCTCTTTTTCCACTACCACTTAGTGGCCCTTACACATCTAGCACCTCAACACCTATGACTAAAAAGGTGTCAAAAAAACTAGTGGATATGCCTTCACCCAAAAGGGTGCCATGAAAAACCTTATCCACACCTCCTAAATCAAATAAGGTGTCCACGCCTATTGAAAAAATAAATGCTAGCCTACTGGTAGGCTCTCAAGCCTCTCTCTTATGCTAGTTGTTGAAATCCTCCACCATAAACCTTCCTCTGATCAAGCCTTATCAACCTCTTAGACCAAAACCATCTTGGTTTGATGACACAATTTTTTTTATATCATCACTCACCTAGACATGATACAAAAATCTATAAATATATCATAGATGTTATCCAACAACACTTTGATATGAACAACCTTTTCATAATGGAGCCTCTTTCTTATCTCATAATTATTTTTCTAGTTCCATCTCAAAATCTACCTACCACCTCAACTGAGTCTAAGACCAATGATGAGGTTGTGCCTCTTCTACCACCTTCTCTACCTGTGCTCCAGATCAACATAGTTAATGTGGCCACATGGTATCAAAATCAAAAGGATAAAGGTAAGGAAAAGGCCACCACCCCTTGGGATCATCCATTCTCAAAATATGCTCCTCTACCAAATCTCAAGATCTCTATTCTTGGTGCTCCCCAACCCACATCTTCACAGGTAATTTAGGACTCAATGGTGAAACAACTTCACCAAACCCCTATAAAGATGTCTTTATATGAGTTAATCCAAAACTCATCCCAGTACTATCAAGCCTTGATCAGGGATTTACATGTTTTTGAGGTATAACCTGATGATCCTCAACCTCTTTCATCTTTGGTAGGTTTTCTTAATATTATTACCCTAGTTTCCTTTAGTGATTCAAAAATTTTGGCTTTTCACCTTAGAGACCTAGATCATACACTTTTTATCACTACATATATCGATCAAACTCATTTTAAGAGAATCATGATCAATGGAGGTGATTTATTAATATTATCTCCACGCATGCCTATAAATAGCTATCACTTCTAGATAATTATTGTCAGGATCTAGAACATAAAGCTCTGATACCACTTTGTCAAGACCTAGGAAGCATAATTGATTACCATGTACAAGCAACTAAACATGCAGAATTTAACTAAAAGTAATAAGTAACTAGAAATCAGAAACAACATAGAATATGAGAGACAATACCCAATTGTATTAATACTCTTCTAGAAGGAAATACAACAAAGAAGTTACCACAATCTTCTTCACACTCCTCTAGGGCTCCCACACCTCTAGGGCGTAAATAGTAAATCTCTTCAAGAGTTCTCTCTCTCAATCATGGTCACAATAGACAACTCAAACACAGAGTTGTTGTTCACCTACAACCAGTCATTATCAATACTGCTAGTATACCGACCGAGTACTCAAAGTACTCTAAGTCTGAGTACACCACGTACTCCAAGTAGATCTCCTTGATCTTGCAACAACCTACAAATAAAACTAATCTTACTTACACATGTAGATCTCCTACCTGATCTTGCACACCTATAGATCAACCTGATCTTACATACTTAGAAGAACCCTTGTCCTTGCCTCACTAAGTCCTTATGATTCTCCATACTAGCACCCTTGTGGATCTTCTACCAGATCTTGCTCTCCCATAGATCTACCTGATCATACACACTTGGCACTATGGCACTATGAGGAGCTAACCTTGCTCTCTCTATTTATCACCCTATGAATCCTTGCTTTGATCCCTCACCCTTTACAATACAGCCCATGAGTCTCTTAAATAGATCTCATGCAAACAATAATTAGACATCCAATTACAATAATTAGATCCATAGCTCAAGACTAAAATTAGCCTTTTAACATACAAGCAACCGATTTGTTAACAAACTATTCATGAACTAGCAATTTTGGAACTACACAGGTGACTGACGTTGGTCCCTATCTACCTAGAGATGACCGACATTGGCCGATTCCTAATCGATGTCAGTAGCTTCTTGTCTACACCTGACCAATGTTAGTTGTCCTGACTGACGCTGGTGACTATGACACTCAACAACCTCCATGTTTGCATCTGGGTGAAGCTTTTAGCTCCATAACCTAACAATCTCCCACTTGGAGATAAATAGCTACACCTGTACCTATACCTATACATCATCTAATTTGTTTCTTGGCTTGTATCCCTCTTCAAGCTCAATCCTGAAGACCAACCACCACACATCCTATGGTGTTCCACATGTCATCCAAGTAACCTACCACATCTGAATCTACATACCCATGTAGAGAAGTCCCTAACCTTGCATAGCATGTTAACTTGCTACTGGTCCCTCTTAGATACCTGTGAACCCATTGAACTACTCTCTAGTGCTTCTTTCCTGGATTGGCCACAAACTTGTTGACAACTCCCACTACTGGGGAAATATCAGGGAGTACACATGTACTCAACCTCATCATATGATTGGGGACCCTATTTTTTGAACTGTCCATTCATAGGTGTGCTTGCCATTCTGCATCCTGCACTACCTTCACACAATCATCCTATGACAACATCAACTTGTGATCTTCCCTGTCTCTAGGATTACTCATGCCAAAGAATTTCACTGCTCCCAAATTCTTCATGGCACACCACTAAACTAACCTTACCCTTAGCTCAACAAATCCATGTATGTATGAACCTACAACAAGCATACCATCCACATACAATAATAGGATAATGTCATGACCATCATCCAACCTGGTAAAGAAAACACAATGGTTACAATGACACTGACTAAAGCCATGCTTTGTCATAATCTCATCAAACCTGTACCGCTATCTTACAACCTGATCAAGACCATATAACCTAGCCTTCCATCTCATGTGTCCATTCCCTCTCTTCTTTAACCAAAGAATCCATTCATCTCTCAGTGCTTTCATCCCAGCTAGCAACTCTACCAAATCTCCCATTTGGTTCTTCTCCAAAGAATTCATGCCATGCTCCCACTATTTCCTAGATCCTACCTACTCTATAGTGAGCAACAAATATAAATAAGGGGAATAATGAATTTGAGGCTTACTTACCCTTTCAGTCCTCTATATGGGCATTTGAGACTCCTTGACAGCTTGCTATCCACCTAAAATCCGTTTTAGTGACTGATGTCAGTCACCACCCAGTCTGCATCCGACTGATGTCAGTTCCATGTGACTGACCTGACTGCCAACACCAGTTCCCTGATCAACATCAGTGTCTACTTGCCTGACACCATTAAATTCTTTGGTCTACACATGATTGATGTTGGTGCCTACCTATTCGACATTGGTCCCCCCTGATCGATGCTGGTACCTATGTTTTCTTGTGAGTGATGACTTTTTACTCATGAGCTCTCTTTAGATCAAAACCCTATCTAAATTACCCTGCTTAGAAATATCAAGCCACATCCATTGATCTCTGTCCATCATCTCCTCCATAAACACCAAGGCTTTCTAGTTCTTAAGTTTGTCAAATACATCAGACTTCCTTTTCCTGCAATAAATCTAATCCTTTCTTGTAGCATCCCACTGCTCACAAAAATCTCAGTCTATGCTCTCTGAAGTTGAACTCTTACCATTTGACTTAAGAACATCTATTCCCTTCTCACTCATGTGACCAAGCCTACAAAGCCACATCTTTGCAATAGAAGTGGAATCAGTAATATAAGTAGATAGATAAAGAGTACCTACTTTCTTAACACATGCTAATTCAAGTGCACCCTTGGAAACATTCCAAGAGTCCACTATGAGAGTTACTATGCATCTCTCATCACCCAACTTTCCTATAGAAATTAGCCACATCTCTAGGACTAGGACCTGCATGACCTCCTTCAACACCCATGTGTTGCCCGTCTGTAATTTCAGCCGCACTTCCCCTTTGCCAATACTTTGACAAGGCTCACCAACCCCTAAATAAATCTTTCCAAAGTCTCAATGGACCTTAACATGGAAAAATACTCTATTTGGGGCTGCATGGAAAGAGGCAACATATTCTATAAACCAAGATTCTACTTTATCCAAGGAACATACAAGAGAAATCCATGCAACAATACCTATAACACATGCTTCTTCATTCCCTTTATGTTGATCCGCTATCAACCAACAATCTTTCTTTACCTACTCTTTCTTTCCATAACACCGTAATTAACCATTCATGCCTTTGAATTCCTCCATTCTTAGTGTACTTTCTTCTACCATTTCTATACTCCCACTCAATCAAAAACCCTTGAGAGTGAACTGTAATCAAACACAAACCTGCTTCCTGTAACCTTAGCTCTGATACTACTTGTCAGGACCTAGAACATAAAGCTATGATACCACTTTGTTAGGAATCTAGAACATAAAGCTCTGATACCACTTGTCAGGATCTAGAACATAAAGCTCTAATACCACTTTTTTAGGACCTAAGAAGCACAATTGATTACCATGTACAAGCAACTAAACATGTAGAATTTAACCAGAAGTAATAAGTAACTAGAAATAAAAAACAACACAGAATATGAGAGACAATACCCAATTGTATTAATGCTCTTCCAGAAGGAAATACAACAAAGAAGTTACCACAATCTTCTTCACACTCCTCTAGGGCTCCCACACCTCTAGGGCATAAACAATAAATCTCTTCCAGAGTTCTCTCTCTCAATCATGGTCACAACAGACAACTCAAACACAGAGTTGATGTTCACCTCCAACTAGTCAGTATCAATACTACCAGTACACCAATTGAGTACTCAAATTACTCCAAGTCTGAGTACACCATGTACTCCAAGTAGATCTCCTTGATCTTGCAATAACCTATAAATCAAACCAATCTTACTTACACATGTAGATCTCCTACCTGATCTTACACACCTACAAATCAACCTGGTCTTACATACTCAAAAGAACCCTTGTCCTTGCCTCACCAAGTCCTTATGATTCTCCATACCAGCACCCCTGTGGATCTTTGACCAGATCTTGCTCTCCCACAAATCTCCCTGATCATACACACTTGGCACTATGGCACTATAAGGAGCCAACATTGCTCTCTCTATCTAGCACCTTGGGAATCCCTACTTTGATCCCTCACCCTTTACAATATAGGCCATGAGTCTCTTAAATAGATCTCATGTAAACAATAATTAAACATCCAATTACAATAATTAGATCCACAAATCAAGACTAAAATTAGCCTTTTAACATGCAAACAACTGGTTCGTTAACAAACTATTTGTGAACTAGCAATTTTAGAACTACACAAGCAACCGACATCGGTCCCTGTCTACCTAGAGATGACCAACATCAGCTGATTCTTGATCGATGTTAGTAGCTTCCTGTCTAGACCTAACTAATGTCGGTTGGCCTGATCAATGCCAGTGACTGTGACACTCAACAACTTCCATGTTTTCATCTGGGTGAAGCTTTTAGCTCCACAACCTAACAATTACATGTCACAGTCTAATGCAATACTTTATTCCTTTAATGATACTATTGTGGATACTATAGTCTTACATATTCATGCGGGTCCTCACATAATACAACATATTTATTGGATGGCCTTGGATAAATGTCATGGTATGTGTACCCTTGACTTTACATGGTTGTGTCAAATTTGAGCATGATGGGCATGTGCATGTTATTCCTACTGACTTGCCTCCTTTCAAAACATGCAACATGTCTTATCATCCCAACAATTTTCTCATTCCATTGAAAACATCTCCTCTTCACATTCTACCATTGAATCCTTAACGAGCTTGACTACCCTAGTTACTCAGATACTAATGACACAAATTCTCAATAAGAACACCATGGAAGACACTTTCAAATGCCTTTCACTTGGATAATATCATTTTTTAACACTTGACATGTTCCATACTCCACAAGAGTATGAAAAAATTCACATGCACCCTAACTATGATCCTTGTATTAGGATGGTCATCCCGTATGGTCCCACTAAACTTTGAATTGATCTCACATATGGGGGAATCAATTAGGATCATACTATTAAAAATCCATCCTCTTCACCACAACCTTTACCTGTGACTTCTCCTTCCTAGGCAAACCGAGTTTTGCTCACACCTATCTTTATAGGTTTACCTAGAAAGGATTTAGGTTAGGTCATTATAAGTAGGGTTCTCATACACCTATTTAATACCCCACTAATAAGACCATCAAAGACATAAAAAATTGGTATGGTGTGGGTTTTGATTAACCAACAAAAGCCACCAAGTTTTCTCATATCGAGGAGACACTCTCTCCTTCTCTATGCTCTCTTCTTCCCCTACCATCACCTATAGAATTAGAGGTATCTAAACCTCCTAATTTTTTTTTAGTAAATGCCATTAATTTAGGACCCCTAACCTATCATCTAGGTAAGGAAACAAGGTCACTTCCTCTCATTCATCTTGAAATGATTAATGAAGACTCTCCCACTATTAACACTATCTAATGTCAGGATGATGATGTTGTTTTCACCTACATGGGTGCAGATGATTCCTATATCCAATGATCACTCCCTTTTGAAACATAAAATATGTTAAATGAATCAACCATTGACATTAATTTACCCTCTCCAAATAACCCTTGAATCCTCAAGATTGGCCAGTCTTTATATTCCCTTGAATAAACTAATTACACCACTTTCCTCTCTGATCATAGTAAAGCATTTGCTTGGTCTTATCATGACATGCATGGCATTGACCCCTATATCATCACCCATAATATTATAACCAACCATGATGCTAAACCTATTAAGTAAAAGTTTTGTAAGATGAACCCTCATATTTCTCTCCTTGTCAAAGAAGAGCTCCTATGCCTCCTCTCTGTTAACTTAATTCAACCCATTAACTATCTATAATGGGTTTCTAATATCATCCCTATCATAAAAGTGATAGGGGGAATATACATCTATACTAAATACTATGATCTAAATTTCACTTATCTAAAGGATGACTTACCTTTACCAAGCATCAACCAACTTGTTGATCTGACAGCTAGCCATGAGATGTTATCTCTCATGGATGGGTTCTCAGGATACAATCAAATCTTGATTACTCCTAAAGATTAACACAAGACCTCCTTCATCACCCCATGGGGAAATTTCTATTACCAGGTCATGACTTTCCACCTTAAAAATGTTGGCACTACCTACCAATTCACCATTACTTACATTTTTCATGACCTCCTACACAAAATTATGGAAGACTATGTGGATAACTTAATTGGAAATTCTAAACATTGCCATGATCACTTGGCAATTCTAAAAATTATATTCACTCATCTCCTCCAATCTGATGTTTGACTAAACCCAAATAAATGCATCTTTGAAATCCTTTCAAGTAAGCTTCTAGGCTTCATTGTCTCCTTACATGGTATCAACGTTGACCCTGCTAAAGTTCAAGTAATACTAGAAATGCCTCCACCCACTAATCTCAAGTAGCTCCATGATTATAAGACAAAATTTAGTCAATCTATCATTCCATCTCTCAGTTGTCAAATTGATGTCAACCTTTTCATCATCTACTTAAAAAGTATGTGTCCTTACATTGTAATGTGGATTATCAAAAATCCTTTGACATAATTAAAGGGTATCTCTTCTCCCCACCAGTTCTTATTCCCCTTAATGAGGACCAACCTTTCTACCTCTACATTTATATAGCAGACCATTCCTTGGGTGTTATGATTACACATCAAGATGATCAACATAGAGAGAAAGCTATTTAATACATAATTCTAATGCTTATTGATTATGAAACTTGGTATATTCATACTGAATAGCTTTGCCTTGCATTGGTCTTCATATTTTCCAAACTTTTCCACTACTTTTTGAATCAAAAAACCTGTGTTGTCACCCATACTGACCCCCTCAAATACATGCTTTCCAAGCCATACCAAAACTAGTGTATGGCTCATTGGATCATGATCCTTTCTAATTTTGACTTGGAATTTTTCCAACAAAAGTCTATCAAAGGTAAAACAATTATCAACTAGTTAGTTGATGCCCCTTTACTTGACAACCAACCTTCTAACCTTGAATTCCCTAATGAGTCTGTCATAATGTTATCCACTAATGACATATCCTATCAAATTATGATGTTATTTGATGGGTCTAAATGTCAACTTGGTGGGGGTGTGGGGGTCATCCTCATCCCTCTTGATGGTGAGCCTATGCCTCTATCATTTAAGCTAGATTTTAAATATACTAACAATATCATTGAATATGAAGCTTTGGTCTTAGGGATTTAAACTACCATTTTATTGGACCTCAAATCAATCAATATCTTTGGTGATTCCTAGCTAGTGATTAATTAGGTTAATAGTTCCTACCTTTGTAAGAATGAAATTTTGTAATGATATAAACATCATGTAGATGTGCTATTGGAATCATTTGACCACTACCTCCTGTGGACTATTCCTCGATCTACAAACAAGTTTGTTCACATGATGGCTTCCCTTGCCTCACACATTCTATCCTCATCCTCTTCTTTGAAAGTTTATTTCACCATGCATCACCTCACATTTCCCTCTTATGTGTCAACTAACATCCTATTTGTGGGTAATGTTGACTCTAATCCAAATGATGTCTAGTAAAAATATCTTGTTGACTATCTCACTTATAATATCATTCCATTAGACCTTTCTAGTAATGGGAGACATGATTTTACTAAAAGTACTACTCACTAAACTATTCTATGGGGATTTCTCTAAGGCTTTGATGGTCTCCTCCTTAGATGCCTCACTCATGTTGAAATCCCCTTGACTATTAAGGAAGTCCATGAAGGGTTTTTTGGTGGATATTTTAGTGGGAATTCAGTTTCCAAATACATCCTTCAACTTAGATACTATTGGCTGACACTCAACCAAGACTGTCAAACTTATGTTTGACATTGTGTCAAATGTCAACAGCATGCTAACCTCATTCACACTCCAATCCATGACTTACAAGTCACCAAAGAATTTTGGCCCTTTTCATAATGGGGTTTAGATCTAATGAATGAGATTAATCCTCATTCATATCTCCACCATCATTCTATCATTACTACTACTAAATATTTCACCAAGTGGGTTAAGGCCATTCCTCTCATCTCCATTAAGGCTAATAAAATTGTTGACTTTATCAACCATCACATCATCTAACATTTTGATGTCCCCCATAATATTATTACAGACAATGGCAAATATTTCAAGAACAAGATTATCTAAAAACTTTGTGATGATTTTAGCATCCAATTAGGCTTCTCATCACTATACTATCCATAATAAAATGGATAGGTAGAAGCTTCTAAAAAAACCTTAACCAAAATCCTCATGAAGATAATCAATGATGCTGGTAGGGATTAGTATACACACATTCCCTTTGTCTTATAGGCTTACCACACTAGCATTTGAACCCATATGGGTACTATGCCTTTTTCACTAGTCTATGAGATGGAAGCATTCTTGCCTCTTGAGGTCTAGATTCCTTCTCTTTACATATCTCTATAAGACATAATAATGATGACTTTCACTAATAATTTTTGGCCCAACTTGAGCTACTCAATGAAATCCATCTAGCATCCCTCAACCTCCAAATCTATCAAGAGTGTATCAAACATGCTTATAAAAAACCTTAAGGAGTGAGATTTCAATATTTGTGATCTCATCTTAAAGTAAAATCAACATGTGATGAACATGGAGAAAAGTAAATGGGAAAAGTTTACTCCTAATCAGCTTGGACCCTATATCATAACTCACAAGTATGGCTCAATAACTAATCGCTTATCTTCTCTCAAAGGTACACTAGACCTCAAGCCTTTAAATGCTTTACACCTATGACAATTCTTTTGTTAATCAAGTTACGCTTCACTTCATGTATAATTTGAGATCATCCCTTGAGTAACCCTATTACATTCACCTCCCTTCCTCTTAACCCTTATTCATGCACACTTCATTAACCTTCCAAGTGTTATGGTTTTGCCCTCATAAGGGAAAACCTCTAATCCTCTATACTCATGTCCATGACTAAATTCATATGTGTGTGTGTGTGTGTGTGTGTGTGTGTGTGTGTGTGTGTGTGTGTGTGTGTGCGTGTGTGCGTCTCTCTCTCTCTCTGTGTGTGTGTGTGTGTGTGTGTGTGTGTGTGTGTGTGTGTGTGTGTGTGTGTGTGTGTGTGTGTGTGTGTGTGTGTGTGTGTGTACATGACCTCAAGGCACCAACAACATCCCAATGAAGGCTTCCCACATTGATTAGCCTACACAAGAAATAAAATGAAAAAATTTAGTCATGGACTTGCCTATGGTAGCTCTCAAGTCACCTATAGAAGGGGCATACCATCCCCACTGAGAAGGTTACACTACCCAAACATCTTAATTCCTATTACCTTTTTCCCCTCTTACTCCATCACAATCAAGGTACTCTGAACTCACTTAACACAAGGTGATCATGAAATTTCTCTAATAAATGAATGGTCAATACTAAAACACATGATTAAGGCTCATACTATCATGCCTATTCATAATGTCTTTATGGTCCTCACTAATGCAAGAGCATCATGTCCCTTTCTTTTCTACTACATGTCAATTTATTTTTTCAGGTGGTATCTCACAATATTTCTTCACTTCTCACCTACCCACCAATCTCTATTCTTACATCTTAAAGTTATGTGTTTAATAATACTATTACTTACATATCCATTTCAAGCAATGATGCTAAAAATATCAACAAACATCATGGTGTATTAATAATACATTCTTAAATCATCACACTCTACTAATACTAATAAACCATTTGCTAACTAATTTATTTCATACAACCTCATGTGAAATGCAACCAACATAGATTCTCTAAACAACAGTAAATCAAGAAACTATAAAATCAAAAAACTCATTTTTAGCATACACCATCATATATATGGAAAAATGATATAATGAAAGCAACTACTCAACTATGCATGTCCCATCACAAATATGGGAAATGTTAGAAAAATACACTAATTATCACTAACATAACCAAAAATGACATCATATAAACATCATACATAATATAACATCATCATAACATCATAACATATCACAATACCAAAATCTCATATCTATATACTGAATATAAATTTACATCAATGAATCATATCAGTATCATCTCTCTCTCTCTCACCATACATCTCTCAACTTTGGCTCATAGGCTAATATATATATATATATATATATATATATAAAATAACAATACATATAGCACTCATAATACTTAAGGCTATGGTCATGGTCATGAAGAGGAAGTATCATCACCATCATCTACCTGTCTTTGTCTACATAAACTAGAGGTCAAGGTGTGTCTCTCCTGCTCTCTAGCCTCAAAATACCTCAAAATCTATGAGAACTACTTGATGGCTCTCTCATAGTATACAATCTCCTCTAAATTAGTGTTGTACCTTGCTAGTGGCACAATCTATGGTGGACCCATCAAACCTATTATATGACCCTATGGTTGTTCCTATGATGGATCTTGTATTGGTCCTGATGGTGGAGGAGGTGGGGTAGCCTACACTACTACTCTTAAACCATCTCTATTTACTATCAGTATAATAACCTATCCCTATAGTGTCATCACCTATCCCTATAGAACCAAAACCTACACCTATGCTATAGTCAATTGGGCTTGTAGTGTCATCACCTATCCCTATAAGACCAAAACTTATGCCTACATTGTATCCCATGCATGAATAGCTATATTCCTCACTCTTTCAACTCCCTATAAATTTAGTTTTGGTCTTCTTAGAATCATAGGGTGCAAACCTACCCACCACACTCAATAACCTACTATACAACCTAGATCTATCACACCTGGGCCTGCTGGAAACTCCTTAAAATCTAGCCCATTTATCTCTTAGGTAAATGGAATGGGTGCCTCTATATCATCCCTCCTATATCAAGGAAAATTAGGAGGTACATCCTATAATAACCCAAACTATCTCCTAAACTTGACCACAAGTATCATCTTTAACTCTTAGGCTCACCTCCCCTTGGCCCATATCATACTCTATAAGCCTATAATCCACTCTTCATGTCCTTTAAATATAGAGTATGTCAAGTAGGGCCTCCAAACAATATCTAAAAAAATCAATCCATGCATCATCCACTTGTAATAATCAATATCTTGCATGATGCCAATTACTCATGTATGTGCCATGATATCTCTCCATCATCTAAAATCAACTTTGAAACCAATTGAAATTATGATTGGTATCCCTAGTGTTTATATCACCACAATGTGATCATATGCCCATAATGAAGTAAATTCCCAACACAAAGATTATATCATTATCATAACCTCACACCCCATAGCTCCTTGTATTACTATGTAAGAAAAGTTGGCCCCCATGTAAACACTATTCACTACTCAAACACCTATGCCAAAACTCTAGTCATCACAATAGGGAATCTCCCTCCATCCATGTTAGGTAGTGCATACACTTTAATACCTATCATCATCAGGATAATCAAGTGATGATTCTCCTCATCAGTAGTGTACAATGAATCATATGCAAAGCTTATCAAATGATAGGTCACCTCACTAACATGCTCCCCAAATGATATGGACATATGAATATCATGATCCTCCCTCAAATATGCAAAGAGATCCTCACCCTAGAGTGGTAGTCATAAAATAATATATACATCCTCCTGCATCACTATCAACTCTCTAATAGGCAAATGGAAGGTGTTGGTGGTGTGATCCCACCTCTCTATCAAGGCTACCATCAAGATAACATCTCATGTAACTCTACAATATCATCATACTCCTCCTAACCCTACATCTACCATGTTCTCCCACTCATCCATGGTGACATCCCTCCTCATGATCATTAGTAGTGTAGGTAGTCGATCTTGTAATGTCAGCTACGACCTAGCCTGTATCCACACAAACAAAATCACTCCATAAAGCCACATACCTTAAGTTCTAAACTTTCTCTTTTAATCCCCTTCCATTTGGGAGAACTACATTGGCTTGAAGCCCTAATCTAGGCTATGTAGGTAACACTCAATTTACATGAGGTCTTCTAAGGCTAGCTCAACTATATATGTACCTAATTATCTAGCCCATTTACCCATGTCAACTCTAGGCCCCATGGCTTATATCTTCAACCCTAGGCCAACCAACCTATTCTTAAACTCTAGGTCCCATGACCTATATCTTAAACCCTAGGCCAACTAGCCTATTCTAAACCTCTAGGCCCCATAGTCTATATCTTACACCCTAGGCCAACTGGCCTATATTTTAAACCCTAGGTCCCATGACCTATTTCAACCTACTTTTCCTAACCACTTACCTTAATAAATTTAACTCATATCTAACCCCTTTTTCCCTTTCCCTTTGGGAGAAATCCATTAGCTTGAGGCCCAAATATGGGTTATGTATGCAACACTTAGTCGACATGAGGTCTTTTGAAGCTAGCTTGGTCATTAGGATAGTCCAATAATGCACCTATACAAATTCGAATAGGGATGCACAATTGGCCTTAATTCTTCCTAAAATTACCACTTTGGGTTTTTTAATGACTGACATCAGTTATGTTTCAAATGATGTTAGTATTATATGCTAACATTAGCATTGTTTATCGATCAACATCATCACTAATTATTGATTGATGTCAATATCTAAATCAATGTTGGTGACTGGTTCCACCCTAGGGCTGAACAACTTGCACCCAAATTTTAGGGGTTTTCCTAAAAACTACCTCTAACCCCCCATAAATCCACCTAATCATACCCTTACCCCATCCACTCCACCCTTAATTACCCTCTATCACCCCACAAACTCACATTAACCTAACTAACAAATTTTGATCAAAACCTAAATTAAACAAAAAAAACCAACTCAAAAAGATCCTACCTCCTCTCTCTATTTCCTCTAGGATATAATACATATCACTTATTATGGAGTACCTCTAGCTAGGTCCCCTCATCCCTCTAACATCTTTGTACACACCAATGTTCCCTTGGTCAAACCATGGCCCACCAAGTACTAAATCACACCCTCACTCTCACACATTCTTCACCAGCACTCACCTCTCACCACCTCACCATAATAAGACAAGCTTTAGATGTTTGAATCCACATGACACTTAGAGCTATGGTTTCCTCCAATCTAATGTCACAAATGAATTTTAGTGGGCTATCAAACCCCTTTTTATCAATTTCTATTACCCACTGACATTGATAGTCCTACCCTAAGCCATCGATGTTGTCATATTTCCTACCAACATTAGTGACCTGACTGATATTGGCGTATTTCCTATCAACATTAGTGACCTGACTGATGTTGTCTACCTTAAAATTAGGGTTTCCAACCTTAACCACTACCCTTTGCAAAATCACCCTAATTACATGCCTTTAATGGTTCACATGGACTCCTTATGGGGAAACTTGGAGATCAGATATATCTTCCCACCCACAATAACTCACCTTGGAAATCACTTCAATTTCCACCCATGATGACTTTGACTGGATATCACAAACATCTCCTTGATTGACCAATGACCTTTTTGAGCAAACCTTACCTTGTTCATTTTGCCTACTTATACTACCACACTATAATTGGCTATTCTATGCACACGTGTATATCAAGTGTTTTTGGATTGTGACCTTGCCAATTCTATCAACTATAACCTATTTTGTTTTTTAGGAGTACTTCCTACCTTGGATACCTAAAACACATGGACCATTCAAGCTACAACTTTGATCCCTTTAACCCTATTAAATATCACTAATAAGTTATGGTTTGGTTATTTCTATCCAAGTCCTCCTTACCTTTCCCCATTATTAATTTTGTTGACTATAACTAGTATTAGTATCCATGTAAGCAATGATGTTCCCATGTTCACACTCAACATTTACCCATCTATTAATTGCCTGTTAAATTGATACCCAATTTTAGACTCTCCTCTATTGCTTCTTGTTTTGAGGGGGGAATATCTCATCCCATACCTAGAGCATTCAAATCCTATTTTTGTCTCACAAGTTGTCAATCCAAGTTACAAGACAAAAGGGATAAATGTAGACACTAGAATTATGTCACACACTTACATGACTCCCTATGTCAAAACCCCCCTTGATCCCCTTTTAATAATTAACCTTCCTAACCCATGTTTTCACCTTAAAATATTTAATTAAGTTAATTAAAACCTACTTATGCCACCTCACCTAGCCACCTCATCCTAAGACTAATTATTACCCTCTGAGTCACCTTCAGACTTAGTCTCCTAATCCTAACTACCTATGACTTATTCTCACCCATAACATAAATGCCTAACTAACTACATTCTTCATAGCCTTGTATTTTTACCATTTTCTAATGGATACAACACTTGGAAAGATAAGGAATAGAAAATGGGTTAAAATAGCCCTTTTACGTATTCTCATTCCATCAAATCAGTCAACCCTTGGCCAACATTGGTGGGATCATCGACATTAGTTACTTAAGCAAAATTCCAAGTTGGTATTTGGGTCACAAAAACTAATAATTCACACATAGGATTTTGGCAATTAGAACATCATACATTCACTTTCAACATCTAGGCTTATCGTTAATCTATACAAATTGATCCAAATCAAGAATCGATACACTACATAGAGCTTGAACTCTTGAAGACTAGTAACGCATGCTTGTCTTGTCTGTTTACCCATCGGTTCATCAAGCATTATCAAAGTCATCTATCCAACTGCCATAGTTTACCCATTTCACTAGCTAAGTATATCTCTTTGTTTTATAAGTCGTTAAAGAGTAATTTTATAATTAATTTACACTATACTATTTATTATTTCATGCACCCTGACTCTTATGGAGGAGTTGTAAGGTTCCCCACCCACTTCTCTCTACACCAACATACTAACCCTCTATCCAAACTCACTTGAGTCTTATCCAACTCCTTAAAACACTTCCCAACATCATAAATTGACAATAATCCCATTCTCACTCTCAAAAATCCTTCTCTAACTCATTCTAATAATACTACCCCAACTGACATCAATGACCCCAAACTAACATCAATGACCCCAACCAACATCAGTGATCCCAACCAACATCAGTCTTTTGACCAATGTCAGTCACTTGTTTTTGAATAAAAAACCTCAAAATCACCTAACAACCTTCCCAAAACATAGACCTAACTTATCATCATGCACTGTATTATTTTTTGCTACACTCAGACCTGTAACATGATAAATTGAACTATCTCTCTCTCTCTCTCTTTACTTGCATTTATTTTAAAATAGCAGACTGTCATCCCAAGGAAGTTTTATGCTTCCCAAAATAAGCACATAGCTTGGTAGTCTACCCATATCTCCACTAACAACTATTTTGTGTAATGGTTTCTTATCCATAGGTGTTTTCTTCCATAGCCAAAGAGGGGGATCTACAAAATCTAGAATGGTGTGCACTTATTTGGGTTTTAATCACTTCTCTCTCTCTCTCTCTCTATCTCTCTCTCTCTCTCTCTCTCTCTCTCTCTATCTCTCTCTCTCTCTCTCTCTCTCTCTCTCTCTTCTATTTCTTTCTCTCTCTCTTTGAATGTAAAATGAGCTTAAAATGTACTAAAATAGTTTCATGATTTACATTCTATGATATCACTCTCTTATGTAAAAATTACTTAAGAAAAATGATGAATAAAACTCATAACAACTGAACTTCATCATTATCAACATCCAAATCCAACACAAGATTATAAAATATGGAAGTAAATAATTTGACAAAAGATAAATTATGACACAATTATCTATTTAACTACACAATTAGATACACTTCACACACCAAGAAAGATGGAAGAGGTAGAGTAAGCCTTAATTATATAATGTTTGGACTATTTTAAGAATAAAATTAATTTTAAATGTCATGATACCCATGTCAAAATAGCCAACATAACAAAAATAAGATCCTAATGCATTATATATTTAAGCTATTATAGGATATTTATAGAATATATTATATGTTTCTAAACACAAACCATAGAAATAAAGACTACAAAATTATGGTATGTCATCTAGTTCTCCATATTTCAATCCATAATTTTATGCTTCTCATAATTAACATGCATCTTATTACTAGAATCAACCAACCTGACCAAAATCTTAAAATTAGAATTAGTATTTGGAAAACCCTCAATCCAAAAATAATTAACAAAAATAACAAAAATCATAGAAATAACAAAATCATAACTATCAATGGAATCCACCCTCTAACCAATGATAATGGTCATGGTCAGGGAATTAACCTTAGATAAACCAAAACACTATCTTTAAACAATTCCCACAAACCCATCTACATTAAAATCTAATATTAATTATAATAACTTACACTACATCTCCAAAAGAAGCCCCATAATTTCTTATCTAAGCTTCTTCTAATCTAATCAATAAGTTAGTTTATTCGACATATAATAATGATGTAATAACTTACCCCAATTTTTTGATAAAAGTGGATAATTTTTAGATTCATTCAACAAATAATCTCCCAAATCCCACTCCACCCATAATAATTGAGCCTATTTAGGAGATCCAAAATGTAATAACTAACCCAAAACCATTTAATAGTAATCTTGATCTTGAACCTAGCACATCCACCAAACATGTAGCACCAACTAGTCCTCCTTTTATAAAGAGTCTAAATCTATATTACAAAAAAATCAGAATTAGTGTTTTAATTTATAGGCTAGGTAAAAAATGTGTGTGTAAAAATCCATTTATTCCAAGAAATTAAGGTTAATACCATTTATACCAATGTTTTCCAATAACTATGCCTTACCAAACTTAGTAAAACATGAAAAGATCTCAAGACTATCCACATGGTTGGGTAACATCGTCCTAACCAAATACTCTGATCTAGGTATCCCATTATTGATATTACATAAATTTCACCCTCATTAAAAATATCTTGATTGATTTAGGTTAAAAATTTGATGTCATGACCAAAGAAATCATGATAAAAAAAAACTTTCAAGCCTTCAAGAGACACAACTATTCTACATATGGTTGCATGTTCAACTATATAACCTATGGGAGATGGGAATATCTCTATGATTTCATGATATTACAATCCTAATCAAACCTATGTGGATACCATATGATATTAGGTATACCTTGGCTGGATACCATTGATGCATTCATTAGCTATAGGTCTAGAAATAATATCATTTCCAATGGTAACATCATGAAGAAACTAGGTTTGTATCCACTTACACAACCTTCATTAGATGGGGAGTAATCTCCATGGGTAGAATTGGAAGATGATGACTATTGTATTCAACACACCCCACCCTATATTTTTATGTAGAAAAGTGGGGACTCCTTTTGTTTCTTGGGAAATATGAATATTTTATCTATGTATCTATGTGTTTTAAAGAGTTATAATGGTTTCTATTATTATATAAACTTAGTGATTTGAACATTGAATCACATAGGGGTATACTTATTTCCATTTGGAAGGAATCATTCAAACTAACCTATTAATGAAAAGATAGAAAGAATGGCTTTGCATGACAGGAATATATATTGTATTATTTTGGAAAGTTTAGTCTTTAGCCATTTTAGTCTTTGATGACTTTATTTTGGAAGCTTTACTTTAGAAAGTTTTCTTCAAAAAGATTATTTTCAAAAAGTTTCACATCAGCAATTTTGTGTCAAAAAATTTTCATTGGAAGGTTTCCTTTAAAAATCTTATTTTCAATAATTTCCTTCCTCTAACTTTGTCTTCAAAAATTTTAGTCTTTGAGAACTTTATTTTGGAATCTTTACATTGAAAACTTTGTTCCAAAAAGTTTCTATTCAGAATCTTTGCCTTGAAAAGTTTTCTATTTGGGGACTTTCAACAGAAACTTTCACATCAAAATCTTTCTTTTTTGTAACTTTC
This sequence comes from Torreya grandis, assembly GCA_037957365.1. Lineage (NCBI taxonomy): Eukaryota > Viridiplantae > Streptophyta > Pinopsida > Cupressales > Taxaceae > Torreya > Torreya grandis. The sequence goes on from JARHVA010007031.1 coordinate 185,463, forward strand.
TATACTACTAGTTTTACGCAAACCACAATATTTTTGAAGATTACTTTGTCTTGGGTAACTATTGTTGTAGAAACTTTGGGATAAAATCTTTCAAAACCAATCTCCTTGAATAACATTCTACTTTTTGGGTCTTTTGGCCCAAAGGTAAAATTTCAATTCCAATGAATAGATCACATAATGATAAATAATTTGATAAAAGATAAATCATGACACCATTATCTATTTAACTACACAATTAGATACACTTCACATGCAAAGAAAGATGGAAGAGGTAGAGTAAGCCTTAATTATATAATGTTTGGACTATTGTAACAATAAAATTAATTGTAAATGTCATGCTACCCATGTCAAAATAGCCAACATAACAAAAATAAGATCCTAATGCATTATATATTTAAGCTATTATAGGATATTTATAGAATATATTATATGTTTCTAAACACAAACCATAGAAATGAAGACTAAAAAATTATGGTATGCCATCTAGTTCTCCATATTTCAATCCATAATTTTAGGCTTCTCATAATTAACAAACATCTTATTACTAGAATCAACCATCCTGACCAAAATCTTAAAATTAGAATTAGTATTTTGAAAACCCTCAATCCAAAAAAAATTAACAAAAATAACAAAAATCATGGAAATAAAAAAATCATAACTATCAATGGAATCCACCCTCTAACCAATGATAATGGTCATGGTGAGGGAATTAACCTTAGATAAACCAAAACACTATCTTTAAACAATTTCCACAACCCCACCTGCATTAAAATCCAATATTAATTATAATAACTTACACTACATCTCCAAAAGAAGCCCTATAATTTCTTATCTAAGCTTCTTCTAATCTAATCAATAAGTTAGTTTATTCGACATATAATAATGATGTAATAACTTACCCCAATTTTTTGATAAAAGTGGATAATTTTTAGATTCATTCAACAAATAATCTCCCAACTCCCACTCCACCCATAATAATTGAGCCTATTTAGGAGATCCCAAATACAATAACTAACCTAAAACCATTTAATAGTAATCTTGATCTTGAATGTAGCGCATCCACCAAACATGTAACACCAAATAGTCTTCCTTTTATAAAGAGTCTAAATCTATAAAAAAAAGAATTAGAATTAGTGTTTTAATTTATAGGCTAGGTAAAATATGTGTGTAAAAATCCATTTATTCCAAGAAATTAAAAGTTAATACCATTTATACCAATGTTTTCCAACAACTATGCCTTACCAAACTTGGTAAAAAATGAAAAGATCTCAAGACTATCCACATGGTTGGGTAACATCATCCTAACCAAATACTCTGATCTACGTATCCCATTATTGATGTTACATAAATTTCACCCTCATTAAAAATATCTTGATTGATTTAGGTGAAAAATTTGATGTCATGACCGAAGAAACCATGATAACAAATTAAACTTTCAAGTCTTGAAGAGACACAACTATTCTACATATGGTTGCATGTTCAACTAAAAAACCTATGGGAGATGGGAATATCTCTATGATTTCATGATATTACAATCCTAATCAAACCTATGTGGATACCATATGACATTAGGTATACCTTGGCTCGCTACCATTGATGCATTCATTAGCTATAGGTCTAGAAATAATATCATTTCCAATGGTAACATCATGAAGAAACTAGGTTTGTATCCACTTACACAACCTTCATTAGATGGGGAGTAATCTCCATGGGTAGAATTGGAAGATGATGACTATTGTATTCAACACACCCCACCCTATATTTTTATGTAGAAAAGTGGGGACCCCTTTTGTTTCTTGGGAAATATGAATATTTTATCTAGGTATCTATGTGTTTAAAAGAGTTATGATGGTTGTTATTATTTATAGAAACTCAGTGATTTGAACATTGAATCACATTGGGGTATACTTATTTCCATTTGGAAGGAATCATTCAAACTAACCTATTAATGAAAAGATAGAAAGAATGGCTTTGCATGATAGGAATATATATTGTATCATTTTGGAAAGTTTAGTCTTTAGCCAGTTTAGTCTTTGATGACTTTATTTTGGAAGATTTACTTTAGAAAGTTTTCTTCAAAAAGATTATTTTCAAAAAGTTTCTCATCAGCAATTTTGTGTCAAAAAATTTTCATTGGAAGGTTTCCTTTAAAAATATTATTTTCAATAATATCCTTCCTCTAACTTTGTCTTCAAAAATTTTAGTCTTTGACAACTTTATTTTGGAATCTTTACTTTGAAAACTTTGTTTCAAAAAGTTTCTATTTAGAATCTTTGCTTTGAAAAGATTTCTATTTGGGGACTTTAATCATGAACTTTCACATCAAAATCTTTCTTTTTAGTAACTTTCTATACTACTAGATTTACCCAAACCACAATATTTTTGAAGATTACTTTGTCTTGGGAAACTATTGTTGTAGAAACTTTGGGATAAAATCTTTCAAAACCAATCTCCCTAAATAACATTCTACTTTTTGGGTCTTTTGGCCCAAAGGTAAAATTTCAATTCCAATGAATAGCTCACATAATGATAAATAATTTGATAAAAGATAAATCATGACACCATTATCTATTTAACTACACAATTAGATACACTTCACATGCAAAGAAAGATGGAAGAGGTAGAGTAAGCCTTAATTATATAATGTTTGGACTATTGTAACAATAAAATTAATTGTAAATGTCATGCTACCCATGTCAAAATAGCCAACATAACAAAAATAAGATCCTAATGCATTATATATTTAAGCTATTATAGGATATTTATAAAATATATTATATGCTTCTAAACACAAACCATAGCAATAAAGACTACAAAATTATGGTATGCCATCTAGTTCTCCATATTTCAATCCATAATTTTAGGCTTCTCATAATTAATAAACATCTTATTACTAGAATCAACCATCCTGACCAAAATCTTAAAATTACAATTGGTATTTGGAAAGCCCTCAATCCAAAAAAAATTAACAAAAATAACAAAAATCATAGAAATAACAAAATCATAACTATCAATGGAATCCACCCTCTAACCAATGATAATGGTCATGGTGAGGGAATTAACCTTAGATAAACCAAAACACTATCTTTAAACAATTTCCACAACCCCACCTGCATTAAAATCCAATATTAATTATAATAACGTACACTACATCTCCTAAAGAAGCCCTCTAATTTCTTATCTAAGCTTCTTCTAATCTAATCAATAAGTTAGTTTATTCGACATATAATAATGATGTAATAACTTACCCCAATTTTTTGATAAAAGTGGATAATTTTTAGATTCATTCAACAAATAATCTCCCAACTCCCACTCCACCCATAATAATTGAGCCTATTTGGGAGATCCCAAATGCAATAACTAACCCAAAACCATTTAATAGTAATCTTGATCTTGAACGTAACACATCCACCAAACATGTAGCACCAACTAGTCTTCCTTTTATAAAGAGTCTAAATCTATAAAAAAAAAGAATTAGAATTAGTGTTTTAATTTATAGGCTAGGTAAAATATGTGTGTAAAAATCCATTTATTCCAAGAAATTAAAAGTTAATACCATTTATACCAATGTTTTCCAATAACTATGCCTTAACCAAACTTGGTAAAAAATGAAAAGATCTCAAGACTATCCACATGGTTGGGTAAAATCATCCTAACCAAATACTCTGATCTAGGTATCCCATTATTGATGTTACATAAATTTCACCCTCATTAAAAATATCTCGATTGATTTAGGTGAAAAATTTGATGTCATGACCGAAGAAACCATGATAACAAATTAAACTTTCAAGTCTTCAAGAGACACAACTATTCTACATATGGTTGCATGTTCAACTAAAAAACCTATGGGAGATGGGAATATCTCTATGATTTCATGATATTACAATCCTAATCAAACCTATGTGGATACCATATGACATTAGGTATACCTTGGCTGGCTACCATTGATGCATTCATTAGCTATAGGTCTAGAAATAATATCATTTCCAATGGTAACATCATGAAGAAACTAGGTTTGTACCCACTTACACAACCTTCATTATAAGGGGAGTAATCTCCATGGGTAGAATTGGAAGATGATGCCTATTGTATTCAACACACCCCACCCTATATTTTTATGTAGAAAAGTGGGGAACCCTTTTGTTTCTTGGGAAATATGAATATTTTATCTAGGTATCTATGTGTTTAAAAGAGTTATGATGATTGTTATTATTTATAGAAACTCAGTGATTTGAACATTGAATCACATTGGGGTATACTTATTTCCATTTGGAAGGAATCATTCAAACTAACCTATTAATGAAAAGATAGAAAGAATGGCTTTGCATGATAGGAATATATATTGTATTATTTTGGAAAGTTTAGTCTTTAGCCAGTTTAGTCTTTGATGACTTTATTTTGGAAGCTTTACTTTAGAAAGTTTTCTTCAAAAAGATTAGTTTCAAAAACTTTCTCATCAGCAATTTTGTGTCAAAAAATTTTCATTGGAAGGTTTCCTTTAAAAATATTATTTTCAATAATATCCTTCCTCTAACTTTGTCTTCAAAAATTTTAGTCTTTGACAACTTTATTTTGGAATCTTTACTTTGAAAATTTTGTTTCAAAAAGTTTCTATTTAGAATCTTTGCTTTGAAAAGTTTTCTATTTGGGGACTTTCATCAGGAACTTTCACATCAAAATCTTTCTTTTTAGTAACTTTCTATACTACTAGTTTTACCCAAACCACAATATTTTTGAAGATTACTTTGTCTTGGGAAACTATTGTTGTGGAAACTTTGGGATAAAATCTTTCAAAACCAATCTCCCTGAATAACATTCTACTTTTTGGGTCTTTTGGCCCAAAGGTAAAATTTCAATTCCAATGAATAGATCACATAACGATAAATAATTTGATAAAAGATAAATCATGACACCACCATCTATTTAACTACACAATTAGATACACTTCACATGTAAAGAAAGATGGAAGAGGTAGAGTAAGCCTTCATTATATAATTTTTGGACTATTGTAACAATAAAATTAATTGTAAATGTCATGCTACCCATGTCAAAATAGCCAACATAACAAAAATAAGATCCTAATGCATTATATATTTAAGCTATTATAAGATATTTATAAAATATATTATATGTTTCTAAACACAAACCAGAGAAATAAAGACTACACAATTATGGTATGTCATCTAGTTCTCCATATTTCAATCCATAATTTTATGCTTCTCATAATTAACACGCATCTTATTACTAGAATCAACCATCCTGACCAAAATCTTAAAATTAGAATTGGTATTTGAAAAACCCTCAATCCAAAAATAATTAACAAAAATAACAAAAATCATAGAAATAACAAAATCATAACTATCAATGGAATCCACCCTCTAACCAATGATAATGGTCATTTTGAGGGAATTAACCTTAGATAAACCAAAACACTATCTTTAAACAATTTCCACAACCCCACCTGCATTAAAATCCAATATTAATTATAATAACTTATACTACATCTCCAAAAGAAGCCCTATAATTTCTTATCTAAGCTTCTTCTAATCTAATCAATAAGTTAGTTTATTCGACATATAATAATGATGTAATAACTTAACCCAATTTTTTGATAAAAGTGGATAATTTTTAGATTCATTCAACAAATAATGTTCCAACTCCCACTCCACCCATAATAATTGAGCCTATTTAGGAGATCCCAAATGCAATAACTAACCTAAAACCATTTAATAGTAATCTTGATCTTAAACCTAGCACATCCACCAAACATGTAACACCAACTAGTCCTTTTATAGAGAGTCTAAATCTATAAAAAAAAATAATCAAAATTAGTGTTTTAATTTATTGGCTAGGTAAAATATGTGTGTGTAAAAATCCATTTATTCCAAGAAATTAAGGTTAATACCATTTATACCAATGTTTTCCAATAACTATGCCTTTCCAAACTTGGTAAAAAATGAAAAGATCTCAAGACTATCCACATGGTTGGGTAACATCATCCTAACCAAATACTCTGATCTAGGTATCCCATTATTGTTGTTACATAAATTTCACCCTCATTAAAAATATCTTGATTGATTTAGGTGAAAAATTTGATGTCATGACCAAAGAAACCATGATAAAAAATAAACTTTCAAGCCTTCAAGAGACACAACTATTCTACATATGGTTTCATGCTCAACTATAAAACCTATGGGAGATGGAAATATCTATATGATTTCATGATATTACTATCCTAATCAAACCTATGTGGATACCATATGACATTAGCTATACCTTAGCTGGCTACCATTGATGCATTCATTAGCTATAGGTCTAGAAATAATATCATTTCCAATGGTAACATCATGAAGAAACTAGGTTTGTATCCACTTACACAACCTTCATTAGATGGGGAGTAAATCTCCATGGGTAGAATTGGAAGATGATGACTATTGTATTCAACACACCCCACCCTATATTTTTATGTATAAAAGTGGGGACCCCTTTTGTTTCTTGGGAAATATGAATATTTTATCTAGGTATCTATGTGTTTAAAAGAGTTATGATGGTTGTTATTATTTATAGAAACTCAGTGATTTGAACATTGAATCACATTGGGGTATACTTATTTCCATTTGGAAGGAATCATTCAAACTAACCTATTAATGAAAAGATAGAAAGAATGGCTTTGCATGATAGGAATATATATTGTATTATTTTGGAAAGTTTAGTCTTTAGCTAGTTTATTCTTTGATGACTTTATTTTGGAAGATTTACTTTAGAAAGTTTTCTTCAAAAAGATTATTTTCAAAAAGTTTCTCATCAGCAATTTTGTGTCAAAAAATTTTCATTGGAAGGTTTCCTTTAAAAATATTATTTTCAATAATATCCTTCCTCTATCTTTGTCTTCAAAAATTTTAGTCTTTGACAAATTTATTTTGGAATCTTTACTTTGAAAACTTTGTTTCAAAAAGTTTCTATTTAGAATCTTTGCTTTGAAAAGTTTTCTATTTGGGGACTGTCATCAGGAACTTTCACATCAAAATCTTTCTTTTTAGTAACTTTCTATACTACTAGATTTACCCAAACCACAATATTTTTGAAGATTAATTTGTCTTGGGAAACTATTGTTGTAGAAACTTTGGGATAAAATCTTTCAAAACCAATCTCCCTAAATAAAATTCTACTTTTTGGGTCTTATGGCCCAAAGGTAAAATTTCAATTCCAATGAATAGATCACATAATGATAGATGGAAAAAGATGAAAGCTAACATTATGGCACCCTAAATGACAAGGCATCCTACATATCATATACAAGAGGATAAGATGGTTGAATTCAAATTGAATGAATGTGATGAGCTCATAGACATTAATGATTAATGGTGAAAAAATTGTAAATCAATACAAAAATCTATTAACATTGAGCCCCCAACCAAGTTCACATCATTCAATTTTCAATAGGTCAAGTAAAATTCAGCATTTATAAATCTCAAAATCCATAATTGTAATTAGAGTGATTTATAATCTACATAATTTAGTTTAATACACATAATTTTCAAAATTTTGAAGCATACCAAAAACCACCCAACCATCATGGCATCATCATCTAGGTCATGAAAAGGAGCCTCAACACCCTCTAGGTTCTCCATAAAGGATTCCATGGAGTATTTATAAATAGTGTTTGATGCCAATATATTTTATGGTCATTATGTCAATTATCTAGATTTATGGGAAGCTATGGATAATGTGGACTCCTTTACACTGGAATAATACATTTTAGTTGAGCATAAATAGTTAGCAAAGGACATACTTCAATTAAAACAATAGGCCCTATATCATGTTTCTATTAAGCTATAGGTTATGCCATGCATAGACTAATTAAAAGACCTCTTCTTTGAGGTCATGATAATAGACAATAATTACCTTGATTACATTGACAATAACATAGTCATTTCCTATATCTTGGGGGATGTATTCAATAGGTATTTGAGTCTACCTATTATATATGTTACATTTTATTTTCATAATTTCATTACCTATAAGAAGGCTGATAATGTGGAATGAGAACTATCAAGGTGGCTTCTCCTAGGAGAAGCATTCATCATAAAGGAACATGTCAAGAACTGTGTTCCTATTACCCAATTAAGAATGGGGATACACATGGGCATGACACTAATGAGTTGAATCTTTGACCATGCAAGAATCCGCTTATCACATTTCAAATGGGTTATCCTAATATACTTACTAAGTACCTCATAACACACCTATGTAATGGGGGAAGTAATCAGTACTCACCTCTAAGAACAAATCCTACATAAAGATAAGAGGACACATGGAGGAAATTTTTACATGATGGCATACCTATTAGATACAATCATGGGGATAATATATAGGAAAAATAGAGTATTATGGGATCCAAACACATAAGCTATCAAGAATTTTATTTGTGATTATTAATATTTTGTGCACATATACTCATTTATCAATAACATAGCTAATATTGCTAAGGATCTCTACCCTTAGGTATGGATGGCCATTCACAATCAACCTTTGGATAAAATTTCACCTAGTATCACTAGAACACTTTCTAACATTGTGGGAGACTACCGTCTATACCCAAAATACACTATTATCATGGTTTCTCACCATAAGTTAGATCCTCTATATCCTCCTAAGTTTGTTCCAGACAAACTAGCTGAATAAGAGATTGCATACCAAATATGAAATGGTATTGATGAATAATTGATAAATAATATGAAGGCTACCTTCCATGGATCCCACATCACTATTGGGAGAATGCAATAAACTATACAAAGGTAATTCAAGGAAGTTGGGAAATCCAAGAGGGCATATGCATTTCCCACTCTCCCCTATAGAGATTGGGATCCTCATGGGAAATCCCAAAATAAGATTAAAACCCTTTGCCTTGCTTACAAACATGAGTAATTTGATCATTATTTTCTATTTATAAATTACCATAGATGAAGAGGTGAAATAAAGGGAAATATCTACAGGCTTGAGTAAGGACCTTTTAAGGGTAATACAAGATGAACCCTCTCTCACACTAAATGAGGTAAAGTTTAGGATCCCACCTTCAAGAGGATGGATATCTTTTAATTTATGGAGTGAAAAACCATCCCAACAATTAAAAGGAGAGGAATAAGATCCCTAAGATCTAGTTATAGCTCAAGACCAACCAGAGGACCAAGACAAGTTATTAGGGGAGGCACCACTTACTAAAAGATAAGATGAACAATAATAAGGAGAAGAAGTAACTACCTCTACACAAGTAGAAGAGGAACAAATTCTTCCAGTTCAAACATCAATTATTGAATTAAGAAATGTTAAACAAGAGTAGATATAGGATTTGACTCAAGTTGAGTAAAAAAAAAAAGGGAAGAAGTTAGGATCATTTTTTTATACTCATATGATGAAGAGGAAACACAAATTTCATTAGCCCCAACATATAACATGGCTGCCACTTTTCTTCCCCAATAGATGATAGTTCCATAAAATGGGAGAGCAATAAGGCATTATCAAAGGAAGCCAAATGGGGATAAACCTCAGACCCTACTGACAAGCATTCAATGAGGCACAACCTTCACTAAAAGGTGATATATTATAAGAGGTGGATGAGGAATTATATCAGGCCAAGGTCTTAAGCTTGTAAGTGTTAGGAGCTAAGACACCTCTCACCGATGATTCATCTAGTAAGGGCCATCTTCTTATAGCCCCCTTCAGCCTTTTTCCTTTGATGTCATTACCCACAATTTCTACCATCCCTGTACTAATTATTTATACATTAATTCATGTTAAATCACTTTGTGTCAATCTCCTTTTTATGCACCCATTTTCTAATCTACCTAGTGCCACTTCACCTACTTCACCCTCTACTACTTCAATTTATATTCTTTCAGTATCCATCCCTTCAATCATATCCTTGTCCATTCTAGCCATTAATGGATCCATCACTCCAATTTATTCTTCCTCTACCCAATTAGTTTCATCTCTACCTTATTCAATTCTAATCTCCATAACCACATTAGTGACAACAAACAGGGACCAAGAAAGCTACCGGTTTATGTTATGCATCCAATGCCATAATTCAAAAACATAGACTGATCAAAAAATATTTTGTCCATCAATACCCAAACCTTCCTTTAAAATTGAGCTTGAGCTTGAAGAGGATGTACAATTGGAATCTTAACCATCATATCCTTTGAAGCTCACTCTTCCATATTGGGCTAAGGAGTTAGGAGTTTCGGCTTCTAAGAGGCCCAATCTAAAGATCATTAAACATTTAATGGTGAGCTCATTATTTAACAAGGCTATAATATCAGTTCAATAGGTTATAAATAGGAAGATTGAGGATAAATATGGCATAATTTTTATCATGGAGGAAAGTGAAGAGTTTTATTCCCTTTTGAAGAGATAGAACAAGAAGAAAAATTAGTCACCATATATTGAGGATCTCAAGTCCTACATAAAGACCCATACTAAGGTAATCCTGGCCATACATGAAGGAATAGAGATGGTTAGGCAAGAGTTTTAAGAGGAGTTATAAACTATTAGAGAGAAATAATTGGTAATTCAAGCCCCCCAAGGTATTGAATAGGATGTATAGAATGCACCACTCAGGATGTATGAATTCTAAATTCAATTCATTATTTGAGAGTTAATTTTTCTCCCCATGTAAATTCCATAACTAGATTGTTCAAGCTTATCAAAAAGGATGAAAATAATCTAACTTTATTGGTATTTGACACCCCTAATAAGTAATTTATCCACCTAGACTTGATGACCCCTTTAGAGGCATCAAACACATTGTATCTAGATTTAATAAGAACACATGAGGCTTGAGATTGGGTATCATTCTCTAAAGCTCTAGTAAACAAACTAGTTGAACAAGAGAAACATGTTGAGAAATTTTTGATGGAGCTCAAATTTATAATAATTTAATACAATAAAGGTAAGCTGGTAAGTTGACCTAAATTTGATCAGATGATTCAACAATCCTTTGATGGCTTCAAATAAAGTCTAAAAGGTATAAAGTTAGAGGACATTGAATGCAAATTGAGCATAGCTAGGAAAAAGGCAATAGAGATTGAAGTCTTCCAAGTTAACTTTAGAGCCACCAAGATAGAACATATTAGATTGATGGAATAGATAGTTAGGGTGACTAGGCTACACCTTCTAGATAAGAACCTAATTCATGCATTACATTCTAAGGCATATATTCATTACTAAGATTTGGATGATAAGAAGAAGGAAAAATAAATTATACCTACCATTTCTACTCCACAAACTCCACATATAGTAATAGTAACAATAAATACATCAATGCCACCTCACACTTTAGCTACAATGGTAACTTTATCTCAATCAACAAGTACATCACTGAGTACAGCTCAAGTTACCACATCATCAATCATAAGCACAACTATAGTTCCAATAACATTTTTTATAAATATGAAGAAAGATGATTTAGTGTGAAGGATATTTTTATACAATTTTCATGTAGCAGTTATAACTGAATAGTCAAGTTTGAGTTGTGTCTATATTTTAATTAATTGAATCTTTTTTGTCAGCATGCACACATTGCATAACTAAGGTATTTATAAGTTATAAGAGGTAAATAAGACTTATTAGATAGTCTTTTAAGATGTAATTATATTATTCTAAACTTGGAGATGAGGTGACCCATTCCTTAAGTTCTTTATATACATGTATAACCCTCTTTTCAAAGGATCAAGATTTTGGATGATTATAAAATAATAAATAAATAAATTGATTATCATACAATTATTTTTGTTATTTTTTCTTCCCTATATGTGTTAATGATTTTGAAGTTTATTTATCTATATTAATTCAATAATTTAGATCTATACCAATGTTACATATGAATTTGTTTATTTTATTAATGAATATTAGTCTTAGATGTGTAATAGCTATTGAGGATTGATAGATTTCATTGATTTTAAAAGTTAGTACAAGTTGAATTAATAATATAAGGTGTGTATGGTTATATCCTTTGATATATCCTTCTAAGTGTGAACCATAGCTACCCTAGATAACTTCTTAGTATGAACTATAACTTCCTATGTAAGGGTGTGAAACAATAGCCTTAAAAAGAACAAACATTAATTGAGACCAATAAGCATCCTATATTTGTTATCCTAGACTACTAACTATGTTTTTTCATAAGTGTGAAAATGTGATTAACTTACTTGGGAATAATGGAGTTTTATTTCTATTTTAGTTAAGGGTCTAGAATAATAAATCAATACAAAATATAGCAATAAATAAAGTCCTAATTTGTGTAATTATTTGTCTTTTTCACCTTTTTAAAAATAGAAAGAAATATAACTTAGCTATAAAATAGAATGAGATGACTGATATAGATGTTGAAAATGGTTGTGCAAGACTAGGAAGGTGTCATAACCCTAAATCTAGATTTTTTTCAGCAAAAATATAGGATCACCAAAAAGTGGATGCTTTGGTGTTAGATGTTATTGTCTATTTTTTTTGCTATTTTTTAAATTGATCATACAAACTTGAAACCTTTTGGGTAGTTATGTTGTGCCTATGTGTGCATGCATATGAAAAATTAAGCACTGGTTGTTGAGGGAACTTACTGTAGATCTAATTTTGTCTTCAAACCCTAACCCTCCATCATGCTTGATAAAATGATATTTGATTCACTTGAGAAAGAGGGGGTTAGTGTGTAAGATGTACTGAATGTGAAATCCACACCCCTTTGTGTGGGCATGTTTCTGACATACCAATACTCTAAAGAGGGATCAAGCCATATGTAGTTGTCCCACCTAATGTGCTTTGTGCAATAATGTGATGCAAATGTAAATGATAATATGATAGTGTTTATGGTAGGTAGGGATTGGTATTAGGATTTGAGTATGTTTGCATCTATGTTGGGTGACTGTGTGTAGAGAATAGGGATGTTTGCCTTAGTAATTTTTTTGTTTTCTTGCTTGCTTTGTAATTTTGTCCCCTCCTTTGTAAATGAGCTTTGAATGGGCTTTTATAGGGAACAATTGGTCATGGGTCAGATGTATTCATGCTAGGTCGACCTAATTAAGGATAAGGACTGGATGAAAATGACCATTGGGGATCAAAGTGCAAATGGACAAGATCACTAAAAATGGGATACTTTGATGTCTAATGCTATAGTTCAAATGGGGTGCTCATATCCTATAGGCTCAAGACCTAGGGGAATAGGTTTGGCATGGGGAATATTATCTAGCTGAGGTGTAATGACTATTCAAAAGGTTCTAGATGACTAGTAATGAGCAAAAAAGTGTCTAGAAGGGTTAAAAGAGCATGAAAAAAGGACTTATGGATGGGGTGTTACAAGCCACACTCAAAATACCAATTTAGACATTTTATATGGCTATATTTCCCCCCCTTTATTTTAGTTATACAACAAAGCAAAAACCTAGGATAAATAAAAATTGTAAAGTATACCTAAACTTACCCACAAGGATAAATCCCATGAATATGTGTGATGGTGAGTGTGCATAGAGAGAGCATAACATGAAGAATAAATCTAAAAGAGAAAACAAAGATTAGATTAGTTTTTATTAAACACACTATGCCTAAAATAAGAACATAGAAATGTTGGGTAAAAGAAGATGAAGATAAAGGAACAAATACACCTCATAGGGTACATGAACCAATACAAACCCTCTTGTGATGTTGAGTGATGCTTAGTGATGTTGGGTATGTGATGTACCAAGAGTAATATCATGAATAGAGCTGAGTGCTTAATTCCTCAAGGGTGGCTCAAAAATACAAAGGCTATCCCTTTAGCTCCATCATCATGCACTATGTAGTGAGTCTATGTAATCATGTGTGTGTTAATTGATGTTTGGACTATGTGTCCAACCCGTCTAAGTAGGTGGCTCAATAATAAAAAGGCTAGCTAGTCCTTTGGCTCCATTATTGCACACTATGTAGTGACCTATGAATTGATACCAGTATGAATGTGTGTCATATGAGATGGATTATAGTGCCCATGAATGCTCTGTAATCCAAAAATGTGGTGTGGATATCTAAATGTGTACTAAGAACTAGGCCAATCTTATCCACTTTGATAGGTGGAGATTAGGCTTGTATAAAAACCACTTCAAAATTGAGAACTAGGATTATATGAAAGCCACTCCAACATGATGCCAAACACCTACAAATGGAATAAGGCATGTAACTAAAAATACATGGGTAATACAATGAACTAAAAATAAAAGAAAACAAATGTGTTGCACATATTACCTCCAATCACTAGTGTCTAAAACATGGATTCTTATCTAGAAGTTGTAATAACTACCTAATTTGAAACTAGAAGTGAGAGCCATCATGCCACACATGATGCCACCTATCTCTAGATAATCTAAGTAAAACTATACTAAAACTACCCAATCTAAACTAGACTATAGCTAAAAAAACTATAATTAACTTTACCTTTCTTTCTATTTCTAAATATTATGGGTTTTCAACTATTTGGACATGAGTACTGAAAAATAGGCACTAGTGTCTGATGCTATAGTCCAAGTGTGACACTCTTGTCCTTTACTATTTCTAATGACTATTCTATATTCATCACTATTTTTATGGTTTGTTCTACATGTTTTGAATTCTAATTGCTATCTTGAGTGTTTTGAAAACTGATTTTGACTAATAGAATGCTCCAATCTTTGTGACAAAACCCTTATTTATTACCCCCTCTACTAAGGGTAAGAATGAAGACTCTGTAATTACTGTCCTTAGAAAAAATAGCCTTATAGGTGTGTCATGATACAAAATACATGATATAGCACTGATAATACAAAAAATGTCTCAAGATATAGCACAATTTATATTAGATATTGTGAGATCAATAAGGGTGTGTTTAGATAGATGTAATAATGTAATATCATGTGTAATATACTGAACTAAAACTATAAATTTGGTTATTTTTAAAGGAAGGATAGAGAATGATGTCCATCATGGCATCTAAGAAGGCAAAATAATGCATGATGTGGATCATGGCATTGCAAACAATTGAAAAGAAAACAAGCATGCAAGGCAAAAATCAAGAAGCATAAAAAGGAGGCCAATGGGCCAAGAAAACAAGGGACATGGTCACATTTCACTCAAACTAGGAAAGCAAGCATACAAGGCATGTTCAAATTCCCACATACAAATACAATTTTAAACAAGAAAGAATGGAATCAGGGACACAAACACATTCAACAATAAAAGCAAAGAACATTGGCAAATTTCCCAAGCCACAAATAAGTAACAAAGTAGGAACTAAGAAATTTAATCACATCTAGCTACTCAAATCAAGAAAGGAAGGCATGTAAATGTTGAAAATACTATCACATCTAATTGATCAAAATAAGAAGTGAAAGTATACAAAACATGTAGTACAAGACTAAGTAGATTCTAATAAATACACAAATGTTTATACTAGTGAGTGTCTATAGAATAATCTACTCAAAATAGTAATTAATGTACATCAACATGATAACTAGAGTGTGTGGTGTAGGAATGACATAACCTACCTGGATGGTGTAGTCATGTATAAGATGCCCCCAATGGGTAGATATGTCAATGTATGTATTAAATGTAGAAGTAGGATGTCCCCTTAATAGGTAGAGTGAAGGAATCAAAGATATAGGTGTCACTACAAACACTCAAATAAGATCAAGTAAATCATGGTGATGTAGATAAATTAACAAACAATAACATAGAACAACAAAATGTAAGTCTAGCATTGTAGGAGAAATGTAAAGCATAAATAATGCATATAATTAAAATGTTTTTTTTGTGTTTTGATTTATTTTAATGTTTTTGTATTTTGACATGTTATATTATTTTTGGTATTTTGAAATAAGCTATGTAGATGTAATCATAAGAAAACTATGTATAAGAAAGAAAAAAGAAACTATGTACAAGAAAGCAAAAATAAATTATGCATAAGAAATACTGAGAAGAAATGATACTAATTGATGAGTCTCATAAGAGACTCCCAAACACAGTGTCATGTATCAAGGAAAGGGATCATGAATGATTGTAAATCATGATGGAAGAGTTGAGATTATGACTCTAAAAGTTATGTATGCTCTAAGTGCTCTAAAATATTTATAGTGGAAATAAATTTTGGGGTCCCCCTGTAACTCTAAGAAGTAGATGTAGCTATCGGGCTCTTAAGGATCCATTTGTTAGTATAAGAAGCTCTTTGAAAATTTTCTCTATGTGTAGCAGCATGAGACCTCAATGATACTACCTTAGGTGTGAATACTATAGCTAGAAATTGTCTAGAGTCCTAAAACTATTGTTGATGTAGTGGTTTCTCTAAGAGAGGTCTCCATGGAAGTGTATGAACTCTATATGCTAGTAAGGGAGGCATCAACTATGTATAAACTTTAACTAGAGGAAGAACTATAACTGGTGGAAGAGCTGAATCTAGTGACTATAGAGTAGGAGATGGCTCTGAAGTGGGGAGTGGTAACTCATATGAAACTCTACCAACTATAACAACCTGATTGGTGTGAATGTATTTCATGCATTTGTGAATTATATAAGGTACTACACAAAGTTTCTATATCCGTGATCAACCAAGCAACATGTTGAGGACTCTTGCACTAGGAAAAATAGTAAATGGTGTGGCCACATGTGTTAGACCAACCTATAGAGGAATTAAAATCTTTCTTAATGAAATCTATATGTTCCCACTAAATTCACTAATAACTATGTTTGTTAGGGTGATATCTTGCTTTGAATATCCAAAATGTTGTAGTAATGTCATAGTGCACATGTTCACACTAGATCCATTATCTTTGAGAACACTATAAATTAGATGGTGATTAATGTAGGCTATGATAAAGAGTTCATTGTAATCTGAATCATCCTCAACTGTCTCCTACTTTAAGAAGGAGATCTAAGGTATATATGGAGCTCTATAATTATACACACCAATCATGTTGCTCAAAAGATGTGACTCAACTAAAATTTCATGGTATGTAACTGGTATAAGGTGTTCATGATATGCATGGTGAACTCCTAATGTGTTCCCTATCTCCTATTTAGAAAGATGTGGGAAAGGATCTGACAAAAATTTAGAGCCTTATCCTATGTTTGCTTTATCGAAGGAGGCTTAACTAGATTGCAAAGATCAATAAGGTTGCCTTTTATCAAGTCCTATTTATTATGTCACAAATTGATGCATCTATTCATTTTATGGCCTAGTGCCATGTGAAAATTTTAGAATGCATTATGATCATATCTATGTGGAAGAGGCTTTGTTGTATCAAATTCCTATATATGAGGGAGTTATAGGACATTGTATTCTAATAGTTGTTATAAGACTCTAGCTAGAGATACTAGTAGATTGTTAAATCTCACTAAGTAGGCGGTGATAAAACCAATCATTGAGGGGGCTCTAAAGCCACATTAGCTATAGGTTGATTTTGACTTTTGCTATCATTAACCTTTACTTTTTATGGGATTTTATTGTTACCCTTTTTTGTTGTTTTTGATATGTTTGTGTACTTGATTTTTCCCATTGAAAATAATTTGAATTCCCTTTCCTTTAGTGTATGACATAACTTAGTGAAAGAAGAAGCCTTTTTGAACATTATTGACTCATGCAAAATTGGTAGAATAATCTATTTGAAGAGATCTTGTAATTCTTGATCAGCCATGGGGTTATTCATTTTAACCAAGATATTCTTATATCTAAGAACATAATTTATGAGATGCTCATTTAAACTTCATTTTTGTTGTGAAACTTGGGCATAAGAAACCTTGTTAAATATGTTAATGTTGAAATTAGGTAGGAAGATGTTAGTTAAAGGATTGAATGCATTGACCGATTGATTCGGTAGACTATAAAACCACTATAGAGTATAATATTTTAAACTCTGTGGAAATAACTTGGTTAGTAACTAGTTATTTGACACATATTCCAAGTATGTTATGTGAAAATATCCCAAGTGTGTCTCTAGATCACCCTTGCCATCATATAGAGTGAGCTTGGGTTGAACAAAACCTAGTGATAAGGGCATAAAAGTAATATGGTATGTGAATGGTGTATAAAGTAGAGAAAAAGAGTCCAAAACTTGTGTTGGTCTAGAGGCACCCTGCATAAGATGCAATACCTTAGATTGAAGAGATTTAATATCTTACATAAGGGCAGCCACATTAGGAGGTGAAGATTTACTAGCCATAATTGGTGGTGCCATTTAGGAAGGTCGATATGTTATAGGGGGTTGTTGAGACATAGTTACCCCTATAGTGTCAATTGAAATTGGTTGCTCTATAGTTTGAGAGGATTAACCATTTTTTGATTTTTGTTGTTATTCTTGTAGAATTTTAAGCATATCATCTTACATATCAAGATTTTTAGTTAAAAGGTTTTAAAGTTCCCTCTTATTAATTTTTTCAAAGCTGGTATATTGGGCCATTATTAAAGTAGGAAAAGAAAGTGAAAGTGGATTAAATTTTTTGTAATAAGCTGTAATAAGAAATATGTGATGGAAGGAAGGTATTGAATAAAAAAAATGTAAATATATTCATAAAATGATATGAATCTCAATAACATGTAAGGCGATACCTCAAAAGCATAGGGACCTAGTATATTCAATTATGGTTTGAAAGAAATGATTTTTAAAATTACTATGGTGAATTTTAAAAATTAAAAGTGAAATTTTGATTTACATATGCAAGAAAAATCAAAATAATATTGCTCAAATTAGAAAGGAATTTTCCCTAGAGTTTTTAGGGTTTTTGTGTGCAAACAAAGTAAGTTGGATTCACCAAATGATTTAAATTATATGGGAATAATGGAGTTTTATTCATATTTTAGTTAAGGGTTTGGATTAATAAATTAGTACAAAATTGTAGTCATATAAAATGTCAAAATTGGTAGCTTGAGTGTGGCTTGTGACACCCAGCCCATAGGTCCCTCTTGCATTCTCTCATGACCCTTCTATCCACCTTTTCATTGATTCCAATTCATCCATATACTTCCAAAACCTCATTTTAGCTCAGCTAGGCTCCATTTTCCTTGCTTATTCCATCCCTTTAGGTCTCGAGCATGTAGGATAGGAGCACTAGGGTTGGACTATAGTACTAGACCCTAGGGTGTCCCATTTATAGTTCTCTATCTATTCACATTTCAAGCCCAAGTGACCATTTTTTCCCAATTACTCTTCCTCATTGTGTCAACCTATTATGAATGCATTTAACCCATAACTAATAGATCTCTATAAAATCCCATTCAAAGTTTATTTAGAAGGGGTTGGTAAATATTTTAAAATAAAGTAAGAATACAAGTGAAACCACTAAGGTAATTTTACCTAATCTCTTCATATAACTAGCCAATACAACCATAAGCTCATTAAAACTCTCATGCTAGTCCCTAGCCACCTAAAACACACCAAGTTTAACATTTTTGCATATGTATAACACTATTTCAAAAAGCACATCAAGTGGGATAAATACATATGACTTGATCCCTCTTCAAAGTATTGGTATGTAGGCAACATGCCCACATAAAGGATGTGGATAGACATTTAATGCATCTTACACATACTAACCCCCCCTCTTTCTCAAGTTTTATGCAATCACTATGAAGGTCTAGCCTTTCAATATTGAATCATCTCTACAAGGAGCTCCATCAACATTCAAGATCCAAAATTTCACAAGTAGGCTCATACAAGGACAATAGATAAAACCTAAAAATTTAGATCTTTGTGACTAGTTTAGATAATAGCAATAGCACTTGGACTATATCACTAGACCCCAAAGTGTCTTGTTTTTTATGCTCTTATACTTTTACTGAATGAAGGACAAATCTTAGTTCATGACACTATCCCAGTCCTACATAGCTAGTGTCAGCCTTTGTCTCAACCATATCAGCCTAGTTTTAAGCTAAGTTATATTTTTCCTCTTTTATTATTATTATTAAAAAGCTATGAAAGTCAAATAAATTTTAAAATTAGTACTCTAATTATTACAATATATTTTACTAATTTAGTCAACTCAAACCCTTAACTAAATTAGGAATAAGACTCCAATATTCCCAAAATAGTTAAATAAAAAATATAACAATAAATATAACCTTGATTTGTGCAATTATTTGTATTTTTCACCTTTCTAAAAATAACAATAAATAGGAAGAAATATAACTTAGCTAGAAAATATATTGAGATGACTAATATAGATGTTGAAAATGGTTGTGTAAGACTGAGAAGGTATTGTAAACCAAAATCTAGATTTCAATCAGTGAAAGGACATGAGTGCCAAAAAATGGATTTTTTTGGTGTTTGATGATGTTGACCATATCTACCATTATTATCCAAACTGATTATAGAGACCTAAAGTTTTTTGTATAGTTGTGTTATGCCTATGTGAGCATGCTTGTCAAAATTTTAGTGCTAGTAGTTGATGGAACACACTATGGAGATAATTTTGTCTTCAAACTCTAACCTTCCATCATGCTTGATAAAATGATATTTGAGTCACTTGCGAAAGAGGGGGGGTTTAGTGTGTAAGATGTAATGAACATGCAATCCACACCCCTTAATATGGGTACACTACCTATATACCAATACTTTGAAGAGGGATCAAGCCATATGTAGTTCTCCCACCTAATTTGGTTTGTGAAATAGTGTGACATGGATGCAAATGTCAATTTTATAGTGTTTGATGTGGTTAGGGACTAGTATGAGAATTTGAATATATTTGTAGTTGTGTTGGGTGACTATGTGTAGAGAATAGGGAAGTTTGCCTTAGTACTTTGTTTGTATTATTGATTGATTTATAAGTTTTATCCCCTCAATTGTAAATGAGGTTTGAGTGGTATTTTATAAGGATCAATTGGTCATGGGTTAGATGTATTCATGTTATGCTAACCTAAGTAAGGATATGGACTATATGAAAATGATTGTTGGGGCTCAAAGTTAAAATGGGAAAGACCACCAAAAATGGGTCACTTTGGTGTTTAGCACTATAGTCCAAATGGATCACTCCTATCCTACAAGCTCAAGACCTAGGGGAACATGTTTGGCATGGTGAATAGTATCTGACTGAGGTGGAATGTCTATTCAAAAGAATCTAGATGATTGATAATGAGCAAAAATGTGTCTATAAGGGTCATAAGAGCATGTAAAAAATACCTATGGATGGGATGTCACAAGCCACACTCAAACTACCAATTCAAACATTTTATATGACTACAAAAAGCTATAAAAAACAAACATTATTTCTCAAGATGCTTGTCCACTAAAGAAATAGCCTTAGAAATTGCTTTCCCAAGACACATAACCTTATTTCATGCCTTAAATTTCCTTCCTTTTTAAAGTTTCTTTGAGATATATCCACCATAAAATAGTTCTCCACCCATATATAACACCTAGTGATTTACCCTTTTTAATTAAAATCTATGCATCCATCCACAAAACTTGGTTTAATAACCCACATGTTCAACCTGCTATTCCACCACTCATTTATTTAAACCACATACCTAAAACTCATGCCCAAAGTGTAACTTAGTTGTATAGAGATCCCAAAATTTTATAGGATATCTCATTTAAAAATTATAAGGTGCACATAAAATCCACATTAATAGAAGAAAAAGTTGGAATTAGAAGGAGGGATCACTTGTGTTTTTTCTTAACAAATAGGGGATAATAATTACAAAGGCACTAATGAGGTTTAAAAGGTCTAGGGCCTAAGATAGCCTTTTGGTTTCACCATTATCAAATTCTATAAGGCCTAGACCCATACCTATCATCCCTAAGATATGTTGACCCTTAACACATTCCTATGTAATAAATGTCCCATTTATCAACCTTCTTATGGATCAACCTTGGTTAATCAGATCTGCCATTACCATCCTTGGTGACCAATATGATCTGCCAAGGAATTTAGAAAAGTATTTTCCTACTTTCTCCCCCTTAAGTGAGAGGATGGTCAAAGAACATATCAAATCTTTCAAGGCTTCCTTGAGATTAATGAATGTTATCCATGAGTATGTTTCATGTAAGAATTTTCTATTTAATCTTCAAGATTCTTATTATGAGTAGTATATCAATTTGTAGGAAAATTCCATATCCTCATGGAATGAATGTCAAAGTACGTTCCTTACACTATTTGGATAATTAACTAGTCCTAGTTTGGAATATCATCTATTTACCAACATGAAAAGGGAACATGATGAGTCAATCTGAGCCTTTAATATAAGATTCCAGAAGATGCACACATGATTGAATTCCATGTATAAGCTAGACAATAATATAACACTCAAGATATACAAGAACACCCTAAATCTAATTACTATAGTGTTCTTGCAAAGAGTTATCATTGCCAATACTCTAACTTTAGCATTATAGGAAGTTACTAACATCGATAAGCAAAACAATCCATAGTTTATCCCTTAGAATTTAGGAGGTTAATCATTCAACAATAGACTTCCATCCTTGAGTATAATTCCATACACAAATTAAATAACCCCTGTATTTAATTAGAACTATTTGTATACTCTACCTCCCATGATGTAGAAAATAATGAATAAGAATTATGATTTCTTGAATAATTAGATATAAAGGAATAGCCACTAGTAGAATCAACATCAAGATCACACCAATGCACCAGTCATTTAGGGTTTAAACTCAAGGCTCTTCTCAATTATGGACCTTATATTTTGATGGAGTAAGATCCAATAAAAAATCAAGTGTTGGTAATGAATTGATGAATCCACAAGGAGAGAAACTATTGGTAGTATATAGGCTCTAGTTCCCATACACAAATAATAGAATAGAATATGAAGCCCTGATTATGGGATTAAAGTTTTCCCTCAAGAACAATGTCAAAGAACTACTACTGTATAAAGATTCTAAACTCATTATTAACTAAGTCAAAAATAAATATTAATGTAAATTATCATATTTGAATAAATAAAAACATAGAGCTTGGGATATAATTGAATCATTTAAAGCTTTTAACATAATAGCTATCTCAAGAGAATAAAATGGAACCTTTAATTCACTGGCTACTTTAACATAAAAATTGGAACCCTTACTAGAGTCAAAAGTCCATAATTTATCCACTGAATTGGTACCCTATCCTTTAGTACCATATAATTTTGAAAATTTTAAAGTATTTGATGATGACCAATAAATTGTCCATTTTTTCACAAATTTAAGACAATTCAAATCTCAAATAATTGATGATAAGGAAAGAAACCATAGGTGCTATGAAGAATTAGATGAATAAGGTGTTATCCAAATAAAGGATAATCATCTCCCATTAGGAATGGTTGCTCTGGAAAGGAACTTCTATATAGATCCTTAAGCCTAATCATAAAGGTAATTCAATGTTAATAAATCTGAATTTAGCTCAAAAAATGTTGATGATGAAAGGAATGCACAATAAAGTACTATTCAAATCAGAGGATAAGATGAAAAAAATGATTAGTATGGAATAGGGAACATATGTATATAAGTGAATTCCATCTACACTGATCAATTCTGGAGTTAATTTTTAGAGAATAATATATCATTCATCCTAGGGACTAATAGGAAAATGCATAATTATATACATGGATGATCTCACTATTTTTTCTAAAAATAGAGTTGATCATATCTACCATCTTCAATCCATTTTTTAAATATGTAATAAGTTTTGGGTATCACTTAACCCCAAGAAGAGTATGTTCAACATTACCTAAGGCAAGATGCTAGACCACATTATTACTAAAGATGGAATCACTATTGACCTAGATAGGATCTAGGGGATTTCAAAAATAATGTTTTCAAACAAAAAAAGGAGCTCAAATCCTTCTTTAGAAAGATAAATTTTGTAAGTAAATTTATATCAAGATTTATAGACATTATTAGACTACTGAACACAATGCTCAAATATAATGCTAAAGAGGAGTGGACACCTAAAGCTATGAAGTCTTTGTAAGACATAAAGAAGGCTATTTTGTAAGCCTCAATGATGGTAAGCCCATATTTCAATAAAGAATTTTTATTGTACTCATTCACATCAGAACATACTATACTACCATACTTACACATAAAAGGGAAGAAATTAAACATCCTATTACATTTATGAGTACTAACTTGAAATATGGAGCTCAAGTATTACCTAATTAATAGGCAAATATTCACTCTTGTCAAAGAAGTTAAGAACTTTAGACACTACATTCTTAAGAATAAGACCATTTCTATAGTGTTAGATCCTATTTTCAAGCCGATGCTTAGATAGAATGAATTGGGGGAGCATAGAGTTAAATGGATGGAAAAATTGAGGGAATTTGATATTGAAATCAAACCTATCAAGATTGTTAGAGGACAAGGCATTTTTTAATTAATGAATAAATTAAACCCATGCATCACCATTGAATAGGTCTACCAGACACAAGTCTCCCAAGAATATTGGTATGTAGGTATTATTTAGTTCCTACTCACTAGAACATACCCCAAAAAACTCAAGATAAATAAAAAGAAAGCTTTAAGGCTCAAAGATACTCATTATATGATCAAGAAAGGAGTCATTTATAAGAATAATTATGAAGGAATTTATTTAAGATGTGTGTCACAAGAATAAGATCAATAAATCTTAGAAAATTTTCATCAAAAGATAGGTAGTGGCCATACATCTAGAAATAATGTAACCCATCAAATACTTAAAATGGGTTATTACTAGTCAATGATCTTTAAGGATGCACACTTACACATAAGGACATGTCATGAATACAAGGTTTTGGAAAAATGAGAGGTACATGCAATAATTCCACTATAGCCTATGATTGAAGGTAGGTTATTTACCAAATGGGGCTTAAACTTCATCAGTGTTATAAACCCAAATTCCTTAGTTGGACACAAGTTTGTGCTCATTGTTACATATTATTGCACTAGATGGATTGAGGTAACAAATACCAAGAACTATAGAGCCCAAGACATTGTAATTTTTATTGAATAACGTATCATAACTAGGTTTGGCACCCCTATCTCTTTGGTTTTTGATAATATGCCAACATTTCAATCAGTTGAGTTTATTAAATGGGCCCATGATATTTATATTATAATTAGGTCATGCTATAATCACTACTCACAAGGGAATGGATTGGCTGAGTCAACCAACAAGAACCTCATAGATGCTATCAATAATTCAACTATATATAAACTTAGGAAATGACATCTCTTACTAAAATATGCACTCTAGGTAGACTAAAATAGGTATAAATAGGCCCTTAAATCTTCACCATATCTACTAGTTTATGGGAAATAATAAGCATTCCCAATCATGATAAAATTTCCAAGATATCAATTTATTCAATTATACATAGATACTAATGATAAAATAGAGTCTAAATTGCTAGATATTATTGAAATGGAAGACTCTAGGGATAAAGCATTACAAAACTTTAGTAAATAACAGGTAGTTATTAAGAGATGGTGATAGTATGACTTGGTGATACTATGGGATAAATCCCATGATAAAAATGGAATACATGACAAGTTTACCCCAATGTGAATAAGACCATATCAAATTTCTAAGATATTGGGTAATAATGCATACCATTTTAAATATTTTCAGATAATGATTCAAATCTAGTTAATAGAAATTTTTTAAAGCATTAATTCATGGCTTCCCCATTTGGCGAGGTCTATGAGAAATAAAAGATGTCCTAGTAGAGGTATTATTAGGCTAATTTTTCTTTATTAGTTTTCTTGCTTGTAGTCATTTGATTTTATTAGATTAGTTCATTCTTTCTAGAGTATCCCTTTTGCTTTCAATAGTTTTCCTACTTTATATGATAGTTTTCTTTTATTTTTTAATAGTATGAGTTTGGTCAATCCTATTATAATCAAACATATTTTGAGGTGTTTTGAATCCAATGTGAATCAATGGGTATTGCACACTTTAGTTCATAATTCTTAATCTAGGTACATAATAAGAGAGTTAGCCATGAACATGTCTTAAAGATAATGATTTCATCAGGTATGTTAAAGTTTCTCCCATGGTTCTTTATAAATTTATAAAACTCTCCTTATCCCCTTGGGTCAAATGCACATAAAATGTTAATACTTTTTAAAGGTAATAATCATGGACATGGGCAAGAGTTTATAAGGACATTTTGATTAAACCAAAACTTTATTGAGACCAACTCATTGTGATCACCTTCTTCCCTCTTTTAGAAAGAAAAAAAATAAAACTTTAAAAACAAAAGGCATAATCCAAAAGTCTAAAATAAAATAAAAAAAGTGATTCAAAGCCTATATGATGAAATAAGATCAATGTATCATGCATCATAAAAAATATGAAGGAAGAAGGAATAGGTGATCAAAGATATCTCTATTAAGGATATGGATGCCTCACTAGAAGTAGAGTAATGTTTGAGATTCCCAATGTCTATACACCTAAAAATCAATAAAATTGAAACTACAGCTCAACCCCATGTCTTTGCGTAAAATACTGAGACAAGAAACAAAAAATATCACTTTTCACATAGAGATCCAAGGTGTAAGTAGATTTAGTATGATACATAGGATTATTAAGAGTCTATTTTAATTTATAATTTAGTAATTTATTTTGGAATGAATTTATGGTAGATATTAGTTTTGTAAAACCATGGATTCTAGGTTCTTGAAAACTATTGAGTATTCACCCTTATGACTCACCATTTTTTTGTATTCAACACACCCCACCCTGTATTTTTATCTAAAAAATTTGGGAGCCCTTTTATTTTTAGGAAATATGAATATTTTATCTAGGTATCTATGTGTTTTTGAGAGTTATGATGTTTGTTATTAATTGTATAAATTTAGTAATTTAAGTATTGAATCAAGTTGGGGTACAATTATTTCCATTTGGAAGAACTTGTTTAAACTAACTTATTAATGAAAATATGAAAATAATGGATTTGCATGATAAGAATATAGATTGTCTTATTTTAGAGAGTTTAGTCTTTCAAAAGTTTAGTCTTTGGTGACTTTATTTCAAAATCTTTACTTTGGTAGGTTTTATTAAGAAAGATTATTTTCAAAAACTTTCTCATCGATAATTTTGTGTTAGAAAATTTTGATCGAAATGTTTTCTTCAAGAAAATTCTCTTCAAAAACTTTGTTCTAAGGACTTTATCTTTGGCAAGTTTAGTCTTTGACAAATTTATTTCAAAATCTTTACTTCGACAACTTTGTTTTGGAAATTTTTTGGTTAGTATATTTTCTTCATGAAGTTTTCTCTTATGGGACTATTCATCAAGAAGTTTCACATCAAATTTTTTATTTTTATTAACTTTCCATATGACTAATTCTACCCAAACCATAATCTTCCCAAAGGGTACTTAGTCTTAGGTAACTATTGTTTTGAAAACTTTGGGATAAAATATTTTGAAACCAATCTCCCTTAAGAACATTCTAATTTTTGGGTCTTTTAACCCAAACATAATGTTTGACTTCCCTTGAATGTATTACATAATGACAAATGGAAAAAGATGAAAGGTAACACCTTAGCACCTTGAATGACAAGGGATCCTATGTGGCATGCATACTAGGATAGGGTGGTTGAATTAAAATTGAATGAAGGGGATGAGCTCATAGACATTGATGATTAAAGGATCACAAACTAGACATCAATGTAGAAATCTATTAAAATTGAGTCCCCAACCAAGTTCACTTCATTCAATTTTCAAGATCTTGAGTAAACTTCAACCTTAAACAATATCAAAATCCTTTATTATGACCAGAGTGATTTGAAATCCATGTAATTTAGTTTAATACACACCATTTTAAAAATCTTGAAGCATACCAAAGTCCACCAAAATACCATGGCATCATCATCAAAGTCATACAAATGAGCCTTAACATCCTCTAGGTTATCCATCAAGGACTCCATGGAGTATTTAGACATAATTTTTGATGCCACTATATTTGATGGTCATCATCCCAATTATTTATCCTTATGGGAAGCTATGGATAACATGGTCTCATTTACACTATAATAAGAGATTTTAGATGAGGATAAATAATTAGTAAAGGACATGCTTCCATTAAAATGATAGGCCCTACATTACGTAGCTACTAAGCCATAGATTATGCCATGAATAGACTTGTTACAAGGTCTCTTCTTTGATGGAAGGATAGTAAATAGAAATTACCTACATTATGCTAACAATAACATAGTTATTTCCTATATCTCAAGGGATGCATTTAATAGGTATTTGAGTTTACCTATTATAAATGTTACATTTGATTTTAATACAATAATTACCTAGAAGAAGGCCAATAATGGGGAAGGAGCACTAGTAAGGTGGCTTCTCCTTGGAGAAACATTCACCATAAAGGAACATGTCAATAAATTTGTTCTTATTGCTTGATTTGGAATGGGGATACACATGGGCATAGAACTATTGAATCAAATATTAGGCCACATAATCATCCACTTATTGCATCTGAATGGTTTCCCCTACTATAATTTATAATTACCTCAAAGCACACCTATACATTGGGGGAAGTAATCAATACTCACCTCCAGGAACAAATCCTAAAAAAAGATAAGAGGACAAATGGAGGAAATTTTTATCATGATGTCCTATCTTTTAGATGTAGTCATGGGGAAAGGAAAAATGGAGTCTTATGAGATACCAACACATAAGTTATCAATAATTAGATTTGTGATTATTAATCCTTTATGCACATATACTCATATGTTAAGAGCATAGCTAAGATTGTTGAGGATATCTACCCTAAGGTCTAGATGGCTATCTATGTTGAGCCTTTGGCTAGAATTTCACCCAACATCACTAGAACACTTACCAATAATGTGGGAGACTATTGTCTCTACTTAGACTACACTATTATCATGGTTGTTGGTCACTAGGTGGATCATCTTTAGCTTATGTTTTGTTTGGAAAAAGTAGTTTAAAAGAGATTTCATACCAAATATAGAATGGTATTGATGAATAATTAACAAATAATAAGAAGGCTACCTTACATGAATACCACATCACTACTGGGATAATTCAATACACTATACAAAGGCAATTCAAGGAAGTTGGGAATGTCAGGAGGGCATATGCATTGCCCACTCTTCCCCCATAGATATTGGGATCCTCATGGGAAAATTTTGAAGAAGATTCACACCCTTGGCCTCTCTTACAAACACAAGCCATTTGATCATGATTTTATATATCTAAATGCCTAAGATGATGAAGAGGTGAAATAAATGGCAATAATTTTAGGCTTAAGTGTGGACTGTTTGAGGGTAATACAAGTTAAACCCTCTCTTACACTCAGTGAGGCAAATATTTGGATCCCACCTCTAGGAGTATGGATATCTTCCAACTGATAGAGTGGCATACCATCTCAACAACTATAAGGAGAGGAAAAATATCTGCATGTTCTATTTATAGCTCAAGACCAAACCTAGGACCAAGAGTAGTTATTAGGAGAGGCACCACTTACTAGAGGACAAGATGAACAAAAATGAGGAGAAAAATTTCCTACCTTTACATAATTGGAAGAGTAATAAAGTCTTCTTATTCAAACATCAACTATTGAATTGAAAAAGTTAAGCAAGAGCTGGTAAAGGGGTTGACTCAAGTTGAGCAAAGCACACAAATGGAAGAAGTTGAGATCATTTGCTTAGACTCATCTAATGAAGATAAAATGATAGTTTTATTAGACCTAACATCCAACATTATTCCCCCTTCTCTTCCCCAATAGATGATAGCTCCATAAAATGGGAGTGCAATAAGGTGATATTAGAGGAAGACAAAAGGGAATAAACCTCATACCCTACCAACACAAGCATTCAAAGAGGAAAAAAATTCACTAGATAAGGAATAATTATAGAAGACCAAGGTTTTAAGCCTACAAGTGTTGAAATCTAAGATACCTCTCACTAGTGAGTCATCCAGTAAGGTTCCTATTTTTACAACCCCTTTAGGAATTTTTCCTTTAATGTTATTACCTATAATTTATACCATCCCTAAATCAATTATTTATACATTCATTCCTATTCAAGCACTTTTTTTTGGTCCCCTTTTTATGCACCCATATACTTAACTACTAAGTGACACTTCACCTAATTCACCCTCCACTATTATAGTTTTTATTCCTTTAGTATCTATCCCTTCAAGCATAGCCCTATCTATTCTAGCCATCATCCAATCCATCACTCCAATTGATGCTTCCTCTACCTAATCAAGTTCATATTTACCTTCTTCAACACTAGTCTCCATACCCATAGTAGTTAAAATCAAGAGGGACCCAAGAAGATAATGAGTCTATGTTGTGCACCCAATACCACAATTTAGAGACATAGACTAGTTAAAAATAATTTGGCAATCAATACCCAAACCTTCCTTTGAAAAAGAGATTGATCATGAAGAACATGTGAAAGTGGAATATTAGCTATTATATCCTTCAAATATCACTCTTCCATATTGGTCTAGGAGTTAGGAGCTTTGGCCTCTAAGAGGCCCAATTTTAAGATCACTAAACTTCTAATGATGAGCTCATTATTTGAGAAGGCTGAAACATTTGGTTCAACATGTTAGAAAGAGGGATATTGAGGATAGGTATGGTATAAGATTAATCTTTGAGGAAATAAAAAATGTTTATTCCCTTTCAAATAGTTAAAATAGGAAGAAGGGTTAGTCCCCATACATTGAGGACCATAAGTCCTACATGGAGACCCATACTGAAGAAATCTTGGCCATACATGAAAGAAAAAATATGGATAGACAAGAGCTTGAAGAGGATTCATAAACTCTAAAAGAGTAACAATAGGTAATTCAAGTCCCCTAAGGTATTTAATATGATGTATAGAATTTAGCACTTAGGTTGTACAAAATTCTATATTCAATTCATTCTTTCAAAGTCAATTTGGCTCCCCATGTTAATTCTATAACCAAATTGTTTAAGTTTCTCAAGGAGGATGAGAATAAGCTAAATTTCCTATTATTTTACACCCCTAATAATGAATTTGGCCACCTAGACTTAATGACCCATTTAGAGGCATCAAATGCATTGATTCTAGCTTTAATAAGAACACAAGAGGCCTAGGATTGGGTATCATCCTCTAAAGCCCTAGTAAATAAATTGGATGAAAAAGTGAATCATGCTAAGAAAATTTTAACTAAGCTCAAATTTAAAATAATTTATGAAAATAGAGGGAAGCTGGTAAGTTGAGCTACATGTGATCAGGTGATTAAAAATCCTCCAATGTATTCAAACAAAGTCTGTAAGAACTAATGTTAGAGGAAATTGATGCCAAATTAATCACAACTAGTAGAAAGGCAATAGAGGTAGAAGTCTTATAGGTTGGATTTAGAGACACCAAGATAAAACATATTAGACTAATGAAATAGATAGGTAGGGTGACTAGGCCACACCTTTTGGACATAAACCTAATTCATACAAAACAAACTAAGGTGTATAAACATTACCAAGAGTTGGATGCTAAGAAGAAGGAAACATAAATGCCACCTATAAATTTTACTCCACAGACTCCACCAATAGTGACAATAACAACAAATACATCATTTACACCTCACACTTCAAATCCAATGATAACTTTAACTCAATCAATGAGTACATCACTAAGTATAGCTTAGTTACCATGTCATCAAGCATAAACACACCTATAGTTACAATGACAATTTTGACAAACATTAAGAAAGAGATGATTTAGCTCAAAGGCTATTTTTGTAAAATTTTATATGTAGTGGTTATAAATGAATAGTTAGGTCCTAGTTTCATCTATATTTTAATTAACTAAATCATTTTTATCAGTATGAACATGCTGCATTACTAAGGTATCTATAAGTTATAGGAGGTAACTAAGACTTATCAGATAGTCTTTTGAGATGTAATCAAAGTGTTCTAAACTTGGAGGATGAGGAGACCCATTCCCCAAGTTATTTATATACATATAGAACCCTATTTTTAAGAGGTCAAGGTTTTGGATGAATATATAGGAAGAAATAAAGAAATTGATGGTCATGAAACTATGTTTGTTCTTTGTTCTTCCCTCTTTGTGATAATGAATTTGAAGTTTCATTGTCTATATTGGTTCAATAATTTAGATGTGTTCCAATGCTATGAATGCATCTAATTGTTTTATTAATTAATATTAGTCTTTTATGTGCAATAACTATTGAATATTGATAGATTTCATTGATTTAAGTAGTTAGTACAAGTCAAATTAATAATCTAATGTATGTAGAGGTATCTACTTTGATATTGTATTCTAGGCATGAGCAATAACTACCCTAGATAAATTCTTGGTAAAATTTGTAACCTCTCATGCAAGGGTGTACAACATAAGTGTTAAGAAAAGAAACCTTCAATTGAGACCATTTAACATCATATATCTGTTATCCCAGATTGATAACCATGTTTATTCATAAGCGTGCAAAAGTTGCAAACAATAAACACTAGTTCTTGAGATACTTGTCCACCAAATAAGGAATCTTAGAAATTAATTTTCAAAGACATGTAACCTTATTTTATGCCTTACCCTTCCTTCCTTTTTTATTTTCTTTTAGATCTTCCCACCATAAAATAGTTTTCTACCCATCCATTTTGCCTAGTGATTTACCCCTTTTTGTTAGAATCCACACATTCATCCATAAAACTTGGTTTAACAACCCATAAGCTCAACTTGTTATTCTACCACCTAGTTGTTTTAATGACATACGTATAAATTATGCCCTAGAATGTAACCTAGTTCCATAAATATCCCAAAATGTTAAAGGCTACCTCATTTAAAACTTTTGAGATGTGCATAAAACCC
Source organism: Torreya grandis (assembly GCA_037957365.1). Taxonomy (NCBI): domain Eukaryota; kingdom Viridiplantae; phylum Streptophyta; class Pinopsida; order Cupressales; family Taxaceae; genus Torreya; species Torreya grandis. Next base: position 218,259 of record JARHVA010007031.1, read on the forward strand.
ACGTAAACAATTAACATACTCCATTAAAAACCTTGCTCACCATTGAATTCAACCCTTTATTTCAAGAATAAGAGGTAGACAAAATCACTTCTGATGTCATACAAAACATGTATAAATTAGACTAACATACTAATAAAACTATGGCATGTACACATTATCCTATTTATAATGTATTTCTTGTAGAAAACACCTCAAAAATAAAATATGATATTAAAAATTATCATCATTTTATATCAAATACTTGATACCTTGGAAATCTTATATGAAACATTAAATCTATGACAAAATTATCAAAATAAGTGGAAATACTACAGGAAAGACCCATCAATGTCAATAATAAGTTGGATTCCCAATAAGAAACCTGGATAGTCACCATGCTTCAAAATAATAAAACAATGTTTGCATGGGACTATCATGATATGTAGGGGATACACCTAAATATTTTAACTCATCACATACACATCAAATAAGATTTTTAACCCATTAGATAAATTTAAATAAGGGTAAACCTTGATGTCTAAGAATTTGTAAAATCTAAATTATAAAAACTTTTGAATGTAGGATTCATATACCCCATCTTCGAAATCCAATGGATTTGTCTACTTATTATTGTTTCAAATAAAAATGGAAAATGATGTATCTATATGGAATATATATAATTAAACATTTACACAAGAAAAGACCAATTTCCTTTCCTATTCATTAACCAAATCCTTAACACCCTTTTTGGAAAGATGAATTTCTACTTCCTTGATTGTATTAGTAGATACAACCAGGTCAAGATCTCCCCACAAGACCAAGATAATATAAAATTCACATGTCCTTAAGGTTCTTATGTTTACTTTTTCCTACCATTCAGGCTATGCAATTCTTCTACCACCTTTCAAAGGGTGGTTGTGAGCATTTTTTGATCTATCCCATGATTGTGTTAAACTATACATGGATAAATTCATGGTATATGGGGAACTTATAATGAATCCTTTGAAAAATTAGAGAAATTTATCCAACATTGTCAAGATAATAGTTTATCATTAAGCCATTAGAACTATTACATGCTCATGAAAGAATAAATTGTATTGGGACACCATATTTCAAACTCAGGAATTGAGGTAGACCCTATTAAGTTAGAGGTGATAAAAAAACTTCCCCACACCAAAAAAAAAATGATATGTATGAATTTTTATAGGACATGATGGATATTACCATAGGTTCATCAAAGAATTTATAAAAATATCATATCCCTTTTTTTACTTTACTCAAAAAAGATGTTAATTTTGAATGGAATAATGCATACTAGGAAAAAATTTAAACTCTTAAAGACTTACTTGTGATAAAACCCATGTTGAGAGGTTTAGATTTGAAGATACCCTTCCAAATTTATACTGATGTATTTAAAAAGACACTTAAGATATTCCTTGATAAAAATAAATGGCCACTCAACTATGCTATATATTTTACCAACAAGAATCTACAACATACAATGCTAAACTACATGGTCACAAAAGGATTTCCTCACGATAATGTATGTTATAATTTTTTTTGACATTACACTATTAGTTATCCTATTTTTATTTGTGATCATGTTGTAATTAAATACTTAATTAATAAACTAGTAATAACTAGGAGGATAATTAGGTGGTTATTATTGTTATAATAATTTGGCATTGTCATTGTGGATAGGTCTAGTAAAAGTAATGTTGTAGATTTTCTATCTACATTATAACCTAATGAAACTAGTCCACTAGTATATGACTCTTTTCTTGATGAACATATATTTACTTTGGCTATTAAAAATACTTGTTTTTTAAATATTTATAACTATTTAGCTACATCTTAGACTCTTACACATTTTTCATCCAAGGAAAAATGTAATTTGGTGGCTAAACCATCCCATATTCATGGATTTATGGATACTTATTCCACATTGGACTTGATCTAATCATGAGAATATGTGTGAGAGAAGATGAAGTGTTTAATATCTTTCAAGTATGTCATGATGAACCCTATGGGGGTAATTTTTTAAGAAGTAAGATAACTTAAAAAATCCTTACCATTAGTTACTATTAGCCTACTCTTCATAAATATGAATTTCATATACTCACTAATGTGATATATGCTAATGTATGGGGAAACACACACATTGAAATGAGATGCCACTTTATAAATAGTTAGCCTTGGACCCCTTTGAAAAATGGGGTATTGAATACATTAGCTAAATATACCCACCTTCTCAAGGTAAGGAGTACATTTTGGTTTGTATATACTACCTCACTAAATGGGTATAAGTTCAATCTTTGACTCATCCATGGGATGAAAAGGTAAAAAAACTAATTTATGAGGAAATATTCCTAAGATATGGAGTTCTATGAGAGATACTCTTTGATAAAATTTCATAGTTCAATTCTAATTTAATTACAAACCTTACATGAGAGTATGAATTAAGGCATAATAAGTCCACTCCATACCACCCAAAATACAATGGCTAAGTAGAGGTCACTAATAGGGAGTTGGAAAACATCCTTACCAAAATAATAGATGTATGTTACTGTGATTGGGGATAGTATATTTTAGAGGTTATATGGGCTTATAGTACCAAATGGAAGATAACCATGATATTGACGCCTTATGAATTGGTCTATAGTAAGAAGGTTGTTCTTCTTATAAATTTTGAACTCAATACTCTAAGGAATACCCTATAACTTGACATGGATTTGATAGAAGCACAAAAGAAAAGGGTCATGCATCTCAATGATATTGATGATATAAGAAGAGATTATCTACATCACACATAAATAATTTAACAACAAAGGATCAAATGGCATGACAAGTTAATTAAAACAAGAAAGTTATATCCAAGTGATTGGGCATTACCTTTTGACTCCAAATATATGGATCACAAAGGCAAACTCTAGACTAGATATTTAGGCCCTTATGAGATAAAAAAAGCTTTTAAAAATGGAAAACATCCTTACCAAAATAATAGATGTATGTTACTATGATTGGGGATAGTATATTTTAGAGGTTATATGGGCTTATAGGACCAAATGGAAGATAACCATGATATTGACGCCTTATGAATTGGTTTATAGTAAGAAGGTTGTTCTTATAAATTTTGAACTCAATACTCTAAGGAATACCCTATAACTTGACATGGATTTGATAGAAGCACAAAAGAAAAGGGTCATGCATCTCAATGATATTGATGATATAAGAAGAGATTATCTACATCACACATAAATAATTTAACAACAAAGGATCAAATGGCATGACAAGCTAATTAAAACAAGAAAGTTATATCCAAGTGATTGGGCATTACCTTTTGACTCCAAATATATGGATCACAAAGGCAAACTCTAGACTAGATATTTAGGCCCTTATGAGATTAAAAAAGTTTTTAAAAATAGAGTAGTCAAGCTATACATAATTGATATAATAATATTTTATTTGATGGTCAATGGATACTATCTCAATTTGTACAAGAAACCTCTCTCCAAAGAGGAGGTCATTAAAAAGGTCATTACAACCCCATTTATCTAGGGTAATTACATCACATATTGAAAATTTATTTGGAAAACCAATGTGTTTGGTGGCCAAAACTGCATAAAAAGGGTTTGAGTGAAAAATTAACTTGTCAGCCACTCAAGAGAAAAATTAAGAAAAATAACAATAGAAGGTCATTTGATATAAGCATCCAAACTTGTAGGTAAATATCTTAACCTAAAACATCTATACCTATAACCTCTAACACTATAAAAACATACTTTTAGCTTTATATAGGAAACTCTATTTATAATTGTATCATCTACATGAGCCCTTTAGTAGGATAGATCCTCATTTACATAGCATATATATTATTTCTCATATCAAATTATCTCAAAGGTGAAGCGACTACCCTTTTTTTTATATAAGCTAGTTTGTATTTACATAGTTCCTAAAGGTCTCTAAAATTCACTTGTAGCCACTAATTATTCTCTCATTCTTGAAAATTAATCATCTCTAGTATCATCCTATAGCCTTAAACCCCTAGTCCTTATTTTTTAACCACATGATATTGTCGTTATGGGCATTATATCATTTCATGATTATCTTAGTATATAGGGGATCCATTAGTTCAATGGTTGGGAATTCAATTTCAAACTAAACACTCCCACAAATGTTTTTTTCACAATCATTGGTGTAACCACACAACCATTCTTCAACACTTTAATGATAAAATGTACCAACGTAATATTTTTCATGAGCTCTCCAATATCATGCATTTCTAAATTTAATTCAATTAATGGCCCTTGATAGAGGATCTCCAGTGAAGTAGCATTATCCATTCACAACAAATAATACTATTGGTCAAACAAATGTGATGGACTAGATAATTATGTTAGGACTTTATAATAATGAACATTTTTTTATAATTTATTTTGTTATGCATATAAATTATTACTATTATGTGACTATTTATGAGTAATGATTTAAAAATTCACTTTGTCCAATGTTCATTACATTCTCTCCCATGTTATCCTAATGTCTCATCATCATTCAATGTCATATTCTACCATAATTAATTTGGATTTTAAACTCATTTTTCTCTCATCTCATTGGATACATGTACTTTATTATCCCAATAATTACCCTTTAGGATAAGTGAATCCTTTAAGTTGCAGGAGAGATACTCAATGACATTTGGCACATGTACTTTCTAAGGACATAATAGATATGTAACACATCAAAAAATAAAGGAAACATGATCCCAATAATATAATTTAACTATTATAATTATGAAAATTAAATATCACCTCATACTCATACCTTCCAAAAATGACATTTTGCTCCTTAAATAAGTCATATGTTATTTTTGAACTAGCAGGAAGATATGAGAGTAACAATGGCAACTAAGTGAAGAAGAAAAGTAAAATGGGAGGTAATATAAAGATAATATAACCCATAGACCATATAATAATGTAGAATAATAATAGGGTTTTGTCCCATTTAAATATATAGGATGTATGGTCTATGTGGAGAGATTGACAAGGTATGATCTACACATTGTGAATGTTTTTACCCAAACCTTGTGAATGTTAGAGAAAATGTTAAGGGAATATATATAATCCTAATAGAAGAATTTATATCCAAAGTAATTAGTTTATTTAATACAAGAAAAGAATTGAAATAAATTAATTTTTATACTAATTCCAACTTAAGGTTTGTTAGGCTAAGAGAATGAATAAAATTCAACACTTAAAGCATAAGAAGGTTGTATCTCCTTGGCCCTTGGAACTAGGTAGCCATATTTTTCATCAAATAATTCAAAGTGGATGTTAGGTTATATATATATTTTATATCACTAACTTAATTTGTTTTATTCATCTAATTCATTGTTGTTGACATCCAATTATAGCCATAATTGGCTTTCAAATGGACTTCAAATTGATTCCTACTAACCATTACAAATTAAGCCTAGAAATCACTAAATGTCCTAATTTTTTCCATGAATAATTAATAAATTCTAAAAATAAGTTTTAGGCATCCATATTTTGGTTAGTAAACTATATGCAACAATAACCTCTCATGGATTCATCCTCACTCACCTTGCGATCAAAAAATTGGAAGTTTGGCCTATGGACCCATTAAGTGGGGAACTTGACCAATTATTGAAAGATTATAATTATAATAAAATTTAATTATATAATTTAAAAATATTAAATTATTAGTTTAATTATCCATTTGAAGTTAATGAATATCTAAAAATGGAATTTTTGAAAAATCAAAATATCAAACCTTTTCATCATTGCCTTTATAAGTTGTCAAGTTATTCCAAAATATCTCAAAATATCTAATTTGAGATCCATGCCTAGTAATTGATAATCATGATTAAATTAAATATTATTAACTCATTTAGAGTTATTTTTAACTCACCTAGGGATATTTTGAACATATTCCTCATTTAAACTCAACCTTAACCTCACCTTGGGTGAGAGTTAATTCTTGACAATATAAATATAAGGCCATGCATATTGATTTATAAGATATTTTGGTGTAAAGTTATTTTTCCTAAATGTATTCAAATATTTGATAATATAGTGTTATAATGCTCAAATGGATGAAAATAAACCTTGTAAGTAGTGTTACCATGACAAATTCATAAGCCAAGGTGCCAAGGAAAGGTGAAACCAACAAAGCTCCATTGATGAATATTTATTAATGCACAAGCTAAACAAAAAAATTAAACAAGCCATTTAGAGCTCAAAGGAAGGTAAAAGACTGTTTTATTTTGTGTTCTAGTTTTTATTTCATTTGTATGTTTGCTACCTATGCTCTCTCTAGTGTTTAGGCTAGAGGTGTTAGGATTTTAGTGTGTTACTTTGATTTATTTTATTGGACTAACACTAGACTAACCTAACCTCTATGTAATCCTTGTTCACATGATGGCACAATTAGTGGGATTAAATCATCACATAGGGACAAGGATATTTTTATATTGGTTTTAATTTTTTTAATGGATGCATAAAAATCTTCAAGTTTCAAGTTTTCTTTTTATTTTTTGCCTTTTTGTTTTAAGCTACAAATTATAGGGATCAATGGTGATTTTTTAGATAAATGTCAATTTCCCATATCAACATATATTATAGGAATAAACCATGATCTCTATGTAAAAAATAGAACATGGCAAGGAACATGGCTAAGAGTAGTTTTACTTGATTTTTCTTCCTTCATTATGTGTTTGATGATTTGCATGTTATTTTTCTAACCCATTTCTTGTAGAATCCATGAGATGTTTCTATATCAAGATAATTTTTTAACCATTTTCCATAAAAATATATTCTATTTACTGTGTTTGATAGGAAATATCAATGATCTAACTTAAATCAATGTTGATTTTTGTAATCAACATCGATCTCTATTGATCGGTGATGATTGGTATTTGAGATAATAAATCAGAAAAATCAATAGATAAATTTAAAATGTTGTTTTCTCACTTTATTTTGGGCTTATAATCAGTAAAAACATCTAAATTGTTTTATGTCTTGAGGTGGAAATAAGAAATTTTAAGCATGGTTAAAATCTTACACACATTGTATTTGGTGCTTAAAATGTACTTAGTTGTTTTGGTCTCTTAGTTGTTTTTTAAGTTTTTTAAAATATTAAAAATAAAGAAAAGGGACTCAAAATTCATTATATTATTCATTTTGGTATTATAAAAAAAATCTCACATTATTTAAATACTCATAATAGTTTTCATTTTTATGCTTATTTTTTAAAAGTGTTTGTTTAAGCAAAACAAGTGTCACATGTATGCTCTCCCCCCATCCTCTTTAGGGAACATAGATGATAAAAAATCCTCACTCTTTACATTTGGCACTTTGGACCAAAATCATGAAATTAAAGTCTTTAAGTCCCTCCCCAAATCCATATGATTTGGGTGACACAAAAATGACCCTAAAATCCTTCCACTTATCTTTATTTCATGCATTTTGACTTGTGAGTAGGAGTTCATAACCTCATCACAAGTTATATAGGGAAGTGTTGACCTAGGAATTTATCTCCCAAAAACATTTAAACCCCAGTCCATAGTGGGGTATATAAATTTAGGGTGATCCATTAGGATGCTTGTTTTTAGTAGTTAAAACAAGCTCCATTAGTAGTACTTAGCCTTAGAATATAGGGGAAATTTTAACATCACACTATTCTAAATAATTGATAGATGTAGTGGTTGTGAAAAGTATAAGACATTTTCACAACAAGATAGTTTCCATGGATCAAAATGATGTGATTGTGCCCTAGTGTTTGCACACATATGGTACCATTTATAAATGAATGAAAATTGATAGTTTAGACAACCCAACTTAATTTGGAATTTTTTTGATGTATGGTGAGTATCCCAAAGTTCCATGTCATCATACAAAATATTGAGAGAAGAGGGGGCCTAAAACCCCTACTTTTATTGTGTTTTTACTTTTTGGATCAACAAATTTAAATCCTCTCAAGATAAATTATATAGACACTCCTTTATTTGAAAGATATGTTATGCCATACACTTGACTTCACACATTTTCCTTAGTCATTTATCAAACCTTTCATTTGTGTGTGATATTTTTTTGAAAGGGGTACCATTATGTTGACCAATTCATTCCAAATCTTTATGCTTTAGATTCTTGAAACAAACCATTTATCATATATTTAAGAGAAGGATAAATTCATTACACTTATCATATTTTTTAAAATACCTATTTCCTTGAGTATAAATTACAATTTTTAAGACCACGTATGCCTTTTGGATCTATTCCTAGTTCCATTATGTCATTCATTATTCTCTAGCTTTTTGTCTATTTTAAGGAACCTAGAATTCTAAATTGAGTTGAAAATTGGTCTTGAAAAGTTAATATTAAAACATTGATTTATTCATGTTTAGGCCTCATTTAATTCTATCTTAGACATTTACCTTTCACTTTTTAGTTGTGTAACTTAGGATAGTTTGTTGCTCAATTTAAAGACTAGTTGTGTGCCTAGATTTGGGGAAGTAGTCTATCTTCCATATTCCTAATGTTCTATGTATTTTACAAATGATCAAGTGTGTGTTTAAAATATTAATGCCTATTTTGTTTCAAAGTGTTTCAAATTTGGTAGATTAAATATCTTTCCTTTTAGACCTCATTTATAAAGTCTAGCTATTATGCCTTATTCCTAAAATACCTAGTAATACCTATTTTGATCCTAGCTTTTGTGCCTTGTTTTATGAAAGAAATAACAACCTTTGTTTATTTATACATATATTAAACACATTTGAAAAAAAAATTACATAAGTTTTTCATTCTATTTTTTATATCCACTTGACCCTTTTATGTAAGACATTTGATATTAGACTATTTTTACCAAGTCTTAACATTGACCTTTTTGGAGATACAGGTCCATTTCTTAGACCAATTTAAACCAATTTTGGACCATTTTTCATTAAGTAATTGTTTTTAAGAGTTTATATAATTATAGGACTTATTTATGTAATGTTTTTTTATTTATTTGGATATGTCTCATTACACTCGTAGCAAAACCATGTATAATCTAGGTTATGATAATGTGGTGGCATAAGATGACTTTGTTCAACACCCTTATGGTGATGATGTAGTTTTTGAGTTGGATCCCTATCCTCTTTAAAATAATAAATCTAGTTAATAAATACAATATTACTTATCCCATTATTTGGTTAACACACCTCCATACTAAGAGCATGAGTAATAACAAACTATGTAGTATCTTGCTAACATACCATCAGTTGTAGAATAAGTTCATCAACAAAAAACTATATTATGTTACTATTCCATTGACATATGACCATTTTTTTTAATCTTCACTTGATCAAAAACAAGGATGAGGTCTTAGTTAGATCTAAGAAGGTAGGGTCCAAGTTTCTAACATACTTTCCCCATGAAAATTTGCCTAGTCTAGTTAGAGTGCTCTCAACATACTTTATAACTAAACCATTGAAGAAGACTCTTCTATAAAACCTTAAGCACTCATGTAAATTTCATATTAAGACCTAAATATTATTTTAATAGGAAAAGGGACTCATGGAAGATCACTTTATACAAATTCAACAAGCATATCAAACCTATTTGAATCTAGCACAAATTTAATAATATGTCCATATCAAATGCTCTACTCATTAAGTTATCTCCTTCAATAGCTGTATTATTTTAATTAATAGGTTAAGATAATTTGGGTATATACCCATTTACATAAATCATTTTAGTCACTGACATGTGTAATGTCCCTACTATTTAATAAGTGATTACTACTTTTACATAGAATAATATGCCAAACATAGTGGATAACATGTAATTATCTTCCAATCTAGGCCAAAGTGGTTTAACTACACCAAAAACTAGTCCACAATAGGTTCCTTTAGTTAATACCATGAGTGGTTCACAATAGTAATGGGTAGGAACTCCTATGTCCCAACCATAATAAGTTACCTCTAATCTATAACTAGCTACTTTGTCAAGCATGCAATCACAATGATTAAGTAATCAAACATTGACTAGTGCCTTGCCTCAATAAAAAGTGACAAATGATACTAAACATAAATAGGTGATGATTAATATTACATAATGATAGGCATAGTCTAACATAACACTAAAACATAGGTAGAATATTTTGCCACCTTAATAAGGGGTAACAAATGTTCTACCTCATCAGGTAGTAATAAGTATACCTCAATAGTTGAAGACCAACATACCCTTACAATTGAAAACATTATCTAATAAAAAATGTATACCTATTAGTCAAATAAAAATGTTGAAAATCCAACAAACATCTAGTTCACAACAAGTTTTCATGCAACTAAGAGGTACTACTGTCCAACAAGTAACAATTAAGAAGCAATTGCCTTTTGTTCAAAACATGCCATAGATCCAATGATAGGGCCTTGGTACACAACAAGTTCCCCTTATTATACCAAGTTGGGCTATCTAGTATCAAGTCCCTACTCAACCTCAATAGGCATAGTAATTTATCCTAATCCATATCCTTCCATGGCAACCATAATTCCCTGAAAATTAGGCCTATATATCGAATCCAAACTAGAATATTTCACTACAACACGTGTAATTCCAATAAACACATCCTAATCCATAGATTAATATTCATTGTTAGTTAATCATCAAACCAAAATTACATAACAAAACAATCCTCCATTATACCCCAATCAAGGTAATCCACCTTTGACCACACAACTTTCACCTTAGGCTAATTTTCCATCTAGTTTCATGGCACAATAATTACAACAAATGAAGGATGAAATTTTCACCATTCAAGCAGGGAAATAGACAAATAATTTAAAGTTAGATGACATTTGTTCATACCAATTCAACATGGAGAATCTGAAAATACCAATTCCTCAAGGGTACACAACACTAAAATTTGATAAATATAAGGGTAAAGGAGACCCTATAGCCTATTTGATAGAATTCTTTATTGCTTTCCAAATAGTGGATTATAGTGACATTTATTTAATAATATTTATTCTAAGTTTAGTAGGATGGGATTTAAATTGTTTCTTAAAATTACCCAAGAATTATGCATCTAATTTTGATGATCTTTCAGACAAATTTGTGCAACATTTCTCCTACAATATCAAACATGAGATTTCATTGGTAGACTTGACTCAGGCCAAGAAAAAAGTTGGTGAAAGTTATGAAATCTATCAGTAGATATGGAGAGCACTTTCCAGTCACTTCACCCATAGCTTACTAGACAAACAATTGGCCACTATGTTTAAAAAAAAATTACATAGTGAGATATCCTATCATCTAGAACTTTAGTATACACATACCTTCAAATAGATCATTGACAAAGGATTATCGATTTAAAATTACCTTATTAACAAAGGGATTATTAATCTCACCTCATCAAATAAAAATTAAAACTAAAACCAAGGAACATGCCAAATCAATAACCAAAACCAATTCCAAGAACAAGCACTGTCACTAACCCAAGCTAGTAATAATGAAAAGTATAAGCAATTCAACCATAATAAGAATGTTTTCTGAAATGGAGTAATTGAATCACATCATGTACAAATTTTGAAAAAACCATAATTTCAACTAACACTAGAAATGCAACTTACTTCTCATCAATAACCCATTTAGTAAGTGCAACCTTCGTAGATCAACTCAATAAATACAAAAACCATTACCTTTGCAAACCCTTCTTCCAAGAATAAATGATCCTAATAATCAAGTATTTAGTGACTTTGGAGAACCTATTTAATTCATGTTTTATAAGTTAGTTGTATCTAACATGATTATTTGGCTAATTCCAAAGCACTATCCTGGGGGTATTCTTTATCCAGATTGGTATAGAGAGAATGAGTTTTCTAAATACCATCATGTTCATGGACATAATGTATGTAATTATTTGTATATCAAACACCTCATTGAAAATATGTTGGAAAATGGTGCTATTACATTGGATAATAGAGAATCTACATCTAATCATAACCTAAGTATCTACCAAAACCCTTTCCCACAAGATAACAATCATAACCAATAAAAGAAACAAACAACACTAGAAAAAAATTAATAGTAATATCAACATCTATGAAAAAATTCACAATACCAATAAAATAAAATAAAACACAAATTTAATCAAAGGAACCAAGGCCAAAATTATCCCAATATCTAATAGACTTACCATGCACTTGCACATGACTACACTAAAGTTGGAGGTCATATTGTAAGAGGTCATGTTTCTACCATCACCATTAATCTAAAACCAATTTCTAATATAAAATTATTATTTATAAATAATTACAATCAACCCATCTATGATATTCATCGTTTCTTGACCTGGGACCACAAAACCAATTACTAATAGAAAAATATTATTTCTAAACAATTACAATCAACCCATCTATGATATTGATCCTTTCTTGACTTGGGACCACAAATAGGTACACCAGTAACCAAGGATTACTATCTTTAGACCATATATCCATAAATCATCATTGCCTTGGGATGAAAAACAAAAGAACGAACAATTGAGACTTATCCTACCTAGCCTCCTTCCAACATCATTTTGTAGCAACAATAACCCTATATATAATCCTAATTGTGCAATTAAAACACAATGGTCAAATATTACCATTCCCATCCCATAACCCCTACCAACTAATCCATACAACCCACCATCCTAGCTAGACACAAGCCATATTCCAATGTTAAGGAAATGACATTTGACATTGTTGAATAACTTCAAAAGATGCCCACATAAATCTCCATTTTGGATTTTTTGCATATGTCTACTATCCATAAAAACATCTTAACAGAGTTCCTCATCTAATATCAGGTTATAAATGACATAAATCCTAATAAATTCTAAGATTTGGTTAGGCATATAGCACCACACCAATATTTGACCTTCAACCAAAGTGATATGTCATCCCTTGACCCTCTCCATAATAATCCCCTAAACAATAAAGTTTTCATTGTATGGAACAAAGTCACACATGTCCTCATAGATAATGGGTTAGGCATAAATATTATGTCTCTAAATCTCATTAAGAATATCAAATATACAACAATTGATCTATAACTAGAAATAATCACTCTCAAGGCCTATGACAATAAAGAGTGAGAATCACAAGGCACCATAAGATTGCTAGTTATCATTGGGACCTTAACCCATGATACACTTTGCCATGTGTTATACCTAGATCTATATTACAATTTTATTCTAGGAAGACCTTGGATAAATGATATTCATGTAATCCATTTGACATTGCACCAGTGTCTCAAATTCTTTCACTCACGTATGGAGATTACCATGAACAAATATTTTCATTCTTATAAGCATTACAAACATTTAGAGGCTGAGTATGAAAGTTATAATTACCACTTTGGCCTAGATATAGTTCCCAAAAAGGACAAAGGTAAGGAAATACTTGTTTAATTGATATAAGATAATTATATTAATGTAGATAGCCTTGATTCATCATCATATATGTCACCTCTTAAATTGTCTAATCATTTTACCATCTCAGCCAATGGTCCAATAAAGTATTTGGCCCATGACATGTTTCACATTACCAAGATTCCACAAAACCCCAAGTCCTATGGGATACCTACAACCAAGCCACCTTGTATGGAATGGTAATGAAAAGGAAAAGACAAACTCATAGACCAATTCCTATCATTTTCACCCTAGCCATTAGCCAAGAAGAAGAACCACTTACCAATAATGAATTTTGCTTGGACAACAAAAAACTAGGTGATTGACATAAAAATACCAAATATCCCATTCATAACTAGACCATGGAGAATCAAGTATATGATAGATGAGGCCTTAGTCCAAATCAATAAGGAACTCTTGAGCCAATTTCTATAATTTAGTATAAAGGAACCTACAGTCTTAGATTTAAACTACCTAGGGGTGACCCCACATTTATGATTAGTGTTCCAATGCCAATGACTTGTGATGATGATGTTGATAGTGAAGTAGAGTCCAATCACAACATTTATATGACCTTTAAAATACCAACCTATTTGACCCACATGCCATTTGTACCATTACCCTAGTTAACCAACAAAATTTGCTTCCTTTATATTATCCTCAACTTATAGCCTAGGACAAACAAGAATCTATAGTGATTGTAGATAAGTTTGAGAATGATGACATATTTTAAAAATTTTAGGCCTAAGAGACAATGTTCCATTGGGAGACCGTAAATAAGGGTTCTCTATCAAACTATATCCTGAATCCTATTTTGGAGAATGGGTGAACACCTTTAGTCATAAACAAATAAATAAAACATTGAGGTCCTAAGGTAAAAAGCCTCTTTGAATCATTTTTGGACCATGGTAAAAATAAACAGAAATGTAATTCTTCTAGTGAAAACTTGTTTTAAGTGTAATTAGATGGTGGTGTTCACCCTTCCTCAAATGAAGCTCATGAAACTACTAATGATAAACTTGTTTTTGGGTCTGCATTTAGTTATGAAGAACAACATGCCCTTGATTAAATTATACATGAATTTACAATAGTGTTTATAAACTGGCCATACATATCATTGGGATATTTAGATACATATTATGTAGGTGAACTTGAAGACCTAGTCCAAATAGAGGACTTTATAGATATAGGCCAATTCACATCGTTGCCAACAATTCTATAAGATGGCTCAACTCTCCTTGTAGAAGACACTATGAAAATCAACATTAGGACTCAAAATCACCCAAAATGGATAAAATTAGGTACATCCCTCACTAATGAGGAAAGTGAAATATTTATAACCATTTTTAGGGAATTTTTTGACATCTTTGTTTGGGCATATTTAGACATACTAGGTTTTGACCCCACCTTAGTGGTACACCATCTTGTTGTACATCCTGATGCCAAACCTATAAAGTATAATTTACACAAAATTTATCCTCATATTGTTGTATTAGTAAAGAAAGAGTTGGAAAAACTGTTAGAAACATGATGTATTTTAATGATTGACTATTCAGAGTAGATCTTGACCATTGTGCCTATAAATAAAAAGCCAGAAGGAATCAGAATATGTAATAATTTCATGGATATAAACAAATAAATCCAAAATATGAATTTACTCTACCAAAAATTAACATGATAGTGGAAACCATAGTGGGATACAAAAATATTTTACTTATAGATGGATTTTCAAGATACAGCTAGATCCAGATCATGTCAGAAGACCAACACAAAACAAGATTCACTACTCCATGGCAAACATTTTGTTATCAAGTTATGCCATTTGGTCTCAATAATGATGGGACCACATATCAAAGAGACATAACCATGATATTTCATGATATGATGCATGACATTGTTAAAGACTATGTCGATGACATATTAGGTAAATCAAAGACCAATATTTATCATCCAACCACACTGTAAAGAATATTAAAGAGGATTTATGAATATAAGGTCAAAATCAATATTAAGAAGTGTATTTTTGGAGTCACTTTTATAAAATTATTAGGCTTTATCCTTTCTCATCAGGGCATTAAATTTGATCCTACCAAAGTTCAAGCCATTACTAACATGGTACCACCTTTTAATTTAAAGTAGTTTCATAGTTTTTAGGGAAAGATCCAATCTATTAGATGCTTAATTTCTCAATTGGATGATAAATGTGATCCATTTACACACTTATTAAAGAAGGGTGTCACATCTATTTAGGATGAAGAATGATAGAAAGACTTCCAACATTAAAAGGAATGTCTTACTGCTCTTCCTATTTTGTTACCATCTATACTAGGAAAATCATTCGTACTATACCTATCTACAATTGATAAAGACCTAAGGGCACTTCTAGCTCAACATGATGATAATATAAAATAACATGTCATGTACTATTCAAGTTATACATTGGTTTCATATGAACACAACTATACACACATTAAAAAATCTTATTTAGCTATGGTGTTTGTAGCAAAAAAACTATAACATTACATGCTTAACAACAAGACCATAGTTATTTTCAAATTAGATCTGATCAAGTATCTAATATCTAAAATAACTTTATAAGGTTGCATGGATAAATGAATCATGCTTATAAGTTATTTTGAGATAGAATATGTCAATAATAAGGCTATAAAGGGATAATTACTTATAGATAAGGTTTCCTAAATTCCCATTGAAGGTATTAAACATCTCACTTTTCAATTCCTATATGAGTCCATCATGACCATAATTGAAGCACCTCCTAAGGAGTAGTAATGGAAGCTATATTTTTATGGATCATTCACATCACATGGATCAGGGGTAACCCTATTATTTATTACACCATAAGGGGATATTATCCCTAAATCATTTCATATCAACTTTCCTTATAATAAAAACATAACCATATATAAATCACTCATTGCAAGGCTTTTCCAAGTAGTATACTAGAATATTTAGCATCTAATAGTTTATGGTGATTCTCAGTTAATCATCAATTAGGTTATAGACCAATTTTAGACTAAAGATGACAAGTTGGTGCCATACAAGCCTATGATTAACATTCTCAAATAACATATTACCAAGATATAGTTTAAACACATACCTAGGGCTCATATAATATCCACCATTATCTCTTTGATTTGTCACATAGATGAGGCAAAAAAATATAAATTCCTCATTGAAAATATTCTAGTGCCAACTAATGAACCTTCAACCATCATAATGATCTATGATATTATTGGTCCCAAAACTATATGGTATTTATACATCTTTACTTACCTTCATGACCATATCATGCCATTAGACCTATCTCATAAATAACAAAGGATCTTTACCCACCAAACTGCATGATATACCTTACTTGGCCTAACCCTTTACCATTGTAGCTTTGATGTAACTCTACTTCATTATTTAAATTTGATATAAGTAACATTATCATTATAGGAAGTTCATTAAGGAGTATGTGGAACCCACACTAATGGGGTCATCCTATCCAAAAATCTCCTATGTACCAAGTATTATTGGCCAATAATGGATGTAAATGCAATTACGTATGTCAAAAGATGTGATAAATGTCGAAGGCATTTAAATCTGAGTCATACCCTAGCTAAAACAATAAAAATAATGATTAATCCATGGTCATTTTCTACCCAAGGACTCAATCTCATTGGGAAGATTAACTCAACCTCATCTAATGCCTATAAACACATCCTTACCATTACCAAATATTTCACTAAGTGGGTTGAAGCTATACCCCTCAATTACTTAACTAGAAAACAAATTTCCAAAGTTATCTTTAACCATCTCATCCATCTCTATTGTATCCCATCTAAAATTATATCTGATAATGGTAAATCATTTAGGAACAAGGATGTTAACATGCTTTATGTTGAGTACAACATTACTCAACATTTTTCTACCATATATTACCCTTAAGGTAATGGACAAGCAGAAGCATCCAATAAAACCATTGTCAACATCCTCAAAAATATTATCAATGATGATGGTAGTGATTTTCACCTCCAAATTTTTTATGCCCTTTGGGCATACCACACTAATTACCATATGCCAATAGGATACACTCCACATTACCTAGTTTATGGCACTGAGTCCATTATTTTCATCGAAGTCAAGTTACCTTCTTTGCATATCTCATTAAAACATGTCATGGATGATTAATATTATCAATTAGCTCACCTATAAGAGTTAGAATTACTTGATGAAAAATGCATTTCCATTTGCAATAAACTTATATCATACCATAATAGGATCCATGTCAAATATAACCTATGGGTTAAACATAGAGAGTTTGAACTTAGGGATATGGTTCTCAAAGAAAACCAAAAGAACACCATGACTGAGAAGAAGAAGAAAGACAATTTTAAACCCAATTAGATAGGCCATATATCATTAATGAAAACTATGAATCCAAAGCATATAGGCTCACTACACTAGATAAAGATGAACTTGATGAGCCAATGAACATCATACACCTCAAGCATTACATTGGTTGAGAGATATAAAGTATTATCTATGAGGCCCATTTCCATTATACCATATTATGACCATCATTGGACCATACCCTATACCATTATACCATACCTTTCCTATTAACCAATAAATAAATAAAAAATGTTCACATTTACTTTATACATTTTTTGATAGGAATGGCCAATGAGTTTTAGAAAGGGAAGCCTACAACACTTTCCTACCATACTTAATCACACTAATTATGAAAATCATTTTACCCACCATTAGACTTGATATCAGTTGGTATAATTTATATAAATACCTCATCTTACACATTAGGTTATTACTTATCCTAAGGAATTATAACAAACCCATATTTAGTATTGCCTCTACATGATAAAAAATAAAATACTTCTAAAGCATCATCTAATAGACTAAAGAGACACTCTTATAGATTGAGTTATAAGGGAGTGAGAACAAGAACATCTTCCTCAAATCTATCAAAATTGATTTTTCACTAGAAAAGGACATTTTTGAAGAAATTATGAGTTTGAGTAAACAATAAATATGGGAAGATAGAAGTGAGAAAGCCACTAGTGGAAGTTCTTAGTTAGAAGAAGAAATGGAATAATAAATTGTTTCTAATGAATAAATCTAAGAGAAAGGTATTGAAGAATAACTATTACTAGTAAGAATAGATAGAAGAAGAAATAGATGAAGATATTTTTATCAATGAAGAATTCTAAGAGGAAATAAAATAACATTAGATTGAAAATGAGGAAGTTCAAGACAAATCAAAGGAGGAGTTTATAGTAATCAAATAAATAGAACATGCTTTTGTTCCTCATAATCCAAAGGTGAGTGACCATGATAATATTTTAATTTCATATAGTGTGATAGATCTTTTAAAGACTATAATTATGGGTTTGAAGACAAATAAAAGTGGATTAGATACATTATCTAAAGTGGTAGTTGAGGAAGATGAATAATTAGTTGGAACACAAGAACATGCGATAAAGACACAACAACATGCAGTAGATACATAAGAACCTAAATTAATACCTAAAATAAATACCTTTGAGGTAATGACTCATAAAGATTTTGAAACCAATGTAAATAAGCTAATCATATTCATAATTATTGAACTTGTAGCCTTTTTTGCACAAATAGTTATGATTGAAGAACCTAATCAAACTCATGTCAATTATGAGGCATCAAAACATTGTTGAAACCTTTAAGTTGAGTTAGTTTAATTTTTTTAAAGAGATCAAATGAGAATCAATTTATTGATACAATTAAAAATAATTTTAAGTAATGAATAGTTGAAAATGATGAATAATTAAGGAAAAATGAGATAATAATTATTGGTTTTAAGTCTTTAGTTCCTAGGGTTTGTGAGATGTCTATGAAAATGTTACAATGTACACCTCCCAATAAAGTTTATGCTTTATGATTTGAATAATAGTGGATTAAATTTTAGATTGTTTTATTTATTTCATGGGAAAGAGATTCAATAATATTTCCTTTTTATTTATGTAATAAATATCTCAATGGTGAAGAAAAGCATAAGGACTTGGTGTGTGAGTTATACCATCACAATTTGGTGGTAACCAGTAACAAAGAATGGAACTAGTTATATATGTAAAAATTATGGACTACTATTCTTATCTTGGGAATGAGTTAATAAGAGGACAAAAAATGGAGATATATTATGTTAAAAATACTTTTACCCCACTAAATCTCATATCATAATTTTTGTTTGAGAATGAGATAGTCTTATTCAACATTCTAAATTTTATGTTATTATTTAGTATTCTAGGCATAAATTTATTAAAAATATCATTTATCTTTCTAAAAATATTAGTAAATAAGCCATTTATACCTTTAGACTGAGATGGGGATAAAAAAACCATAATTACAACAAAGAAAACCATACTCTATTCTTAATTTTAGAGCTACAAATATAAGAATTGTCATACTTATAAATTATTTAAAACATAATTTGATTATATGGATAGGAATGAAGTTAAATATTATAATATTTTTTTATCCTACCCCATTTTATATTTAAGTATGATAGTTTGATCAACATGAAGAAGATTAAAAATGGGAATTGTTGTAGTAAAGCAAAGGATGCCTTCTAGAATAGGTTATAGGTGATGACACCCCTTGTGACTTTAGAACCATGTGTGCCAATTTAATGTCTATTTATTCTTATTATAGTCCTTCATGATACAAATTTTGGTTTAAAAATATATGTGCAACACTTTAAATTTGAGGGTGTGATGTGCCCTCGAAATGGCCTCACCTAATGTCAAAACCTTTCCTACTTTGTTCCTTTTTGTTATAGTTTCCATTACAAAAGAATCAAAAATATAATTATGTACATATGTGATACATACATACATATAATTATAAATACATACATACATTAATTAATTAATACATACATGTACGTGTGTGTGTATTTACCTGTGTGTTCACAAAAGAAATATTAAGTTTAATATGATATTTCTAAGTTTTATAACATAGCTCAATGGGTTAGTGTTTCTTGGCTAATTATAATGGGAAAACATATTTATTTATTATTTTTAAGTAACATCTATCCATTTTTTTAGATACACTCTTATCCATTGGTTGGTTGGATGTTAGAAACATAGACTTCCCATAATAACTAGGAATAACTCATAGTAATTGGATGAATACACCCATAGCAATAACTATAGGTGAAAATTTTCTAGATCAAAACAAAATTGATAGATTTCAATTATAACCATCTTCACACTCTCCTAATATTATCTAATAAACATAAAATGTGATGATAATATTTTTTAATTGTATTGAGACATTGTTAGCTCATGATTTTATTTATGGATTGTATGATCATATGTTTTTAGCCATCTCAACACCTTATTATCTTATTTTAATTTATGTCATTGTAAAAAATATTAAAGTTGTAAATATAATAAATACATCCTCTTCCTCTATAGGATAAGAGTTGTAGGTGATTAAAAAGTTTAATTTATATTAGCATAAACATATAAGTATATTGAATGAAAGAGCTATTGTAGTATTTTGTACTTTCCTATAAAAATAACTCTATTGTTAAAGATTTTTTTCAATTCAAGTGAAGTGATTTGAGTTGAGGAATTTGTAATTAAGGAAGGGATATGAATCACAAGTCCAACCAAATAGGTCCCACTTGTGAGTATTTTCTATAATAATCCCATCCATTTATTAAAACTATTCTATTTAAATTATGTGTTTACATTCTAATCTATGTGTGTTTATTTCTCTTAGTTTCCATAGTTGATTTTATTATACATAATTATTATTACATGTGTTTGATTGATTATCTTTAGTTTAAGAACATGGAGCTTCCAAAAAAAAATTGATTTGCTGTATGTGTTTTTTGTTCATGAAAGTATGATTACATTATGTCATTTACAATTCTACAACATGTGTTTCCTATACATAAACATTAGCGTCTTAACCTTACAAAGAGCCTAGCATGCACATATAGTCTTCAAACCTTATCAAAGTATACAAACACTGGGTTAAAAATTTAATGAATGAAAATTCTCAATAAATTGAGTGGCTACTCATATGAAGCATATTCTATTAGGTTTTACATAATGATTGGACAGTGTCAAATTTAATTAGATATTTGATTTTTATAGTCAATCAACAACCTTGTCCAATGGACTTTCAATTGAGAATATTGTTAAAAATTTACATGCCAAGATGTTATAGTTAGAGCAAGTTTCATCTATAGTTAGTCATTCAAATGATTCACATGCATTTCTTCATAATTATCCCTTGAAATAAAATAAATTATCATTTATTGACATGTTTTTTAACTCCTAAGCTCCCATTATATGAAGGTACTTGTGATCCATAAAAAAAAAAAACCTTAGATCATTCCATGAATTGCACTTGGATTATGCAAAAAATGAAAAATTATTAACCAAGTTATTTCCAAAAAGTCTCAAAGAATATTATTTGTGATATTTCCATGACCTCCACCTCTAATCTATGAGATCATTCAACCCTTTGGCTGATTAATTAAAAATGAATTTACATACCAACATCAATTAAAAGCTATCTTAGGCTTAGATTACCAAGATTACGTAATAACCCAATGAGCCTATCCATGTTTATATATTTTTTCTATAAGATAATGCATTCCAAGATGAAAAATCCTATACCTGATATTAAATTGTAAAACATGTTTAGACATAGTTTTCTTACCCATTTACATGAATCTATCATGTTTAAGGGGTTTAAATCTTTTGACCATTTATGCATTACAATCAAAGAGTGTGAAATTAGCTTCCTTACTATGAAAAAAAATTAATGTCTCTAATCCTTCAAGTGAAAAGTTTCAATATAAGAAATATTATAAGTGAAAAGAGAATAATACTAAATATAATGCATTAATTTAACCTTCTTATGTTTTAAAATGAAAATCCTATGTTTAGATTAAAGGGATGAGATACCTAAATTAGTTAAATAAATATCCAACAATTAAGTACTAATTTGTTATGACCTTTGAACTTGTTTTAATTTTTAAAAAATAGAAATAAATATGGATACATAGAGACTTCTCTAAAAACTAAATATCACAAATGATCTAGGTTTTGAAATTTGAGATCTAGCTAATTATCTATGTCATCAACATGATTTTGGTATTCATCTACTCACTAAATAGTAGTGCCTAGTATGGATAGTATCACCATATGTGCTTAATGTCCTCAATGTGGTGCTAATGTCTCCTTTTCAATATTTTTCTTATTTTTTGGGAGCACATGTGCCTGTGTTTGTATGTCTTGTTACTACGTGACCAAAACTTGGAGCTTTATGTTGTGCCTATAAAAAATGATTTAGTGTACATACCCTAGTCCTTGAAAGTATGGCATGAGTAATAATTATATGTGTATTAGTAGGATGGACTGGACATCCTCAACACCATGTTTTTTTAGATATTTTTTAATATACCAATACTCTTTAAAGAGGGATAAAACTCAATGTAATTCTCCCACCTAGTGTTTGATGCAAATACAAGTGAATGCTATAATGAGAGTGGCCTTAGATTCCTTGAATGTGATTGATATTTGAAATGTTTGAAAAATAGAATTAGGACCAATATAGATGGTAGTATGAAAAATTAGGGTATAATAAGGATCAAATACCTTGAGTTTACTCAACTTTGTATTTGGTTTGAATATATTTTACATCTATTTTCCATCTCATGAATAGAGGTGAATTAGACTTGTAATTATAGGGTTCTATTGCTTATGTGGATAATAAAATGAGATTAAGCCAACCTCAGGAGGGGCACACATTTTAAAAACTATCTGTTGGGAAGATATAAGGATAAGTATAGTAGCACCTAGTAGGGGAAACTAATGTCATGTGTTTGTAGTGTCCCAAATGTGGTGTTGATGTCCTCATTTTAAATACTAATAAATTTGGATTGGGGTTTGAGATGATAGTTCTAGGATTATGTTTTGATAGGTTATATGTGATTAAGATTTAATGAATGACTAAAAAAGTAAGTCTAATGCTCAAGGATGGGTATATGGATAGCTTATGGATAGGTTAAAGCAAACACTAATCTTAACATCCAATTACCACTTTAAGGTGATTACATTTGCTCCCCTCTTATGTTAGTAATGCAACAGAGCAAAAGGACTAGTATAAAGGGAAAAGAAGTGTTCCTCAATTTACCTTAGAACTAAATCCCATGTATCTCAGTTTGAATATGTAAATATAAGTTTACACATGTGAAACATGATCCAAGTCAATGTCCTATAATGAAACATGCAAAAATTAGTCCTTACTTAAGAGAAAATCAAAAGAAAAAGACTATGTTGAATAAATGTTACTAAGTATAGCTAAGTAAAGAAAGAGGAAAGGAAGGAATATAACTCATTGGGCATATAAACCAATTTATGAAATTGGTGACAACTTTTATGTGTGATTGTGAATAATGATCATATAATTTGATAACTTAAATTTAGTTGATGTCTTGTTCAATCATCACATGGGTGGCTCAATAATTCAATCTACTTTTGACTTCATTAAATCCCACCCCTGCTCGATGGATCTTAATCTCTATGAATAAATTAGATAAGATTGTAAGTGTGTCTAATCATCTCATCTAAGTGTCTAAAAAACTCAAGTAGGCCATGAATCCATCATTTCCCCCTATGTGAAGTAGATGCATCTATAAATATACTACCCAAAGTGATGAAATAATATAAGTAAATCTAACTATGTATTTGGCTCTATGACCACTTGGGTATATTGCACAACTCTAGGCTAGTTGGGAATGCCAACCACTATATATGGAGTAAGCCATAAATCTGGTGACAAACGTAAATGTGATAGAAAGTGTATACAATGTATAAAATGACATGGATATTTTCATTCCATCCAATCAACATGTATGAAACTGAGTATATGGAAACTATGTACCACACACATGCCCCCAATCTAGTATCTAAGTATACTGAGTCTAAATCAATTATGTAATAGCTAAAAGTATGTAATTGTATTGAATGTGGTAGTGATAATGCCATGCTTAATTCTAATAAATCTAAGTAACTAGTATGAATTTGAGATCAAATGAATGCATCTGAACTAAATCTAAACATAACTACCAAACCTATGACTATATCTATGTAAATCTTTATTGTACCAAGTGTTCTTATCTAAATGATCTAAACTATCCTAAATCTAGGTCTACTAGATAATAACACCTTATAATGGAAATTAGCTCCCTATAGTGGATAGTATCACCTTATGGTGCTAGTGTCCCAATATGGGTACTAATGATTACTTAGTCTAATTTTTAAGTGATCTAGACTGAATTCTAAATCTCTATTATATTCTATGTCTACCCTGAGTCTGATATCTATAACTAAGCTTATGTGGTGAAATGTATATGTGAATAACAAAATAGGATCCTAATCTCTCTAACAAACCCCTGTGAATTCCCCCTCTTTTGAGGGTAGTTATGAAATACATGTAAGAATTACCATATAAAGAAGTAGCTCTGTAAAATGTTTTAGCTAGAGCATGTGCATGATATTTCAATATAATGTAAAAGCATGACTTCATAATGTAAAGGATCTAAGCATAAGTATGTAATGTAATATGTATGTTGTAATCTATCATTTGCACAAGGGTTTAAAGATAAATGTAATCAATGTATAATAGTAAAATTTAAGTAATTACCTAGGGTGATGGGGAATGATGTCTATCAAGGGTCCTAAGTAGGAAGGGTAGATGCATGAGATATCTCATGGCATAAAAAACTGGTGTGTGTGTGTGTGTGTGTGTACGTGCATGCATGCATGCATGTTTGTGTGTGTGTGTGTGTGGCATGGTTGCGTGCGTGCGTGTGTGTGCATGTGCGTGTGTGCACGCGCACGCATGTGCGCACATGTGTGTGTGTGTGTGTGTGTGTGTGTGTGTGTGTGTGTGTGTGTGTGTGTGTGTGTGTGTGTGTGTGTGTGTGTGTGTGTGTGTGTGTGTGTGTGTGTGTGTGTGTGTGTGTGTGTGTGTGTGTGTCTAATAATCAAATATAAGTGTCATGGTGTAGATGCATACAAGGAAGCAAACATATAAGAATATGATGAGCACAAAGGATAGGCCAAGAGGCCATAATACAAGGGAAATGGACACATGGCACTAAATTTTAAATTAAGACATTAAAGGACATGTTAAAATGTCCTGATACACAAAGAATAAGAAAATTGGCATAGAGCCACATAGAATGACATGTTCAAATGTTTTAATATAGAAGTAATAAATCAAACACAAAGGATATGGGAACATGTCTAAGGCATATAAATAGAGAAGTGGAATAGAATAAATATAATAATGGCATATTCAAATTCCATCGAAGATGGAAGTAGCATAACAAACATAATCAAGTCTAATTTAGGAACTAGAAATGAAATCATGTATAACTATGTAATACAAATCTATGTAGATGCTAAAATGCATATATACTAAGTCTAACTAGTGATAGTCACCAAAAAATATGATTAGTGAGGATCAATGATTAATATAAAGATAAATTGATTAATAATTAGAATTTATAGAATGTATAAATAAAAATTGGTTATGGTAAATATGTATGAGATTCCCCCAAGTGGGTGGATGTATCAAATGTATAAAATTGGATCAAAGTAAATTCTCCTAATGGGTAGATGATAAATTATTTGGATCAGTGCAGTGGACTATAATCCTATCTATAATTTATAAGAACTTGAGAAGAATAAGTGAAGCATATGTGTATGATAAAATTGACTATACTAGGATAGCTATCAATATGTAATATCTAGAAAGTAGTAGAAATATAAACATAAAAATGCATACAATTTGTAAAATTTTGTGTTTTTTAAATATTTGAATGTTTTTTTAATTTTGATATGTTATATTTTTTTATGTTTTTTGAGTATAATCCATGTAAAATAAAATGAAAGTAAACTATGTACAAGGAACAAGAGAGAGAAGGAAGTATGTATAGGGGTAGGAACCATACTAAGTAATGAGTCTCATGGGAGACTCACTATCACTATGACTTGTGTCAAATATGGGAATTATGATTGTGTGTATTATGTGAAAGGGGAACTATGATCCCATGATCTATTGTATTGTATAATCTAAATCTAAAACTACCTGAGTAGTGATGATATGATGTTGTGGCATTGACTGTGATGCCCTATGAGATATAGAGGTCTTAGGGACCCATTTTGTAGATGTAGAAGCTATAAGTGATGGAGCTGACCTATGTTGAGAACCCATATAACCCAATAAAATTTATCTCTATGTAAACTAAGTAGATGAAGGTCCTCTAGAATCTATGATGTAATGGTCTCTCTAATAGCGATCTCTAAGGGAGATAATGCATGCATGTAGATACCTTAGAAGTAGACCTAGCCTATTTTGAGGAATATATTAAATATTGTGATGTATTACTAATATTTTTACTCTCTATTATAACTAATAACTTCCTATATCTGGTAGTGGTGATAGAACTATAACTGGTGTTTGTGCTAGAATTATAGCTACAAATTATGATAGAATTACCTATGAGATGGGAATAGGATATTGATATAAGACACCCTCAATCTTAACCACCTATTTAACATGTACATACTTAAGGTATTAGTGTAATATATATGGGATGTCATAGTTCTATTGTACCTACCCAATAATATATTAAATGCACCTAAACTAGGTACTCTAAAAAAATGAGTGGCTATGTATGCTAGTCTAACCTATAATGAAATAACAATATCCCTAATGGATCTCTAAATGTGGCAAATGAAACCATTAATGAATATATCCATAGGTAATATATCCCAATATGTGTATCCTAAGTGTTATAAAATTGTCATGGAGCATATGCTTATGCTTGACCCATTATCAACCACAATATTGTGAATAGTATAGTGGTTTGTATATGATCATATGAATAAATCATGTAAATACATGTTATCTTTAAAAATACTCTACTCTTAAAATTTTATAAGTGGTCTAGGTGGCACTATAGTGTGATACATGACAATAATGTTATGCAAGGGATGTGTCTCTTCTATAACTATGTTATAGGAAGTTGGTGGTGGATGAGCCTAATATATATAATGAACACTTAATGTGCCCCCTTCCTCATTAGTTGTATGCTTTGGAAAAGTATATGAAAGTATCTTAAGTTCCTTTTCCTTTCTTTCCTATTTTGGTGCCTTTATAGGTATGCCCATATCAATAATGTTGGCCTTAATGAGATCTTGTATCTTATGTTTCAGGATAATGCATCTATTTGTAATGTGTCCTAGTGCCCTATGATACTCATTTAATTAATTTGAATCATAAATATTTTGGAATAGGTTTTTTCATATCAACCTCTTTAATGGGAGGGAGAGATATGACATTACATTCCAATAGTTTTTGTAGAACACATGCTAGTGACTATGGTAGATTCGTGAAGACTCTATGTTGAGGAGCTAATAAAAATAGTATGGGAGAAGGATATGAAGCTAAGTTAACTATGGTATTTTTATCACTTTTATTTTATGTGGCCCTAACCTTGTGTGAAGGTTTCTTTGTACTCTTAATAGTTTAATCCAATCCATTTATATACTTGAGTTTGCCCATTGCTAAGAGGTTAACCTCTCTTTCCTTGAATGTGTGGCATATATCAATAAATGTGGTGATATTCTTAAATAATATAAATTCATGAAATGATGGTAATAAATTTTTTAAAATATATCCTAAAGCTCTCTGTCTACCATGGGGCTAGTCAATTTTGATAGTATTATCTTATATCATAAGACATAATTGGTGATAGGCTCATTGATTTTTTTTCAATTATGCCACTTATGCATATGATATCATATCACTGATGTTGATAGATAAGTTTCCTAGGAACATATTCACTAAAGGATTAAATTTCATGATAGATTGATTTGGAAAATCATAGAACCATTGTAGGGTATAATCCTTGAGATTATGTGGAAATAACTTCGTAAGAAGCTAATTATTGGATCTATGGCTAACCAAGGGATAAGTTAACTCAAGTGACACTCTCAACATCTAATTACCACTTTTAGGTGATTATAGGTACATAAAATAGTTAATAGAGTGGCATAACATGATATAGATGCCTAGTGAGCTCTTCTTTGACTCCTTTTAACATCATAATGTGAAAAAATACAAGAGTAATCTAAAAGTATACATGGCTTATACTATGCCTAATTTTAATAAACATTGTATGAATATTATATCTTCCCAATGTATAGTGTCTAAAGCAACTATTTTGGATCAAATTAACATCATGAAGGATTATTTAGAGCAAATATATCTAAGGATCACACCACTTGAAAATAAAATTATAGATAGCATGAATTCTGGGCATACTAATGTTAATTACATATTTGTTTCTCCACTCACTTCATCTCGAATGTGGGTCAAAAAATAAGAAAAATCTACAATTAATGGGTCAGATGCTTCTCATAATGCCAATATGTCTTCAACTAAAATTATAAGGTAAAATATTCATAATGAGATGATCATGCTACCTCCTCCACATCCTACATGAAAATCCAAATATTATTATGATTATCATAGAGTAAATGTACATCATATATATAGTTGTTAGACCTTAAAAAATAAGATACAAAAGATGGATAAATAAGAAAGTGAACCTAATAAGCAATTTCTTGAAAATGAAATTTAAAAGTAATATGTTCCCAAAAAGACAAATAATACAAACATGACTTCTAAGGATTCAAACACTATATCTACTAAATGCATTGATAATAATGAAAGAGGGAAATACTTGAAAATCTATAGTACATCTTCTATTCAAGAGTCAAAAGAGAAAACCATTTCCTTGATTGGCACTCAAGTGGTGATACCAAATAGTTTTTCAATATTAAATATAATGTAAGGCCTTGATAATGATGAACATGTAATATAGAAACATTATCAATAAAACTCAATTCCAAAACATAGCATAGTTGGTTCTACATATACTAATATAAATACACAGGATTATGGGAATGACATGTCCATGTCATAATCCTAAGATGATGACTACATGGATGATCCCAATGTTTTATCAAAAGTGGGGATTAGGGAGAATAAATCTAATCCAGTTTAGATAAATAATTGAGTAAAATATATTGAAAGTAAATAAGCATTCACACACATATATTTGTAAACATATGAATAATTAGGGTTTTAATCAAAAGAGAGAAGGGGAGAATGAACACTTATCTATTTTATGAATATACATAGGCTTGTAGGTGACAGTTATTTTACTATGATAGAAACTAAATGTTTAATGATCTACATGGATGAATATTTGAATAATTTGGACATCCATATATTCAGAAAATAAAAAATTTCACCTTTGTCTAGATGGAGTGGTATTATCTACATTGGCTATGGAATAAATATATAAATTAGAAAACTATGTGACATTACTTTTGTTATGTAACTAGGGATATGATATATTAATGTATATGTGTTAATAGATATGTTGACACATAACACAAATCATCCTTAATTAGTTATATGGGTCTAATATATTAGGATAAATTAGTAACTTGTGAAATTAATGCATTGGGTAATGGTTGGCCTACATTGGGATTAGAAGGTTACCCATCCTTTGTTAGTTAATTATAGGTATATATAAATGAGGTGAGTATTCTTTTAAATCAATCAAAGTGTTTATTATTCTATTGTAAGAGGATATTGGAGGTTGTCCCTTCAAAGAGACATTGTGGAATTTTTCCTTCCTAAAGGAGTATTGTATGGTATTGCCCTACCTTAAGGGTAATTATTCTATCTCTACATCAATTGAGTATTTGGACATCTTGTCCCACCTATATATATTTTTTGATGTTGATTTACATTATATTATACATATTTCAAATTATTATAATTATGGATCATAATAAGTGGTATTAGAGCTTCAATTTGAGTAATTTATGTGGGTTGAAACCCTAGTTTTATGTAATCATTAATATATTACAATTAGTTCCAAATTTTTGCACAATGTTTTTATTGGAGATGGTGAATATTTTAAGGAAGTCATAGTAATAAATTCAAGGTTTAATGATTAGTTTTGAGGGATTTATTAGTATTTTATGGTTTTTAATAATTTCATCATATATACCAAAATATAAGGATTTTTTCTATTAAATTATTACTGGTAATTTATCAAGATTTAATAGAAAAATAATCAAAATTTCAAAAAAAAATTAAATGTTTTGAGTGATTTATTACAAATTTATGATTTTTCACAAATTCACTCTACAGATTGAAAATTTTGGAATTTTTCAATAATTTTTACTAAATTTCTACTCTCATACAAAGAAACTACAGTCAAAATTTGGAACTATTTTGATCAATTTTGCATGAGTTATGAAATTTTAGGGGTTTTTCATTAGCCCTAGTTTTATTTTTCTATTTTATAAACATGGGTCAAATAGATTACAAATAGTGGAAA
Source organism: Torreya grandis (assembly GCA_037957365.1). Classification (NCBI taxonomy): domain Eukaryota; kingdom Viridiplantae; phylum Streptophyta; class Pinopsida; order Cupressales; family Taxaceae; genus Torreya; species Torreya grandis. The sequence continues at coordinate 249,214 of JARHVA010007031.1, forward strand.
AATATTATGGAAGTGTTAAAAAATGAAAAATATTTTAAAAAAAGTATGCTAGAAATAAACTATTGTGATTTTCAAATAAACTATTCTATGTTGGAAATTATTACTTTTAGACCCATGTTTTGCCATTTCTAATGTAGAATTTGCATGTTATGTTTGTTTTAGGAGGATATTCATTGCAAATATTTATGACAGGGTTAGATGATGGAGACTATTCATCCATTACCATTGTATGATTATTAGAGGACTATTATCAAAAAATCAAGTCTTAGTTATATGGGATGGTTATATATGACACCTTATAATGTACACATGATGACCACAATAACTAAGAAGTGGGATTTTGATACTTAAAATTTTTAGTTTCCTACCATGGAGATAATAGTGACACTTGAGGATGTGTGGTGGATTATTAGATTGTTATTTACTAGGAATAAAACTATACTTCAGGGTGTTACAGGGATAGGCCCCAAAAATATCTCCCATAAGTACTTGACTGGGATACCCATGGATGTTATTAATGTATTAAAGATTCAAACATAGTGTTATATGATATTTTTCTATCTAGAATTCCACATCTAAAAATGTTCAAGATATTTTTTTGACATTATTTATAGCTATACATGGAGGTGTTTTTATTTATAATAAGATGCATATCATTATTTAAGATATTAAAGAGAATAGTTTGATTTATTCTTAGGGTCATGATATGTTGGCAAATTTGTATAATGATTTATATAGATTTATTCATGAGGATTTTTATGAAATGATTGGCTATGATAATATTTTACATTATTGGTCTCATAGGCACATTGTTGTGACTCAAACTATTGAGATACCTCGTGTTGATTGGGCACATAATTAGATATACGTAAAAATATGGGTTAGTAAGGGATAAATGTAAGATAGGATCACCATGAGATCTTATATATTAAAGGATGAGTTGAATTTAGAGTCAATTATATGGAGGCCACATAGAGGATTTTTTGGGTGTCCCTAGGATGACACATAGTTGTGTTAGATCTAGGTTAGTTTTAATATCATGATAGGTGGTCCAATGTTTATGATTAGTTTCACTATGAGAACATTACTTGGAAATATGATATTTAATAATATGTGCCACCAACATTATGGGTATGGGAAAAAATTTATGGGCATATATTTTTAGAGTTTTAGTTAGGTTGGGAGATAACGGTAGACCATCTAAGGAGATATACTTCTATACATATAGATGTGAGGGGTCTAGTGGTAGATATATAGGCCATTGATGATTTAGGTGTATGGATGGATAATTTACATGATTAGTTGATGGAGGAACATTATAAAAATAGGAATTTTTGTAACATTTATCAAAAAAATTCTAAGTTTTCACACTATAAATTTTGATTGGTTTTCAATTCCTTGCATTAAAACACTGCTATATGCTGGTCTAAATTTATGTATTGGTTTCTAATATTATTGAATTAGTGATATCATTTATGTCTCATAAATGGTTTTGAATATACATTTATAGACACATTATGAGTGACCAATGGTTCCTTAATAGAAATGTCCTAAGATAACTCCATCATGGTAGAATGTGATCTAGTATAATGAGGATATAAATACTACTCGATATTTCCTCTAAGTGCATAAAAATAATTATCTTAATGAGTATAATTTGATGATATTTACAATAATTCTTGTCTTTGATTTTTTATAATTGATGCAGTGGATGATAATTATTGGTATGAAGTGTAATCATTCTCTTATCCAATAATTTCTTAAGAATCTCATGAGGCCTAGCTTTGAATGAATCAAATTGAATGGGTTGATTTTTACCATAGGGTGTTCTATTCAATGTAAGAGTAATCTAAAAATTTATTATTTCCCTTTATGTAGTATTTTAACCTATGGTTTATGGGGAAGCTTTACTTTGTGACTAATTGGATCCAATTACTAAAAAAGGTTAGATGAATATGGTGGTAGAAAATAGATATCAATAAATATCTTTTTTTTGTTTGAACAAGTCCCACTTTCTCCTCTAATGTAATAGTCTCAGAATAGATAGTTTATAATGAATTATACATTTGATACAATAATTTTTATTTAAGAGGAATATTGAGACCCCTACAAAATATGTACTATGTCTCCAAATTAGTTGGTTGATAAATTAATTATCACATGTATGTCATAAAATATAATTTGTAATAAAAAATTAGTTATAAATTTCATTGATGTAGGGATGGTAATATCTCATAAGTAACTCTATGTTTCTTATTATATATAAAGTGCATACAAAATACTTTTTATAACTCATCATATGTGTACAAAAACCCAAAATAAATAGAATTATGAATCCAATTAAATGAATCATTTTATAAGATCTTCAAAAATAATTGTAATAAAATCTAACTACCAATGTAACTATTCATATATTTTTAACAATATTTTATATTTAAATAAGGATAACCATTTCCATTGAACTTGTATATGTGGGTATCTTAAAACTATGTGATAATGGTGCATAAAATATATTGCACACTATATGGTTACCATATGTAGAATTAAAATCAACCCAAGAGTCATATGCATTAATTTCCCATGTAAGTTTACACACATTATGTTGTGAATCACCAATGACATACATTATAGAAATAACCTCTTTTGAAGACATATTAAGATCATCAAGAGAGTCATTTAATAATAAAATGTTAGTATTAATTTTAATGATTGGTATGCTATTTTGTATAGGAGAAGAAGGCTTAGGAATGGATCTTTATTGGTGAATAGTAAGCTTAGGGAATTTATTGGTATTTAATATATCATTATTTTGCAAAGGAATATTACATTATACTAAAAAATAAGAAATAGTACAATTATTCTCATCGCTAGAGTCAAAATGTTCACTTGTTTTATTTTTTAAAAGAGGATTAGGATCATCATGTTTTATAATAAAACTATTATTAAGTAAACCACCAGTTGATTTATCATGTAACATACAATCATGATCAACATGAGAGGATGGTAAATAATAATCTATACTAGTGTTAGTGGAATTTTTTTTCCTCTTCACTATACACACAATAATCATTATCATTCCAATTTTCATCATGATAAATATCTTTTTCACTTTTGAAATCAACATTTTAAATAACAACACTTTCCATTTCACAATAAGAGGGTGTAATAAGTAAATTTGTACTTTCTACTTTTCTTAAAGTATCATCACATGTAAAAGGAATGAAAATTTTATTTATATCATCAACATTGGAAATTGAAATATTCTCATTTTCACAAAGAGAAAAGAAAGGAAAGGCATTTACATTTTATACCTTGTCTAAAGTATCATAATATTTAAAATGAATATTATTTGCATTTCCATCATGGGTATTTGAAATATAAAAAATTTCATTGTTACATGAAGATAGTATAAGAGATGCATTTATGTTTTATTCTTTATTCATATCATTATCATATGTAAAAAGAACATTACTATAACTAGAACACAAATCTTGAGGTAGTTAATTCTCATTTACATTATGAAATGTAATCCTAGTTTATTTGATTTATATTATGAAATGTTGAAAATATACATAGATTTTTTTTTTGATAACCTAAGATTATTATAAAATAATGCATAACCAATGAGAGGTTCCTTCAAAATTGTATTATTAATTTCTTTCACATGGTTTTAAAGAGAAATAATAAAAGAGGTCAAAAAATAAAATTCATAGACATTACTATATTTACACACTAGTCATAATTTTAATAATAGTATTAATTATCATCATGATACATATAATAATTATTATCATTATACATATAATCATTCTCTTTATTGGTATCTAACATGCAATCTTGATAGTTAGTCCATTGTTTTTTATAATTATAAGGAATTCTTAAGAATTCATCAAAATGATGAAGAGGAAGATATAATTTATAATCCATTTAAATTTTTCCAAAGACTAAAATGAGAAAAATAGGATAAAGACACAAAAATGTTAGAAAACAATCTAACATGAGAAGGAAATCAAATTTTCATTTGAAACCCTAGGTCAAAATTTTAAAAGGGAACCTAGAGAGAATTAGGGTTTTAAAATGTTCAACAAATTAAGTGGGTTCACCAATATGTTTTATCAAAATTAATTATTAGGTGGAATAAATATAATATAATTTAGATAAACAACTAAGTAAAATATATTTAAAGTAAATAAGTATTCACACACATCTATTTGCAAACATATGAATAATTATGGTTTTGATCAACATAGATAAGAGGAGAATGAACACTTATATGTATTTTTAATAGACATGCATGTAGGAGATTTTGATTATGATATTAATTAGATGATTTGTGATATATAGGGTGAATATCTAACTAATTTTGATATGGTATAAGGATTTGGATAATAAAGACCTATGATTTTATCCATATGGGGTGGTCTTGTTTGTGTTGATTGTGGAATAAATCTATAAACTATAAAAATATCATACACCACATATATATAATTTTTATCCTATTGAATACATATGATAATACATTACAACCTATTATTTTGATTTCTTTCCTTCCAAAATCCTAGAAAGGTATTGCATATGGACAATGAAACATAAAATGGTGACAATAAGTAAGGGAAGTACCTAATATGGCCTAAAAAATAACTATGTAATTGAGTACTACCTATTAGTCCCAAAATGGGACCCCGAGTCTATGCAATTTTTCCTCTACTATGTGTGTAACTAGATTATTTGTAATATGATCTAAATTCACTTTTCGTAAGTCCTCATATTGGTCCAAACATGAAATCTAGATGTAAAAATATAAACTTTAGATATATAAAATGTAGATACTAATATTAATGTGTTATTATTATTTTTAATTGTGCTTTGTTAGGTGGATAAGTGTTAGATGTAAAATGCCTCTTAGGACTCTCTCTCTCTCTCTCTCTCTCTCTCTCTCTCTATATATATATATATATATATATATATATATATATATATATATATATATATATATATAGACACACACACACATACATACTCATAATTATAATTTTCAATATTTACTTACATGAAAACCAACTCAAAGGGAATAAAATAGTAATAAAATGAGGCCCAAAAATGCCCCAAAACTAGGACCAAAATAGATGTTAGGATAATAATGTGACTTATAAAAAATCACATAGAGTGTGATAATCTAAAAGGAGAAATTTTATCTAAAATCAAGATGATAAGATGAAAATAAGTATAGGAATAGGGATCCATGTGAAACATATGAGAATATAACAAATACATAATAATTTTAAAATAAAATGAAAAAAAATAGGGAAAGAGATCAAAAGGAAAAAGACATGAATAAAATAAGGTGCAACAATAGAGTCTTAAGTCAACATTAAGAATATTTAAATGTAAATTCATGCAAAGACATAATAATTCTATTTTTATTGACTAAATTTTGGTTTATATACTTTATTAAAATAATCCCAAGGAATGATACACTAGTGATGAATATAATGAAAATGAGATCATTGGTATTTTGCATAATGATACAGTATCAGATTTAAGTGATAATGGATAAGAATGGTAATTGAGAGATACATGACCTATATATAGGCATCCCATCAATGATATATTTTATTTTTAGAGTCAAAATCCATTTTAAATATATTCTTAAGGTTTACTTTATTTTATACATGTAAAAAATATTTTAAAAATATAAAAAAAATGAAAAGTAAAGAAAATACAAAAACTTTCAAAATATTCAAAAAATAAAACTTCAAGACCTGAGCATGACATGATTAATAGATTAAACTATTTACATATGTTATTTATCATATGTTTGGTATATGTAATATTTTATATTTTATTTTATGATTATGTAGAACTTTACTCTTGTACATTTGGCAAACTCAGACCTTGGCTATTCTTCTACACTTGACAGTAGCATTGACATTACTATCCTACCTAGATGCAAGTGTTAAGTGCCTTAAAGTCATAAAATTTGAAAATAAAATGTATTCCAATGGTTTTAAAAATTTATTTAATGTAATTTATCTCTAGATATGATTGGTATAAATATAATATCAACCCTCATTCATTCCTCACTTAGAAATTAAACCAAGAGACCAAGGAACTTATAAAAAGAACGATATCAAACATTAAATTGATTAAAATCTTTAATATTTATACACCATTCATATCTAAAACACATATAAATGTCTGAAGTACTAAAGGAGTAGCCATAGGTTTTTATTTGCCTAGTTATAAACTAGGTCACTATTGTACTTGATTTACACACATTGCTTGATTCACACACAAGACAACACATAAGGGAGAACTAAATGAGTGTGGGACCCTCTTATATAGTGTTGTATATATGGGTAGTGCATTTTTATAGTGGGAACATTATGGGTACATGACACTGTGTGCCCATTAACCTATTTTTCCCCAAATTCACATTGAAGATGGAAAGCTAAGGTTTTATCATATTACTAGGAATGACAATCCATGATTGAGATATAAATACAAAAAAATTAAATTAAATACAAATATATAAGTATTTAAGTGGTCACATCTTATTTTAAATAATATTTTGTATAGGACACTAGCATCTAACTTAAATAGTAATGTTGATACAACCATCCTAAGATGACATAATTATTGGGAGAGATAGAGACACCAAATACATAATCTAAAATATTTCAAAACTATATTCCCATGTTTTTTATCCTATACTAGATCCATCTATATATGCATTAGCATCAAATCCAACTAAGTACCTTATTTTATGTCATTTCTATATTTAGTATAGTTGTAATTTCCATTTATATCTTATCTTTGTTTAATAATTTAGTATATAGTACATCTGAGTTTAAAATTTCATTAGCATAGTATAGATTTTATACTCACCCTTGTACCCTATCATTTCTATATCTTTAACCCTATCTACCCAAGCATAATACTTATCCCAATTATGATTAAACATTTGGTGAACTTGATCTATGTGAATGCAAATTTTTTTATTCTTAGGGTTTTAAACCAATTAGGTTTTTATATTTATGTACTTTTTAATTTTTTATTGTATACTATTTTGCATATAACCTATTCATAACCCTAGATTGGGTTTTATGTCTATTGAACATATTTTTCTTCCCCTCAACCCATCCAAGATGTCTCAAACCAATAAGGGATCCCATACCTTGGATCATGATGATACCCATGTTAAAAGTGAAAACAAAATCTGAAAAAGTTATGATAGAAGAATATTTTAATAATGAAAAACAAAAAAAATTAGAAAGCAGACTATGATCAAGTGCATGCAATTATAATGTTTCATGAGCCCATTCAATAAAAACCTTGAATATCTTGATAAAATTTTAAAAGCTATACTTGAATATAAAACTTCAAAAACTTTAGTGGATACATCACTCCACTTGAACACACTACAACTCAATATGTATAAAGGGGGCATGAATTATGTGTTTCAAACTTTGTTCCCTAAAACTACTATTGATACATCTACTATGAACTTAGCTATTTTTTAACAAAAATATTAGTTTCAATGCCTATTACTACTCAAAATAGGTTTTCATCCCCTTTGATGACTACTCAATTAGTTAATCTAAATCCCAATGGGTCTATAGTTCAAACACTCCTTGAAGTCATAAGGACCTTGGAGGACAAGGTTAAAAAATTTGAAAAAAAGGCTTCAAAGTCTTCACATGTTATAGATTTTCAAGATGTGTTGCATAATCCTCTTGTACTATAGATATATTTACACCATTTCCTAATTGGTTTTGTTGCACCTAATTTCACACTCTATGACGGATAGGGTGATCCATAGTAGCATCTTCTAACCTTCCATGTGGCATGCCTTGAATACATCTCTAATGATAAAATTTTGACCAAATTATTTCCAAGGAGCCTCAAGGACTATGCTTTTTGGTAGTTTTATGACTTACCTCTCCAATCTATGAAAATATTCAAATATCTTGTAGATTAGTATTTGGCATACTTTTATAATAACATTGCTAAAATGGTTCATTATTCTCAAATCACAAAGATCAAACAAGGAACCAATGAATTGATTAACGAATATGTCTTAAGGTATAATACAATGCTATCAAAAATGACCAATCCTATGCTAAAAAAGAGTTATAGGCTATTCAAGTATTGTTTTCTTTATCCTTTACATGATTCCATTATTTTCAATAAGTTTCAATCATTTAATGACTTATGCCATGTTGTATGAGACCATGAAATGAATCTTATTTCATTGAATAAGCTCAAATATGCAACAAACACACTAGTTACATCCACATCTAGTATAAAATTTATAATCAAACTAAGTTAAAAGGTAAAACCTCTTGAGCCTAAAAAGGAAACAACCACCATTATTAACATAATTTCATAATAATCTAATTAACTTGTCCTATCTGATACACAAAGGAGATAGTTTTCATGTTTACTTGATCCTCCTTCTTCATTACTCATTTGGTTTCAAGAGTGTTATATCTCTCCATCCTATAGAGGTTGATATAAATAAACTTATATCCAAAGGATATGATGCAAATGCTTATTTTGATTATCACCAAGGCCCTAGGCATTCTAAAAACATATGTTCTACCTTAAATCATAATATCCAGGACCTCATCTATGACTAATAGATTAGATTTGATGATCCTATAAAGGATTTAGGTTTACAACCTAGTGATCACCATAAGCATAAAATATTTAAAAATATTTTGTAAGAATATTCTAAGAAGGAATCCAACATACAAATGGCATATAGTTCACATCATCCTCCATCATATTATAGGCACCCACTAGATGGGGTTATTTTTACTTACACTAATATAAGTACACACCACTTATAGGTAAGGGTGAATTAATGTTTGATAATAATACAATTCAGTTCCCAACTCTTCAATCTTCTTAACATATCACATCAATATGAAAGATAGATGAATCAAAGAACAAAAATGAATGTAACCATTACACAAGATTTATGTGGGAAAACCCCATGGGGAAGAAAAACCACTCTCAACTCTACAAAATAATGGACTACAGTCCTATAAGATGATCACAAAGATGAGGCTTTAGTGAAGTACCCACTTCATAAAGAGAACTAACCCCTAAAGATGACAAACACCAACTTGCCTAAGATGTTGAGCACCAACACAACACCTATAAAATGAATAATTCTTGAATTTTAATTGATTCTCAATATGATAGAGAAATCCTAAAATAACACTCCTTCAAGTCTACAACTCCACACAAGTTACTAACACCAAGATATCTCTTCAACATAAGAAATAATCCCTTCATAAAATCTTTCACTCATATAAAAATATGAACTCATAAGTATAATAAAAATATTCAATATACTAAAAAAACATTTTGAGTCTAATGATATTTTCCTCTACTCAATCTGATACAAACATTGGTCACCAAGACCCCCAACAACTTTAGCAACAAGATCTTCAATATCAACACACACACTTGCTTATCTAGATTAAATTCCACACCCAAAAGGCATAAATAACCTTGTATATATACAAATATTAATTATGGTAAGCCATATCTCTTTAGATAATTTTAGGAAGAATTATTTATGTCTCATAAGGTCAGCCATGATCATTTACAAAACTTTCTATACCATACCATGATTTCATGTCACAAATGAAGAATAGCTCCACTTGTAAGACTATGTTTGACCAATAGGATATTATTCAAACTGTAAAAAAACACTATAGAGAATATTCAATAATTCCTCAGCACTCTCTAACCATCAAAAACACTTGATCTGACCATCTACCTTGTAACAAACTCAATCATCCAAAACAAGTTCTTTTTAACTAGGAAAACCAACATGGTCAATTATGAGTCAACCATTCAATCATGTCCTAGTGAATAGGAAAAATAATAATCACATTCATAGAGGGAATAAATCTCCTACATCACCTCTAAGATCTTATATCCATCCCTACTCACTGATTAGGCCATCCAATTTCACTTCTCACTCTGATTGGTTTATTCCACTCATTGTAACATTTCCTTTATATCAACTAGACATTTTTGAAGACATATAAATTTGACACAGAGAAATGAATCTTCCTAAAAAATTACATTATTGTTTTAGGAAATTCATATGCTTCGTCACACACCCATTTGTTCACCTGGTTACTTTTAAAAATCTCTCACAATATTAAAAACATTGTTAAGAAGCACTTTTCTGTAGGACCCACAAATAGTCAATATTAAAAAACACATTTAGGAACATAGAAGAGTAATATAAAAACTCCAATCATAATATTTGATCACCCAATCATTTTTGATCCCAAACCATCAATATCTTCTCTATTGGGTCTAAGACTAGGGTTTTTACACACAAAAACTTGCTTACCTTCTTAACAATCATTCATAAAGAATAGATCCTTAAATCCTAAATTAATTCTTAGAGAATATTATTAGAGACCCTCAAAAACATATTAAAAGCTCATATCCCTATGCAGACCTTGCATGTGACAATAAACACAAGAAAGTCCTCAGGCTCATTAGACACCTCTCTAGCACCTCTTGAACCCATATGATCCTTTTTTTGAATATTTACTTCAATATTTTACCTATGACATGGTAAATTCACTTGAATAATACTCTTTGATCATATACCATGTATATATAATCTCAACCATTCTAAAATCACTCTTTGACCCTTCAAAAGCTTCACTAGCTCACTTAGACTAATTAGGCCAATAGCCAAGCTATCATATAGATTACTTGCCAACTCTTTCAAACCATACACTTAACATCTTACCACCCTATACATGTATAACATTCATATTTAAAGCATACTGATCTCCTTACCATGTCACACATGCCATAGTTCTCAAAACTCCATAGGTAACCATACATGATCAAGGCATATAAGACACACACTATCTTGCATAATTCATAGAAACCACATGAATTCAAAATTTTATCTTAGAACACATAAAGAACATGTCAACCATCTTCATATCAGGCTCTAATATATCCATATGGGTCACCCATGCAAGTTACACACTGTACTAAGCACACTATGCCACCATGCTCCATTTCACTCTAACTTATTAGACCATTTTTTCATCACCAATACCATTTAACATCAATTATAACACATCTACCATAAATATCCCAACAATATCCCCATTTTTTATTGATGGAAACTTTCCTTTTCTCTCTCCCCCTTTGCCAAAATGACAAAATGAACTCTTTTCAACACTAGGCACCATAGAAAACAAGTAAATGAGTAATAGGAAAATTATGAAAACATGCTCACCTATATTAAATCTTATAAAAATGGACCATTCAGACCTTAAGTAGTCACAACTCCCCCTTATAATATGCTCTCACTCATAAATTTCCCCTGAACTATCAAGATCCTTAGACCTATCACCAATTTTTAAGGTAACATAGTTCCCTGTAGGACACTATTTCACTTTGAAGGATCCCCCTCAATATACACAACCCATGTACACCTAAAAGACATCGAAAAATAGCTACCATCAATTCAAACAACAACATGAGCACCACAACACTATACAAGCTCACATACCTTTGCACTCAAGGCACCCTGAAAACCACCAAGGGAACTTCAAGCACACCACCATACTTGAAACATAATTATAATAGGAAAACATGATCAACTAGAACCAAAAATGCCAACCTTATTTTGAAAACTTTCTCAAAAATCTTCATTTTCTTCACTAGGCCTACTTAGACCCCTTATAACCCTATATGGCAAATACAAACCTCATAACTCTCTACCCTGATCACTTCAAGCCATGAAAATTCATTTTTGAAGACAAATATCATTCCCTCTTAGGTATGACAATAATTATCCTCCAACTCATCCTCCTTATCATACTTCCTTCTTTAGCCTACTAGCTAATTAGGCCTCCTAATGAGCTAAAACTTGAATAAAATGAAATACACTCACTTTTATACCACTATAAAAGGTGATTCAGATACCCATTAAATCCATTCGATTAATTTTTAACATTATAGCTTCCAAATCTAAAGTTTGACCACTTTTCTAAACATGCCCAAATAACTAGGCCTTCAAAGCAATAATTAGTCAAAATTCAACCTCTGGTCAACATAGACACCTAAGTTGGATACCACAACTAGAGAGCATCAAAAATCACTTCCATGATGTATTTTAAACCTTCACACCTTTGGGTACCATGACTTCTTTTATGCCACCAAACACATGATCTTGATAAAAGAAGCCAATGACCACTCCAAATGTTCCACCTAACACAAAATCATTCATCCACCTATGAAATCACATAGAACATCTCTTAAACACATGTGTAGACCTTCCTAACAAAAACATACTTCATGACACATCTTCATTCTTCAAGTGACCTTTGAAACTAAACATTTTATGCATATAGACCAAAACCTATAGAAGGCACCTTGACCAAATGGTCAAAATCACATCTTATCACTTTATTAGCATCTCCAAGCTATATTTCCTTATTTTACATACCAAAACCAACTTTAATCGCTTATTATCAAAATTATTTTCACCTTAGAACATCATATGAGAAACTTTGGCACTTTTTAGGTAGTCATCACTTCCAAAAATAGTCAACTCAGACTATTGACCATAAAATGCATATCTAAGCTCATCAAGACCTCAAACCACCTGGATATGACTCATAAAAAACTCATTTAAGACCTCATATAGGACAATTATTCCTTCTACTTCAAAACACCACTCAACCAATGCATCAAAAATTGATCAAAATGACACTTTAGGACCAAAAGACCTGAACATACCTCTTGGACAAACAACCTTGCTTCTTCACCCATAGGAGTCTCTTGTGAAGCATAGATAGAGAGATCCAATCCCTCAAGATTTATTTAGAGTAGTGTGAAGCTTGGAGTGGCCCACATCTTCTCATATTCTTCTTCTTCTTTGGTTAACACAGTCTTATTATTCTTTAGCTTGCCTGTGACTACTTTTGTTCTTGAAAATTTCTCCTCTTTTTTTAGACTTGAATAGGCAACAAATGAGGATTCCACTATGTATTGTTCTATATTATCAATTTAATTTACCTTTTCAAGGTCTATAAATGATCTATATATATAGGAAATATCATTCTCTATAGCTATAAAATGATTCATACTTATCTTAAGGTTGTCTTTGTCTTCATTTTTCAACTTCTCACTATTTTTTATCTCTTCATTAAAAACATGAGTAGATAATGAAAATTATTCAATGAAAGAAACACTCTCCACCTTTGAAAACATACAATCCTAATCTACATACATATCAACTATTACTTTCTTTTCTTCTTTTGGCCTGTGTAAGAACTTGTCTATCTTTTCTTGAAAACTTGGAGCCTGATTGGTCTTGACTTGATTAAGAGCCCCCTTTTTCTTACAAAATTTAGAAATATGATCAAATCCCTTACAATTAAAACATGAAATCCTTCTTTGATACTAATAAAATTTGGCTAAGTGACCAATCCTTTGACAATTGAAGCATGTTATATTCTTAGGAGTAGACTCACGTTGCTTTATCTTCTTTAGACATTGATTAGCTAAATGTCCCATGTCCAAATACTTGAATCATTTTTATCATTCATAGGATTAGGTAGATTGATTTTCTTAGACTTCATCTTAAAATCATTGGCCTTATGACCAAACTCATGAAAAACATGACATTATCCATTCAATTTTAAATGCTTTATGGCATTAGGATGTCTTACCTTATTGGAGCTAACACCCTCAACTTGGGTATTGATTTTTTCAAGTTTTCCTTTCTCCTCTTTAATTATTTTCTCCTTTTCTTGAGATACTACTAATGGCTTCTCAATGAAACCCAGACCTATTCTATCACTTGAATACTTTTGATTCATAAAAAAACTATCAAGATCATTCACGCTTTTTTCACACTTGGAAAAAGACTTAGCCTTACTCAAAGCTTTCTCCAATTCATCATTCAAAAACTTATTTTCTATAATCAAGTTAGAACACTCTTCTTCCTTACCTATTAGGCTTGAGGATATAGACTCCAATTTTGAATTTAAGAATATGATTTCTCCTTCATGTTCCCTACCATCTTCAATTATCATAGCCTCAAAAATACTAAATTGAACTTCATAGTCTTTCAAATTGGATTTTAAACCTTTACATACCTTTATTTCAATTTTCAAATCTTCAAGAGTAATTTCTAGTTCACTCTCATAATTTGGAATGTCTTCCTCATCTTATTCATTTAATCCACTCAAGTTTCCTTTAATTTGATATGAACAATCAAATTCATCATCTAATTTGATTACTAGGAAAAGGACTTCATCATCTTTAGCTTCACTTTCATTATGACTATTATCAGATTGACTAGCATCACCTACTTCTAAATCACTATCATCCATCTTTGTGTATAGACTTATTTTTTTATTATATAACTCCCATTTTTTTATCAAACTTCCTAAATGATCTCTTGTTTTTATCAGACTTGAAACCTTTATTACCTTCTGCTTGATCCTCATCCTCATCTTTTTTATGCTTGTGAGGACATTTACTTACAAAATGACTTACTTCACCATAATTGAAGTATTTAAAAGGAAGCTTTCCTCTATATGTACATGATCTAGTCTTCAAATTCCTTGAAAATAAAAAAAATTAAATAATCATTAGATATATCATCTAACATAACATTTTTCCTTGAGACCCCTTACTTTTTATCATATTTTCTTTAGGCTTGTTCTCTGTCTTAAAAGCAACATCCTTCTTAGGAGGCTTGTCTTCATTTATCCTCATATCATAATTAGTGAGAGATCCATAAAGCTCATCCGTATTCATTAGTGTAAGATCATGACTTTCCTCAATTGCATATACCTTAGAGTCAAACTTGTAAGATAGAGATCTTAATAACTTTTGAACAACAACATCCTCTTTGAGATATTCTCCAAGACACCTGATCATATTGACCACATCATCCACTCTATTCAAGAAGGATGCCACATAATCCTCATCCATTATTTTGAAACTCTCAAACTATCTTCTGAAAGTTTGTAATTTTTCTAGCTTGACCTTTGAGTCTCCTTCATAGATTATCTTCAACATAGTCCACATCTCATCAGCTATTTGATAGTGAATTACCTTTGAGAACTTAGTCTTTGATAGACCACTAGAAATAACATTCATAGCCTTTAAATTACTTTCAAATAGTTTCTTATCAAAATAACTAGTAAGAGAAATAATAGGAATAACATATCCATCAAAAAAAATATTCCAAACATCAAATTTTAGAGCCATGATAAAAGTTTTTATTATTGAACTCCAAAAGGCATAGTTAGAACCATTAAGCAATGGAGCTTGTTTGGAAGAGAAACCACCTTGCATTCCTTAACTTGAAATTTTACCTTAGAATAACCTTTCAAGATGTTAAGCCTCAAAAGGAACTACTCTAATACCAATTGATAGAAGTACACAACACTGAGAGTGGGGGTGAATCAGTGTTTAACAATAATTAAATTCAATTCCCAACTCTTTAATTTTCTTAACCAATCACATCAATATTCAAGATAGATGAATCAAAGAACAAACATGAATGTAAACATTACAAAATATTTATGTGGGAAATCCTCATGGGGAAGAAAACTCACTATCAAGTCTACAAAAAAATGGACTATATTTATATAAGATGATCATAAACATGAGGCTTTAGTGAAGCAACCACTTCATAAGGAGCACCAACCCCTGAAGATGACAAGTACCAACTTGCCTAAGATGTTGAGTACCAACACAACATCTATCAAATAAATAATTCTTGAATTATGATTTATTCTCAATATGATAGATAAATCTTGAAATAACACTCTTCTCCAAGTCTTAAAATCCACACAAGTTACCAACACCAAGCTATCTCTTCAACACAAGTAATAATCCATTCATAAAATCTTTCACTCATATACAAGTATGCAATCATAAATATAATACAAATATTAAATAGAATCATAAAAATATTCTAAGTCTAATGATATTGTCCTTTGATAAATATGATACAAACATTGGTCACCAAGACCCCCAACAACTTTCACACAAGGTCTTCAAATATCAACACACACACTTGTTTGTCTAGCTTAATTTCCACACCCAAAAGGCATAAATCAATATTAATTATGTTTAGCCATATCTCTTTATATAATTTTATGAAGAACTATTTATGTCTCCTAAGGTTGGCTATGATCATCTACATAAGCTTTCTATACCATGCCATGAGTTCATGTCACAAACATCTCATAAACAAAGAATAGATCCACTTGTAAAACTATGTTTGAAAAATAGGATATTGGTAAAACCATAAAAAAAACACTACATAGGATTTTAAATAAGTAATACACACTCTCTAACCATCATAAACACTTGATCTGACCATATGCCCTACAAACAAACTCAAACATCCAAGATAGATTCCTTTCAACTAGCAAAACTAACATGGTCAATTATGAGTCAACCATTCAATCATCTCAAAGTGACTAGGAACAATAATAATCTCATGGATAGAGGTAATAAATCCCCTAAATCACCTCTAAGATCTTAGACCCATCCCTACTCACTGATTAGGCCTTCCAATTTCACTTCTCACTCTGATTGGTCTTTTTCACTCATGGCAACATTTCCTTTATATCAACTAGACATCTTTGAGGACCTAGAACATTGACATAGAGAAATTAATATTCATAAAAAATTTCATTAATTTTTGAGGCAACTCACAAGATTCATCACACACCCATTTGTTCACCTAGTTACTTTCATAAATCTCACACGATATCAAAAACAATGTTAATAAGCACTTTTCTATAGGACCCACAAATAATAAAGATTAAAAAATGCATATTAAAGAACCTATAATATTATTTTAAAACCTCCAATCATAATATTTGATCACCAAATACATTATAATCCCAAACCATATAGATCTTCTCTATCGGGTCTAAGATTAGGGTTTTTGCACATAAAAACCCACTTACCTTCTTAACAATCATTCATAAATAATAGAGACTTAAACCCTAAATTGATGCTTGGATAATCTTCTTAGAGAAAATCCACAAAATATTTGAAAGTATCAACTCCCCATGTATAGCATGCACATGTAAACGAACACAAGAAAGTCCTTTTTGGGCTCACTAGACACCTTTTTAGCACCTCTTGAAGCTATATGATCCTTTTTTTGACTTTTTACTTCAATATTTGACCCCTGATTTGGTCAATAAACTTTAAAACTCATTTTTTAAATCATATCCCATGTAGATATAAGCTTAACCATTTTGAAATGACTCTTTGACCCTTCACAAAGCCTCACTAACCTACCTAGACCAACTAGGCCAATAGCCAAATTGTCATGTAGATTACTTGCCAAATATTTAAAACCATACACCTGACCTCTTATCACCCTATATATTTCTAACATTAATATTCCAAGTATACTGAGATCCTTACCATGTCACACAAGCCATAGTGCTAAAAACCCCATAGGTAATCATACATGATCAAGGCCTATAAGACACACACTATATTGTATACTTCATAAAAACCACATGAAGTCAACATTTGATCTTAGAACACATTAGGAACACATTAAATTTTTTCATATCAGTCTCCAATATACCCATTTGGGTCACCCATGCAAGTTACACATCGTAATAAGCACACTATACCACCATGCTCCATTTCACTTAGACCTATTAAACCATTTTATCATCACCAATGCCACTTTACATCAATGATAACACATATACCATAAATATCCCAATATAAACATGAAATATACCTCCTATGGTTTAGAAACCTACCATTTCTTTTGATGACACTAAAATTAAGGATGGTGAATTTGATATTCATTCAATCATGTCTTTATAAACACCCCATATACAGTGTTATGATTCATAATGTTGTAAGAATTTTTTTTGTGACATGACATTAATAACACATTTAGGTTATACTTAATAGAGTTTACACACCTCTACTAGATTAGTTAGATCATTTGACAACATGTCCCAAAAGGTTCTTGGTGAGATTGACCTACCTTTATAAGGTAGTCTTATACATGTGGTTATTAATTTACCAATTATGCCATTTATAGGTGTCTTTTACATGTTTTTGGGACTAATTTTCATACATACTCTTATAATAGTACCTTATATAATACATGTATGTGCTAAATACATTCATACCAATTAGGTAATTAAAATTTCTAATGTTTTATATGAGCATCCTCTTGAATAAGATAAATTTATACCCAAATAGTTAATTCTCAACCCTATTAAGGCTAATACACCATAAAAGGGTAAGAAATAAGCAATCCCATTTACTAGGAGGCCAATACTTAAGATACCCTTACATCAGAGATAGTGGGTTTTATAGAATCCTAATCTTCTATGCACCATATTCAGATATCAAGAGTACCTAAACATGTTCCTACTATTTATATTACAAAGAAACTAAAGAGTACATAGAGATGGGTTCCATGAACCCTTATTTATTATATTGGTACTTCATGACCTTAGAGTCCTAATATACATATGTTGAGCATCATATATCCTAAAATGATAGATATTTCACCTATAATTCTCCTTGGTAGTACAACTAATTTCTTTCACCTTTAGTTGGGAGATACCTATAATCATCCTTTGGATGAGATCAAAAGATGATCTTGTCTCTTCCAAAAAATACCAAAAAAAGATTCAATAATCCAAAAACATTTTTGGCACCTACATGTTATATTGGCTCCTTGGAATTTATGTGTTAGTTCCATCTTGAGGGCTAACATATCATTTAATTCTACATACACATTTAAAGGAATACATATATACATGATTCTAGCCACTTATGGGTGTTATGATTTCCCTCTATTTACATCACCAAGATGTTGTGTGAATCTATATTTTATGATCTTGATACTTCTAAGTTATATCATTTTATGGTCACATCACATTATCATGATTTGTCTCTTATGTATTTATACATGCCTTATCCATCCTTATATGTTACACATCATACTTGATATGCTATGAACTTTACCATTTTTTCTAACACATTTAATCCATGGGAACATATGATATGTTTATTTTGGTCGATTATGCTTTTACTTTATACACTTCCTTGAGTGTTTTTCCTTGCTAATGTCTTGCTTATTCAAGAATTTGAATATGCTCTATTATATGTGGCCCTTGTGCCTATGTTTTCATTCTCTGACATTTTAATATATCATTTATTATTATGTGGACATTTGAATATGTCATTCCTTACTATGTGGACACTTGACTAAGTCATGTCCACTTGATTTTATGGAATTTAAACATGCCCCTTGTTTTTGGTCTCCTTGGACCATTACCTTTGAATTGATTTTGAGTACTCTTATTTTTATTCTTGTTTTATTTTTGAGCTTGTACTATTAATATCTATACATTGCCATTATATGCATCATGCATCTTAGGCCTACATGTGATCACATTGGTACTATGTAATTTAATGATATGTTTACCTAGACATGTTTCATTTTATATGGTACATGGTTACATTATTAGATTTTATAGTTTTCCTACCCTTTTGAGGTGAGGTAATTATTATAAATATAAATTTTACCCTTGAGGAGGTTGTTCAAACCTTCTCATTTAGATGACACATGGAGTCACTTATAGGCTATGGGTGGCCTAATTAGTGAATTGAATCTCAAGGTTGGGCTAGTTCCCTTGATGCTTCACCCAAACTACTACTAAACCCACTTATTACAATGAAAAGTGAAAGAGGGAAAGAAAGTGAAAAAATAAGGATGTGATGCACCAAATTCATGACCACTACCACATAATTACATGTGTATAACAAATTATAAGACAGACCTATCATGCATTAATCCTAAAATGTCCCTCTTACATTAGTGTTTTCTAGACAGGTAAGGAATTATAAGACTAGGAAGGAAGATAATCACCACGTATAATCCACACATAACCCTTGATGACATTAAATACAATCTGTAAAAGAGAGATAAAGTTACATGGAGGTAAAGGAGTGAGACACAATTCAAGGAAAATTGAATTATCACATAACAAGATCAATCACCCAAAATTTAACATTAAACAAACCCATAGGAGAAGGTAAAAAATCAATCTTCTATTCATTCATTAGCTTATAAAGGAGCAAGGATTTGTCATACTCAAGTGGAGGATCCATTTCAATGACAAACTAGGTAGCACATATAGGATAAATGTGAGAGGAGAGAGGTATATAGAAGAGAGTCATGAAAACTATCATATAATCATGAGGTAGTTACAATACAAGAGCTTAAGCAAGAAAATAGTTATTTAACTCCTGATCTTCATGTGTTGGCATGGTATAATGCTGATCTCTAGAAAGTTGGCATAAGATTTATTGGTTTTACATGGTGACTCATAAAACTTGTCTTTGAAACTTCCCTTCATGATTAGAGAGTTATAAAATCATATTTTGACACATGCTCAATTAACCTCTTTGACATATTTCTACGCCATTCTTGGATTTTCAATGCCTCTCTCATCTTGATAAAAGTGAAACTTGGAACTTATACTACTTCACATTGATTTTTTCAATTATAAACCTATAAATATTTCATAAAGTTTGTTTGATCCCATAAAAATGAAAGGATATAGGTTTATTTTATCATGTAAGGGCTATTAATGCTTTAAAACTATAACATAGTGATGGGACCATAAAATGGCTCATTATATCCATGAAATAATGTCCTTTTTCTTACATAAGAAGTGGATCTAAATTTAGTCTAAAAACTTATGGTTTATTATAATAAAATAGCAAGTATATATCATGTTTATTCCTTTATAATTCATTGGTAGGTCTTTTTTAGACATTTATAATGATTACTTGGATAAAGACATCAATATGTGCATACATAATTCATACTAAGCTATAATGATTCAAAGTATGAAGGGTAACCATTAAAGAACAAAGTTGGAATAGTGTTATAATATTCTATAGTAGCCCTAGAATTAGTCCATATCTATTCCAAAGAGCTTCATATTACATCATACCAACTATAGATTACATGAGACCAACTAAAGATTACATCAAACTAACTATGGATTACATCAACCCAGCTATAGATTACATCAAACTAGCTAAGGATTATAACAACCTAGCTAAGTATTACATCAGCCTAGCAACATGTTACATCATCTCAACTATGGATTACATCATACTAGCTATAAATTAGATCAACCTAGATATGAACTTCATCAGATTACTACAAACTTCAATATAATTGCTACAAACTTATTTAGAAAGTATTTATAAATGTATTCTAATGATTTCTTGGTCTATTCCAACTATCACAAAGAATGCTCTCCATTTTAAGTCTTTATGTGTGTGTGTGTGTGTGTGTGTGTGTGTGTGTGTGTGTGTGTGTGTGTGTGTGTGTGTGTAGATTTTCCATTTATAGATTATATATAGATATAGATTTATGTAATTTCATTCCATTAAATATCTCTTTCCATATTTTATGGAGATTGATAATATGTTATAATAGATTACATTCTTATAATAAATATTTCTCTCTATAATTAATGGAGACTAAGATAGGTTAGAATATCTAGGTTGTTACTCCTATATAAGGTGTTGGTTGAAATCATGATATTATAAATGAAACCTTACACACCTAAAAGAAAATAATCGATATACTTTTCTCTCCATCATTCTAAGTAGTCTATTCTAAAGTTTGTGTTCTGAGTGAAAGCCTCATCCAAAGAATGAGATGGCCACTCATTCAAATTAATATGGATCAATGTAATTTTATTTATTTCTTTGTTTTGTAATTATAATTTTTTTTTACATTATAATTTTATTTTTTTATTGTTCTAAACATCTCTTTTCATATAGTTTGTAGTGAACATGTAGATGTTTTATTTGTTTATCATTTATTTTTTGTTCAATAATTTACTTTATTGGAAGTGTGATTTAATTTCATGCATGTGTGATTTAATTTATGCAAGTGTTATTTTAAATTCCTAAAAGTGTGGAGTGTGATAAAAGGAACTATTTACCAAATATCTCTTTTTTGTATTGCATATAGCCTTCAGACAGTAGCCCTAGATTCACATTATTAAATGAAGGGGATTGATGACCTTCATGGCATATCTTGTCAACCTATTGAATGAATTCTATAAGACCATATAAAATTTTCCTAAGACTATGAGTCATTATTCAATAATGATGTATAGGTGCAATATATCTCTTGAGGTATTAACAACACACTCACTTACTTCAAGGTCTCTAAATCATCATAAAAAAAATCAAACTACTAGTATTATAACTTTAGACCTATTGTAAACATTGAAATTAACTATCCACAAACTATTGGTCCTCCTAGGGATGATGTTAATTTTTTATAGGGATGAATTTCAAGTTTTCATACCTAAAATCACTTTGAAGAAGTCTGTAACTGAGTCTTGTATGAGATCAAGAAGGTACAATCTTCATTTTGGACTAGTCTTGAGACTAAAACAATATAATACCATTATGAAGACCTATAATAAAGGTTTATTATAGTAATTATCCCTATAGTTACTCCTAAAAATCCTTCCTAACTAGATTGGATACTTATACACACTCAAAAACTTGTAAATAGGCATGTAACCAACCTTTTAGGCCTTTTTTTATACTTTTTTTATCCCCACACATGCCAATGTCATACTCAACTAGGTGCTTAAGAGGTGAATAAATGTATTAAAATTTTATATATGGTGAAATTAATTCATTTTAGCCACTTAAGCCATCATTTTATTCCATCAACCTCTTTGAAGGGAAAAATTGGTAGTTTTAGATGTTTACATTCTTAATAATTATTCATAAAGTTAATGGCCTACATTTATGAACCAATGCCACAAATTTGGATTGAAGTCACCTTATTAACACCTAAAATATATATTTATGCCCATGTATCTCCTCATTCAAGTTCACACATGATGAATCAATCCTTTTCAGGCTTATTGGACTGTGTGATGAGGTCAAGAGAAGACTTCTGAGAAAAAAGATCATTCAATTGATATATTTTTACTTGGAAATGATTTAATGAGATATGAAACACACACACACACAAACACACACACACACACACACACACACACACACACACACACACAGAGAGAGAGAGAGAGAGAGAGAGAGAGAGAGAGAGAGAGAGAGAGAGGAGAGAGAGAGAGAGAGAGAGAGAGAGAGAGAGAGAGAGAGAGGGAGAGAGAGAGAGAGAGAGAGAGAGAGAGAGAGAGAGAGAGAGAGAGAGAGAGAGAGAGAGAGAGAGAGAGAGAGAGAATTAATAAAACTAATATAATAAATTTGACTCTTTAAAATACCTAGGACCTATTTTGACCTGTAATGATGGTTTGAAGATGGTTAAGCAAATATGACCCTAACAACCTCTATTTAGTGTTTTATCCTTTTGAAAAAGAGAAAAAACATAATATAAAACTTATTTTATGTTTATAGGAACCTTTAATATACTTCACTCTTCATCTTCAACCCAAAAGCTAAATGTTTTTTGCATATTTATACTTAAAGCCCCATGACTCACTCTAAGGTTTGTCAACCTGTCAAGACTTGAGGGTGATCCTTTTTTATAGGTTTATCCTTATTGAAGAGTGTTTAGACAATTTAATAATGTTAATAAGGTCTCACATGACTTAAATTATCCTCATATCTTATGTTAAACACACAAAGTTCATCTTATTGACATTCTTATAAGCATGCCTGTAGATGCCTATTAGAGTTTAAACCCCATCACCACCTTGCTCTAAAATTGGCCTTTTTTCTTTTGGAGTTGTTAAAACACCATGAGGATACTTTAAAGGTTATTTAATGGTGTTTTTAACTATTATCAAGTTTTATATATTCCTCTAATGACCTTGAATAAGTCCAAACATCTTAATATACGGGATAGACCTATAGGTACATGAATATCCTTTTTGTGCCTACTTAGTTATGGATGATCTTGTAGAGGTTTGGGAAAGTTTGATTGAATATGATAAATGAAATTATCCTATAATAAATTTATTAAAACTTCTCTTTTTTTTTAAGCCTAAAATTGTTTCCTTATGATTGAAAACATATTCAAGACCCTCAATTCAATGACTTCTATCTACAACTTCTTGGTAAGAATAGTCAAAGAGTATCTATCCACTATTAGATGTTATTATTTTAAGATATATATACCTATTAAACCAATAATAAACCAATATTATTTATTATTTTCTCTAATATTGGGTGTGAAATATACTATTCTCTTGAAGAGGTCTCAACATGCCTAAAGCTCTTCCACACTTTCATTACTTTAAAAATATGGTTTATTCTCATAAAAAGGAGTATAGATAGTATTTAATATTTATCCAAGCATATAATATCTTTATTGAGCTTACATATCTTACATTCAATACAAAACTTGAAACATCTCTCCATGTCCTAACGTATAGACCTACATCTTCTTTCTTGAGGATTGCACCCCTTGGGTTAGTACAAAAACGAGTCATTGGGAATGAATGTGAGTTTGGAGAGAATATAATATGTAAAAGTGACAAAAAAAATTTTCTCAAGTGTTTTTAATATATTTACAAGCCTTAGACCCTTGAATAAATTTCAAAATTATCAACACCTTCACCTTCTTAATGCATACATTTTTGTAACTTTAGATTCCCCTCACACATGCATGGTATCTTGCTTGAAGGTGTTGTGTGAGGATTTTTTAGACATTAAAATATCCATAATAAATTTTCATTCACATTAATTAACTCTCAAAGACACTTAAATAAGGTAAAACCATGCTTGTGGGATTTTACAAGGATTTATAGACACCTTATCTTATTAGGGATGATTCATAGAGCTTAGATCCTGAATATCTTAACTCTTTCTATGAATTGGAAAGGCATAAGGGTATCCTCCTTCCCTTGATATCACTTGTCCTAACTTTCTCTCTCCTTTATGTACCATCCTCAAATTTCTTGGCCTTTTTGAGCTTGAAAGTAATTGATAAAGGAGTTGAAAGGGTTTTCTACTTTTTTGGACTTGTAACAGCCTCCTGAGTATGGATTTAATCTATGGAAGATAAGATACTTCCTATTATTGAGACCTATTATAGTGAGATCTCATTTTATTATAAATCTCATGAATCCTCTTGAAACTACCCCTTGGGAAAGAATGATATCTAAAAAAATCATTATATCTTCCAAAACTAACATTATTTAACCATTTATTTCCACATCTCACATTGAAGACCTTTGTATATGCTTCTGTAGTGTCCCATTCACATATAAATCAATATATTTAACCTAGATTTAACTTAACAATCCTTATAGTACATTACCAAGGTGTGAAATGACTTTGGGAGTGTTTTTACATTTGAATTTAATACCTATAAGACCTAAAACAACATTTAATGTCTTTAAGTATGACCACTCCATCTTATCAAACTAAATTTTCACTAATTTAGACCTTCATGATTCTTGTTAATGAAGACTTACACTAGGAATGGATAGAAAAAAACATAGGACCATAAATAATTTTAAACTTAATTCCTCAAAAATTACCTTAATATTTGATAAATGTTTTAGAGCTAACCATATTGAGTGACTTGATGACAAGACTAGATATATGACTACCATTTTTACTATGCCTTGCAAGGGATCCTAAAATAAACTAAGACAACTTGATACGACATCTACCAAACCAAAGCATGACATAAAGACCATGACCAAGACAAAACGTTTCAGATGGCTATCAATTAATTTAAATAATACTAACTAAATAGTTTTGAGATATAATGGCCTATAGTAGCCATTTTGGCTAATAGTAATTTCTAGGTACTATTTTTACCTCACCTTAAAGGTGGGGCATATTAGTGTGGGCATGCTTGGGAATCATGTTATCTACACTTTGAATAGTTCTTAGATTTAGTGGGTGCATGTCATATGGACATGGATTCAACACATTCACAAATTATAGATTATAGTGGGGGAATTATTTAGAAGCATGTTCTCCACATTAATTTAGTATTTGGTACTTATACCAATTTCCAAATTTAGTAGGGGCATGTCATATGTACATGGCTTCCACACATTCATAGTTTTTAGGTTTAGTGGGGGCATGCTTTGGAATCATTTTCTTCACACTCTTTAAATATATGATACTTATATCACTTGACAAATTCATTAGGCACATGATTTTGAAGTATTTTCTCCACACTTATTTAGTATTCAACATCTCTAGTTTATAGTGGGGGAATGTTTTGGAAATATATCCTACACATTGGTACTTATATTAGTTTCATATTTATCCATATATAGTGGGGGAATGCTTTGGAATCTTATCATCCATATTTGCATAATTATATAAATTATCCAAAAAACATATTTATATGATTTATATTCATATTTTTGGTATAATTATATACATTAGTACCATTGTTATACATAATTTCAACATGAGACATATCTAAGGTGCATATTTTATGCAACACACTATTTTATTATTTTTGGTAAACTAGTGTTTAGTTCCTTGTCAATTAAGGGTCTAGATTAAGGGGGAAAATCCAATCAAATACACTAAAATATAGGTTTTGATCAATTTAATCAAATTAATTGCATATAGAAAGAAATAAACTTATCTAAAAAAATAAGTTGAAATGAATGATTTAGGGGTTAAAATATACTACACAAGATTGCGAGATGTCAAAAACTTGGATCTAGCTTTTTTTTTTAATAAAAGGATAGGAATGCTGAAATAGGACACCTTAGGGTCCAACACTATAGTCCTCTTTTCCACTATTGTCCCAGAGACCTAAGTTTTTTGGGTTTATCTGCTATCTCTGTGTGCCTGTATATGGAATTTTAGAGGATGAATGTCCATAGAGCTCACTTTAGGTCCATTTAAATATCCAAACCCTAGGTTTATCTACACAAATGAAACAAAAAATACATCAAAAGAATAAAGGGGGAAAACTAGGTTAGGGGAAGTATGATCACATGATCAAAAACCCTTATTATCTTGATCACTACCTATATTAACCCTCAAGCTAGGGTCTCAGATCAAATGTAGTTCTGCCTTAGGGAATGTACATAATAAATGCACATGGTAGATGTAAGAATGAACTATTTGCTAGGCTCTTCTTTGATTAAGCATGCAAATATATGTGTGATGTAGAATGCTAAGATATACTAGTGACTGATTTTCAATTGTGTATTGTGCCAAAGTAGTAAGTTCCAGATATAAAATGCCTTGTGAAGTAATTTATATAAGAGACTCTTTATTTTGAATTTGAGAGCTTTATTCACATTTGGACAACATTAAGAAAACTTAAGGATGAATATAAGAAGGGATTGGGACTCATTTAGTGAGGGAAAATGACTGTTGGAGATAAAAATGCCATTGGATAAGAGCACTTAAAATGGACACCCTAGGGTCCAACACTATAATCCAATCCTACCGCTCCTATATTACAATCTTGGGAGTTGAGGGGTAGAATTAGCATAGGAAATCTAACCTGACTGAGGTGGAATGACCATTTGAAAAGCTTAGAATGATTGGGAATAAGCAAAAAGGTGTCCACAACATGAAATGATACTAGGATGAGTGAAAACAAAAGACATAAATAATGTGAACAAGGCTCATATTCTCAAGTTAGAGTCTCTTGTGAAAGGACTATGAAAAAAAATCATATGTGTGGTTATTTGACCAATTTAGGGTGTATACATTTATCCCTTTTTATTTTAGTGATGTAATGAAATGAAGTACTAGAGTAAAATAAAGAAGAAAATAATGCATACCTAAAACTACTTGCATGGAGATAAATGTACTGTAAAGGGTCCAATTCACTTCTTGGCTAGGGAAGTGGGTGGAGATATTGGAGAAAGAAAGAATCCCTAAAATGGATGCCCCTATCTAAATATGAAAGTGTAATTCATGTAATATGGAAAAGGAGAGCAATGCTTTCCCCCTATGATGAATTTAACTATAATGAAAATGATCGAAGGCCCAAAACCAATGTCTACCCTCTGTCCTACATATTATCATGTAATATGGAATATGTGTATAGAGTATGCATGGTATGAAGAGTAAAATCTATCATGCCCCTACTCTGATATCTGAATTGGACCTGAGAAATTCTTAGAGGCCCAAAACTAATGTTTATCCTCTATCCTACATAAGCTCATATAGTTTGGGTTTGGGTAATGAAATAGGCCAACCATTGTAGATGGCCATATATTCCAACCTGATGACAACCTAGGTACCACTATGTTTTAATATAAAAATCTAGTCAATGTGTAAGAAAATAATGGCATGTCTTACCATTCCAATCTATATAATCTTAGATAATGAAGAATATGAACATTTATACCATGCCTCCAAATCTGGTATGTGAGTGATGCATACATATAATCTATTAATTTTTATAACCACATGTGATATGACCTATCGTGCCATGCCTCATGTATAAAACTACATATCAAAACACTGTGCTCTACATTATGCCTATAAACTACTATATGGTCTTATAACTATGTCATGTTATATGAAGCTATATGTGTGAGATGTGTAGTAATGTACATGCCCCCAAATCTAGTATCTAAGTTTTAATCTATATTGAAGTCATTATGAATCAATATAATGTAAACAACTATATCTAAATAGTTTGTGTACCTATAAATTGAAATCACTATGGATCCATATGATATGAACCACTGTATTGTAAACTGAAGGTATATCCCCCTAAATGTATTAAGTAATTATAAGTGACCCATGTAATTTGAATCAATATAAATTTCAACTAATCTGAGCCCAATCTAATAGTATAAATATTAGAGATGTAATAACCATGGTTTATCCACGTATGAGAGTGGGTGGGTATGCTATGTAAGTGTAGGAATATGAATAGTAGGAATGATTCTCCCCTTTTGAGGAGAGGGATGAAATTTGTGATAGAATAAGTCAAGCCAAAAGTGATGAGTAGAGGTGCAATGATAGAAACAAGGTTGGTATGGTTTGAATTTATTGAGAAATTATTTGAATGATTAGACTAAGTTGTTGAAATTAGAATAAATTTTGATTGGTGATGATCAAGTTATGTGTCTAGGTGTAACATAAATATGGAGATGTACATGCCATAGTAGGTAAATGAAGTAGTAAAAGAGCAAAGCTCATGTGATGTCAAAGGTACCATTAGTATGATTATGTGGAAGAAAATAGTTGGAAAAATGGAGTTATAGGGTTTAAGTTATGGGTAAAATGGTATTTTACTTTGAATGAAAAAGTTATTTGATATAGGAAAATTATATTGATTCTTGATTCATTTGTGTATTGACTAGTTTGAGATTTGGAGCTCTAGAATGAGAGATATGTTAAGGATACGAGTACTTATTATGACTTGGTTTGATCAGTTAGTAGCCCATTTTGAGGATGGTGGTGATGTTAGCCTAGTGAGTAAGCTAAATGCTTGCTTTTTGTCTATTGTAAAGCCTATTTTGGTACTTTTTGAGTTGTTTAAAGTAGCTAAGGAATAGTTCTAATGCTCCCATTTATGATCTAGGAATTTGACTCAAGAAAGGATGGTTAGTATGGTGTTAGTTCCAAAATGAAAATAAGATGAAATAAGCACACTAATAGCATAACATCTCTAGGCCTAGACACTAGGGAGAGCTTAATTAACAAAACCAAATGACAAACACAACTAAAAATCAAGGAATGAAAACACAATAATTCCTTTCACCTTCCTTGGATGCTCCAAATGCCTTTGTAATGGTGGCTTGCTCAGCTTGTGCTTCAAGAGATCTTCTTAAATGGAGTGTGAATACCTTCATCTCCTCTTGGCACCTTTGGATTGTGGCTTGGATTGGCTTGGAATCAATTTGGAATTATAACAATAGTTGCTTGAAGCTTTTGGAACCAATCCTACATTATAACTTTGCACAAATTAAGCTTAGAAATGATGCCGTGAGGCCTCCTATTTATAGATTTTTGGATTTGATCAGAATCAAACTCAACCATCCATCTCAAGATTGAGATGTGTGATTGAGGATTAATTCAATTTTTGGAATTAAGTTTGTAATTATCCTCATCATGGCATTGGAGGAAGGGGTAATTAAGATACATGGAGGGCATCATGGAAGGCATTGATGAGGCATGGAGGGCATGAATATTGATATTTGTGGCATTTATGGCCTAGGGATGTCTTCCCAAGAAATAAGGTCACTTGATGATA
Organism: Torreya grandis; assembly: GCA_037957365.1. Classification (NCBI taxonomy): domain Eukaryota; kingdom Viridiplantae; phylum Streptophyta; class Pinopsida; order Cupressales; family Taxaceae; genus Torreya; species Torreya grandis. The sequence continues at coordinate 279,482 of JARHVA010007031.1, forward strand.
CAGATATTCAATATTCATTTCGAAAACAAATTATTCAACAAGTTTTCATGGAATTATTAATTAGGCCTTGATTTGGGTTAATTAGCTCTTAAGCATGATTAAGCACTTTATGCACAAAATACTCAAATTGATCTTAATGCCTTGTTATTGGTCCTAAATTTGACTGGATTGGAATTGGAAGTCCACATTTGATGTATTGGATGTGTATTCCCATTTAGAATGTTTCTAACAATAAATAACAAAGGCATGAGTCTTGTGTAAAATATTTGATAGGAAAGAGCAGTCTAGAGCACATGGGTGCAAAATTAAAATTTTGAATTGAAATGGATTTATCAAAGTTAGTTGGCCCATAATTTCATTACCCCATTTAGGGATACCCTGGCCAAAATTGGCACTTGAATATGTCATTTTCACATTATTTTGCATGTTTTAGTATTTTTAGGCCAAACTGTGCATTTTAGATGAAAACTAGCCAAAAGCCTAGTTGGAGGTTATTGGTGGCCAATTTTAGGTGTCTATAGTTTGCCCTTATTTTGGAAGGCATTAAAAAATTTAGGCAAAAAAATGTCTTTTCAAATAATGATAAATGCCTTGTATGCCTAAAAGAAGATGATGATTGAAGAACAAAACTCCAAATGGTTTTTGGGAAGCTTATGATGATGCCCCCTCGAGGGAGTGGTCATCACATTTGTTGATAGATGGTCCCTTGAAAAGAAATAAGAAGAAAGGTGGAATTAACCCATGGGTGAGATTAATCCAAATGAGAAAATGTTTGCATGAATTTATTTAAAAGGGATGTTGATTTGCCTAAAGGTAGTTATAATTAGGAATAAAAGTCAAAATAATGATTTTCCCATAGGTGGTTATAATCATTAAGAGACTTGGATTGGGTAAAGATGATTGTGCCCTAGTTAGGTTTGATTAGCAAGCATAACTCAAGGATATAACATAGAATATAGATTAAATATGATCATGCACAAAATGATGAAAGAGATGGATAGAGGAATGAGATTGATGAATAGAATGATTTAGTTGTAGCTATCAATGAGGAGATGCTCATCCTGATTAACAATGACAAAAATAGAATGGCTAATGGGTTAATTTGATAAGGGTGGGATGGGAGGATTTTTCAAGGTACCAAAGAGAATTTTTTTTGGCTCCATTAATTATAGACTTTCTTGAAGATGATTTTTTTTGTATCAGGTGATGGTAGGCTTTATGATAGAGCACCATAAAGACTATCCAAAAATATGCTTAAGGACTAACTCCTGATCCAATAAACACTTGAAAATAATGCACCAATGATAAAAACCATGATGACAATGTTGACATATAAATATGGATAGACTCAAGAATAATGTGTGCAAGGAATCACCTAATGAACACATATAGACTGAGATAAGGAAACAGTGTTGAAATCAAACAAATAGGCAAGTGAATAAACAAACAAACAAATTATTAAAAAACAAAAAAAAAAAAATTAAATAAACAAACAAAAATAAAGCTTGAAAATAAAAGCAAAAGAAAGCATCCTAACAATGACAATGCCCTAGTAAGGTGGATTGAGGATAATTGACTAGGCTTAAACAAAACAACTATTTTTATATTTTTAAAATGTTTTGAATGTTTTTGGAATTTTGAGGTATCTTAACTTGTTAGATAATGACAAGATACCTATTCACAAAATAGTCAGAGCATATGGCTTAGGTTGCTCAAAAAATGACAAGAGTGTATGAAAAGGGGGATTGAGGTGACCTCAACATGAATTGATCATGACCCACATAGTCCCAAAATGACCTTAAGTCATATTAATTACACCCACACAAAAGGTGGGAAAAAATGAACTAGGTCCCATATAAAATGGCCAGTCAAATGAAAATAGTGATGGCATGGTAATGCAACAATGCACAATAAACAAGTGTTGCCCTTAGTTTTTCCATAGGTGGTTATAACTAAGATACAATGACATAGGTTAATGATACTAATTTTTTCATAGGTGGCTATAATTAGTAGCATGACTAGTGAGACATTGATTTGCCTATAGGCAGTTATAAGTAGGTTCACATAAACAAACTTGATAGGATGAAATATATCTTGCTAGATCAACTATCACATTACTTTCATATATTATCACTATAAACATGGATTGGATTTATTTTTGAAACTTGATCAAAATCCTCTCACAAAAAGTGTAGGAAAAACCAAAGTAACCAAGATCAAAATAGGATTGGGTAGGATGACTAAAAATAGGCTTTGGTCTAAATAGGAATGGAATGATAGGATGGAATGGCATTGCTAAGGATAATGATGGTTTATATAGATTGGATAAAATGGTAAGAGGATTTCCCCCAAGGGATGGGGTAAATATTAGGAATATTCGACAATGTAAAATGGATATGTAATAATGGAAATGGCATGACAATGTGAAATGGTATGGTACATGTTTTTGGCCTGAGTGTGGTTTTTCATTTTTTTGTTCCTATTGATTGGGAGATGCACATCCTAATCAACAAATGATATAAATAGAATACTTGATCATGTTAATTTCTATCCCACACCTCATTTGAGTAACTACTTTGTTAAGAATGGCCGATAGATTTGGTTGCTACAAATGCTTTTGTGATCCTCATTGGCCATTGATTTTGATTCCTTCAAATGTTGAGACAAGGTATTTTTATAGCCTCTGCAAAGTAAAGTGCGACTATGGATGGTAGGTTTGACTATGAAATCGAATGGTAGATGATAATGGAATGTGGAATAGTTGAGAAATAAATGAAGATTGAGACTTTTAGTCACACATAATGTTGTTGATGTCAAATTCAACATAATTTTGGTTGTGGTGGGGTTGAAGACTTGTTCTCTCAATAAGACCATCAAATTGTGTTTTTGTTTGGGTCTAAGAGTAGATACCATCAGATTAGGTTATAGATTGGAAGATATTTTGATTTGATCTTTGATTTTGTCTTCAGTAAACAATGAAAAACTTTTGTGCTCAACTATTGGTGCCTCTATGAGGTTTTCACCAATGAAGTTGTCTTGATTTTCCCATAGCACCTTTAAGAAGGTTTCACAAATGAACATTGGATTTTGAATTTTATTGTCTTCTAGCACATCCAAAAAATTCTCCCTAGAAGATGTTGAGTTCTAACTTTGATTATCCCCTAGTACTTTTGAAAAGGTCCCACTAGGAGAGTGTTCTTCTACTACATGAATGTTGTCTTGGCCTCCTTGATCTTCTTCAACTACTATGCCATCATGGATGTAGTTTAATAAAGTTTGATTATATCAATCACAATCAACACTTATGGGAGATGGAATGTCAATAATGTTTCTATCTTGGTTAATGGTAATGGCTTGTGGAATGGTAATGGAATGGGGAGAGGCTACATAATCCTTTTAGAAGATACTAGGATAACTTATGTCAAAGTTGAAGTACTCATCCTCAAAAACTATAGAAGGATCACAAATGTATTCAAATTTATCTATGAGGCATGTATAACCAATATTGTAACATCCTCAAACATATTCTTCTTCTGAATCTAATTCTAACTCAAGGGATTTTGAATCTGATGTTGAGACTGATGTTGATTCAAATTTTGATTCTAATGATAAATCTAAGTCAATTTAAGAATGAAACCTGACTCTAATTCTAATTCTTTATTTTATGGGTACTTTTTTAAAATTATCTCCTAATAAATGTTCAATTTTGGACAAGTAACAGCCTATGATGGCATGATGGGCTCCATAAAGACTAGTTTGTCAAAGTGACACTCCTCTAGGATGGGAAAAAGTTCAAGAGACAAATCTTCAAAGACTAGATTGTCAATAGTAGGCTCTTGAAAACTAGGCACATGGTCAAGGTAATGATTTTCCCAAAGGTGGTTATAATCATTAAGAAGTGACTGATCAAATATTGGCTTGTGAGAGTGAGACTCCTCAACAACTAGTATAGGATCAATAGGAAATTTATCATAGGTTAAAATATCACAAATGGTTGATTCAATAGAAACATCTTGGATTGGTTGGTTCTCTTGGCCTTGGTTTCTAATGAGTTGGAAAATACCAATTATAAACATAACTTGGTCTATAAAATATTAGATCAATTGAGGTTTGGATGGGATTGGTATTAGAAGAAGAATGGCCTATGGTTGGATAATGGTAGGGTATTGGGGATCATGATTACTCACATAAGCCAAAGGAAAAATTCTTGAGATGGTAAAGATAGGGTAGTACAGAGTTTGATTACTCACACAATCCAAAATACTAAGTCCTAGAATGATGAAGGGGTGTTGTGGAGCTTGGTTTCTCACATAAACCAATGGATGAGGTCTTGGTATAGAAATGGTTAGGCATTATGGAACCTAGTTTCTCACACAAGCGAAATGACTAGATCTAGGAATGGTAATGGTATTCCTTAGATATTTTAACTCTTGATGGCTCATATAATCCAAAGGAGGGTTAGGGGTATCCAATTATTGGATAATGAAAGAATGTAAAGAAACTTATTAATTAAAAAATAAAAAGCATCCAAGTCTTCCTCATAAACCATATCATCCCAGTCATGAGTTGGCTCATAAGTTGGTTCTTGACTGTGTTCCATGTACTGATTATTGCAAAAAGGTTATGAATATGTATCCTAAACAACATTATCTATAGATGGATCTTAAAATTCCTCTTCACAAGCCTCTTCATACCAATCTAAGTCTTGATTTGGAACCTGAGTTTGTTCATGACTTTTTTCCCATGAATGATTAATATGAGGTGGATATAAATCTATCTCACAAACCATATTAACGTCATTGGGGTCTTGCCAAAAGCCATAAAATTTATTTCATGTGGCCATTTTATCATAAGTCAAATTTTAAGTGACTCTACCATAATTGTATCAAGACATATCCATGTAAATTATGAAATCTCTTAAATCAAAAAGACTTAGAGTTTTACAAACTCTAAAAATATGATCCAAAAGACAAATGGTTCAAGCTTGGTCTAACTTGGTCAAAGGGGTGGAGCTATATCTCTAATGTGGTCTAAAAGTGGAGATATATCTCCAAAATGAGTTATGCTAAGACTTGGCATAAAAATCCTAATTTCAAATGTCTAACTTCAAATGTTACACACATAAATCCTCAATCATCTAAATAAAAACTAGCATGTCAAAGGTCTAGGTCCAAATGTTCCAAACAAGGTCTAAACTAGGAAAAGGAAAAGTTGAGTTGCTAGGTCTTTTGTCCAAACACAGAGTCAAAATCTAGGCTCAAACAAATAGGCATGCACTAGGACTTTTGACCAAATGGTACCAAAATCGAGACTTGAAATAAAGGATGATGTGATTTAATTTAGTCTAGCAAGTTTGGAAACAATGTTGACATAAACCTATCACGCATAATCAAACATAAACATGATCAATTGGTGTAAGGCATAAGACAAAGGGATCTTTGAGAAAGGTTGTGTTATCCTTAATAAAGGCACAAATAATGATGAGAATAGTCTTTAAATAAATAACCCATCAATAGTTTTCAAATTTGGGTAATCGATTAACTAAAGTGATGCAACCCAAAAGAGAAAGATCTATCTATCAACCCTATGAATTAAGGCCTACATAGAAATCAATCAATGTTTGAATCCAAACTTGACACAACTAATTAAAAACTCAACATTGGAAACTAGGATTTGACCAAACAAGATAGACAAGATTGGACAATATGACAACATAAGACAAAGGTCCAAATGGTATACATGAGATGGTTTGAAACAAATGGTTTTGATGCAATGGTAAACTAGTTTTGAAATAAATTAAGCATCCTAATGATGTAAGCATGCTTAAATAATGTGGTCAATGTTATGTTTCAAAGACTCAAAGGAAAAATGGTTTAACATGATTTGGGAAGCATAATGCTACCCTTTGCAACTCAAATGACACACACACAAACAAGTTTAGCAAAAATTTCAAGGCAAAATTGTGGTGTAAAATGGCCATTATAGTGCCTCTTTAGAAAAAAGAGTGATGTATAGACAAATTGGTTTTGACATGGATTTATACACAAATAAACAAGTTTTAGTCTCAAAAACACTAAGTAAGATAAATTACCAAAGTACACTAAGTATAATCATCCAAATCCTAACAAGGGTATGGCATGTGGGGTTGACTAAACTATCAAGTTTTGAACATCATTAGGGGAATCAATTGCATAATGACTTTCATGCCAAATAATGTAAAAGAAAAGCATGGATTTTGGGTCTATATCACTTGGCTTATTACAAAAAAGTCTAGCCTTTTTTTATAACTACTACATCTTATTATTTGCTCAGTGTAGTGCAGTGTCTACACTACGTCCCATGTGTAAATCTAAAAGAGTCAAATGAATTCAATGCTGGGAGATGAAACCCTAGGTCAAAGCTTCCCTAAATAAATCATGGGAGGTGATGAAGTCCCCCTAGTAATCCAAGATGCATAAAAATAAAGAAATCATGAAAATAGAAAGACTTTAGGGTCATTTTCAAGATCACCCAAACTTTTATGAGTTTTTGGGAAGTCTTTAGATGACTTTATTTCTAAGCCTTGGACTAGGCTACGTGTAATAGGAATGGCACTTTTGATTCCAAAGGTTCCCTAAAGGGGATAAATGTAAGATCATACATGCAACATCCCTCTTCTTGCCAAATAAAAATTATATCAAAAAACTATTGAAGATAAAAATGACAAGTGTGTTCAATTTTAAGCCTAAATGAAAGATTTGGTGGTGTTCATTTGACCCCTTAGTCTTAGTTGTAACTTTGAAAACTAATGATATAAAACACTTACTTAAGAACCTCAAATGTTACTTTAAGAACCAAAATAATGTTCCTAATTCATTTTAAAATCATTCAAAAGGTGGTTTAAAACATGATTCATCAAATTTTTGAAATTCACTGGTTACCTGTCTACCCTTAAGGCATCACCCCAAAAGCAAATATGTTAGATTAGAAACATTTTAAATGGATTTTCAAAATTTTATAAAAAAATATATGAAACATGAAGCTAAATTAATGCAAAATTCTAAAAATTTAGGAGAAAATATGTGGTTTTAAAAAAAATCATCCAAAATGGAGTCTATATGACACCAAACCAAGCATTTTAAAATAGCTCTCAGGTTTGTGTTTTTAAGAAAACATAGTGATTGATGTCAGTTATATACCACTAACATTGGTAATGGCCAAATAAGATCTAATTGATGCCAGTTTTGCTAATCAACATTGGTTGAGCTAGGTAACTGATGTTGGTATTTCCTACCAACATTGATTACTGTGTAAAATTCTGGCAACAAAAAATGGAAAAATAAAGTTAGAAAATCAATTTCCAAGAGTTTTAAAGGTTCATATGGATATTTTAGATTTTCAAAATTATCTCCTTTAGATGTGAGATGTGTCTTGTCCCACTGGGTGTGCCCTTATGTGATCTAGTAATTTGACTCAAGAGAGGATGGTTAGTATGGTGCTAGTTCCAAAATGAAAATAAGATGAAATAAACACACTAATATTATAACATCTCTAAGCCTAGACATTAGGGAGAGCTTAGTTAACAACATCAAATGACAAGCATACTAAAAATTAAGGAATGAAAACACAAGAATTCCTTTCACCTTTCTTAAATGCTCCAAATGCCTTTGTAATGGTGGCTTGCTCGGCTTGTGCTTTAAGATGTCTTCTTCAATGGAGTGTTGCTACCTTCATCTCCTCTTGGTACCTTTGGATTGTGGCTTGGATTGGCTTGGAATCAATTTGGCATTATAATACTAGTTGCTTGAAGCTTTGGAACCAATCTTGCATTATAACTTTGTACAAATTAAGCTTAGAAATGATGTTGTGAGGCCTAATATTTATAGATTTTTGGATTTGATCATGATCAACCTCAACCATCCATCTCAAGATTGAGATGTGTAGTTGAGGACTAATTTAATTTTTAGAATTAAGTTTGTAATTATCCTCATCATGGCATTGGAAGAAGGGGCAATTAAGAGGCATGAAGAGCATTATGGAAGGCATTGATGAGGCATGGAGGGCATGAATCCTAATATCTATGGCATTTATGGCCTAGGTATATCTTCCTAAGAAATGAGGTCACTTGATGATACAAATATTCAATATTCATTTCCAAAACAAAGTATTCAACAATTTTTCATGTGATTATTAATTAGGCCTTGATTTGGGTTAATTAGCTCTTAAGCATGATTAAACACATTATGCATAAAATACTCAAATTGATCTTAATGCCTTGTTAATGGTCCTAAATTTGACTGGATTGGAATTGGAAGTCCACATTAGATGCATTAGATGCATATTCCCATTTAGAATGTTTCCAACAATAAATAAAAAAGGCATGAGTCTTGAGCAAAAGATTTGACAGAAAGAGTAATCCAGAGCATGTGGGTGCAAAATTGGCATTTTGACTCGAAATGGACTGATAGAAGTTAGTTGGCCCATAAATTTCATCTCCCCATTTAGGGATACCCTAGATAAAATTAGAACTTGAATATGTCATTTTCACATCATTTTGTGTGTTTTAGAGTTTTTAGGCCAAATTATGCATTTTAGATGAAAACTAGCCAAAATCCTAGTTGGAGGTTATCAGTGGTTATTTTTAGGTGTCTACACCATCTAGGAGTCAGCACTCCTATCTAGGTTACAACACTCCTATCCAATGTTTTTGTCTTTTACCTAGTGTTGTTGTTCTAAAGGCTTTTTTTTTGAGATGTTGCTTGGTTAATTGATGTTGTTTTTGTTTAGATAGTGATTTGACATTATGAACTGATATATATATATATATATTATATTTTTAGTGTTTTCAAGGTGAGGTGTATATGAGAGAGTTCCATAAGGGTTAGGTTATGGACACATTACAAATATCACCATTATCTATTGATGAGAGAGCTATCATGAATGGGGAAGGGTTGGGTCATTTGTGTGACCTATGCATAATGAAGTGGGATAGATATCTGACTAACACCTTATGTGATAGGTAGAATGTAGATACATGTACTTTTTGGCTTCCTATAGGGGGATTTTTGTGACATTGGAGGATGTGTACCACATTTTACATTTACCAATTAGTGGATGATGGGTGATATTACAGGATGGCATGGGTCCTGATGCTATTGATCATACATCTTTGTATTTGTTTGATTTACCTTTAGGTATACATCAAAGAGGTAGTGTTAATGATGTGTTGTTATCAAGTATATCATAGTCTAGTGTTCCACACCTATGGAAGTGGTTAGTCATGTTTTTGTCCTCATTTTTTACTATAGATGGTAGTAGAGTGTTGATTGCATATAAGATGCATAGGATCATGCATAGTGTAAAGGTATATAGAACTATGCTCTCATGCAGTAGGAATATTCTTTCCCACCTATATAGGGATCTTTAAAAGTTCACATGAGAGACCTTCAATGGTGGTGTTAGTGCAACTACCTTATTACATTATTGGGCTTATGAGCACATAACAGTTGTACGACTGATTAGATTACCTAGGCTACAATAGGCACCTCAATGGTCATTTAGGGAGAGATAAATTAGTACATTGGCTATTTGGTCTCTTAGGATAGATCATTATATATGAGTTTTAGATAGGTTGGTGGCTCATGATATCGTTTGGAGGCCCTATATAGGATTTCTTGGGTGGACTGAAGATAAAATATAGTTATGGCATATGAGGGTTGGTTTTTTGATACATGACTATTGGGTTGGAGCGTATGAGCTCTTTTAGTATGAGAACATGAATAGATAGTTTGGGGTACCATAGGATGTGCCCCTAGCAACATGGGTGTGGGTGAGGAGTGAACATGTACTAGTGAGGGTAAGAGCTCATGCGAGGCCTACTAAGGCTAAGTTAGCACCATTACCTTTAGATGTATGGGATGTGGCTATAGATATTCTTGATTTAGATGATGTTTTATGTATAAATTCATACACCACATGGTGGGCTAGGCATCATTAGGCTTTATTGTATCTTATTGATGGAAGAGATGCTCTTGAGTATGAGGATCTTACATTGATCCAGATGATGGGGGGTAAGAAGTAATTATATTTGAATTATGTATAAGTTTGTGCTTATGAGATTGAATTCAAAATATATAAATAATGTAGTGTAATAATTTCTTTTTAGGTGTAGTGGAAGGTACTTAGGATGAAGCATAAGCTAGGGTGGGAAGTGGAGATGATGAGTACTAGGAGACCATCATTGAGTCAACACTTTAAGAGCTTACATGACATGTACCTAATGATGTAGTGGAGGAGGGTTTGATAGAGTGAGTGATAGTTATATTCAATGTTCATTCTCATTTATTTAATATAGATATGATATCAATAATTGCATATGTTAGAGTAGTGGGAGAGAGAGATGAATTGAAGGTTGAGCTAGATAGGCATAGGATGCCTCTACCCAATTTTGGATCAGTGAGTATGAGGATTATGGTAGAATAAATGGTTCTTAAAAGATTATATGTGTAATTTCATGAGGATCATGGTTGGTTATCACTCTAGTACTAAAGGAGAGAGTGAGATGGAGAGTGAGGACTTGATTCCAATTCATGATTTATTATATTTGATGTGATGTATATGTTTTGAAAACTTTATATATATATATATATATATATATATATATATATGGATATTAGTTTTTTTTTGACTCATGAGTATTGTGTTATAGATTTTTGAATATATTAGTAGAATAATTTGCTAATGGTTGATTAGAAATAGTTGATTTGGAATTGATTTAGAGGTTGTATATGCTTTGGTAAAAATGTTGTTTGGCATGTGACTTGATTGTTCATGATATGTTTAAGTGTGATGTTAGGTATAATTTTTAATTTATATATGAGCAAAAATTTGTGATGGTTTTTGTAATTGGTAAATTGTTTTGATAAAGTGAATTGGTTTAAGATTGGGAAAAGAGTATATTGGTAAGGTCATGATTTAGATAATTTGGTTTAGAAAGGCATGAATATTTGAAACTAAGAATGTTAGTTGTTATTATAAATGGATATAAGAGAGAATTCTATGCTCAATTCATTAGGAGTGGCTCAAGAATACAAAGGCTAGTCCTTTAGCTCCATCATTTCCCCATGAAGTGAAGCTATGTAATCATGCATCTGCTAATCAATGTTTGGACTATGTGTCCAATCCCTCTAAGTGCATGGATCAAGAATACAAATGCTAGCCCTTTGGATCCATCAATGACCCATGAAATGTAGCTATGAATTGATATTGGTATGAGTGTGTGTCATATCATTATAATGGTCAATTGAACAAGTGCCCATATTGCTCATGTTATGTAGGAACATATATTGTATATGATATTATCTACTATGAATGAACTATAGCTATACATGGAGACTCTACCAAATGTAACCTTACTGGATGTGTAACTAAAGTTGTGTGCTATGAAGAAGGTTCATCTATCTACAATCATAGTGGATGGATGCATGAAATAGTACCCTATAGCCTTTGTTATGATGGATATGACTAAGTGATAGATTGAGATGGAGCTAAAACCTATGATGTTGGCTCATCTAATATCAATCATAGTGGGTTACTACATGAAATGGTTCCAAGAAAGCTTAACTATAGTTAATATCTCTTTATATAAATATTTTATGATGTGGATTCATATAATCTTAACCATAGTGGGTTGTTACATGAGAGAGGACCCAAAAAACTTAGCCATAGTGAATATCTCTCTCCAATAGTGTTCTACTATGGTGTCTATGACTATGTTGGATATATATAGAGAAATAAACTATGTACTCCTCAGACTATAGTGTTATATATAGGCTGCTCTCATTATACTAGTTTATAAACCTTCTAAATATGTGAAATAGGAGATTTCCTATGAGGTTCTATCCTAGAACCCACATTATTATCATGATGAGTAATCGATGATTCCTATAAAGGAATTTTTTATGATGACTTAGACATGGAGGAATGAGGTCTAATAATCCATGATGGAAGAGATCTCGATGCCCCCTATGTGAATGCTATTATGCCAGTATCAACACATATATTAATGCAAACTTTGAGTCTATAACAATCATTGTCTTTGTGTCCACAGATATGATGATAGTTACAAAAGGGCTGATGTGGCTATTTATGTAAGAGATGTGGATCTCATCAATGAGTATAAGGTAATGTGACTAACCTCCTATCTAGAAATGCTCATAATATGAAAAATGGGCTATCCCACTCTCAGTCAAATTGTAGTGTTTCCTTACTGCTATTCTTGGTAGTGGATACTGTAGGTTGTGCTCTAGAAATTGGCTCTCTATTCCTAATTAGTTGCTTTTATAGTTGTGGTCTCCTATCTTATTTAGGACATGGTGGATGTTGAGTTCTAAGAGCTATAGATGGAGGTACTTCTTTGAAATCTAGAGTAATTTGAACAACTGAATCTACCTCAATCAATCCCAATTTATTATCCATAGATAGAACTATGTAACATAAGTTCCTAAAAGAGGACTCAATCTGATATAATAGATGCTTGAGGAGAGGTTCATGAAGCCCTTTAATAAAGATATGCTAAATTTATAGATCTAATAATTTATAGATCAATTTTAACATGCAAATCTTGAATCATAAGATATAATCAATAACTAGATCAGAAGTATTCTGATGCAATGTGGTAAGTTTATCATATGTAATATGAGGGCCTATGTTTTCTATGTAATATCTAAGAAATGACTCCTCTAAGTCATCATATGTGTGGAAGGAGCCAACATGGAGTAGATGAAAAAACCAATTTTGTGCTTCCCCTACTAATGTCTTCTAGAACATTTTAGTAGAATCAAAGGACTCTCATGATATGGCAAAACCTTTTGAAAGGTTTGAAGGTGTATGAGTGGATCTCTAGTTACATCAAAGTGAGGCAATGATGGTATTTGAAAATGCTTAGGCAATGAAGATTTTATGAATGTCTTTAGAAGAGGGTTACCATGGAAATTATTGGCATCCATCTAAGACTTATAAGCCTTGTTTTCCAAGGGTATAAGATATACTTGGTGTTGTAAATCACCAATGACATGCATTAAATAAATAATCTCTTGGGATGGTATATTAACATCTAGAAGTGGTTCATCTAATCATTGAATTTAATCATTAATTTTAGCCATGGGAATGCTACACTTAGCAATTGGATCATAGAGAGGGGGTGTGCTCACTTGAACCTTTGGAGGAATGGTAACTTGGACCTAAGTGGAGGGATGTGAGCTACCATTCTCTTTAGTTTAAGAGTGAGAAATAGGTGCTACTGTAGTAGGGATGGCTTGGGAGATTCATTGGTATCTTTATGTTTTAGTGAATCACATTCTAGTTGAGGAGATGATGTGATGTTAACACTAAAATGTGCATTATTTGAAATAGAATAATGCATAAGAGTAGAAACAACATTTGGTAGTGCATTATGTTTGAGAGAAAGAGTGAAATAAGAGTTAGAAACATGAGATGCATTTTGTTCTACACTATGTACATAAGAATCATCATTATTCCATTCATTATCATAGATGAAATATTATTCATAGTCACTCTCATTTTCATATTCATTTGCATGTTCAATATCATATTCATTATCTCTTCCATTATCACTAGGGAGAGGTATAAGAGAATAATCTAAATCTTTTCTAATATGCAATAAATTAACATGTGAAATTTGGATATTATGTGCATCTATATTATCCATGGAAGGAGTGTATGCATTATTCTCATTTGTAATATGAGTAGTAAGAGGAATAGAGTTATCATTTAAACATTCTTTTGAAAAATTAGAGTTAAGAGCATGAGATTTATCACTTAATCTATTTATTGGAAATTTCATTTTATTGTTTTTATATTGTTGTATTTTAAACATATATATATATATATATATATATATATATATATATATATATATATATAGAGAGAGAGAGAGAGAGAGAGAGAGAGAGATTAGGTTCAAATGGAAGCAAATAATCACCAATAAGAGGTTCATTCAAAAGTGCATGACTAATTTTTTTATTTGGTGCATTTTGCATAGGATAATGAGGTGAAAAGTATACTTCCCATTTATCAAAATTATTTTCTTTAGAAGAGGGAATGAAAGAGATAGGTTTGAGAGAAGAAAATGCATCTAATTTTTCTTCACTATCACTTTCACATGTATCATCATATTCCTCATTATAATAATAGTAACTATCTTCATTGTAAATGAAATCATTTTCCATATTTTTAGCTATGAAATTTTACAAATTTTTCTATTCATTGTCATAATTATGAGAAAAAAATAGAAATTGAACTATGGGATGAGGGGGAAGAAGTGTCTTAGTGGACATTTTATTTATTTCACCAAAGAGAATATGTAAAAGTATTATTAAGAAAATACATGCAAAAATAACTACTAACATAGAGATTTTGAAAATATTTTTGACAATTGAAATAATTTGCAAAAATTCTAAAATATTTTTCAAATAATTGCAAGGAAGGAAGGCTTGGAGTTTGAGGACCTATTTTGGAACTCTAGGGTTTTGGGTTACGATTTTAGGATTTTTAAAAATTATGACAATACTTTAAATTCTTAAATAAATTTGAATGAGATAAATGCACAAAAAATGATATAAAAATTCAAAATTTTGAATTCAAAATTTTGAAATAATAAATACTAATATTGAGATTTTGAAAATAATTTTGACATTTTAAACAATTTGTAAAAATTCCAAAATATTTTTCTAAAAATTGCAAGGAAGGCTTGGGGTTTGAGGACCTAGTTTGAAAATCTAGGGTTTTGGGTTAGGGTTTTAGAATTTTTGAAAATTATTGAAATAATTTAAATTCTAAAAAAATATTTTAATTAAATTAAGGCCTAAAAATTTATATAAAAATATGAATTTTAAAGTTGAATTTTTTCACAAAATTTGAAGTAAAAACCCTTAGGCTACCTAGGGTTTTAGATTTATTTGAAGTAAGTTAGGTTCACTAAAGGTTTTATTGTTTTTGGGAAACTAGTGTTTAGTTCCTAAAGAATAAAGGGTCTAAATTAAGGAGAAAAATCATATCAAATATATTAAAATATAGGTTTTGTTTAATTTAATCAAATTAATTGCATATAAAAAGAAATAAACTTATCTAGAAAAATAGGCTGAAATGAATGATTAAGGGGTTAAAATTTATTACAGATGACTAGGAAGATACCAAGAACCTAGATCTAGATTTCATTTTATAAAAGGATAGGATTACCAAAATAAGACACCCTAGGGTCTAATTCTATAGTCCTTTTTTCCCACTATTATCCCAAAGACCTAAGTTTTTTGGGTTTTGTCTATTATCTCTATGTGATCTTATATTTAAAATTTCAAAGACTGAACATTGATAGAGCTTGTTATAGGTCCATTTAAATATCAAAACTCTAGGTATATATATACACATGAAATAAAAAATACATCAAAATCATAACTAGAAAAAATTAGGTTAGAGGATATATGATCGCATAATCTAAAACCCTTGTTATCCTAATCTCTACCTACATTAACCCTCAAGATAGAGTCTCAAATCAAATGTATTTTTCCCTTAGGGAACATGCATAATAACACACATGATAAATTCAAGCATTAATTTTTTGCCTAGGCCTTTCTTTGATCAAGAATGCAAATATGTGTGATACAAAATGTTGAGCTATATTATTGACTAATTTTTAATTATGTACTATGCCAAAGTAGTAAGTGTTAAATATAAAATGCCTTGTGAATTAATTTATATAGGAAAATATTTATTTAAAATTTTGGAGTTTTATTCACATTTGGATAACATTAGTAAAAATTAAAGACAAAGCTAAGAATGGATTGGGACATATTCAGTGAGGGAAACTGACCATTGGAGCTAAAAATGCCATTAAATAGGAGCATTGGAAATGGACACCCTAGGGTCCAATGCTATAGTCCAATCCTAGTGCTCATATCCTTCATGATCATGACCTAGGGGGATGGAATTAACATAGGAAATATGACATGGCTAAGGTGTAATAACCATTTGAAAAGCTCAAGAAGTCTAGGAATAAGAAAAAAGGTGTCTAGAGCATGAAAAAAGACTAGGATTAGTAAAAACAAAAGACATAACTAATGTTAACAAGGATCATATTCTCTAGTTGGAGTCTCCTATGAAAGAAATATGGAAATAAATGATATATGTGGTTACTTGACCAATTTAGGGTGTATACACATAATATTTTAAAATCAAAATCAATTTTAGATTCCAAAACCATCGCATGTATTGATACCCCATTGACTTTTATAGACTTTATCAAACCAATTATATGTAGTAGTTGGTTAACTTTTTGGTATGGTTTAGGTGATTAAATCACTCAATATTAATAGTTTTTTAGCTTGTAATTTATCATCCAACATCACCATATTATAAGTATCATTGGGTTATAAAGTTGAGCTAATCTCAAATACCAAATGAAAACTCAATTTTGATCTAAAATTGGGGGCATATGACTTCCAATATCTCTATATCTCCTTGGATATATGCACTTTAAATATTTATCTATAATGATCTTAATCTCATTTTCAAATCCTTATAATGATACATATTTTTTAAAAACAAATTTCCAATAGGCAAGTTAGTTACATTGACACACAAGTGTACTCCTAAACCTCGATCTTTCAATTTTAATCTATTTTAAGTAATCTTAACCTCGATTATATGCACTAATTTTACAGTATAAAATATCTTGGTTACATATTAGTCACCAATAAAGCACACAAATTCAACTCAAGCAAAGATAAGGTGTGCCTACATACTTAGATACATATTCCTTTTCTTTTAACTAGCAATTTCATTACTACATTAAGTGAGGTTAAATGCAAATGACATTTTTTGATTATT
The DNA here is from genome assembly GCA_037957365.1 of Torreya grandis. Taxonomy (NCBI): domain Eukaryota; kingdom Viridiplantae; phylum Streptophyta; class Pinopsida; order Cupressales; family Taxaceae; genus Torreya; species Torreya grandis. The sequence continues at coordinate 296,366 of JARHVA010007031.1, forward strand.
TGGAACCTTAGTATTATACATTTTTAAAATATAAACCTTAGTTATTCCTCTTAGTTAAACACATGCCTTACTTCTATAATCTTTACATATGCTTTATTTTATGTCCTTTGGCCTATCTCTTAGTTTGAATATTATTATATTGATGACACAAACATCTTATCTTGCCCATAATACTTAAAATGTACTTATCTTACACCTCTATAAGTTTTGAGCCTATACCTACTCTCCTACTACATAGACAACAACATCCATAATAGACTTTAACATCAACATTACTATCCTACCTTGATGTAAATATCTAATGCCATCAAATCACCCAATTTTTAAATGAAATATATTCCAATAGTTGACTTAAGTGTTTTAGTGTGAGTTATATCTAGATAGGATTGGTATAAATAAAATATCAACCCTAATTCTTTTCTCACCTAAAAATCATACTAAGAGACCAAGGCACTTATCAAAATCACTTTATCAAGCATTTAATTGATCAAAATCTTGCCTATTTCCACACTAGTCATAGGTAAAACATATATATAGGTCCAAAATACTAAAGGAGTAGTCATAAGGTCTTATTTTATAGGTTACAATTTGATCATTATTGTACTTAATTTGCATGCATTACATGATTCACACATAATCCAAAATGTAGGGGAGAACTACATGAGTCTGAGGCCCTTTTCTAAAGTATTTGTTATTTAGGTAATTCTGTTTGATAGTGGGGTCATTGTGGATCAACTTGAAATTGTGCTCCCACTAAACCATTTCCCTTAAGGTCACCTTAAAGATAGAAATCTAAGGTTTTTCCATTTCACTAGGAGCGACAATCCACGAACCAAATCTAAATACATCAAAGTGAAGGTGTAGTGAAACCCATAAGCATTCAGATGGTCACATCATATTTCAACTAATATTCCATATAGGTAACTAGCATCCAACCTAGACACTAACATCAAGACAACCATCCTAGACTAATGCAACCATCTAGAGTTTTAGAGACACTAGATCTAGAATATGACAACTATTATAAATTGTCTTCCCACCTATCTTCAACATGTTCTAGATCTAGATCTGTATTAGCATCATATCTAGCTAAGTACCTTATTTTATGTCATTTATATATCTAACATAGTTGTATTTTCTATTTATAGATTATCTTAGTTTAATGAACTCAATATATTGTACATCTAAGTTTAACATTTAATTGGTCTATAGTAGATCTAATATTTACCATTATTCCCTATCATTTATATATCCTTAACCCTATCTACCCATGTAGGATACTTATACAAATTAGGGTTAAACACATATTATTTTCATAAATATATACACGCAGTTCAATGTATATAAGTGCGATATAGAATATACATGTTACACATACATATAGATGTTGTACATTATTATACCCAACGGCCATAATGATACTGGGGGAATATTATTCCACAAATTTCAATATTATAAGTTATATCTTTACATGACCTCTCTACTATGTTGAACTACTTATATTTCTTTAAAATGTCTTACTAGTTACTTATATGTTACATAATGCTACATGGATACGATATTACACTATAATGTGACATTGATACATATGGATTTTTTAGAATAGTTTTTACTTGTTATATGATCCATTGATGTTGTAAATTTCTTGAATGAAAATATGCTTTGCACTTTTCTATTATGTGTGGCCATTTCATCATGTTTTTGACATCTTTATGTTTCTTGAGTGTGGCCCTTGGCCTTGTTTGATGTAACATATTTGATTTCCCTTGTTTGTGACATATTTATGTTACATTGCACCTAAAACTTGGCCTTGTGTGTTATGACTTATATATTTCCATTGTATGTGACCCTTAGTTCCAAACTATCACTTTACATTTTTATAATTTTTTATCTTGCTGACACTGAGTGGTGTCATGATATATATCATGCACTTTTACTATGTATTTTTCTTAAGTGATCCTACTTTTGGATGCTTCATTGATACATATATATAAAACTACCATTTATATATTATAATTTACATGCATTACATACATTCCTTGATTGATGGATACATTACTAGGATGACATACTCTCCACATGTTCATGTGTTATTACATGAGCCTATCTTTATACTTGATATGATATAATTAATTATTATTTTGAGATGAGTGACTTAAAAGATAGATACCTTACCTCAAAATGGAGCATTATAGTGGAATTCATATAGAGACATAAGCCTCTATGAACAAAAATTCAAATAATTGTATAAATTTTAGTTATTTAAAATGGTTTAAATATTAGATGGTTTAATTGCATGATAGATATTGTCACATTAGTACAAATTATGAGGGCATATGTTATAAATATGCACTAAATTTATAGATACTTGAGAGTATAATAATACACACTTGGGTGCATATGTATGGAAAAATGCACACAATTTATATGAACATGAACTAACATACACATAAATTTGAGATATAGGTTCTCATATTCAAAATATAAATGCATATATTCTATATTAGTTCATACATATTCATGAGGGCATGATATTAGTTCACACACATATACAACAACATAGTTTATAATTTAATGTCAAATGGGTGTCATTATACTTCACACTTATCAGTTTTGTTAGAAATATTTATTATATACATGTGATGTTTGTAATTTTTATAGATATTGTGCCAAATAATATGACTATAATGTTATTGTTTATGTAACAATGTGATATGTTTTCCATAATTGTATGGATTACTTGAGTTGTAAATATAATGGTCAAATTCTTGAATCAAGGAGGTTTTTACCTTGTGTGTGTGTGTGTGTGTGTGTGTGTGTGTGTGTGTGTGTGTGTGTGTGTGTGTGTGTGTGTGTGTGTGTGTGTGTGTGTGTGTGTGTGTGTGTGTGTGTGTGTGTGTGTGTGTGTGTGTGTGTGTGTGTGTGTGTGTGTGTGTGTGTGTGTGTGTGTGTGTGTAACACTTCATATGAATAAATGGTTAAGTCAAATGAATTATTTATGTGTTAATATATACCAAAGTATTCATTTATTATTATAGTAGGTGAATTTGGTAACAGAAATGAATATTTAATTACTACCAAGGGGTAGTTGGTTCTTATTTCCCCAAATAAGGAAAAATATTTTGTGAGAAATGAATCTATGTAGAATTATAAACGTTTAGATTACTTTTATTTTATTTTTTGTGTTAAGAGTTTAGAAAATAATTATGTGTATTTTTTTTTTGTTTCAAATTACATGTGCCATATGCATATGATCAGATGTGTTATTATTAAAATAATTCCTTAGTCAACAATCTTAGTGAAAACATTTATTATGATATTTAACTCCTTAATGTTGCTCCCACAAAAGTTTTCATTCTATCAAATTTATATTTTGATATACATGTGAATAAACATGCATAAATATAAATTTAATAGAGAGTGATTTCTCTCCAAGTTTTAATCATGGATTTTGTTTATTTAAAAGTCTAATCTAATTTATGCACCTAAATATATCTATAAACAAATGCTTGGTATAACTTATTTCATAATTCCATCATGTTTCATATCACATTTAGGTGTTTATTGAAACATTCCTTGTAACTAATTATAATGAGAAGACATGTTTGAGGTTGTATCGATATTTGAGATTCTCTTCAAACAACTAGACTCTTGAGCATGTAGTCATGTTATTGACTCACTCTACATTGAATCTGAATAAGTATTTCCATTTGATAATTATATGTCAAGTATCAAGTGGTAATTAATTCTTTAGATTATTTTTCCATTTACCAAGGCCTAATTTCTTAATACACCTATGTTATTATTTTTCCATACCACTTCTACAATACACACCTATGTGTTCCATCTCATGCATATGTTTCTTCTTGCACTATTTTACTAAAACTATTTCACATTCCTTTTAGAAATAATAAAAAACTAAGGTATTCACTTTTGTATTATTTATATATTGCTTTAGGATTATTTCTTATGTTTTAAGTGTTTAATAAATTAATTTAAGATCTTAATTTGTTTTAAATCTTTTGATATCTATTAAATAGTTTTATTTGTTAGTATTTAAATTTAATATCATTAAGTCATTTTTAATGTTTTTAATTGTATTTATAGGGATTATTATCTTTTAATAGTATAGTTTACATGTTATTAGTAAAAAATATCTGAATAAAAAAATAAGTGGTCATTATTCATATCAGTTTACTTTTAAAGAGTCAAGTATAGTATGTTAATTATTTTATGTTTTTATTCATTAAATATTCAAGAGTCAAATTTAATTATTCTTATATTTTAAGAACACATTTTTAGGTGATACAAAGGTGCTCATGTTAGTCCTATGAGGGGGTTTATTATTATAAATGACATGCAAATGAACTTCATCATCAAATCCAATGAGTGAAAAACATCCAAATAAAGGTTGAAGACAATAGAGGTTGGAGGCTTAATAGATACCTCTCGTCAAGTCACTAAAGATGGGGCTACACTATGTTTTAGTGGCATGAATTTTAGTATTTTCATGTTTTTGTATGGTGTGATAAAAATATATAATTATAGTTATAATAATTCCCTAATGTGGTGACATTTTTGAAAGACTCATGTTTTAAGGAGCCCACTTTTTGAGGACATAAAGAGATCTAAGGCAAAATCAATATGTATTGTTTCCCAAATAAATTATAATTTTTTGATATTTATGAGTTTAGGGAGAGGGATCTAGGAACTTAAAAACTCAACTCAGGAGATACACATAAGGGTTATGAGATAACTTTATGGATTTAACTTGGTCCAAATATTATTTTCAGAGATAAGCTTATGAAGAATATGATTCTACTCTCCCATGCCCACACTAAAGGGGGAATGTTATAAATATTTAGTATGTATATGTGATAATTTTAATGATTTTAGATAGTTTGTCAAATAATATAAATAGAATGTTATTGTTTAGGTAATTATTTGATATGTTGTCCATGGTTGTAGGGATTAATTGAGTTGTAAAGAAAAAACAATCAATCCTTTAATTAATAAGGTCATTTACCTTATATTTGTGTAACCATTCATATGAATAGATTATCAAGTATAAATAATTAATTTTATGTGTTAATTTGTACCACAGTTTTCAAAATATATGATCATGATGGGGGCATGCAAATTATTCATTCTCATTCGATCATCATTCTATTTTACATTGTGAAAACTTGAGAAAAACTATACAATCAAACCTAAGATCATTATGGGGGAATGAACATAATTAATTATATTTTGATCATGCATTTTAATTTACAATAAGTTAAATTAAGCATTTTAGATAAAAACTATATAATTAAATCTAGAAACTATCTATAGTGTTTGATTCAGTTTATTTGAGCAAACCCATCGTGTGGTTACCTATTTTCATATGTAGTTATTTGGGTTAGTACATTGTGTAATTTTACCTACATTTATGAGGGTTGGGTTATATCTTCTAAACCTAAATACCTACATAGTTACATTGATTTGGGAAAAAAATCACCCATCTCTCCATGTGGTTCAGCAAGGAAACACAAGTGTATCTAATGATTCAATAAGGAATCATCATCTCCAACAAGTTGTAAGGGAAACATGGTTTTAATCAACACATAGATATTCAATTTCCTTGATCTTTAAATTTTCAAAAATTCAATTTTAGGTTAAAATTATCAAGCTATGGATATTGACTATACATGTTAGTTTTAGGTTTTGTTATTGAGTGACCTGCACAATTTGATATTCATACTAAAGATAAAGTGTGTTGTGCACACTCAAGTACATTTTATCCTTTTATTATACAAATTATATTACTATAATAAAGGGGGGGGATTTATAGATACTAAAATATGGTATTAAATGTTGATAATGACAAGCTTGACATACATATACCATGCATGACTTGAACACGTAAACATGGTCCTAATCTTCCATTCTCTCACACCTAGATGCTATCTTATGAATTTTACCCTATCATTTTGATGTTACACACTTATAATAACCTCACTATGTATTTCAACCCTACTAAATATATTTAAGAAATATTTCCAAAACTTTAGTTTAGTTTTCCTACACATAGCTTCATTTTTTTAGTTTTGGTTAGTATCATTAGTCGATACCAACCTAATCTAGCTAGAACTAACTCTCTCCTAGAAATGAATACTTTTTAAAATTACACCTTTTATTAGAGTCATACCATCTACCTATAATGTTGGTGGTATGATATATTTCCCAATTGGACTCATATATAAACATATAAAAGTCTCACTTAATAGTAAACTTAGCACTTATCTGGTAAACATCTATAGACTGTTTCACATTGATAAAATCTACCTTATTCTTCTAAAATTATGAATCTATCACTAGGAGAAATCATAAGCCAAGTATTGAATCACACTAAATCCAATTCAAAGCAAACATTGTCAATTATTAGAGCTAAATCATTAGCTACATACATATAATGAAGCGGTAGGTGGGAGAAGTATGTGGGGCTTGATTTCCCTACTCAAAGTATCAAATATATAGACATGAATCAATAATTAAATGTGATTGATTGGGTTTATCTCAACACATTACACTTTATTTATTTATTAGTTTTATATCCCTCAGAACCACACATAGGTTTTGAAAGTAAATTAGGTTGACTTATAAAGTTACACACATCATTAGGGTTCAACATTACACACACAAAGTTTATAGAGACAAGTAAAGGAGACTATATAATCATAGTCCTTCATTTATTCACAATTTATTGATAACTGGCATATGTTAGTATTGACAATTGATACTAACCCAAATCAATGGAACCAATACTATTTAGATAAAAATACATTCACAAACCTAATTTAATATAATTTCTACTTCCAAAATATATTCACTGTCAAATAATCAACCACAAAAGTTAATTACTCATCCCCTATGTTATGCTTACTATATTTATCATATATGACTTCTGAAATCATTATAATAAATTTTAGTTATTTAAATTCAAATGTATGCTTGAATGTCATATCTTAATATCTAAATTATTCTACTTGTTTATATCTTATTGGGGTTATAATTAGGGTATAAAAATATTCAATAGTGTTCATCTAGAATGCAATGTAAATCTTACACTTTCAATACTTGAAATCATATAGCTTTGACCTAGAAATTAGTGGTCATACTTGGATTTTAAGACCACTCCTTTGAGGTTTTTCATATTTGGATGCTTCTAGATAATGCCTTAAATATGTGTAAATGGATTTCTCAATCTTTTCCAAGATTAGTGCTAGATGCTTTCTAGATAGAAATAGACTTAGGCTTGATGTGTATTTATAAATGACTCTTTGGGTAATTTCCCCCCACAACCAACATGAGAAAAATGTATGTCGACCCAAGGGACAAATTCAAATTTTATAATTATTTATTAGAATATCTTAGGACACTATCGATGAAGTTAAGAACTACTAATAACCACTAGTGTCTGACAATGGCTGACATTGTTCAAAAAAGGGATAAATAATGATCTTGAGTATGGCGACACTCTATATAATAAAATAAAGTATTATGGTATAGGCTAGGGAGATCTTGTATATGAATGAGAAAAAATAAGGTTGGCCAAGTCTATAGATAGATGAATGTCTTGGAGAGAATGTGAGAAAGAAAAAAATGTGTACACACAAATCATGTATGTCAAAGATAGGTCAAAATTCATATTTTCAAGTGTATAATAGCAACCTTATGTCTCTACAATAAGTCCTAAGAAATAATTCAAATGAATGAGACTCATCTAAAAAAAGGTACTTATTTCAAATAAATGAAACTTATGAAATATATGTGATTAGTAAGTATTTTAAGAAGAAATGATATTGTAATTTTTCAAATTTTAATAATTACTTAAATTTATTTTAAATAATTAATAGTTAATTAAATATTAAAAAATAAAAATAATGTTAAATAATAATTATTATAATATCTAAAAATAAATTGGAATAAATAATATATAAATGATCATAAAAAAAGAACACATCAAAGTAAAAAAAGTTACAAAATTTATTTCAAAAAATATATATATATTTTAATAAAAATTAGAGACATTTTATTTATTTATTTTAAAATTAGATACTCTCTACTAATCAAAAAAAAAAAAAAAAATTTAATAAAAATTAGAGACATTTTATTTATTTATTTTTAAATTAGATGTATAACTAATTGTATGTTTAATGTGTTTAACTAAAAGATCACAATATTTTCTAGTTTCATCAAAAATTCTTAATAATGTTATCACCTTATGAATCATTGAATTCATTGTCATACTCTATATTAAATTTAACATAATTGGGTATTGTGCCAAGTTCATAAATTGAAATAAGAATTTTTAAGACAAGTGTAACCATAAATTTTCATATTGTCTACCCCAAAATTTATGTATTCTTATTCTCTTCACATATTCATCCTAATGCTTAAGAATAATTAATTTTATTTTTTCACAAGATGAAATCAACATGTCTTCGACCTCATTTTATAACTTTGAATATGCATTTTGATGTGGAAGTATATTTTCCTTTTAAAAAAATACACTACAGATAATTTTTTCAATTGAATAATTATCATCATCTAACATACCTAAGAAATAAAATAATATTAAACATTAAAATTTAAAAATTAACCTTTAACTTCATTCAATCATAAATGAATCATATAGTCTTTTTGTTTTATTTTTATACATTTGATTTACTATATCTTCATTATCACTTAAATATATTATTAATTTTTTAAAAACTATCCTTCCACTTTTTTTCAAGACTAGGTTATGATTAACATCCTATTTTGTAAGTGTTATACAATTCTTAACTAAGTATTATGTATTATAAACTAATGTGTTGCAATGTATACATATAATGTTGAATTTATCATATTCATCTCCATATCCCATGTTACCTATGATTGAGTCTAATAGTTTTATGTATTATTTTATTTAGTCAATACTCCTCCATGATTGTTCATATTTATTTATGTATTGAGTTTAACCCCAAACAAAATTGAAATTATCAATGTTGAAATTAATGAGGCGATTCAATAATTCATGGAGGTGTTCCTCTTAAATTTATGACCATATACCTATGTTTGTAAGTACCCCAAAATATTCATAAAATATTTACTTTACAATATGACAAAAATAATATTATTTATTTTCAATTAAATAGTTTAAAAATATTTTGATAATTTTCTCCCTTTAGACATTTTATAAGAAACCAACTTATCAAGAACAATGAGTAGTTTCCTAGTTGTACTAGTTTCATTTTCTATATATGTAAATTCAAATTAATAATTGTTTTAATTCAAATTAATTAGAAATCATGTTTATTATAAATCACAATATAATTTTTATTATTATTTGTCATTGTTTTGATAATAATTAGTAATATTTTTTTATTGAAATAATAATAAACACCACTTCAATTGTGTGTTTTAGTTTAGTTTTATAAATGTATTAATATTTCAAATGTTCTAAATATTAATGTAATAGGCCACAAATAATGACTAAAGAAATGAAACTTTTGGATTAAAATGATAAATAATAGTCACTCAAATTATCTTTTTTATAAATTATTCTTCCATAATCTCTCTCACACCAAATATTTGTTCTACATAATTAGTGTTGGTCTAAAGTTTTGACCCACAACATAAAAAAAATAGTAGACTAACTGATCTAATGGGACAAAGGGATATAAAAACACATGGGACATAATGTCCCATATTTTTTAGGATCCAACTAGTTAAATCCAAGGGCTGAGAACTTTCCAATTATTTATCTAGGTGAGTAATGCCAATTAACCACTAGAAATTTAATCTACTATGTATTATCTGAGAAATATTATAGAAGTTTGCTTAATTTTTTTACTTCCTCATTCACATAGGTATCACACTATAATATAATGGGAATAATATTCATCATAAAAAAGGAATAAAAGGAGAGAAAGAGTAATTCAGGAAAGTAAGTGGTTCCTTGATTGAAATTAAATTATTAATGATAAAAATCAAAATCATGTTTAGACATTATAAATTAACACCACTTTATTAGGAATAAATGTGTTCTACCAATTCCCTACCTTTCATATGATAGCTAATCTAGTTTTACTATTTACCATTTAATGTTGTGTAAATAATATAACTAATTACTATTTTACCTATGTAACTAGTTTAATATCCCTAAATCCTAGTTAAATCTCTCCAAGCCTAATGTGGGTAAGTTGTTTAGCCTTCATAACAACATTTTCATACATGTGCCCCATTAAAACTAATTTTACATATGTTTTTAACTAAGAAATTGAGTTTTTGGAACCAATAACTCAAACTTAGACAAAATTAGTAATGTTTCCCATGATTGTCACTGATCATATTAGGATCAATGTTGATTTATAGCCAGGCCAGTCTTAGGTTATGGATCCTAATGTTTTCACACCAAAAAATTGAATAAATTACCCTAGATCACTATAGAACAAAAATAAATCTATTAAAGTCTACCCATACTCTAATCAAATCTAACCATATCCCTGTCAATGAAGTATTTTATCTACAGCCTAAGAAACTTTTATATAGGTAAGTTTACTGTATATTTGATTAGTTTTAAATTATTATTTTATTCCTTTCTATTATGTTTAATATTGTAAGTCTATTTACATAAATCATTTATTAGTTTAAGATCCTTTTAAGATATATAAAATCCATCCTTTGGTTCTTTTGGGAGTCTTTTAGTATACACTATATGTTACATCTCAATTCTTTGTTAAGCTAATAATTTGACTATTTATAAATGGATATGGTGGATACACATGATATTAACTATATTTTTTTATTAATATTGAGATTATTCTATCTTGGGATATTATTATGTTGCTTAATTGGATGATAATTCATGATTTCTTGGCATGAGTTGGTATATGTATGCACTTTCATTTTTAAGCTTATTAATAAATTGTTATTGTTACATATTGTTGATTATGATTATCATGTGATATATTATAAATAATTATGTGTTTTGAGGTAGATGTAGGAGAATTATTCACTCAAATGTGATAGAGGGAGAGCATCATCAAAGAGGGTGGTGTATATGGAGACATCATTGGTCGACAATGTGCTAGTGAAAGCCTACACACACCATGATAATTAGTCATGTTAGAATGCATTTAAAAATGATTGTTTAAGTTGATTATTTATATGATTGCTTAAGTAGGTATGTAATAGGAATAAAATTACATTATGTGGTTAGCCTAATAATTCATTATTATTTTAGAGGAAAAAATTAATCAAAGTAAAATTTAAATTCGAGTTATTATTTATTATTTTATTATTTTTCTTTTAAATTACCAAAATATCATTTAATGCTAAAATGGATAAATATGAAAATAGAATTTCATAATTAAAATAAAAGGGGAATTATTTTGCTTTAAAAACATTAAACACAAACAATAAAAATAAAAACAAAAACAAAAAAATGATCTTTAAAACAAAAAGATTAAAAAAAAAAATGTAAAAATATGAAAATAAGCTAGCATCTATCTCTACATAAAGGAAAGAGTTGAGGAGGTTTTTATGGGGGTTTCATTGGAGAGAGAGAGAGAGAGTTGGTGAAGAAAAAAAAAATCACAAAGAAGGAAGAATGAGGCATAGATTTGACAAAGATATTTGAAAGAAAGGAGAGGATCTTCTCCATGTAAAGGTAAGTTTTGTTTTAAATTCAAAAAAATCTATATTAATTTTTGATATGCATATCAAATAGGGTAAAAATTCCTTAGCATTACTAACAATAGTATATATAGTTTGAGATATGTAATCATGATTATAAAGAGGTGTGTTGTTAAACATTTTTTTTAAAAATATCATTATTACAAATATTCCTATACTAGCACTTCAAATTATATAAAGGAATTAATCATAAGGATTGTTTTATTATGATATTGATATCAAAGTAAATTAAATTTAAATATTAGACAAACTTTAGTTAAATAATTTATATGACACTCATTTTTATGTAATTTAAATAATGATAATTATTAGCTAGATAAATTATGACTTTATTCATTGTACAAAATTATTTTTATTTGAAGTAATTTACATTATATTCACATACAGGAATATGTAATGGGTTAATAGTTCTGCATAAAGTGTTCCAAGTGAAACATATTATGGTGCTATGAGTATTACCATCAAGTGGTATTGTATATAAATTTATTTAACCTGGATATTTAGATGTGGCATTACCCCTCTCAGAGCATAAAGTGTTCCAGGTGAAACATATTATGGTGCTATGAGTATTACCATCAAGTGGTATTGGATATAAATTTATTTAACCTAGATATTAAAATTTTCAAAATCATTAATGATTTGACAATGTTTAACCAATAAAGATAAATCAATTTGTTAGAACTAAATATTACGAACCAAAAATCATAATCCTTTTGTATAAATGTCACTCCTCATTTAATAAATCTATGTATAGCTCATTTAATAAATATGATCATACATTATATATATAGCTCATTTAAAACTATGTCAATATATATAGCTAAATTTATGTTACAACCAATCCATAATTATATATAACTAAATCAGTGAAGGATTTATAAATTTATTTTATATTCACATTGATCAAACTATGTGATATATATATATATATATATATATATATATATATATATATATATATATATAACTCTATAAATATCTATAGATTAATATGTGTTGGGATGGATTATATAGAGATATATGGAGTGATACATTATGTAAAAACATTTTTTTATATATTGGTTTCAGGTAAGCATCTTTTAATGTTGAACAATCAGTGGCAAAGTTGCCATATATATGGCTGGACATAACTATGATCATAAACCTACCATTTTCATTTTAATAATTGTATATAGTAATCTATACCCAAATACATCACTATCAAGTGAGTATTAAATTGATCACTATGGTGTTTTAATTAAATATTATAACATCAGGGTTCAAACCTCTTGAAGCAGCCTCTTTGTTCAATAGCATTGATGTTGCTTCCATATCAAGTTTTATTCTTTTATTTTATTTAACTAAGCCTAAGAGAAACATCACCACCATTATTTTTATCTTAGATATTTCAACTCTATTGGGACTACATTCCATTTTAGTTATAGATTTCAATAGACTCAAAAAACCCCTCTGTGTTCTCAATAGACTACAAATATACATTATTCCCATGACTAGTTAATACATATACATAATGTATTGAGGTCATGTTTCTTACTAGGAGTGTGAACCACTTTAATTAAATATCCTATGTTTAACATTTATTTAATGAAATCCATCATGACTTTCATTACACATTGGCCAATGCATATTTGATTTATGTTATTGTGAATTGATGGGAAGGGTAGAGGGAGACCCACTTTAAATTGGTTAGTAAATAATGAGAGGCTATTGGGGTATTGGGAACCTCATTTATAGATGTAACAAATTTTGATAATTACTTTCTTAGTCTCTTAATTTCTATTTAAAGAACAATAAATTACTCTAGTGAATAGAATAAATTTGGTTATACAATATTATAGTATATAATTGGACATGTACTATTGTAAAAATATAAAACATGGATTATATGTAACAATTAACCTATGGCAATATAAAATGAACCTAATGGTGGATATATATATTAAAAAGGTTATTAATATATATGGTAACACGATTTAGTTTACCAATAGCTTGTTATGATATATTCCCCAAAAGTTTTACCATAGTAAATATTTGTCCTTATTTGGGAATTATTTTACCATTGGTTTTGGTCATTAACCTAGTAAAAAACATGGTACATATATTCATATATGTATTTAATTATAATATATATGTATTTTTTCAAATATTAAATTGGATATATATATTTAACTAGACTATATAAATCACTTAGGATATAAAACAATTGTAGAACATTCTAATCTTTTGAAGTTGATTACATAGATAGTATTGTCAAACATATAGTAGATTAATCATATGAATTAAACAGTTGAACTTAGCTACTCTCTTATGTGATTAAAACCTTGTGGAGTCTTTAAATCCCTTATTATATAGAAAATCGTTACCTATAAGTTTGACAATGTATTGAGTCTTGTGCTCATGACTACTTATATAATTAGAAAATTGGGGTAGATTCCTTTAGGTATTATTCTCAGGTGAAACATTAGTGGAAAATTGAAAGGAATGAATAAGTTGTTTAGAAAATGATTGCTTATTAACCCTCAAATATAAATTGATTATGAAACTAGATATCTTGTGTTTTTGGGAAAAACCATGTTCTTGATTATTATGGTAATGATGTGATCTTTGTGTTTAAAACTACTTCATGATGCCTAGTAATTATGATTAAAACACTAAACGATGGTTTAGAAGTGACATAGCATCATAATACCTTCATGTGGAGCACATTATAATGTGCAAGTGCTTGTATGTGGAGATTTTATTAGTATCTCTTTAGATGATTCGAATAAGTCATTAAATTACCTAAGAATCAAGAAGCTATAACCCTTGGATTAGTCTCCTAAAGTAAATGATCCAATAAGATAAAAGGTTTATCAAACTCACTAATAATAAGAAGAATGATTGGTATTTATGTGTATTCAGTCAAGGATACTTATGTACATTACATACTAAAGGTATGCTATTATAATTATAGTAGTGCATCATGGTGCATGTTGCTAGTATGGAATATATCTAGGTGGTATATTTGGTTATTATTTAAGTTTTGTTATCTGCATGAGTTAATTGAGTCTTGAAAATCATATGTTTGGAGTATGGGTTGATATGTAGTTGGGAACCTATGATAGTATGGGATATCATAGGGTAATAAAATTGAAAATTATGATGTACCTAGGTGGTACTTCCTATAGTGATTATACCCAAACTCAAATTTACATCTGACTATTTTATTGTATACATGTTGGTTATTGTTATGGATAGTGTGTGTTATTACAGTTGGAAAGACTTTTATATGTGTGCATGTAAATGTGGTAGTTTAGATAATTTTATATTGGTATGTTATTATATTCTATGCAATTATGACTCATTTATTATATATGTAGTTACTTGTGTAACACTTGTGTTTCTATGTATTCGAGACTACTTCATGTGGTTGCTTGTGAAAATATGGTAGTTAAGTCTTAGAACACTGGACTTTGGTAGTATGTGATACCATAGTGTGTAGATAACTAGAAACCAATTATATTATTTAATTGTATAGTTAAATTATATGTTTACCTAGGTGGTACATTTTTAATCATTATATTTAGTATGGGATAGAATATAATGGAAGATTCATGCATATGTTAGATAGACTTAATGTATGTTATTATTACTCTTATGTATAGTGTGTCATGTGATGCATTTGATAATAGGATATAAGTTAATGAATATCATGGTTGAATTTTATTTGACCATATACATTTATAATGTAGAGTAAATAATGAGATGCACTTCACTGGCTTACTGCCATTGTAATGTTAGATGAAGGCAGTCTAATCAAGTGGTGTGTATGAAATTACTTGATCTAGATCATTATCATTTATTATTGTGAAAATATGGTCCAAAGTATTTTTAGTGAGATGTTATCATTTCATGAGTAAGGTTCACATGTTAGAGTGATATCTTGAAATAGAATGGATTTTTATGATACACTGCATGTTTAGTTTAGAATCATACAACACATGAGTACTTGATGATCTCTCTAGATTCTCATGTCATCACTATCTACTAATCCATGAAGTAAGGGTCATTCCTAATAAGATTTGTGTGGGGGATCATTGGTCCATTATTGGTGTGGTAAATCACTTGGATGATGCTCTCCCTCCCCATAGCAGTACTAATATTGAGATGACACTTGATATTGCCACAGATACTAGAGAGTCTAAGGAACTCATGCTCTAAGGAGCAAGGTATCTAAATTATGCACATTTTATTATATTGAATATTATTATTGAGTATTTTTATGAAGAATTATAATTACTTATTATTGTATATTGGTAGTGGAGAGTGCAGAGTTGCATTAGTCATGGCTAAGTTGATGCATTACTTTCTATATTCATTTTATGCAAATCTTCATGACATTTGATATTTGTAATGTAATGTGTGAATATATATGTGATATATATTTATATTATTAGGTGTAATATATTTATGGTATATATGTTTAATTTAAAAAAAATCTTAAAACTATGTCTAACCTAGTGGGGTTGTTACACTATAAGGGTCGACCGTGATTATTTCTAGATCGACATCAATTTGTTGATCTTTATTGATTCTGAGATAATCAGCATCAATACTTGTGTTTTCACTTTTGTCTAAAATATGATACTATATTAAAAACCTTTAATATATCCAATTTACTATTTATAATCCCTAAAATCATGTATTACTATCTATAGATGACCTTGCTTGGTGTTGTACATGATTTGGTTTTGATTCATGACTTGTCAATAGTTCCTCATCCTTTATTCATTAATCACAATTATATCTCTTTCAAGTTAGTAATTTTTTTGTTTGTCTTCACCCTAACTCTATAAGCCATCCTTGAGAAACTAGAAATAATCCAAGAATAAGAGGACTTAGTAATAACATATTAGAATGAACATTTTGATAATATCTATGCAGTAGATTGATTTGATTCATTTCAATCTCACAATATTATCACATAATTTATTTAAATTTATATTATTCTACTATCAACTTAATTTCATAAACAATGGACTTGCATCCCTCTAAGGAAGTGTACCACTTCCTAAAATTGATCTTATATCAGGCAGTCTACCCATCTTTATTATTAATCAATCTTGTCCAAGTTGTCTTTATTGCATAGGTAGTCCTTACTATCCAAAAAGTAGTTCCCACCTCATTGGATAAATGGTACACATCCCCATCATATGTATTCCTCTTTCAAAAGACTATATGATTTTCATTTTTAGTAAGTAATTTTTATTAATAAAATGAACTAAAAAAATACTAAAAAATTATATCACACCTGATGTGAACCCTAAGGTCTCATTGTTATTGTTATTTTCATTGTGAAATCACTCATTAATTACATCTTTTCTTTATTATTTTATTTCATTAGAAAAGAGAAAAATCCAAAAACCACATAAACTCAAAATAATAATTTGAAACATTTTCCTACCTAAGGTGGACCCACTTGAATTTCATCACCAAGGGGAAACTAACTCGGTATACTGGCCAAGTATAAAAATAATATAAAGGAGTATAAAGGCTAATCACTTGACACCCTTATCACTATGATGTGTGAAATGATGGAGTAGGCCCCAATATTAAGCCATGTACATTCTTCCAACATGGAATCAAGCCTCAATGTACCTTTGTGTATATAAAGGTTCCAATCCTTTAACAAAAACCACAAGACATTTTTAGATTACCATTTCTTAGTACCTTCATTGACCTTTTTCCTTATCACTCTCTAAAGTTAATTTCTTAAAAAATTAAAATATTTTAAGAGCATTTTTAGTGTGTTTGCTTGTTTCCACTAAAATGAGATAATCAAAAAGACTATTGTGTGCTTTTTTATTTTCATTTCTTGATTTATCTTTGGTACTACATGGTTTTGACGCGATAACATTTGTTAAAATAAACTAAACCCCCAACCTCATCCTCATCTATGGAAAATACCTTGAGTACTCCTACTTGTCCTAAGTCTATGGGAGAAGGTATTCCCTAGTTATATACTTAGGGTGATCCTAAATTGTCCACTATATTGGATAGTAATCCAATTTCTCTTAACCATTACCTTATCACTCAATCCACTCATATTTTTTTATCCCCTCACACACATTCTTTTGGGAATGTTTTCATTATGCTCCTAGAGGGATCTAAAGGGTTTACTATAGCCATGGTTTCCTCTCTCAAAAATCCTCCACCAATAGGTTCTAATACCAATGAAAAAATCCACTTACAGTAACATCTAGTGGTCCATCTCCAACTAGTACCCAATACCAATATGTTATCACACCTCAACTTACATTTACTCCACCTCCTATAGACACCAATATCGTGTTAACCCCCCATGGTCCCCTTCTAAATGTTAACACTCCTAACCCACAACTTATTAATTTAAAAACTACTTATTTTAAATTAATTACCTCACCTAGACACCTTACCTAGACACCTCGCTCTAAGACCATTTCTTAGCCTATGAGTCACCCTGAGACTAGGTCCTCCAAATCCTAACTACATAAGACCTATTCTCACTCCATCCTAACTCCCTAACCAACTCTCATGCCTCATAAACCTATGTTTTGACCATTCTCTAATGGAAAAGGCACTTAGTAGGTGGATAAATGGGCAAAGGGCTAAAAATAGCACTTTTACCCATTCTTTCTCCATCAACGTCAGCCAACCCTCAGCCAACGATGGTGGGATCAACGATGTTAGTTACATAAGCCTAGCTCTAACATTGAGCTTCCCCCCAGCCTCTTTGACATTGACACACACACTCTCAGACCTCAATCATCAGAATTTGACTATTGCTCTCTTGGCTACCGAAGCTATGCACAAGTCATTCCAGAGACTAGACTGAAACATTGTACGAGGACCTCAACATCAGACACAATGAGAACAAGCATTCTGACACCTTTGGTTCTTCACCTAATAGAGCTAAGTATTCTGGTTATTTTTTTAGTATTTTAGAATACATTGTTAATTAGTTTCCATTTGAGATTTCTAAATATTGTCAAGAGACCCAACTTATTCCATGGAAGGACTAAAAGGCCTTCCCCTTATTCTTACCCTCTTTTCACACCTACCCTCTACCTTTGCCCTTCTTCAGACCTTATTCACCTTCCCATAACCTTGCACAAACCTTTAAACTCCCAGACTCCTCTATCCACTACGAAAACAACCTGAAAGCCATCCAAGGCCGACCACCCCTTTCGACATCAGCAACTAAATCGATGTCAGCATCATTCCCTACCAACCTCGGTAGACCCACCAATGTCGGTGACTGTATTCTAAACTAACAAACTAGAAAACCTATCCAAACAGCCCATAAACCAGACAAAACCTTTGGATAGCTTTTTTATAACATTCTGAGACACACAGACTACAGGAAATAGGTATGCGCTATCTATTTCTCTCTTTATTTAAATCATTTATCATTTCTTTCTTTACAACACTTTTACCTTTTAAACAGTGGACTATCATCCCTCAAGGAGCTTCACACTTCTGGGACTGAGTGCATAGCTTGGTAGTCCACCATATCCTCTTCTAATATTTTCCTTTTTTGAGTTTCTTTCTTACTGTAGGTGTTTCTTCCACAGCCAAAGAGGAGCTCCCACAAAGCTTGGATACGGTGCGCACTTAATCCGGGTAACATCAAACCCCAACCTATTAACCTTAGTTTCTTCTTATCTAAATGTAATAAGTGAAAAATATAGAGAAACATCTCCTACCATGGTACCTTATAACTTAGTGATTTCAATCCTTACAACTCTCCCACCCATCTAAACTAGCATAGATTCAAATCCCCAAACTAACCTTTGTAACAAGAACCCTTTAGTCAACCTCCTCAGTATTACATCCCATTGAATACCCAATACATAGCTCCCTCACAATCCCTTGGGTCTACTTACATACCCTTACAAGCCCCATAGTATTTGGTAGCATCTCAATTGATTATGAACACTTTAGTTGGTTACCCTTTGTCACAAACCTTTTCCACTCTATTTTATACTTATCAATGTCCAAAATAGAATGTCCTTGGGGTAATCCTAAATATTATACCCAACCTAACCTTATGAACATCCTTATGAATAGGATGGAAAATTTATAAGCCTCTACCTCTAGGCATAAAAATATGCTCACTTATGATCAAATATACAATAAACCCATTAATCCCATTGTCCCTATTAGAACATACCCCTCACAATGGGAAATTATAAAATTCATGAAATTTAAAAGTAAGGAATATCCTTAGTAACACATTAGAGAATTTAGACATGCTTGTTATCTTATAGCCCATGATTATGCTCTTCTCTTAAGAATGTTTCCCATGTCACTAGTTGGACCAGCCTTAGACTGGTACAATTTTATCCATCAACATTCTCTATTCTCTTTTGGAAAACTATTCCAAATCTTTATAGAACACTTTTACATTAACAACACAAGGAAAGTGACCATAACTGGCCTCTATGCCATTAGATAATTTGATGATGAATCTATCACTAATTTCAAGGCTAGATGGTGAAGTCTTATAAATCAACTTATATTTTCCCATCCTTAATAAGAGATAATCAAATTATTTATGATATTATGTGTTAAACATATCTTGTGAACATTATAGGTTTAATCCTTTAATACTTTTGACAAAAAACTTTTACATGGCTCATAAACTATAAATCTAAACTTTATAAGAATGGAAGGTAAAGTTACATAATAATAAATTCAAACCTGATCCCTCAAAAGGGTCTAACAATACCAAAACCAAAGGCACTTCTAATGTTGTGGTTTTAAATTAAACACCTTCATAGACTAAAATCCAATCCAAACCCTCTACCTCTTAATCACAATCACAAAAACCATTAACACACTTTACTCCATGGTAGTACACACCCTTAGGGGAATATTATGATTTTATTTTATACAAGATCTTAAAGCATTCTATCATCAAAATTCCTTTGATAATACCTTTTAATGACTCTCACCCTAAGCCTAGTTGGTTCAAAGAAAATGACTTCAATAATTGCCATTGTGTACTAAGTCATCATGTCAATAGGTGTCTCTATTTCTATTTCAAAGGTCTAGTTCAAAACCTTATTGAACAAGGAGAATTACAATTAGATAAACCTAATGATCCTCCTAATCAATCCATAGATATATGTAAACTATGTTGTTACTATTGATGCTTGAATTTGCACCCTTGAGAATATGCTTAGCTCTTCTCATCCAAGCAACAAAATGGAATCATATATATATTATTATGGGTGACAATTTCATTGAGATGAATATCTAGATTAAGGGATAGCTCCCCTTGATGTAGCTTTAAAGCTCTCTCTAATCTATCAATTGTGTATGAAAAGGGTTAAGAAAAACAACTAATAAAACAAAATAGTGATCCACCAATATGTATTATCCCCCTATTGAAATGAAAATCAACTACTTAAAGGTAAACAAGGATGTTTCAAATAAACTCAAAACAAAAAGATATTGTTGCATCAGTATTGCATAAGTTAGATTTAGGAAGGTACTTGACACTTAGGAGGGTGATGAGTGATTCCATGAAGAGAATAAAAATATACCACTTCTAAGACTCTTATACACTTAGTAAAGAATACTAACAGAGACCTAAAAAACACCCCTTTTACACATTGGTAAGTGACCATAGATTTACATGCTAAAAAAGTAACTCATTCACTAGTCATTATCAATAATATTCAAACCTATACTCAATAGTACAATGTGTGAATGGGAAAATCACTTGTATATTTATTCAAGAGTTTTACAAGTACAATTTGGCCAAAGTATTTCCAATAACTAGTGGTGGATATGAAATGAGCCAAGAGAATGCATATATATAACCTAGAGAGGTAGAACAATCAAAGGAAGTTTAAGGGTCACTTAGACATGTGTCATCTTGATAGGAACAGTTACATTTTCATGTAAGAGAGAAGTAGGTGAGTTATTTCATGTCACTAAATGAATCAATTACAACAAGTTACAATTGAAATAAAAGTATCAGTTACATTTTGTTATGATTGAACTAAATTCCTTAGTTATGTTTGAATCAACTATAGTTGAATAAGTTACAACTGAACCAAATTCCTTAGTTACAATTACCATTTGTTACCTTTTATAGTTGCCTTTAGATTTCCCATTGAGGATTTCTTTTAAACTCCAATAGCTATTTTTCATAGTCTAAAATTGATGTTTTATGGGTTGTCACTCCTTGAGCATTTTTTTTTGGATTTTTTCTATCAGCTTTTTATTTCCTTTATATCAGACAAGTTTTTTGAAAGAATTACTTGGACAATATTTCCAAAAGAATTATTTTGGAATTTCATTCAACCCTTTTGGTTCTTTCAAATGACCCTTTGATAAAGTGAAAAAGGCCTTTTCTTAAATGAACATACCCTTTGGCTTGTTGAAAGTGACCCTTCGAAAGAGTTGGAAGTGTCTTTCATCTTTTGGAAATGAGATTTTGAAATGAAAAAATACCCTCTAGATTTTTTGAAATGGTCCACCTTATCATGAAAACAATATGTCAAAATTTTTAAAATGATATTTTTAGAAATTTGAAATGCCCTTTAGACTTTCTAAAAAGTACCCTTCGGCCTTTTTTCAAATGACCCTTTGGGAAAGTTGAAAGTGTCGTTTATCCTGATTTAAGTACTTAGAAAAAGTTGAAACATACCCTTCAGAAAAGTTGTCACATACCCTTCAAAAAGGTTGAAGTGCCTTTCAAAAAATTTGTCTTGGATAAAAAGTTCAAAATAATTCCTTCATAAGGTTGAAACATACCCTTTGAAAAAAATGCAAGTATCCACTTTCCAAAGAAAATACCTTTCAAGAATGTTGAAAAAGACCCTTTGGAAAAATTGAAGTGGATCTTTTCCTATCAAAAGATACCCTTCAAAAAAATGGAACATACCCTTCAAAAAATTTCCTCGGACAATTTCACTTGAAGAATTCTACCAAATGAAAAGTCTGAAAGAAATACACTTAAGGAAAAGCTTCGAATAAAAAGTCTGAAACAATTTAGAAAAGGCTTAGAACAAAAAACAAAAATAATTATGGAAAGGCTTAACAAAGACTAAAATGAACCTTCCAAAATAAATAAACTTGTAAAATTTTTGGATCTTGACAAAGAACACTTCTTCTGAAGAAAAGCTAAGTACTGGACCTGGACAAATATATATACTTAGATGATTTTTCATAAATAAGGATGCCCAATTTTGGCCTAAAGGGCCAAAATTTGGTCAAAAAAATAGTGACTCACAAGCATAGTATGCTTGCTATATTAACTAGACCAGTATCCTTATCCAACTTAGGGCCAATGGAGTCAATGGATTCTTGAAGATGACTAACAAGGATTATTCCAAAACAAAAGACAAGGAAACACACCACACAACAATAGTAAGACCAAGCAAAGATAACACAAAAAAAGACAAGGACAAACTCACACATGTGCATAAACACTTAAGGAACATAAGGAAAACAAAAAAATATGTATAAAAGAAAAATAGAACTTTATTAATAATGCATTAGATATATCCCATTGATTAGGATATGTAGCTCCTCTCCATCCAACTTTGAGAGTTGGAAAGCATTATGTTGTTTGCATTATGTGATCACATATGGGCCACTCCACAAAGCATCAAACTTTGTGTGACTTTCAGGTTTGTTCCTATCTTCATCCCATTTTAGGACAATGTCTTCTTCTCTAAAAATCCTTGGCATGGACTTCTTGTCAAAATACTTCTTTGTTTTCTATTGGTGAGTAGTCATGGTGTGCATATATTAATCTCTTGTTTCCTCAAACTCTATCAACTCACATAATATAATGTTCATGATCTCATTTTCCATCAATTATAGATGATATGTGAGGTATAAATTTGGTAACTCAATTGAGATAAGAAGTCTAGCTTCCCTTCCATAGACAAGTGTATATGGTGAGTTCTTAATTGCTCTCTTTGGGGTGATCCTATCAGCCCAAAGAGTTATCTTCAACTTGGTGTGCCAAGTCTTTTGATTCTCATCCATAGTGTTATTTATGATCCTGATCAAATTTTGTTTATGTACTTATCTAATCCATTTCCTTGGGGATAATATCTGGAGGAGTGCTAAGATAGATGCCATGCTTCAAAGCCCATTCACTTGTCCTTGTTCCTAAGAAGGCTAATGCATTATTTGAAATGATTATTGAAGGAGATCTAAACTTAGTTACTATATTTTCATATAATTATGGGACTAAATTTTCATTTTCCTCTTTAAGAGCTACATCCTCCACCCATCTTGTAAAATAATCAGTGGTTGTCAACCCACTTATGACCAGCACTAAAAGGAGGATTGATTAGACCTATGAAATCTAAACCCCATTGCATGAAGGGTTTCTCAAATTGGATTGGATGAAGAGGAAAGAAAGTTAGCTTTTGTTTTCCATCAAAAATATCACACTTTTGGCATGTCCTTACCCAAGTGTGAGTGTCCTTAAATAAACTAGGCCAAAAGTAACCAACCCTCATAATCTTAGTATTTGTAGTTCTTGGAGCAAAGTGACTACTAGCAGTCCATCATGAAACTCATAAAACACTTTATCAATTTGATTACAATAAATACACCTCAAAATCACACATTAAAATTACTTTCTAAAGATCTCTCCATCAATAAGTACATATGGAATGAATTGTAGCCTAAAGTACCTTCTTTTGGCCCTATCAAGACCTAGTGGACACTCACTAATTTGAAGGAAATGGATCATGTACCATGTCCAAATTCTCATGGTTGAAGATAAAACTACTTTATTGTCATCATGGGGTGATAAAAAAAACTCCTTTTACTCTTTCAAGTCTGAATCAATATGCTCACACAGTCCTTTTCTCTTCACTAGCTTGGTTGTTTTGATTTCCACATCATACTCCATCACTTTGGTGATTCAACCTACCATTTTATCATTCAAATATTTTCTAAAAAAAATTATTTCACACTAGGATGAGGCATAAACATGTGAATCTTTTCATTAGACAACATCTACCTAAATTTATTTAAACTCCTTATGACTAAAAGCATTTGTTTCTCAACATATGTGTACCTTATCTCATAGATTTCTAAACCTTAACTAAAGAAGGCAATAGGTTGTTAAAAAATTTCACCATTAGCTTGATTAATCATGTTAGAGATTATCTATTCATTCCAAAAAGTGTAAAAATTGAAACCCTTAAAGATGTTTGGACTTGCAAGAGTATGATCTCAAGAAATGGCTTGCTTAATCTCCTCAAAACTTTATTTCCTCCTTCTGATCCAAGTGAATATCTCATCCTTCCTTAGCATGGAGGTCAAGGGCTTGAATAGGTTAGAAAAATTAGGAATAATCTTCCTAATGAAATTTATCTTACCAAAGAAGCTTTTTAGACCTTTCTCGTGTTTAGACAAAGACAATGCCAAGATGACACTTACCCTTTTGGGATCAATAGATAGACCTTCCTTAGAAATAATGTGGCCTAAGAGTTTGCCTTCATGAACAACAAAAATACACTTCTTTGGGTTTAGAGAGATCCAAAACTCTCTACACCTCTCAAAAATATATCTTAGGTGATTCAAATGATCTTTTTCTTCCTTGGAGAAAACTATCACATCATCAAGATATACCAATACAATGTCATTGATTAGTCCTTGGAAAGGCATATTCATTGCACATTGGAAAGTAGCTCCAAAATTTTATAATCTAAAATGAATCTTCCTATAGGCATATGTCCCCCATTTAGTAGTGAAGGCTATTTCTTATTGGTCACTTTCTTTCACCAAACTCTAATTATACCCAAAATAACCATCTAGTAGGGAAAATCTCTCACTACCTACCACCACTTGCATAATTTTCTCCATGGAAAGGAGTGGATAATGATATCTCAAAGACACTTTAATCAAGTCCCTAGAATATACACACAACCTGATCTCTCCATTCTTATTTATAATAGGGACTAAGTTGGCCAGCCAAGAAGAATGCTTGATAGGAAAGATGATTTTGGAGTCAATTAGTTTGGTAAGTTATTTCCTCATGAGAGGCTCAATCTTGGGAATTATTTGCCTTTATCTTTACTTGATGGGTTTGTAATTTTCATCTATCTCTATTGTGTGTTGAGAAAATCTTGGTTCAAAACCCTTCAAATCACTATAATCCCATGCAAAAATATCACTAAACTCCTTATATAATTCAATGAAATCATGCCTCTCTTGACTAATGCATACCTTCTTGAGTGTAAGTAGATAATATTTAAAGTATTTATACCCTTTAATAATTATCTTTCTTGGTTGACATTCTTACCTTATCCTTCTTGATCTGGTCATCCTCATTGAATATGCTTGTAAGAGTCACTAAGCCTTTGGGAAGCTTGTTAGACTTTAGTTGGAAAATCTACCCTCCATATTATTGTTATAGTTTGGACTGATTCTTGGAAGAAAACTCATCCTCTTCTTGTAGAAAAATTTTTATTTTTTGGTTGCTATCAAATACCTACCAATTTTTGACATTATCTCATATGGATGGTCTCATAATCACCTTTAGATGAGGCCAAATTTTGTCTTCCTTTATGCCCTTTGGAACATCAAATTAAGTAACAATAGATGCCAACCTATCAGCATGCTTATTGTATTCCCTTATAATAGATACAATGTTAAAGGCCATGAAATCTTCTTCAAGTTCCCAAAAACTATGATTATAGGATTTGATCAAGGAGTTCTTGGTCAAATTCTACCCTCTAACTTGATTCACAACAAGCTCACTATCACCAAACACTTACAATTCATTGACACCACTTTTACTTTCCCATTCAAGGCCATGGATAAGGGATTCATACTCTGTCATAGTATAAGTGCATGAGAATTGAAATCTGAAGGCTAAAAAATATCTTTCCTTTGAAGGTGAAACCAACATAGCTCCACCACCTGCCCCCATCTCACTTCTAGACCCATCAAAGAAGAGTTGCCATGAGTCATTCACATCCTCACTTAGATTCATCAAATTAGTCATGAAAAAACCCTTCTCATTCATATAATAAACTCCAAGACTAGATTATTCAATAAACTTGTAAGGATCATGCTCATACTGGTCATCTCCCTACTTATCTATGAACAAATCAGAAACTCCTTCAAGGGAAGATGCTGGAGATTGGTCAATATAGAGCTCCTCTTCATCAATGAAAGCATAGTTATAATTTCATACCTTAGGTAAATATGGTTCTAAGTGATTTATAGGGATAGGTTTTGAATCAATCTTCACCTTATGCCATATTTTGTCCTAAACACCCTGTAGGACCAATTGGTTGCCAAATATCCACCTATCTTGGATGTAAAGTCCCTTGAAAAGCAAAGAGAAAAATAGGGGGGTAAATATGATACTACCACATCATGGGGAATTGAAAAATTATTAAAATAATGAAGGGTCAAATTCAAACCTTTCACTACCCCCAAAGTCTTGGCTAGTGATCCATCCAATTGAAGGACTCCTTTAGTCATTAGCTCATACTTGAGGCCTAACTTATCTACTATACATTTTGGCATAAATGATGTGCTTGTTCCACTATCAATGAAGTAATTATGCACCAATAAATCACTAATACTTAGAGATAGGTAAAACTAAGGAGTCTTCTCATATTTATTCACTTGAACATCCATAGATTGAGTTCCATTTACCAGAATGACATTGCCATTTTTAGATGGGCTAGCCTATTTGCCCAATCCATGCAATTCATTTTGAACTATATCTTTCTACCCTGGTAATACTAGATAATCCCATAATGATATGTTAATATATATATTATTCATCTAGTCTACCACATTTATGGAAGGATTACTCACCTTAGGGTTCTCTTTATGAATATTTACACTTTGTGATGTAGCTTTTGGAGGTAGAGTTATAATAGCTATCTTAAAATTTAGAATCCTCTAATTTTATTGTATATTAAGAGTTTCTTTAGACCCAATTACCATAGAAGATGATGTAGGAGTCATAATAGGTCTTTGATTATCTCCTTGAGCTTCATTGACAACCCTCTTTTTTGACCTAGTATTGGAGGCAACACTAATATTTTGATTGCTTGTATTTCCTAAGAAATTAATGGCAAAAAACTCACCCTCAAATTGATTTATGAGGGTAGAATCAGTTTTAGGTTATCAATTTTCCACCCCACCTTGCATGGATCCTTCAAAACTTAAATCTTGGAAAGATTGACTGCCTTGCATCACCATACCTTGATTGTCCATTTCATTTGCATAAGCAACTTGTTCTTGACCATGTTCAAAAGATGGATAGTTAGGTTGTTATTGGACCAAATTTTTTTTAGTGGGGATAAAGGATTTGGATGATGAAGGATCACTAGGATTATAGCTTTGATAAGGCTTGACATGGGTAATTGGCCTTGTCCTTGATTATTGCTTTGAAAAGGAGGTCTGTTTTTTTACCCAAATTGATTGTAAGATTGATATGGCCTATAACCTTGGGCTTGTTTCCTTTTGAGAGAAACCAATTAATTATTAACACTTTGGATCAAATATTTGAATTTGTGTATTTCATTGGTAGGGGTAATAGCAGATTTTTCTTGACCAAGTAAAGGAGCTAAAATGGGCAATGCACTTTGACTAGGAGAATGTAAATAAGGGAATAGTGGCATTGGAGGTATAAGAGTTATCTTTCTCTCTTGGACAAGATAATTATCAAAATTTATGTCTATTTCATAGGAAAAAAGAAATGTATTTCCACCCATGGATTGAATCATCATGGAAATGTCACTATTCAATGCTTTCAAGTAGTACAAAAATGCATAGTTTACAGTTGCCCTCACAAGAATTGAGATTCTATCCCAAGTTTTTTGGAACCTAGTATTAAAATATTAAATGAATTTATGTGGTTCCATCTTTATCATGGTCAATTACTTAGCTAGAGATATTAATCACTCTTTTCCCTGAACCTATCAGTCAATAGAGTCCCCAACTCATCCCATGAGCCAATAAAATTTATAGGTAGGGTCCCATACTATTCCAAAACTTTTCCTTTAAAATATAAGGCCAATAACATAATATCTACATTTTATTGGGTGATATTATAGATATTATAAAAAATTTATATATTTTATATGTGGTCAATCATAGTAATTGGACCATCTCCACTAAAATATGGGACACTTTTGAGGGAAGCTCCTAGAATTTGATTACATTAGGTAAGATACAAGGGATATGCCCTGGTGAAAGTTATAAAAGGTTGTATTATAGCTATTTCAAAATGACTACCATGGGTGTTAGGGATGGAATGTAACACAAACTTGGAGGCTTTAAACATAAAATCTCTTTTGTAAGGATGAGTATTGACAAACCTGAATCTTTTGGTGGAATATGGAGGTAATTCCACAAAATTGAAGGGTAAACCTTTAACAACATACCTAGTGGTTCCTTTGGCATGGAAAATAGGACTGATCATCAATCAAAGACTTGAATTCTTAAATAGATTTGATAGGTACTGAGTGTAGATTCCTTTTTCAATCTTCAACAATGCCAAGACTAGTACCAATCTTGAACAATATTCTAGGACTGAGAGGTCCCATCGAGCATGCCAAAAACTATTGACACTTGGATTTTCACCCTTGTAAAGATGCTCAACTCTTCTCATCCAAGTGGCAAAATGGAATCATCTCTTATGTTGTGGATGGAAATTTTGTTGAGATGAATCTCTAGATTAAGGGCTACCTCCCCTTGATGCACCTTTAAATATCTCTCTAATCTATCAATTGTGTATGAAAAAGGTTAAGAAAAACATCTAAGAAAACAAAATGGTGATGGACCAATATGTATTATCCCCCTATTTGACTAAAAATCCACTACTTAAAGGTAAACAAGGATGTTTCACACAAACTCACAATAAATAGACATTATTGCATCAGTATTTCATAAGTTAGATTCATGAAGGTACTTGACACTTAGGAGGGTGATGAATTATTCCATGAAGAGAATAAACATATACCACTTCTAAGACTCTTATAAACTTAGTAAATGATACTAACAGAGACCTACAATAACACCCCTTTTGTACATTGGTAAGTGACCATAGATTGACATGTTAGAAAAGTAGCTCTTTCACTAGTTATTATCAACAAGATTAAAACTTATACTCAATATTACAATGTGTGAATGGTGAAATCATTTATATATTTATTCAAGAGTTCTTGAAGTACAAATTTTGATAGATTTTTTCCAATAACTAGTGGAGGATAAAAAATGAGCCAAGAGAATTCATATATATAGCCTTGAGAGGTAGAACAATCAAAGGAAGTTCATGGGTCACTTAGACATGTACCATCTTAAGAGGAATAGTTACATTTGTATGCGGGAGATAAGTGGGTGATCTATGTCATGTCACTAAATGAATCAGTTACAATAAGTTAAAATTGAAATAATAGTATCAGTTACATTTTGTTATGATTGAACCAAATGCCTCAGTTATGTTTGAATTGACTATAGTTGAATAAGTTACAATTAAACCAAATGCCTTATTTATAATTTCCATTTGTTACCTTTTATACTCACCTTCAAATTTCCCACCAAGACTTTATTTTAAACTCCAATAGCTAGTTTTCATAGTCTAAAATTGATGTTTTATGGGTCGTCAGTCCTTGAGCATTTTACTTGGATTTTTTATGTCACCCTTTTATTTCCTTTGTAGTGGAAAAGTTTTCTGAAAGAATTCCTTAGACAATATTTATGAAATAATTCTTTCAGACCTTCATTCAGCCCTTTTGGTTCTTTCAAATGACCCTTCAACAAAGTGAAAAAGGTCTTTTCCAAAATGAACATACCCTTCGACTTCTTGCAAGTGACCCTTTGAAAGAGTTAAAAGTGTCCTTCAAATTTTGGAAATGATCTTTCAAAAGGAAAAAATACCCTTTAGATTTTTTTAAATGATCCACCTTCTCATGGAAACAATATTTTGGCCTTTTTGAAATAATCTTTTTAGGAAAGTTGAAATGCCCTTTAGACTTTCTAAAAAGTACACTTTAGCCTTCTTACAAATGACCCTTGGAGAAAGCTAAAAGTTTCTTTTATCTTGAAAAATTCCTTTGAATAAGTTGAAATATACCCTTTAGAAAAGTTTTCACATACCCTTTGGAAAATTTGAAGTGCCTTTCAAAAAAATTGTCTCTGACAAAAAGTCTGAAACAATTCCTTCAAAAAGGTTGAAACATACCCTTTATAAAAAATGCAAGTGTCCACTTCCCAAAGAATATACCCTTTGATAAAGTTGCAAATGATCCTTAAAAAAAATTGAAGTGGTCCTTTTCTAGACAAAAGATACCCTTAAAAAAAAAATAGAACATACCCTTTAAAAAAGTTTCCTTGGACAATTTTTTTGAAAGATTTCCACTAAATGAAAAGTTCAAAAGAAATACACTTAAGGAAAATCTTTGGATAAAAATTCTAAAATAATTCAATGAAGACTTAGAACAAAAACCTGAAAGAATTAGGCAAAGGCTTAGCAAAGACCAAAATGAACCTTTAAAAAGGAATATACTTATATATTTGTTGGGGCTTGGCAAAGAACACTTATTCTAAAGAAAAGATATGTACTAGACCTAGCCAAATATATAGACTTAGACAATTTTTTTCAAATAGGGGTGCCTAATTTTGGCCTGAAGGACCAAAATTTGGTCAATAGTTACATCAACCAAACCCAAGACTAGATTCCCTCATAGCTCAGGAAGAGCCAAGTAGTGTAGATAGAGAAATTAGGGGGGATGATTTAGGAAGTAAAAACAAAAACCTCAATGACTCATGAGGAAAATATTTACAACATCCTCCCATAAGAATTGAACTCCCTAAAAAGGCTATTCTTGCTACCCCTGTGCCTCTGCCACCAATTAAAGCTAGAGCATCCATATTGGGACCTCAGTGTTTGGCAAATCTAAAAGCCATGATTGTATAATATTTTCTTAAGGAGCATATACCATTACAAAGGTATCTTCCCTCTTTAGTAATTCCAATTCATAATCCTTTAAATCCTTACTAACCATGAGGCCTAGTGTAAAGTCTTATCCCAAACACAAAGTACCTATTGTAGGAAATATTTGAACTAGTGTAAAGGATCAAGACTCACAATAAAATTCAACCTCCATGACAATGTCTCAAAAGGTAAAAAAACCTATCCAAGATCTGTTGAGTGGGTCTTAATCTAATATTCTTGATCAACTCCTTCAAACTTCCCTTATCACACTACCACCCATAAATCATATTAACCCCCATATTAAAAAACCAATGTGGTATTAGGAAAATAATAAATGCATGTATCATCACATAAAAAGAGATGATAATAAAATTTATAATCCAATAAAATCTATGGTCCAAAACTTATTAGAAGAGGATGATCATTTTATGGAATAATTTGGTCATGACTATCCCCATATTTAAAATACTAGGGTCATTTCCACCTTAAGAACTAGTACATTACCAAGAGGATTAGAATGATTTTTAAAGGAAGCTATAATATTTGATATAACTCAATATCAACCCATCCTAAACCTACTAGACTTAGATGATTCTAGAAACACAAAAAATCCACCATTATTTTAGATAGATTGGATACACATAACCACCCGGTCCTAGACCTAAGGTCATAAGACCCAAAATCCTAATAAAGATAAGGTGACTATAGAAAAAGCTCCTGTTTATACCACATATAGTCATAAAATTCCCATCCCAAAACCAAAAATTTATTTTTTATGAAAATCAAAAAATAATAATGTTTCAAAGTTGATATAGATATCTATTATAAAGAAACTCCATCAACTCCCAGTCAAGATGGCTTAATATGAACTTGTCCAAAACTCTGTACAACATTACAAGGATATTATAAAAGACTTATAAAAATACTGAGATATAATTAGATGAACCAAAACCTCTATTAGCTTTTATCACATCATTATAAAAGTCATTATCCATAACATTCCATGATTCTAAAATATCATGATTAAAGCCTGATGACTAGGATTTGTTTCTCTTTATCACTGACCAAATTAATCAGACCCAAATTAAATGAGTAATGATTGATAATGGAGAAAGAATAAATACTATCTCCTCTCATGATTTTAATAAACTACAGTTACTTGAAACTATTGCAGGTCAATCTTTAGCCATCATATAAGCATTCAATGATATTATGGCCCCTATGTTAAGAATAATTATCCTTCCCATTTAAGTAGTTATGCATATCTTACCCAAGTTATTTTGTGTAATAGAAGGGGAGTTTAATATAATACCCTATTATTAAATCCTTGGATATGTGTTATGCATTGCATCCCCTTCATTTTTTACTAATTTTTGAAATTTAAACATGAGGGTAAGGTCCATAGTCTCCCTATCAATCCACATCTATTAAAGACATGAAATTTGACTTATCAACCTAATGATGTCTTGATCCCTTTGAGTAACATTATTTCATTATATTAGGGATAAATATCTACCAGATGTATTATACCTTCATCCTATATCCCTAATATAAACACTTTTGAATCAATAATCCAATAACTTTCTATAGGGGAATATTAATTGTTAACTCTTAGCACTTTATCAACCCTTAAAAAATATAGATGACATAATTGACAATATACCTATCAACCTAATCTAGGAGAAATTATCCCTTTCATACCTTTCCATCTGTAAACACTCTTAACCTATGGAAGAATTGATCAATCTCCATTATATCAATAATGCCAAATACATGTCCAATAATCTACACATAACTTATCCTTCTTTGACTAACTAACTTTACATAAATCTACCTACAAAACTATGCATGGAAGGGTTTTGGCTTAGGACATTATGATCAAGGACCCAATAAGGTTATAATAAATGACCTTAGAAAAATACATGAGAAGCATGGCCTTGGTTTAAGAAAGCTCCTAAATTTAATGACAATCACACTTTAGTATCCCATGTGCCTATAGATTTGGATGATGAAACTCCCTCATCCCCTCTAGGTTCCCCTATGGAAACTGATGATACTATCTCCATTATACCTAATTTTTTTATTATTATCACCATTCACCTATACCTACTAACTTATCACCATAACAAGAGAATGATGTCACTTCCTTTAGTCTTCCCTGGTCTAATAGCTAAAGATTCTACCTCAATATATTTAATTTAGTGTCAAGATGATGAATCCATTTTTTTAGAATGTTTATTGATGTTTAGTTTTTATTGGTGAAAAAGAGAGCATGTGGTACTAGTGCATTAATGAAAAAGTGATTAGATTGATTATTTGAATAGTGTTTTACTTAGTAAGGTAATTGATGGATGATATTAATGGTATGGACATATTTTTGAGACCCCATGGGATATTATTATTTCTTAGAGTGCTTATGGAGGTCAACATAATTAATTATAATAATCATATGAATGTCTAAGCTCAAGTTGTCATCTTGATAGATAAGGTTGAGTAAGTAGTTTTATGACATCATATTTCACATGTGTGAAAGTTTTAGAAGTATTTTTATACATAGATGGATTCCCATATGAAATATTATCATATGGTTTAAATTTTAGGTCAAGACATTAAGCATATAAAAAATTATTATGGTGAAAAGTTTGCTTCTTAGATAGAGTTTACCAAGTTCCCATGCTGAGTCAAATTTATGATATCAAAGATTTATGGTGATCATTTAATTAGATCATAGATCTAAAAGTGAGAATTTAATCTGATCAGATGATGATCAAATGGAATGGTTCAAATTTTAATATTCAATATTATATGCACTAGTGACATGTGTCACAATCATGTAATTTGACTAGTAGATCTAATAGTGAGCATGAAACCTATCAAATAGAGATCATGGTGAGCATGTGATCATGTAGATTATGATCCAATCAAGTGTATTGAGTAAAATAGTAAAGATTGTATGTGAGGATGAAAAGTGGTGAAATTTCATTATATTCAAATAGTAAATGTGCTCATAAGTCATGCATAGATTCCAAGTCACAAAAGTTCATTAGAAGACTGACTGTAGGGTATGCAGAGGGCACACAAAGCTACAAAGTGGCACAATCATGGAAGTGAGGATCTAAGATCAATGGTAAGAATTGTAGGATAAAGACCAAGACAATTCCAAATATATATATATGGTTCATGTTTGTTAAAAAAATTTAGGTATCATGAGATGAGGTCAAAGTGTCTGACATTTAACATTTACACAATGACCATTAGAAATTAAATATTCAAATTAATGAGGGAAAACTAGTCTATAGTTTTTGAGTTATATATTTTGATCCAAGAAAAATTTTCATGTAAAATTCAAAATTATAAAGGAATTGCAAGCTCATCTAGAGAAATTGGTTATAAGGTTTGAATTTTTGTACAGTTAAATATATTAAGCTACAAAGTTGATTATGTGTTTAACCAAGATTTGCAAGTGCCCCAAGAAGGATAATTGAGTTATTTTTGATAGTTTATTGATGTTTAAATATGAAATAACTATTGGAGAGTGTTTTATACTCCATTAATACGACCTTTATGTATTTTTTATGTTTAACCAATCCATCTTTATTGTGAACAATTGGTTAGAGATTGACTATGTTTTTTTAATGCACTAGAAGATTGAGTGACCATCTTATAAAGGTAACTTGAAGGTGTTATAAATATATTTAAGGAATAAAATGAGTATTTATATATTATATAATTATATAAGGCTTATTATAATTCATTTTATCATATTTTTTCCTTTATTAGATATAAAGAGTCAAAATAACTTGACTATATGTGACTAGTTTGGGTGGATATCTTCATAGAGTTGGTTTGAAGTTGTTTAGACTAGGTGATGTTGAAAAATGAATTTAGTGATGATTTATAAGTCGTTTAAGACCTATAAATATGATTTTTTCATATTTATATGTGAAATATTTTAGATATAGCTTCATATGTTTGAGACTATATTTTTTGTATTTAAAGGTCTAGATAG
The DNA here is from genome assembly GCA_037957365.1 of Torreya grandis. NCBI lineage: Eukaryota > Viridiplantae > Streptophyta > Pinopsida > Cupressales > Taxaceae > Torreya > Torreya grandis. The sequence goes on from JARHVA010007031.1 coordinate 332,068, forward strand.
TGAGGAGACCTAATTGGGAGATTCAAGTGTTGAGTTGGTGTTACAGATGGCATGGACCCATGAGGGAGTTATAAAGGGTCTATTGGAGACATTTTTTATGTGTTCAAATGATTTATAAATGATTAAGGTGGTCTAATTAGACTCATATATAACATCTGAGTTTGAAGGCCTAATTGTTTTAGGTCTCACCAAGACCTAATGGTGGTTTGGGACTATTGAGGTAATGATCGACCTATGAAGAGTTTTTTATCACATGTAAAATTTGCATGGACATATTTTAAGTGTTATTAAAATATTTAAATCTTCTTTGTCAAACAAGATAGGATATGCCAAGAAAGTGGTATAAATACAAGGCATAATTAGACTAATTATGTATGTTGAAAAAGTGTGGACTCAAAGAAAGGAGGGAACCTTTGAAAGAGAAGGTTCAGGTTAGTGAGGAAAATTGGAGAGAAAATAGGATAATTCATGTTTATATATTCAATATAATACATGTGGATACACATGTCATATGACCAAATAAGCCTAGAAGAGGTATATTGAGTGAGTGAGACCTTGAGACTATTTTGGTGAAAGAGTGAAGGTGAAGAGAAAAAATAAAGATAGTCATCATCAATTGAATATTATAAATAAGTATTAAAAATGATATATTTAGATATCTAAATTGGTGCTTGGTTTCTTATAGGGTTGGCTCCTCCTTACAAGGTAAAGCTTGCTAAAAGTCTAGTTGTTATGGGTGCTCAAATAGATAAGGGTAGTAGTTACTTATGGGATTGGTGTATCACTAAAATAAGGGATGGGTTTTACTTAATCATTTTCTACTGGTATAAATTTTAGATCTTTTTTTATAGGAATATATTCTATCTTTCAAGTCTCAGTGGGTTTTATCCCCTAATAGGGTTTCCCACATATATGATGTGTTCACATGATGTATGCTATTATGTATGATTTAGATGTATTTTATTTCATATTTATGTTTCTTAATAAATTTGATGTATGATAAATGTTTAAGAGTTGGGAATTCAATTTGATTATCTTGCATCAGTGATTAAGCCCCTCAATCTCAGTGATTATACCTCTAATAATTGGTATTAGACTAGGACCTTTTTTGAAAGTTTAACCACTTGACGGTGATCCAATGTACATTAGAGATAAGTAATTGAGGAAAGAAAATTTGGAGTTAAGGTCATTGGTCAATGATATTCAAGAACAAGCCAAGGAATTCATGGAATAAAGAGAAAAGGCAAGTATTTTTCAAACCAAGGTTGAGGGAATATGTGAAATAGTCAAAGCAGATAAGATGACCATTCTAAATATTAAGGATCAGTTAAGGGTTACAAATAAAAATCTAAGTTTATAAGAGGAAGAATGCAGACATCTAAAGACTCATTTAGAAGAGACAAAAGCTAAGTTGAGTTCAAAGCAAGGTGAGCATGATGAATTTATGTATAATCTTGATTCTATAAATATTATTTAAGGGTAAGCATGTATAAAGAAGGATGGCATGGATAAAGAAGCTAAGAGGGATAATGAGACTATCCAAGATCTTAGAATTTAGCTAGAGGCTACAAGTTCAAGTATGAAAGCTAAAGAGGATGAGAGATTTCAATTGAAATCCAATCTATATTCATTGAAGGATGAACATGAGAAATTTATTTTTAAGTTAAACAAGACTGAGAAAGAGCAAGAGAGGTCTACCTCAAGATAATAATGATTCAATCACCAAGATCAATAAGAAAAGATCCATTAGGAAACCAAGTTCCATGAGGTATGAAAAATATTTTAATGGTCATTATTATTATTGTCACAAGTTTGGTCAAAAGTCAATAAACTATAAAAGGAAGAGAATCTAGTCAGATAGAGGTATGGATAATGTAGTCTACTATAACTATCATGACATGGGACATATTGCTAAATTCTACCCTAGAATGAATGGGAAAAGACTAACCCAAGTATGGAGACCTAATAAAATTAAGATTGAGCATAATGCATGTAAGAGACAAGATGGTATGTTTGTTGAGATTCATAATATTCATCAAGAATAAGGTTTGAACAATTCCATTTATTTTAGTTATCATCAATTTGGTCATATTGCAAGATATTGTATAAACAAGCTCTCAAGTCACAAGAAGATGTTGGACATCCTAGTGTGGTCAATAAATGTCAGTCATTGGTATGGAATCCTAAGGAAGTAAAGACCAAGAAAACTAATTTAGTTGAGTTAAAAGATCAAAGTGGACTACCTAATAAAGTGAAAGATTAATCAAATCTGAATAAGGTTTAGGAATGCCAAGAGAATGTGTCATTTATCCATATATAAAAGGAGAATCAAAAGTCATTTCAAGTCAAAATCAAGGAAAAGAACAAATTACTAATTGAGGCTAGTTCTAAGGTAGGTATGGATCCAAGAGAACATCCTACTATTGCGTATAAGGTTTCATGTAAAGAACATTAGTTGTCAATGCCTAGTGATGAGGTTCTTTCTTCAGATGAAAGGGCATGTCATGGATATTTGTTGTCTCCATGTATTATCAATTCATTATTAAAAGAAAAAGATAATATTGTAGTGGATGAGCATGTTACTTATATTATGCCTAAGAAGAAGAAGAAGAATAATAATAAGAATAACTATTAGTATTAGATGACCAAAAAGGATAAGGAATATGAGGAGTTATGGGCAACTCCTGGTTTCACATTGTTCTAGGACATTTTGGGTTAGGGTGTCTCTATCTAAGCTTCAAGGAGACACTTCATAAGTAAGAAGAAACACGGTGGATGATATTTGAGATTTTGTTAATGTTTAAGGATGAGAAAGGTCATAATAATATGTGTTGGTTTACTATGGAAGGACATGATAAGATTTAAAAAAAAATAGTGAACCTAAAGTCAAAATTTTGATCAAATCTTAAGGATGGTATTGTTAGTCAAATGGTGAAGAATGAAGATGTTAGTTATGAAGGTCTACAGGCAAATAATGGAGGTTTCCAAGTGTCTAATCATGGATGGTGAGTTATCAAGCTATTATATTGCATAGTAAGGCATGTTGGTATTGTTAAAATGTGCTCAAGATGTGTTTAGGGTTTTTGGTCCTAAAGGTAAGATCATGTCAATTGATTAAAGAAATTGATCAAGTAATGAAGATTAAAAACAAGGTTAATATGGAGTATATAGAGATTATGTTATCACATCTTTGATATCATGAATAATGTCTTAGATTTTTTTAGATTATAAGTTGTGTATGCCATGGAGTAAAGGGGAACTAGCTTACTTAGCTTGAGATGTGTTATTCATGGTTTAGAGATGAAGAAGTCTGCTATAGTTCTAAATTCAAAAAGATTGATATGATGAATTGATAAAAAAAAAGTCATGTATTTTTATCAAGGTATTGAATATTTATGCATAAGTAAAGAGATATTGTGAGTTATATAGGTATACAAGTCCAAGAATCATATAAGACAAGTTTAGATTGGTGTGTGTCAAATAACATATGACATGAGATAGAGCTTGATGTTAGGGGGAACTTCATAATCTCTATAAGTAGTTTTTCAATTTCAAGGATCATAAAAGTCCAAGTTCATATTTATTCATGTCAAAGGGGGAGAAATTGACTCATATTATTGAAATTTTGTAAGTAAACATTGATCATATTAAATAATATTTGAATACATACATGATTTTAAGGAGTGATTGTTGGCATGTTGAGGAACCCTTTATCATTAATGTCAAAGGGGTAGAAAGATCAAAATAAAGGATTTAAAATAATTAAGAAGTAATTATGAAGAATTTTTTTATATAAATGATAAAGGGGGAGATTTTTTAGCATAATCATTGATGTTTGGTTGCCATTAATGTCAAAGAGAGCATGTGGTACTAGTGCATTTATTGTAAAGTGATCAAATTAATGATTTAAAGAGTGTTTGAATTAATGAGGAGTATGGACATGTTGAAAATACCCTATGGGATTCTATGAGTGCTTATAGTGATTATTTAAGTGAATATAATTCATTATAATAATCATATGAATGTCTAAGCTCAAGTTGTCATCTTGATAGATAAGGGTGAGTAAGCAGTTTTATGACACATATTTCACATGTCTAAAAGTTTCAAGAGATGTTTGATACATGGATGGATTAAAATATGAAATAAGATCATATGGTTCAAATTTTAGGTCTAGACATTGAGCGTAGCAATATTTATTAAGGTGTAAAGTTGGCTTCTCAAGCAAAGTTTACCAAGTTCCCATACTTAGTCAGATTTATGATATCAAAGATCTATGATGAGCATTTAGTTAGATCAAAAATATAATGGTGAGTTTTTAATATGACCATATAATTATCCAAAGGCATGGTTAAAATTTAAACATTTAATATTTCACATGCTAGTTATGTGTCATAATCATAGCGTTTGAGTAGTAGATCTAATGCATGAAACTTATCAGATAGAGATCAACAATGAGCACGTGATCATGCAGATTATGATCAAATAGAGTGTATTAGGTCTTATAGTTAAGATATAATGTGGGGATTCCATGTGTAATAATTTCATTGGATTTAAATAGTCAATGTGATCATAAGGCATGTGAAGCTACCAAGTGGCATGAGTTCATTAGAAGACTGACTATAGGGTACATAAAGGGCACATAGTTATGACAAGTGGCACAATCATAGAAGTGAAGATCTAAGATCAATGGTTAGTTTTATAGTATAAATACTAAGATACTTATAATGATATTTATGGTGTGTGTTTTTAAAAAAAAAATAGGTAGCATGAGATGAGGTCAAAATGTCTAGTGTTTAACATTGAGATAGTGACTGTTTGTAATTAAATATTCAAAGTAACAAGGGAAAACTAATGTATAGTTTTTGAGCTATATATTTTGATCCAAGATGAATTTAATATTAGTGTATAATAAAAAAATTTAAATGACCCTAAGGTGCATCCATAGACACTAGCTATAAGGTTTGAATGTTTGTATAATTAAAGATATTGAGCTCTAAAGTTGACTATGTGTTTGGCCATGGTCTACAAGTGGCCCGAGAAGGATAATTGAGTTGTTCTTGATAGTGTCTAAATGTTTTAAGATTAAATAAATATTGGAGAGTGTTTTATTATCCATTAATACTATATTTATGTATTTTATAGGTTTGACCAATCCATATTCAGTGTGAATAATTGCTTAGATTTTGATTATGTTTGTTGAATGTACTAGCAGATTGAGTGACCATCTTGCATAGGTAAGTTGAAAGTGTTATTAATATATTTAAGGAATAAAATGAGTATGGAGATATTATATAATTATTATAATTAATTATTTATCATAGTTTTCCCTTGATCAAATATAGAGAGTCAAAATAGTTTGACTATATTTTGACTGTATGTGACCAATCTGAGTGGTCATGTTCAAAGATTTGGTTTAAATTTGTTTATTAGGTGATGTTTAAAATTAAATTTAGTGATGTTTTTTAGGTCATGGAGGACCTATAAATATTATTTTTTCATATGGATATGTGAAATATTTTAGGTATAGCTTCAGAATTTTGAGGATGTGCCTTTCTATGTTTGAAGACCTAAAGAATGAAGAGACCTAATTTGTAGGTTCAAGTGTTGATTTGGTGTTAAAGGTGGAATGGAACCATGAAGGAGTGATAAATTATATATCATATATATGTTTTATGTTTTCTAATCATTTATAAAATGTTAAGGTTGTCTAATTAGTCTCACATATAACATGTGAGTATGAAGGCCTAATTGTTTTAGGTCTCACCAAGACCTAATTGTAGTTTGCGATTATTGATGTAATGACTGACTTATGAAGAGTATGGTTCTCACATTTAAAATGTGTATGGACATATGTTAAGTGTGATTAGAATATTTAAAACATCTTGGGTGACCAAAATAGGATATACCAAGAAAGTGGTATAAATACAAGGCATAATTGGACTAATTACGTATGTTGAAAAAGTTTAGATTCAATCAAAGGAGAGAACCTTATAAATATAAGGTATATGTTATTAAGGGCCATAAAAGAGATAATATTATTAGTAATTATTATCTAATAGATTGTATATATGTTTATACACAAGTCATTGGACCTAATGATCTTAGAAGAGGTAGATTGAGCGAATCATCCCTTGAGACTATTTGGGTGAAAGAGTGAAGGTAAAGAGAGTAAAAAAAGGTGTTAATTATCAATTTAAGAGTATAAATAGGTGTTAAATATGATATATTTATGTATCTAAGTGTGTTATTGGTGCCTAGGGGGTTGGTTCCTCAGAATTTAAAGCTTGTTAAAAGTCTAGCTGTTATGGGTGCTTAGCTAGATAGGGGCAATATATCCTTATGGGATTGGTGTCTCACTAAACTAAGGGATGGGTGTTTCTTGATCAAATGGTGATATTATAAATATTGGATCTATTTTGTATGCCTATATTCCATCTTTCATGGTTCAATGGGTTTTATCCTCCAAAACTGTTCCCCACACATTTGATGTGTTCATGTTATGTATGCTCTTATGTATGCTTTGGATGTATGTGCTATCATTTTTATGTTGCTTGATAAAGTTGATGTATGATGAATTTTTAATATTTGTGGAATTTAATTGGATTATCTTTCATCATTGATTCATCCCCCCTCTCAGTGATTATATCTCGAACACATTTTAACATATTTAGGGTTTAGAGTTTCATATCTAAATAATATTACGCCATCTAAATATATAGTATTTTAAATTAATTCAAAACTGATATTAAAATAGGGATGCCTAAATCCAAATGAAATATCAAAGTGATTTAGTCCTTAAATTCTTAAGAACACCAAGATTTTGCAACATTCATTTCTAGTCATAGCCAAGCCTTTACTTAGTCTTATTATGATATCCCTATAATTAATCATGTTATTGTTGTCCATAATATCATTACCATTCCTGAAGTTAAATTAGTGAACAAAAATATTTGTAAGATGCATCTTTGCCTAACACTTATTATCAAATAATAATTACAATGCTTATTATCTATTAACTTCATCTAGCCTACCGATTACCCTCAATGGGTATCTAACATAGTACCTATCATAAAACCCATAGGGAGACTATCCCTTTGTACTGACTTTCACAACATAAACCTCACCTGTCCAAAAAAATATTTTCCCCTTCCTAACATTGACCAACTTATGGACCTCACCGTAGGACATAAAATGTTATCCCTCATGGATGAAATTTTTAGTTACAATCATATTCTTATCACCCTAAAAGATCAACATAAAACCTCATTTATTAATCCATTGGGGAATTTTTGTGATAAGGTCATGCATTTTATTTTAAAGAACATGAGAGCCACTTACCAACATGCCATGACCTACATTTTCCATTATTTAATTCACAGAATAATTGAATATTATGTTGTTAAGAATAAAATATACTAAGAGCGGGGGATGAATCAGTATATTATATATCTTTTACTTAATATGATTTATTTTCTTTAACCACTTAATCACACATTCAAGATATGCAATAAAAATGAAAAAATAACATGCACCACATGAGAGAGAGAGAGAGAGAGAGAGAGAGAGAGAGAGAGAGAGAGAGAGAGAGAGAGAGAGAGAGAGAGAGAGAAGATTTTTATGTGGAAAACCAAAGTGGGAAAAACCGTGGAGAAAAATCTCAAGTATATGAATAAGCACCAACTCAAATTATAAAGTTTGTAAGCACCAAATTATAGGAATACCAACCTCTTTACTGAGCACTAACTTGCAGGAGTACCAAACCCTTTATCAAGCAACAACACATCAACTATTTGTGAGCGAAACCCACAGGAGCACCAACCCCTTGTAAAGATTTGTGAGCACCAACCCCTTGTAAAGATTTGTGAGCACCAACCCATAGGAGCAGCAACCCCTCTTGTGTATAAAACACAACTATCATTCAATGTTGCTTACTCAACAAATGATAGAAATATACAATATCTCCTTATTTTATTTCCTCTTTTCTTATAGAAAAAAATTATAGAACCATGCAATCTCTTGCATATTCTAAATGGATTCTCAAGCCTTTATTTATAGCTTTCCAAATGACCTTTGGCATTCACCCTTTATGACCCTTAAATCCTCATGGAAAATGGAACCAAACATGCATGACCCTTTATATCCTTGCACTTGAAAAGTCACATGGTGACCCTTCACAAGAAAATGCATCCTTTCCTCTCTTGTCTTTATCTTGGTGACCTTTCAAATTCCTTAAGGTGACTCTTCATGGAAAAATGTGACATACCCTCTTTTGTCTTCACTTGGTGACTCTTGGAAATCCTCAAGATTACTCTTCATGGGAAAATGCATCCCATTCCTATTTTGTATTTACCTCATGACTCTTTAACTTCTCCATGGGCACTCTTTTGACTTTTATGCAATAAAAAATATATTTTTTAATATTAAATAAATATTAACACACATTAGCTAACATATGAATATTGAAAACACTATTAAATACTATGGGGCCTTTATCACCAGTGCTAAACCTTTGACATTAATGACAATATTTCTAATAATCTCCCCCTTTGTCATTGATGGCAACCTCAAACTAAAAATACCATATCCTAAAACTTACACAACACATGCCGATCTACACATACTACCATCTAAAAAACATACAGTAACTCCCCCTTACTATTGTAACTTGTACTTATTCCCTACACCTATTTATGCACTTGTACCTATATGTATTTTTGTTCTTCTCCCCCTTTGACATCAATGGTAGAGGGCCTATCCTAGAGCTAACACATAGCTCCCCCTCAACTGATGTTGATCCTCAATGGTAGGAAGTAAATGAAACTACTCCCAACTTCTCTCGTAGATACTCAAATGTGTCTTTTTGTAGTGATTTTGTGAAAATATCTAAAATCTACTTTGTAGTATTGATATATTCCATCTTACCATGTTGATCTACAACCTAATCTCTCAAGAAGTGATATGTCATGGGAATATGTTTTGTTCTTGAATGCATCACTAGATTCTTTGAAATATTAATAACACTTGTGTTTTCACAAAAAATAGAAATAGGTTCATCATTTTTACCTTGATATCTTCCAAAGTTTGTTTCATCCAAAGCACTTGAGTATAACACAATATTTGTAGAATATATTCTACTTTAGATATAGAAAATGATACCAAGTTCTACTTCTTGCTTAGCCATGATACTAAGCTATCACTAAGGAAGAAATCTCCTTCACTTGTACTCTTTCTATCATCTAAGTAACCTACCCAATATGAATCTGTATAATCAACCAAAGTGAAATCTCTACCTGTGGGATACTATAATCCATAATCCAATGTCCCCTTGATATATCTAAATATTCTCCTCACCAACTAAACATGATTATCTTTTGGAGCTAACTGATATCTTACGACCATACCTACTACATGCATGATGTCTAGCCTCAATGTTGTCAAATATAAAAGACTACCAATCATAGATCTATACAAAGGTTGATCTAAAATAGGTAAATCTTTATCCTTGCTCACCTTATTTCCTATACTCATTGGTGTGCCAACTAGTGCACAATCCTCAAAACCAAATTTATTCAACATTTCCTTGGCATATTTACTTTGAGATATAAAAATTCCTTTGTTTGATTAAAATATTTACAATCCTAAGAAAAATGACAATTCTCCAAGCATAGACATCTCAAATTATTTTTTCATATTATCAAATAATTATATTTTCATATTTTCAATGTTTCCTCCAAAAATTATGTCATCATCATATGCCACAAAAACTAATTAATTCTCACCTTCTATTTTGATGTAGAGATTAATGTCAGCAAATCCTCTCTTGAAACCTTTATCTTACAGGTACTTATCAAGTCTTGCATACCAAGATATGGGAGCTTGTTTCAATTCATACAATGCTTTTTTCAATCTACAAACATGGCTACTAATATTTGAGAGAATAAATCCCTCAGGTTATTCAATGTATACTTCTTCTAGATTTCCATTTAGGAAGGTAGCTTTGACATCCATCTAAAACACTTTGAAAATTTTAAATATTGCATATGCAAAAAAAATTCTAATAGCCTCTAGCCTTGCCATTGGTGTACATATTTATTCAAAATATATTCCCTCAATTTGAGCATGTACTTTACATACTAATCTTGCTTTATTCCTAGTCACTTCTCAATTTTCATTCAACTTATTTCTGTAAAACCATTTTATTCTTATTACATTGTGATCTTTTGGTCTAGGAACTAATTTTTAAGTATCATTATTTTATATCTAATTTAATTATTCATCCATTGCCTTAACCCAGTGCTTATCATTTATAGCTTCTAAAAAAGTTGTAGGCTAAATTTTGGATAACAAAAAGAAATTGACTTGCTCATATTCACTTACCATCATTCTTTTGGTGAGAATTCCTTCATTTATTTCCCTAATGATGTCACTTTCATTATGATTTCTCTAGACATATTTGGATGGGTTTTTTGTGTCCATTTTCTCCTTCTTCTCATCTTCATCTAATTCTTAAAAATATTTCTCTTCAATCATTTCAAGAATGTCTATTGGATCACTGATTCTTTATGTTCATTCTTCTTCTATCCTAACACTTACACTTTCAACTATTTTCTTGGTTCTTTTATTATAACATTTATAAGCTTTAATTTTGTAAGAATAACCAAGAAATATACCTTCATATACTCTAGATTCAAACTTACCCAATTTTTCATCGATTCTCTTTATGAAGCATCTACTACCAAAAACTTTGAAATAATCAACTGTAGCTGGTTTGCCTTTCCATAGCTCATAAGGAGTCTTTTTACTATTAACTCTCAATAATGTTTTAATTTGAATATGTACTACTATACCAACTACCTCTCTCAAATATGTATCTGGCATCTTAGATTCATTTAGCATTGTCCTCACCATTTCTTGAACTATTATGTTTCTCCATTCAACTACTCCATTTTGTTATGGATTTTTGACTGCTGAATAATGTCTGTTTATTCCATGGTCTTCAAAAAACTCAATAAATTGATCTGACATGAATTTTCATCCTCAATCTAATCTTAGGCACTTAATCTTCAAACCAATTTCATTCTCAACTAATGCTTTGAAATGTCTAAAAGCTTCTATTTTTTTTATAAAAATCATTACCCAAGTCATACATGAAAAATCATCAATAAGCAACATGAAATATTTCTCACTTTGAGTACTTTGAGTTTTCATAGGTCCACATAAATCAATGTGAACAAGCTCTAACACTGAGTGGTTGAGTATTCTTTTATTTTGAACCACTTTATATCCTGCTTCCCATGTTGACAAGGTTCATAAAGCATGTTAGATGGATTTGTAATCTTTGGAAGATTTTTAATGATTGTTTTTTGATAATGTTGACAAGATTGTCAAAATTTATGTGTTCCAGTCTCCTATGCCATAGCCAAATTTCTTCAGTCTAACACAAACAACATCTTTGACCTTTGATGTCTGATAACATATATATATATTATTTCATATTCTCTGAGCATCTACAACCAACACATGAATTTTTTTCCTAATTTCACAACATTCTACATAAAAATTTAGTGCGTGTCCCTAATCACACATTTGACTTACACTCAAAATATTATGCTTAAGACCTTCTACATATAAAACATTTTAAATTTTAGTTTTACCATTATCTAAAATTAGCGTACCTTTTCTAACAAATTTCATAGTAGTATTATCTCTGAATTTCATTGTGCCACCATTTATCTTCTTCAAGGTTATGAACTTGCTCTTGTCTCCTATCATATGCCTTGAAAATTTACTATCATTGAACCATGAATTTTCTTCATTTCTTGCATACAACATTGTCTATACCAACATATAATTTTCAACTTGTTTTTTCTACCATGAACCTATCTAAACTTTCTTCTTGTGAATGGAGCCTTGAAATTCTGGTCCTTCTTGACTGACTCGAACATGCTTTAATAATACTAGGCTATGTGTATGAAGTTATGGTACTTGTAACATATTATGGCCTCTTCATTAAAACATGATAGAGGAGAAAAAGAGTTGTGTCTTCTACTTGACTCTACATGAGTTTCCTTCTCCTTATTTTTGAAATTGTTAGCCCTTTTTTGATATTCTATTTTCTTATGACCATATCCATTATAATTAAAATAGTAACCATAAAAATAGGACCTATTTGTGTATCTTTAACCTGATTACCTTTTGTAGATTTGTTCCTTCCATCCTTATTTGTTTGAGATGTCCTCTATATTCTTGACTTCTTCCCTTTTTATTTCCTCTTTTGTAAGAGTTTTAGCATAGCTCTTTCATTTTTTTATGTTAACCTTGTCTATGAAAGTAGTGGCCTCCCCTTTCTCTTTTTAAAATATAATACCTATCTTATCTAATATTTATCTTTGACTTTCTAATATCTTATTCAACATATTATTCTTATTCTCAAATTTTGAATCATTGGCTACTCTATCATTGATTGCTTTATTTGTTTTCTCAAGATCTATTTTTAAAGAAGCAATTTCAATAGCATACCTTTCACATTCTTCACTTACTTTTTAAAACTATGTTGTTAGATATTTTTAATTATTATTAGATTTTTCAAAGTGTGTTTGTATATCTTTAATTATTTCCTTTGACTCTTTTTCATTTTTCTCGATCTAGAGCTTCAATATTCAATTCTTATTCTCAAGAGGTTTTAACTCTTCTAAATCACAAATGAGTTCTCCTTCCAAATTCACTCTAGCTTCATCCTATTCTTCTTCTTGATCATCTATACTTTTGCTTGTGGAGGCATCTTCATGTATGGCTATGAATATAATCTCTTCTTCTTCTAAATCACTGACTCCACTATCTTCGACTGAGCTAGGATCTTTAGAATACAAACTCTTCTTCTCAAATCCCTTCTTGAATTTTATTTTTAAATTTTTATTTTATGTATAATTCCATTCTTCATTATCACCATTACCTTTATTTGGGCACTTAGCTATAAAATGTCCAATATTTCCATAATTAAAACATTTAAAAGATAATTTTCCTTGATATTTACATGTTCCCTTTTTCAGCTTGCGAATGAATAAAGCTCCATTGTCATCTTCATCATCACTAGAAGTATCACTTGATTCTTAAATATTAGCCTTCTCTTTCTTTGATGTCTTGAAAGTAGAATCTCTCTTTGATTTTTTTCTCTTGTTCTATCTGCATCTCATATGTCATAAGAATACCATGTAGCTCATACATCTTTATCTTGGAAAAAAATTTCATCTCTTAAATTGCTGAAACTTTTGCATTATATCTCAATGGTAGAGATCTCAAAAAAAATTGTACCATTATTGATTCTTCTAACTTTTCTCCAAGACCTTGAATCTAATTAACTATTTGATCATCCCATAAAAGGTAACTTGTTATATTTTCTTCCTCTTCCATTTTCAAACTCTCAAGCTGTCTTCTAAAAGTTTGAAGCTTAACTTGTTGAACCTTTCCATCACCTTCATAAATATTATCAAGCTTTACCCAAGTTTCATGACCAGACTTACATTACATAACTTTAACAAATTTTGATTCACATAAACCACATAAAAATATAATTTAAAGCTTTAGCATTATTTTTCACTTACCTTATTCTTTTTTGGAGTAGTTACAAGGTGTCTGTGGCTTTTCATATTCCTACACCACTCCTTGCCAAATGTTGAATCCAAGGGCTATAAAATTAGTCATCATCCTTATGCTTCAAAAAGTATAATTTTTTCCCATCAAACAAAAGTTCCTTATTTGTAGAAAAACCTTCATGTGATCCAGCCATCGTGCTTTCCCTGATCTACATTCAAGCTGTAAGACTTTTTTCAAAAAGAACCTAATCTGATACCAATTATTAAGCAAAAAATATACTAAGAGGGGGGTGAATCATTGTATTATATATCTTTTACTTAATCTAATTTACTTTCTTTAAACCACTTAACCACACATTCAAGCTATGAAATAAAATTGAAATAATAACATGCACCACACTGAGAGAGAGAGAGAGAGAGAGAGAGAGGAGAGAGAGAGAGAGTGAGGATGGAGAGGAGACGAGAGAGAGAGAGAGAGATGAGAGATTGAGAGAGAGAGAGAGAGTAGAGAGAGAGATGAGAGAGAGAGAGAGAGAGAGATCAAATGTGGAAAAAAACCATGGAGAGAATCTCTCTCAAGTAAATAATACCTGAGCACCAACTCAAATTATAAAGTTCAAAATAACCAACTTACAGGAGCAACAACCCCTTTGCTGAGTACCAACACAATAATTATATTGTGAGAACTAACCCATAGGAGCACCAACCTCTATTTATGAGCACCAACCCACAAGAATCACCAACCCCCTCTTATGTAATAAAAACACAACTATCTCTAAATATTACTTACTCAAAAAAATGATAAAACTCTACAATATCTCCTATTTTTCTCTCCTCTTTTATTATATAAAAATTTACAAAACCATGCACTCTCTTGCATATTCCAAATGTATTCTCAAGAATTTATTTATATCTTTCCAAATGACCTTTGGCATTCACCCTTTGTGAGCCTTCAATACTCATGGAAAATGGTGCCAAACTTGCATGACCCTTTGTATCCTTGCATTTGAAAAGTCACATGGTGACCCCTTCATAAGAAAATGCATCATTTCCACTTTTATTTTTATCTTGGTGACCTCTTTAAATTCATTAAGGTGACTTTTCATGGAAAAATGCACCATAGCCTCTTTTGTCTTCACTTGGTGACTCATGGAATTCCTCAAGATGACTCTTCATGGGAAAATGCATCCCATTTATCTTTTTTATTTATTCCCATGACTCTTTAAAATTCTCCATGGTCCCTCTTTTGACTTTTATTGCAATCAAAAATATATTCATTAATATTAAATAAATATTAACACATATTAGCTAAGCTATGAATATTAGAAACACCATCAAATGCTATGGGGCCCTTTATCACCAATGTTAAACATTTGACATCAATGACAATATTTCCAACATATGTGGATGATCTCCTTGGTAAATCCAAGAATCTTAAGGATCACTTGCCCATCCTTTAGAAAAAATTCACTTGTTTAATCCAATATTAGGTCTATTTTAAACCCCCAAAATTATGTTTTTTGTAGTCTTATTAGGCAAGATCTTAGGTTTTATCATTTACCTAAAATAGATTGAGGTTTTTCTTTCTAAGATTAATTCCATTATTGATATGTTTCCTCCATATAACCTCAAGAAGCTTCTTAATTACAAGGGAAACTATAGTCTATTCATTATTTTATTTTGCAATTATTAGATTCATGTTAACCTTTCCATCACCTTCTCAAGAAAGACACCCAATTTGTGTGTGATTCAAATTGTCAAGTGGCATTTGATATTCTCAAAAAGTACCTCTTATCTCCCCCTCTCTTAATTCCACCAAATTAGGATTAACCCTTTTTACTTATGTATCTCAGCTATAGATCAAGTATTAAGTGTTCATACTTAACCATCATGATGATCGACATAGAGAATAAGTAATTTATTATATAAGTCACACTCTATTTGAATATGAAACTCACTACATGCACATTATATGACTATGTTTGGCCTTAGTATTCATTTATTCTAAGCTTTTCCACTAGTTTCCTAATCAAAATACTTATATGATTACCAATATTGGTCGTCTTAAATTCTTGCATTCAAAACCCTATAAAAATCAAATGAATGACAATATGGATGATGCAACTCATTGAATTTAACCTTAAGTTCCTTAACCAAAATTCAATTAAGGGGGTAGATGATTTTTTATCAATTGGCTAAAGTACCTCTTGTTGATAATCTACCATCTAGCTATGAATCCTCTGATGAAGCTATATCCTCCACATCCAAGGAAGATCTTGAATATCAATTGACATTATTTTTTTATGGATCTAAATGCAAGCATGGAGGGGAATCATAAATTATTCAAATACCACCTAAAGACATTCCTATCCCTCCATATTTTAATCTTAATATTGAATACATAAATAATATCATATAATATGAAGCCTTGATCATAGGTTTCCAAACAACCTTATTTTTAGGAGTTAAATGGCTTCATATTTTTGGTGAATCCCAATTGGTAGTCAATCAAATAACTAGAATATATTTTTTAAATAATAACATCCTCCATAGGTATAAGACATTAGTAGAACAATTGTTAGCTACCCTTAATGATTACATCATCTATACCACTCTTTGGTCTCCTAATAAGTTTACTAACACCATGGCTTCCTTTCCCTCCTTTTATCCCATCTTCTTCCTAAGAGTCTAAGTTTTTTGTCCTTATTCATAGGTTAAATCATCCTTATTACACCAAAATAGATCTTCCTTTTATCCATATTATAGAGGAAATCCATTTGGATCTATGGTACACACATATTTTAAACTATCTATCTAAAGGTATCATCTCTTCAGATCTATCCAAAAACACTAAGCATGCTTTTTAGAAGCAAAATATTGGTACATAATACTAAGGGGTGTACTTTATAAGTGGTTATTCGATGATATTATCCTCCATTATCTCTAGGATTTTGAATCAAGTATCACAATGAAATAAATTCATGATGGAATCTATGGTGGCCATTTCAATTGTTTAGCTACCATCAAGAAAATTATGTGGTTAGGATATTATTGTTCCAATTTGAATTGAGATTATTATATGTTAATAAATTTATGAAGTGTCAACAACAAGATAACTTATCCCATATCCCTAGTCATGTGTTAAAATTATCTAGGGATTCTTGTCCCTTCTCTTAGTGAGGTTTGGACCTTATAGGGTAGATTAATCACAAATCTTCCCAGGGACAACTTTAGCATTACCAATACTCAGTATTTCTCTAAGTGAGTGGAAGTTATTCCACTTATTTCAACCAAGGTAGAAAATATTATTGATTTCATTAATCATCACATTATATGTCAATTTGGTATCCTACATAAGGTAATTATAGACCATGGGAAATCTTTTAAAAATAAGCAAGTCTAAAAGTTCTGTGATTCCTTTAACATTAAGCTAAGTTTCTCATCACCTTATTATCTATAGGCCAATGGGTAATCTAAATCATTGAACAAAACCCTTATCATTATGTTAACTAAAATATTCAATGAGGTTGGAAAGGATTGGCATCTTCACATACCATTTGCTTTGTGGGCTTATTAAACTAGTTTTTAAACACCTACAAGGGCTACCCCTTTTTCTTTGGTCTATGGTAATGAATTAGTTCTACCCCTCAAAGATTAAATTCCTTCCCTTAGAATATTTCTAAAAGATATCATTTATGAAGAGGATTATTATGAAGATCGATTAGTAGAACTAGAAATTTTAGATGAGCATTGAGTCATAACCCTTGATTACCTTCATGTATATCAAGAATGAATAAAACAAACATATAATCAACATTTAAAGGAAAAATAATTTAATATCAATGACCTTGTCCTTAAATAAAATAAAAATGTCATAAATATGAAATAAATGGGGAAATTTTTCTCCTAATTAGCTTAGACACTATATTATCACTCATAAATATGGATCTAGGGCATATCATTTAGCCTCCCTTGATAAAAAAAATAGAGCGTGAACCTCTTAATGCTTTGCAATATGTATCTTTTTAATGATAATAATCTTATTGTAAACTCTAGAAATCATAAATTATCTTAAAAATCCTCTCCCCTAAATACCTCATAATGATTAAGAACTATGTGTATTTTTGGTAGTATACTAGTTTTATACTTAAATATAAACACTCTAGATCTGTACATAGCATGTTATTATGGAATGTCTCCATTTGAAACAGAACAGAGTCCCAAGTCATTATATCCTTACTTCCCTCACCCTAAGTAGCTTGTTCAAAGGTAATGATATTTGGACCTCTTTTCCTATATTATGAAATACCTTAAGCTTAATCCATGATAAAAAGGTTTGGGATATCAAAATCATGAAAAAGAGTAAAAGTCAAACTGATCCCTCAAAGGATAACTATTATCAAAATCAAGTAAAAGGTAATAGTTATAGATTGATGCCTTGAAGGATAACTACTAAGATATATATAAATGAATAGACCACTCCTTGAAGGATGGCTATGTGCCTATGATTAAATAAACTTCCTACATTAATCAATATATACTAAAATCAAATCATGAAAAAATCCATAAAATCAAAATTCTATCCCATGAAATTTTCCCGCACTGATCATATTTTATTTGTAGACTTCCCAAATTTATCAATCTACATTTATCTATGGATTATCTTAACCAAAAACATAAATCAATATGTGTATTTATAGATAATTAAGAATTTCACCCATTCCTATAATCCCCCTTTTATTTCAAACCAATGATTTATGAATTTGGCTAATAAAGATTGTTATGGATTTTCATTAGCATTAAATAAAAGGGCATATATTAAAAAGCAACAAGGATTATAACATTCCTTAGGGTCCAATCCAACTATAATACATGCATCCTTAAACAGTTATATAAACATTTATGGAATATTTACATAATCCATAATCAACCATTATATAAAATTCCATCCATACATTTTAATACGTATAATAAAAAATAAAATCCATATAAACACCATCCATGTAAAATATCATCCATAACATAATATGTCATTAATCCATGATACATCATAAATTATCACATGTAATTAAAAATTCGTAATCCACTAAAAATCAAAATTTTAAGCACACACATATGAATCCATAATCAAGATAAAACTACATCACATAATCTAAATATAATAATCCATGTAAACACTACATAATCAATATAATACATAATACAACTAAAATAAAAATACATGTAATCCACATTATCCATAATCATGTAACACAAGCTCATGTAATCAATGTGAATAAAACATATAATCATGAATATATATATATATATATATATATATATATATATATATATATATATATATATATATATATATATATATATATATATATCCACAAGTCAAATGTACATAATAGAGTGCCATAATGTGTAATATGTAAAAAAAGCCAATCCATATGGTAGCCATATACATGACTACTGAGTGAACTATATTTAGCTCAGGTTGATATCCATCCCACATCCCCCACTCTCCATTCTATCTCCTCCTCCATCCCTCTTATCCATCTATAACATGCTCTCCATGCTAGTTGTAGTCATATGTACACACCATGATATCTGACCCTACCTAGCTAGGTGGATGGCATATCTAGGAATCTTTGATAAATGGTATATCATAATATTCTCATAATATCACATCTTTGATACCACATATTGATATATTTCTAGGTTCACACTCCTTGGTGGCCCCATTCTCCTTCCATATCCCTTCCTCCTATAGTGGACCCTTATATTGCTCCTCTTATTACACCTACTAGTACCTAAAGACTCTTACATTGCTCATAATATCTATCCCATACTCAACATGCCTCATCATAGATCTACTATAATGTATCATATCACCTCTTTAACTTTATCAATTTTTCTTTTAACTACTCATGCTCAAACACCACTCTAAATTACTATGTTTGAGTTATTTCCCTCTCTACCATGATAGCCTATATTTCCCCCTCCACATGTCCCCCTAAACTCTCTACATCCTCCATGTTTACATCCTCTACCTCTTACCTCTAGTGCACCACCCTCTCCTTTCCCCCTCCATACTACTCTACCCACCAAAAAAATATGCCTTCATCACCCCAACATCATCTACCCATATCCCTCTAGCTCCTGCTATGCTATCTATTCTAGCCATGTAACTTATGGCTCAAGAAAATCCACCTCCATGTCATCTCTTTGATAAAATAGAGGTGCCTCTAGTAAATTCATTATAACCCAACATTTCACCATACATACCCATAATAAAATATCTCCACATGATTTGGGTGTTTGCCCTAAAACCATCTATCTCATTACCCTGCTACCAGCTCTATCTCCATCCTTAGCCATTATAAGAATCTAATGTAAGATCTTAATATAATCTCATCCTCCTCTAGCTCCTCTAGTACATGTCAATAAAAATGCAAGTCTCATGGTCTCCCATATCACTGAGGATGGGATAAGTCATCCCTTTACCTTAGAAATCCTAAATAGAAAGTAAACCTATGCTAGCCCATCCATGGTAGCCTTGATGGCTATACTACTTAGATGTGGTCATATGCCCAACACTAGGGCACATATGTAACATTTAGTATATACTATTTTTGTATCCACCACCCCCATAGGTCTATATATATCTGTGATAGTAGGGTGGGCTCCCACACAAAAATTGTTTGGTGCTCTCACATATCTACTATTACCCCTGTTAAGCTCCATGTGAACCTCCCTATTCCTAAGTTTGATAATATAAAATAAGAAATTGATAACATCATCATCTTCATCACCTGTATCCTATCCTAGTCTTAGTCATATAAATCCTCAAAACAGAAGCATCCTATTGTAAAACCAATTTTATAATTTCATCCCTATATAACCATGTCAAAATAGTCACATGCCCTCTCTCATCCACCAGAATGATCTCTATGCCCTATATAGTTATTTATAATATCCTATAGATATCCTCTAAGGTCACTATCATCTCCCTTATCGATAAGTAAATGGTCCCTACATCTGGATCCCATCACTCTAGTAGCACCACTAATAAATCTTGGTGTACTTGATGATAGTGGCACAATCATTCTAATATGACTACATCTATATGTTCCCACTCTACATCTCCCATAACCTCTCACAAATGTTCTAACAAAGGTGGAACTTGATCTCACAATGTTAATAGTACATGTGCCTATAAACTCATATCCCCCCTAAATTCACATAGTTTTATAACCAAATAATCCTATAGTTTAATATATTTTAAACCTAAAGCATCATCATCAACACTTAGTGGATCGATCATGATTAGTTATTGATCATCATTGATCATCATATCACCATTGATCCCTCACAAATTAGTGGATTATTCTTAGATATTCAACATAGATCCTCTCAATATTGATACCAATCCCTAGAAAACCCTAACTATCCTAAACCCTATCCTAACTAGTCTCAAAATAAAATAAAATAAAATAAAATAAAAAATAAGCTACCCCTACCTCACCATGAGATCTTCATGATAATAATCCACTCCCACTAGCCTCCATTGTATATATCTCACTTAATCCATTAACCTGTGTCAAATTTCTTGGCTCTAGCTTAATTCATTTGATATCATTTACAAAATGAGTGCTAAAGTCATTTGGTGGCCTATTTATAGCCCTTTTCAATCTATGGTAATTCTTTCATGATCGACACCAATATATTGTATCAATGGTGATTTGGTCCCTTTTAGGCTCCTTAACACTACTTATAAATTTATTCCATCTTTTCAACCATGTTTTAAGGCCACTTAAGTAAACGTTTGTTACAACTATCCCTTCCTTTATTACCTAGCATTATTGGCTTGTGGACATAGGCCCCTAATGGTCCCATATCCTTTTAGAGGCCTACATTTGTTTCATTGTCTGTCCCTTGTGCATATAAGGTGTGGATCCTAATTGTCTTCTAAGATTAGAAGTTAAAATTCTAATGTTATATTAGTTGGGTTTGGATCCCATTCTTTGAATTCCTAATGCCATGGGGGGTTGAAAGGGGGAACCCCTCTTGTGGGTTCTAAGGGGGACGACCCCATAGTGAGGGGTCTAGGGTCTATGCACCCTAGATAATTTTTTTATTAACATTGCCTTAATAGATTATATTTTCATAGTCAATCTAGGCTATTGATTAAAGGTTTCTAGATCTGATGGTAGAGTTTATGTTTAGGTATTTTTACCCTAAAATGTATTGATATATGGATAAGATGTATGAGTGTGAAAAATAATGAAATATTATAAACAGAGAGGAGGCAAAAAATGTAGAGAGGTGTAATAGGTTTTGTTACAAGATTTTGTTTCTCCCTTGTATTGCTAGAAATAATATATTGGATAGGTTTGGTGGTTGTAACCCTTCTTAGGTAAACCATGTTAAATTTGATGTCTCTAATTTTGTGCATGTTTATGTTTATTTTTAGAATGTTTGATAAATTCATTTCATAGTTTCTCTTATATGCAATTTGGGGATAGATATGGGTTTTGATTTGTCCTAACAAGTGGTATCAAAGAAAAGGTTATTTTTGAATAATTTTAAATGATAGAAAGAAAAGGATTTGACTTTGAGTGGGAGTTATGGTAGATCTATGGGAGTTTGAATTCATTCAAAGGATGAACTACTAGGTCTAAAAGAATTAGATTTAGACTTTTTTGAGCACTGTGTGTATGGGAAACAAAAACATGTGAGGTTTCTTAGGGTTAGACTAGCTAGGAAGGAGTAAAAGTTAGAGCTTGTGCACATGGATGTATGGGGACCAGCTCAAGTATCTTCACTTAGTGCTTCATATTTTTATGTTAATTTTATTGATAATGCAACTAGGAAGGTTTGGTATACTATATAAAAAGGAAGTCTAATGTTTTTGATACATTCAATAAATGGAAAGATTAGTTGAAAATGAAGTAGGTTTAAAACTAAAATATCTCAGATCAGATAATGGAAGTGAGTATTATAGTAATGCTTTTAACAATTACTATTCAAAAAGTGGAATTCTTAGATAGAAAATAGTTCCAAGAACGCCACAATAGAATGGTATGTTATAAAGAATGAACATGACTATTATGGATCATGCTAGATGCATGAGATTGCATATAGGTTTGCCTTTATAGTTTTGGGTAAATGCTATAACTATAGTAGTTTATCTGATAAATAGAGGACTTTCGAGTTCTTTGTATGGTGGAATACTAGAGGAGGCATTGACTAGAAAGAAGATAGATTATTTTTCTCTAATATTTTTTGGTTTTGAGGAATTTTATTATATTGACAAAGATAATAGGAATAAGTTAGAAGTTAAGTCTCAAATATGCACATTTATTGGTTATGAAACTGATGACTTTGGATTTTGGTTATGGAATATGGAGTACAAGAAAATAATTAGGAGTAGAGATGTCATGTTCAATGTAAAAGTCATGTATATGAACCAGTTGTAGGAAAAGAAGCAAGAAGAATACAAAAAGGAATATAGATGATTAGAAGACGTTACAAAAAAACATGTCCCAAAGGTTCCTGATCAAAATGTGCAATAAGAATAGGTACCTCAAACCCCTATTAGAAGATCTACAAGAGTAAGTAGACCACCTAGTCATTTTTCTCCTTCTTTATATTATTTATTACTTATTGATGGTGGTGAGCTAGAAATATATGAATAAGCATTGAAAATTGATTCCAAGGATAAGTGGGAGCAAGTTAAGGATGAGGAGTATGATTCTCTAATGGAAAACTAGACATGGGATTTGGTGGAACTTCCCAAAGGAAAGAAGGCATTGCAAAATAAGTGGGTATACAAGATAAAAGAGGAGAATGTAGGTAAAAAGAAATTCAAGGTTAGAATGGTGGTTAAAAATTTTGCACAAAATAAAGGTATAGATTTTGATGAAATATTTTCTTTAGTTGTTAAAAAGACTTCAATTTGAATTTTTTTGAGCTTAATAACAGTTGAAGATTTATACTTAGAATAGTTAGATGTAAAGACTGCTTTCCTTCATGGTGATTTGAAGGAGGAAATATACATGGAAAAACCATAAGGTTATGAATTTAATGGTAAGGATGATTTGGTGTGCAAATTCAAGAAGAGCTTGTATGGCTTGAAACAAGCTCAAAGACAATGGTATATTAAGTTTGACAATTTTATGATGGAACAAGGTTATTCTAGATGTCATTTAGCTGTGTATATTTTAAAAAAATTGAAAATGGTAGCTATATTATTTTACTTTTATATGTAGATGATATGCTTGTAGTTGGTTCTAACATACACAATATTAATGTACTCAAAAAATTGTTAAGTGATTTATTTTCTATGAAGGATCTAGGTACAACTAAATAGATACTTGGTATGCAGATAACTAGAGAGAAAAAAATAGGAAGATGGAATTATCATATGGAGAATACACCTAGAAAGTGTTATAAAGATTTAATATTCAAGATGCAAAATTAGTTGGGACACCTTTGGCTACACACTTTAAATTAACAAAGGAACAATATCCTAAAACATAAGAAGAAAATAATATGATGTCTAACATTCCATACTCATTAGTAGTTGGTAGTTTAATGTATGAAATGTTATGTATGAGGCTAGATATTGAACATGTAGTGGGAGTGGTGAGTAGTTTCTTGAGTGATCAAGGAAAGGAACATTTTAAGTTAGTTAAATGGAACCTTCGTTAGTTAAGAGGGACCATAGATATATTGTTAAGTTATGGTAGATCATATGTGACATTACAAGGATATGTTGACTCAGATATGATAGGTGACTTGGATGATATAAGAAGCACTATAGGGTATGGATTTATAGTAAGTGGTATAAAATTTAGTTGGGTATGATAGTTATCGAAGGTTGTGGCACTTTCAACCATAGAGGCACAGTATGTTGTTACTACAGAAGTAAGGAAATAATTTGGTTACAGAGGTTGATGAAAGAATTGGGACATAGTTAAGATAGAGGTACACTATATAATGACAGTCAGAGTATAGTCCACCTATAAACAAATTCAGATTTTCATTCTAGGAGAAAACACATTCAATTGTGATATCATTTCATTCATTCAATAATAGACGAAGAGAAACTAAAATCATAAAAGATGAATACTATTAAAAATCCTATAAATATGATGACCAAGGTAGTTACAAGAGAGATGTTGAATATTTTTTTAGCTTTAATTAACTTCATGGATGATAATTAAATTAAGGAAATTGTCTGGTTCTAGATAATATATTGGATGTAGTAGTGGTGGAGTTGTTGCAATCAGTCTCCAAGTGGGAGATTGTTAGGTGTGGAGCCTCAATATCTTCCAAGATCAAAGGTTAAAATTTTGATGTTATTTTAGTTGATTTTGGATCCCATTCTTTGAATCCTTGATCGAGTGTGGGGTTGTAAAGGGGGGAACCCCCTTTTCAGGGTCTAGGGAGTTTGAGGGCTATGTGCCTTAGAGATTTTTTAAATTAAAATTGCCTTGTTAAATTGTAATTTCATAATCAATATAGGCCATTGATTAAAGGTTTCCATAACTGACAATAGAGGTATGTTTAGGTATTTTTACCCTAAAATATATTGATATATGGCCAAGATGTATGAGTGTGAAAAATAATGAAATATTGTACACAGAGAGGAGGTGGAAAATGTAGAGAGATATAATAGGGTTTGTTACAAGATTTTATTTCTCCCTTGTATTACTGGAAATAATATACTGAACAAGTTTGGTGGATGTATCCCATATTGGGTGAATCACGTTAAATATGGTGTCTCCTTTTATGTGTATGTTTATGTTTATTTTTATAGTTTTTGATAAATTTGTTTCATAGTTTCTCTTGTATGTGATTTGGGGATAGATCTAGGTTTTGATTTACCGTATTAATGGATTCTAAAAATGTACATAAATTTGATAGAACTATGTCCCTAGGTAGTGCACATGTACCAAGCACACCAGATGCTATGGTTAACCCATTATATCCTTTTTCCTCTTGACTACTTGCACATTCCTAGTTATGGCAATCCATTACTTGTTTGCTTAGGGGCATTCTTGTTCAGGATATCCTATATCTTGTTAGTGTAGTATTACATGTCATGCCTATCCTTACATCTTTAATGCTAATTTTTATTTACCCTGTCCATTACCATATTCATTTTCAAACCCATCTACATCTCATTATCCTTCACTAAATCCTAGTTTGAGGGAGAATACCTCCTCATTAAAACCTAGGGCATTAGACACATCCTAGTTTTTATCTTGTAGTAGGTTATCTCAAACTACTCAATAAAAAGGGGCAAATATAGACACTATAAAATAACACCACTTTATTATGAATAAATGTGTCTTACCCCTTCCCTACCTTTCTTATGCTAGTTAATTTAGTTTTAATATTTACCATTTAATGTTGTGTAAATAATCTAACTAGTTATAATTTTACCTAAGTAACCAGTTTACTATCCCTAAATCCTAGTTAAATATCTCCAAGCCTAATGTGGGTAAGTTGTTTTAATCTTCCTAAAAACCTTCCCATACTTAATCCCCATTAAAACCAAATTTACCTACATTTTTAACTGATATATTGAGTTGTTGGAACCAATAACTCAAACTTAGACAAAATTAGTAATGTTTCCCATGATCAACATTGATCCTATTAGGATCAATGTCAATTTATAGATAGGTCAACCTCAGGTTATGGAGCTTGATTTATGCACATCAAAACATTGATTGAATTCCCTTCGAGAAATATAGAATAATTCCATCTCAATTCTAGTCTACCCACACCATACTCAAAGCCAACTGTATCCCTATCAATGAGGTATTTTATCTATAACCTAAGAAGCTTTTGTAGAGGTAAGTTTGTCATATATTTGATTAGTTTTAAATTACCATTTTATTCCTTTCTATTATGTTTATTGTTATAAGTCTATTTACATAAATCAATGATCATTTTAAGATCCTTTTAAGATATATCAAATCCCTCCTTAGGCACCTTTTTTGAGTCTTTCAGTATGCACTATAAGGATCAACCATGATTATTTCTAGATTGAAAACAACCAATTGATCGATATCAATTTGAAGACAATCAACATCAATCCCTATATTTTCAAATCTATCTATAATCTAATACCAGATTAGAAATATTGAATATATATAATTTACTATTTTAAGCCCTAAAATCATATATTGTTATTTGTACATGACCTTGCCTAGTCTTACACATGATGTGGTTTTGATTCATGACATACCCATAGTTCTTCATCCTTTATTCACTGATCAAAGTGATATCTCTTTTGAATTAAGACTTGGTGCATTTATCTTTGCCCCAACTCTATAAGCCATTCCTGAGAAACTAGAAGCAATCCAATAACAAGAAGACTTTGTAGTAGCATATTAAAATGAACATTTGATAATATATATGTAGCAAATTGATTTGATTCATTTTAGTTTCACAATCTTATCACATTCTTTATTGTAATTTATCCTATTCTACTATCCTCTTAATTGCATAAACATTAGACTAGCATCCCTCTAAGGAAGTGTACCACTTCTTAGAACTGATCTTTTATCAAGCAATCCACCAATCTTTATTATTAATCAATCTTGTCCAAATTATCTTTATTGTGCAGGTAGTCCTTCCTTGCCAAAAATGAGCTCCCACCTCACTAGATCAATGGTGCACATCCCCATCATACGTATTCCTCTTTGAATACCCCATATCATTTTCATTTTTATTAAGTCATTTTTATTTAGAAAATGAACTAAAAAAATACTAAAACAACATGTCTAATCACCATTATACCATTATGTACTAAGTTTAATTGATGTAAAACTAAATTAACACAATGATTATGATTCTAAAGAATTCATTAAACATATTACTCTAAACTTATATTTAAGTAAAGGCATATGAAAGTCATATAGCTAATACACATAATAACTTGACACAAATTGAAGTTAAATAAAATAGAATTTTAGGATCAATTAGACTAGTTATTAATATTATACCCAACACACCTCATTTCTAAAACTGGGAACACTTATTTCAAATTGTGCAAATTTGTGCTTTAAAGTGAACATTCAACTTGATCAAGAACTAGTATTGAATATCTTGTGTTGATATAGTTTATATGGGTCTGTTAGCCTTTAAGCTTCATTTGACTCCATCTAATGTTCTTATGTTTCCATGTTGTAGGTTTAATGGGTCTCATTGATATCACATAGGGTTTTACACTTTAATGCTAAATTAAATCTTTATTTTGATTAACCAATATATCTTATTGATTAAATTTAATCTATATTTAAAATCATGCTTAAAAAAAAAACCTTAGCCTAATTTTTTTAGCCTAAATTCCTTTTGAAATACATTCAAAATTTACACAAGGTCAAAATTACTAGAGAGCACTTTATTATATTAATATTCTAGCCCAAGTCATAATCATATTTATAAATACAAATTAGAGCTTAGGCACAAATATTTATGATAGGTCCTTTTATGGTTCATGAGGTTTAATTTATTAGGGGAGGTCCTTTATTATAAAGCTTAGATTAAGACTTACTAAGTTTCAAATCATATTTTATTAAATACAAATAAAACTTTGGATTATAGTGTATATATTTCCCAACTATTAACTTATGTATTTATATTTATGACCATAGATCGTACGGTATGAATTTACTCAGGCTCAGTAAAATCTAATCTCATGAGATGGAGTTGAAAAGTTAGCATGTTATATGAGCTTGATGAGAGTGACATGTGTCATCATCATGGGATGCCAGTATAATTTATCGAATGAAGTGAGTGCATGGTTGAAATATCAAATGATATATAGAGCTCCATGAGAGTGATAAGTGTCACCATCATATGATCCTAGGAAAAAAATATAATGGTCTACAACCCCTTCCTTAGAGTCAATGAGCCAATAAAACTAAAGCCCCATAAAGCTGCCAAGTGGCACATCATGAGAATTTTGTTTTAAAACTTAGCTAAGGACTTTCTCCTAAGGTTTTTTTCAATATCTATTAACATGAATAAAACCTTAGGTTAAATTCATATCCTAAAGAACTTAGTGTAAATTTATATATGATAATTCATTTTATTTTATGTTTAAAGAGAATATTGAGGAGGTGTTCAAATATTTATAGTCATATTAAGGTCAAAGACATTCACATGGACATCAAATAACGATAGCATAGATGTCAAAATTAAACTTAGTAAAGAATCCTGAGGAGGTGTTCAAATATTGATAGTCATGTGGATCTCAAATGATGGTAATGAAAACATCTAAATTAAGCTAAAAAAATAGTCTCCAAGGAGCTATTCAAATATTGATGGTTGCATGGATGTTAATGATAGTCACATAGACATCAAATGATGAGTGCACAAACATCAATTTTAAGCTAGATAGTTGTTTAATTCAAATAATTTCAAGATCAATGCATCACATTTATTCATACAAATAGATTCAAAATTATGAGATCAATAGGACTTTTCAAAGAATTTAGAGCCAATAAAAGATTGACATGTGTCATGTTTTCATGTGCTTGGAGGTAAAAATTGACTTTAATCTTGTTTTAATAAAACACAAATTAGGGGCATGCATTCAAAGGAAACTACGGTCATGATTTAATTAAATGGACATTATCATATCTACAAAATATGTAGAGCTATGTTTTTCAAAAACCATTGGGTATCAAAACTAAGTTATATTCCTTTGGTAACTAATCTCATTTGATAAGAAATATTTTTTTGTAAAGATAGTCATAGTATGTAATGCATAGTTTAGTTAAGATTGATCATAGTTAAATAGTGTCATTGGTTCTGAAGCATTAATAATAGTGATACTTGTCCTTCATATGTGTCTGAGTTCCATTTTGAAAATATCTAACTTAAAGTATCAAAAAGGTTGTTCTCACAACCCATAAAATAAGGTATTTTCATGTAGTTTGAGCTATAATTATAAAATTTACCTTTATACACATGCACATGTTTGATAGCTCTTGCAAAGGCTAACTTAAACTAATAACTATAAGTGGACTCTTATATAGTTTTGACCACAATTAGAACTCAAGTTATGACTATCACATGTAATGACTTTACACGGACTTGGAAGATGAGGCGACCCCTTCCCCAAGCCTTTTTAAATAATTATAATACGCTAATTGGAGGGGTGGGAAAATTTTCAATATACAAGAGTCTAATCAATTTTGATTATTAACAAACATATTTGTGTATTCTCTCTCTAATTTTTGTGTAATTAAGTTTATATTTTTAGTTGTGTGATTTAATAATTATTAATATGTAATAACTATAATGAATTTTTTCTTGTCTTGATTGATATGCTAATCTTAGATGTGCAAATGCTATTGAATGATGATCAAATTACATTGACTATTGGAAATTAAGTTGTTTGAGTCATAATTTTGAATGTGTATGAGTTCTTTCTTTGATGTAGTTTTTTGTGTGTGTGCAAAAGTTTCCTCAGACACCTCATTAGCTAAAGCCATAATCTCTTGATTAAGGGTGTGAAACAACTACTCTAAAAGGGGAAACCTTTGACTGAGGATTGTGAGTTTTCTATATCAGTATCCCTTTATAATTCTAAACTATGTCTAAATGTGTGTGTGAAATAGCTAATTACAACAGGCATAGATTTTGAAAACACTTGTCCATTTAGAATCCAACCACAAAGGTGATTCCTAAAAACCATAGTCTTCTTTTTTACATTACCCTTCCCTCTTTTCTTGAGTTTTTTTTAGATCTACCCACTTTATATTATCAAAAATCCACCCATACAACTCACGTAGGAATTTACTACCCTTTAAGAACCATACCTCCATCCAAAAAACCTTGTCCATAACATGCATTCCCTACCAGCTATTTCATCAATAGGCTATTAAAATTTCATACCTACAACTCATGCCCTGGAGTGAATTTTAATCTTATTGAGATCCTAAAATGTTAGAGGCTAGCTCCATGACTATGGTGTGTGTAAAAACCACATCAATAATTTTAATAGAATTAGAAGGAGAACCTGCCCTAAACCTTTGATAATAGTAGTATCCTTTACATAGAGTTACATTGGAGTCACCCAAGAGAGTGACTAGATCTGATTCTCAGGTTAGTTTTCTAGTATCACCCTTGTAAAATCATAGGAGACCTAGAATTATGCCAACATCCCCAGTTCACAATAATCCACCTCTTTCAATAAGGAATCCTTTACCCCTAAGGAACCCTTTATTAGTTGTAGTCATATAAAATTTCAAAATTGGAAGCTTGAGTATGAATTTTAACATCCAACCCATAGGTCTTTATTGCATACTCTCATGACCCTTTTAAACACCTTTTTACTTATTCCTAGTCATCTTGAACTTTGTAAAAAATCATTCCACCTTAGTCAGGTAGTATTTCCCAGGGTAATCATATCCCCCTAGGTCCTGCACCTATAGGATAGGGGTGCCCAACTTGGCCTATAGAACTATACCTTAGGATGTGCTATTTTGGCACTCTTATCTAATTGCATTTTAAGATCCAATGGTTATTTATTTTTTATTCCTATCCTTCATCTTGTCAATCTAGCATGAATACATTTGACCCATGAACAATAGATATCTATAAATTCCCATTCAAAGTTCATGTAGGAGGTTGGAAAATATTACAAAGTAAGTAAGAATACAAGTAAAACCATTGAGGCACATTTCCCTATTCTCTTCATATAACCATATAATACATCTAAAAGCATATCCAAATCTTCACACCAATCCTTAGCCACCTTAAGCATACTCAATTTAGCATTTTTTCATCTACGTTACACTATTTCACAAAGCACATTAAGTGGGAGAACTACATATGGCTTGATCTCTCTTCAGTGTATTGGTATGTAGGTAGCGTTCCCATATAAATGATGTGGACACATGTTTAGTGTATCTTACACACACTAACCCACCCTTATTTCTCAAGTTTTATCAAAGTATAATAAATTCTAGGGTTTAAATATTAAATCAATTCTAAAAGGAGTTACATAGAAATTCAGTAGTAGATATTTCACAAGCAGGCTCACACAGGGATAGTGAACAAAATCCAAAAAAAATAGGTCTCTATGAGTAGTTTGGACAATAGTGGAAGAATGGGATAGTAGCACCAGACTTTAGGAGTCCTATTTTGATGCTTTTATCCCTTCAAAAAATGAAAGACACATCTTGATTTGTGACACTATCCTAATCTTTCACAACCAAAATTAGACCCTGTAATAGCCATTTCAATTCATTTTAATATACGTCTTATTTTATCCATATTTATTGCTATTTATAAAAAGGTAAAAAATAAAAATAAATTATAAAAATTAGTGGTTAAATTATTTCAATATTTTTTACTAATTTAGTCAACTAAGACCCTTAACTAGATTAGGAATAAGACTCTAATATTCTCAAAATAGTTAAATAAGTGGTTAATCAACCAATGGATCAATAACCACCTTGGTTTGTTGGATTTATTATTACTATCCTAGGAGATGTGCATGATTTACCTAGGAATATTGAGAAGTATCTACCATCCTTTTTTCCTTTAAGAGAAAGGATAATAGAGGAACATATCAAATATTTTAAAGTTGTTTAAAGATTAATGAATGTTGTCGATGAATATGTACCATGCAGATTATTCTTTTTTACAATAATGGATGTTGCTTATGATTAGTATTCAAATATAATAGAGAACTCCATAACTTCTTAGAATGAGTGTCAAGTTACTTTTCTTACACAAGTTGTACATGTTAAAAATATTGGTTTGGTATATCATCACTTCACCAACATGAAGAGGGAGATTAATGAACCTATCCATGTTTTTGATGTAAGGTTTCAAAAGATGTATAGCTAGTTGACCCCAAGGTACAAACTAGAAATTGAATCAGCATTATAAATGTACAAGAATGATTTAGAACTAATCACTATCTTGTTTTTAAGAGAAATCATGGTCAATAATTTATCATTAGAATACAAATATGCCATAAACATAAATAGATAGCTCAATCACAAGACACCTGTCATACCTAATGTCAACAATGACTTCCTAGTATTGAATCTAATACCACATACAAAGTAGAATGTCCCAACATTCAATTAAAAATATCTCTAGACACTACCTCCATTAACACAAACAACACATCCAAATTTTAGCTTCTTGAATAATCATAGGTCAAGGAATGGTTACCAACAGAATCAATAATCAACTATGCCTTTTACTACTATTTTATAAGGTATTGACTATATAAATAGAATTGGATTATATTTAGAAGATGGTTCAAAAGCAAAGAAATGACTTATTAAATATACAAAGGAGGATAATTAATTCCAATATCCCAATTTTTAATGATAATTTTGTATTTTATAGATACAACTAACCATTCAACATGTCTATGAGCAATATGGAGTAACCTAACAAGTTTCCATAGATCAACATGAAAAAATGGCTCTTCCCAATTGGTGCAGAATTCAAAATACTTTTGATCATGGTGAGCTCAACTATGTTAAATTTTGCATAGAATTTGAAATCTTTCAAAGATAGGTGGTTAGGAAAGGCCATATGCATAATCAACTTGAACATCATTTGGATCCTGGCTCTTCTAGCACTACTATGTTCTTTTAAACTCATGCATTTCCTTTTCTAAGTGAAGATGATACTAAGGTTGACAATAACATAGATGAAGTTAATGTGTTTTATAAATTCTAAAAATGTGGCTACAATCTAAAAAATAAGCATCCACTCACAATGTCAATTCCTCTAAATACTATGGCAATTCTACCTAGTCCTAAAACTAACAAAAATCCACCACATCCAAAGGTGAGTGATCAGCCCCAGACCAAGGAGGAACCTAATAAGGGAAGATATAACATTATCAAAGACATGAAGAAGATCAAATAAAATATAACTCTTCATGAGTTAGCTTAGATTACCAAATAAAAGGAGCTTCTCTATAAGTCTCTTATGGGGAAGACAACTATGGGTAAATCAAAAGCATCTATGAACAAATCAAAATCATATAACACCAATGTGACCTATAAGATCAATCCATAAGTTTCACCCTTTTTTCTCACTATTAAGGCATTTGGTAAGATATTCATAATTGTTTAGTTTATTCTAAAACATTTGCAACTATTATTCCTACTTCCATATGTCAAAAGCTTAGTTTGATGTCAAGCCCTTCAAATAGGATAGTTTCAAAATTAGACAAGATATTAGTGTCTCTATTTAGTGAGATGAAGGATGTACATATCTAGGTAGCCTTTGAATTTCATGTTCAGATGACTATTGATATCTTGGTGGTAGACATACCTGAAGGATACATACTATTGCTAAGTAGAGGTTAGTCCAAAACACTCAACAAATATCTCTCTATAGACTTTTCTCATATATGGATGCCAAGGAGAGGATTTGAAAATAAAATTGGAATCGATAGAGATCCAAGAATGAAGTATCCCATCATAGAATATAATTTTAAAAAATAATGAGGTAAATTATTAGTCTCCTAGTCTTGGTGTTTACAATATTACTACTCAAAATCAAGTACAAAATCTAGAACCTAAGGGTTCCAAATAGCTATAGAATTTACATTTTGATGGCATGATATCCAAGTAATGATTAGGCATAGAAATCAAATTGATTTATCTACAAGGTAATACTTTCTTGAAATCATATAGATTACAATTTCCATGCACAAATAATAGAGCTAGTATGAGGCCTCAATTTTAGGATTACAATTTCACTAAAGAACAATGTAAAACAAATATTAGTATTTGGTGACTCATAGCTAGTAGTTAACCAAGTCAGAAACAAATATCAATGTAAGTTATATTATTTGAGAAGGTATAAGCATAGATCATAGGACCTAATTGAAAGCTTTGAAGCTTTCATCATAGTATCCTTCCCTAGAGAGCAAAATCAAGTTTCCAATTTTCTAGCTACTACTGATACTAATCTAGAGCCCCTTTAAGAATCTAAGGTAAAAATGTTCTCCATTGAATTAGTGCCTTGTATTTTTGTTCCTAATAATGTATAAAATTTCCATGTTTTTGATGATGACCAATAAATTATTAAGTTTCTAACAAATTCAAGGGAGTTTGAGTCCCAAATCATTGATGACAAAGATATTAATCACCTATGTCAATAGGAATCAGACAAGGAAGGTATTATCAAACTCAAAAAAAAATCATATCCTAGCTTAGTTGGTTTATTTGGAATGGTACTTTGACATAAACCCTCAATCTCAATAGATTAGGCATCCTAGGGTCAATGAATCAAACTTCAAAAGATAAAATATGGGAGACAAACATAACCCACACTATGTTAATATGGGTCTAAGTTGTACCCCAAAAGAGAGATAGTAAATGAAGGATTTAATAATTTGCTACAAATATGTCATCTCTTAGATATATGAGGACTTTAAAGTATATGCCCTAATGGTCATTACTCATATGATTCCCTTAAAGATAGATTATAATCCATTCAGATAGAGCTAGAGACCAATCAATCCTATTTTGGAACCTCTCATCTAGAGAGAAGTAGAGAATTTGTTAAGCACTAAAAATCATCTTTCTAGTGAGACATTCTACCTCAATGGCCAATTTCATCCTAGTAATAAATAAAAATGGTGAGATCAAACTATGTGTAGATTTTAGGAACCTAAATAAGGCTTCGTAAAAGGCAATTATCCCTTCCCTTCTCTATATGAGGTGATATAGATAGTAACTAGTTCTGAAATGATGTCCTTCTTGGATGGATTGTTAGTCTATAATCAGGTACTTGTGGAATCCAAAGATAGAATGAAGATAACATTTACCATGAAATGGGGAACTTATGTGTATAAAAGGATGCAATTTTGCCTAATAAATGTGAGATCAACCTTTTAATGTGATATGAATCACACATTCAAAGGAATGACAAAAAAATTCATAATCATTTACATGGATGATATATCAATATTTTAAAAAAATGGGGATGATCATATAGGCCACTTCTAGTCCATATTTGATAGATATAAAAGGTTTGGTGTTTCATTAAACCTAAAGAAGAGCATATTTGGATTCATTGAAGGCAAGCTCTTAGGACACATCATCACCAAGGATGGGATCACCATTGATCTAAATATAATTCAAGGAATTTCAAAGATTCTACCACCAAACAACAAAAGTGATATCATATCATTCTTAAAAAATATTAACTTCGTAAGGAAGTTCATCTTAGGATTTGTAAAAATTGGTAGATCTTTGAATGCCATGCTCAAACAACATGCTAAAATAGAATGAATAGATGAATCTAAAAAGTCCTTCTAGGACATTAAAGATGCAATAATACAATGAAATCAGTTTAGATTTCATGAAATATTTCTACTTGTATTCATTTTCTTCATAACATATAATTTCTACTATCATAATGCAAAATAAGGATGAAATTGAGCATCCAATTGTGTTCATGAGCACAAATATGAAAGATGTAGATCTCAGGTACTCTATGATTGAAAAATAGATTTTTTTCAATTGTCAAATTGGTTAATAAATTTTGACATTACATTTTGAGGAATAAAATCATTAACATTGTGCTTGATCCTATTATCAAGCTCACCCTACAATAGAATGAATTGGGAGAACATCAAGTCTAGGGGATGGTAAAACTACAATAATTTGATATAGAAATAAATTTTGTAAACATTATTTGAGGTCAAGGCATTGTTTAACTCATGATTGAACCTAATCTTTGTATCATGGTTAAATAGGTATGTGAAGATCAAGTATCTAAAGGAGAATGGTATATTGATATAATACAATATTTATTTATAGGTACTTATTCCCTAAGGCTTAATAGAGAAAAAATTAGAGATTTGAGGTTTAGATCTGATCATTACATGATCAAGAAGGGAGTTCTCTATAGGATAAATTATGAAGACATTTACCTCAAGTATGTGTCTACAGATGAAGCTAAATAAATTTTATAAAACTTGCATCAAAAAATAGGTAGTGGTCACCCTTATGGGAATACCAAAACCCATAAAATATTACGAATAGGATATTATTGGCCAAATTTTTTTAAATATTCTCATACTCATGTGAGGACATGCCACATATACCAATCTTTAGCTAAAATAGAAGTACATGTAGCAATTCCTTTACATTTGGTTGTTGAAAGAAGGCCATTTGCCCAATAAGGTTTAGATTTCATTAGAATCATTAACCCAAATTACTCATTAATCCATAAATTTGGGCTTACTACTACTGACTAATACACCAAATGGACCAAATCCATAGCCAAAAATAATTGTAGAGCACAAGATGTGATCCACTTCTTAAAGGAACACATAATAACCAAATTCGGCACATTTATTTCTTAGGTTTGTGATAATGAAAAGGATTTTATATCAAAATAATTTAGTGATTGGGAAAATGACAACCAAATTATTATCAAGTCATCTTCCAACCATTACCCTCAAGGAAATGGACTGGTAGAATCAATAAACATGAATCTGATTAATGTAATCAAGAAATTAGTAGGGAACAAGCCCATAGACTAACACAACTTATTAAAGTATACTCTTTGTGTAGATCAAAAAAGATACAAAAAAGGCCTTAAACATTTACCCTATCTATTAGTGTATTGATGCAAGCATGTATTATCAATTATGTTGAAGTTACCTACTTATCAGTTTATGCAAGATTACATGGAGCCATGTGATGAAATAGAGTCAATATTGTGGCTGTGTGATGAAACTAAGTCAATATTGTGACCATGTGATTAAATGTAAGGTTCAAGGATTGAGGATTTACAAGCATTAAACAAACACCAAGATATATTCAAGAGGTGGTTTGATAAGAGAGTGAAGGTCAAAGCATTCAGGATTTCAGATCTAGTGCTACTTTGGGATAAAGCCCATGAGAAGAAAGGACAACATGATAAGTTTTCCCCTCTATGGATTGGACCATACTATATTTTGGAGATCATGTTAAGCAATGATTTTCATCTAAAGGACTTGCAAGCTAATGAGCTTACATATCCAATCAATGGATAGTTCATGAAGCACTACTTCAAGACTGTGCCATCTGTGGATATTATTGATTGATGAGAGACAAACAAGTGTAGTTATATGATTAGATTAGACTTATTGATTTATTATTTTAGTTTACTACTTTATTATTTTAAATTAATACTTTTCTTACTGTCATTTCCTACTTTCTTAGATTATATGTCTTGTTTTCTTAGTATAGTTTCTTGCTTTCTTAGATTATATTTTCCACTTTCTAGATTAGTTTTTTTAATGATTTCTCTAGAAATTTGAATTATGTTTGCTCTAATTTTTACCAAGATAAATATCTCAACCAACTGACATTATGACTTGTAGAAATGGGGAAAATTTAAAATTTAGCAATTTGGGACTCATTTATAGATTGAGCATATTTTTATGTTTTGAGTTTTCAGGATGAAGGTATGTAATCATGAACCATTCTGATATTTTCATAATTGAATACTTTTACCATGCACATGGAAGTTTATCTTAGAGTACTTCTGATAAATTTAGAAAGTTTTCTTATTTTATTGGATCAAATGTACTTATCACATTTAATACCTATTTAAAATGATAATTCTAGGTATAGGTGTGGTTGGTAGCGACATTTTGGTAATGATTTGTTTTATAATTCTAGTAGCTCATTGGGTTTCCAACTCTTCTCTTTTCATTCAAGAATAAAATAAAAATAAAAGAAGAAAAGAACTAATGAGTTCAAAAGAGAAAATACTATCTAAAGAAAATCAAAATGCTAACATGATAAAATAAGTTCAATTTACTATGCATCATGATTAAGAGAAAATAATGAAGAGAGAAGAAAAGGAGCCTAAGGTATCTTTATCAGGGCTATGGAGGCCTAGCTAGAAGTAGAGTGATGCCTGAGCTTCCCTTGACATAATTATCTTTAAGAGAAACTATATTGAAACCTATGACTTCATCAATCCTTTAAAAAAATCATCACAACAAGTGTTAAATTAATTACACATTTGACACACATAGATCCAAAAAATTGGAAAGCAAGTATGTTGCGTGAATCTACTTATGAGTCTCTTTCATTTTTCTAATTTAAATATTTTTATGTGATATACTTCATGATTGATTTAAAGATTGCTAACGAGAGTTATGAGTTCTTGAATACTCAGGATTATTCCCCTTGTGAGTCACCATTTTTTGTACCCAACACATCCCATTTCTTAAAATGGGAACCCTTGTTTCAAATTGTGTAAATTTGTGCTTTAAAGTGAAGATTCAACTTGATCAGGAAATAGTATTGAATATCTTGTGTTGATTTATTTTACATGGGTTTGTTAACACATAATATTCATTTGACTTCATCTAATGTTCTTATGTTTCCATGTTGCAGGTTTAATGTGGTATCATTGATGTGAACATTGCATAGGGTTTTACACCTTAATGCTAAATTGACTCTATGTTTTGATTAACACTTGGTCTATTATTGAGTAAATTGAGTCTATGTTTAAAATCATGTTAAAAAAACCTTATCCTAATTTGTTTAGCCTAAATTCCTTTTGAAATAGATTTAAAATTGGTGTAGGGTTAAAATTATTAGAGAGCACTTTATTATATTAAGATTCTAGCCTAGGTCCTAATCATGTTTATTAATACAACTCAGACATTAGGATAAAATATTTATGCTAGGTCCTTTTATGGTTCATGAGGTCTAATTTACATGCGGATCTCTTTTATTATAATCTTAGATTAAGCCTTACTAATTTTTGAATCATGTTTTATTAAATATAAATAAAAACTTAGACTATTCTTTATATATTTCCCAACTATTAAATTATGTTTTTAAATTTATGACCATAGATCCTATGATATGCATTTGCTTAGACTCAGCTCATCTAATGATGTGAGATCGAGTTAAGAAGTTAGCAAGTTCTAAGAGATCTATGAGAGTGATAAGTGTCACCATCAACAGGGCTTGATATAATTGATTGAATGAAGTGAGGGCATAATTGAAATGTT
Source organism: Torreya grandis (assembly GCA_037957365.1). NCBI lineage: Eukaryota > Viridiplantae > Streptophyta > Pinopsida > Cupressales > Taxaceae > Torreya > Torreya grandis. The sequence continues at coordinate 371,695 of JARHVA010007031.1, forward strand.
AAATGGTCTATAGAGATCTATGAGAGTGACAAGTGTCACTATCATCAGAGCCTAGTATATAAATATAATAGTTTATGGCCTCTTCCATAGAGTCACTGATTCAATAAGACCACATCACCATGGAGCTGCCAATTGGCACATGATGAGCATTTTGTTTTAAAACTTAGATAAGGACTTTATCATAAGGTTTTATTTTATATGTTTATTAAGACAAATAAAACCTTAGGTTAGATTCATGTCCTAAAGACCTTAGTATATATTTATATAGGGTAAGTCATTTTATTTTATGTTTGAAGAGAGTCCTGAGGAGGTGTTATAATATTGATGGTCACATAGATGCCAAAGATGTTCATAAAAAGATCAAATGATGGTCGTACAGACATAAAAATTAAGCTCATCAAAGAATTTTGAGTAGGTGTTCAAATATTGATGATCATGTGTATGTCAAAGAAATTCACATGGATGTCAAATTATGGTCATGTAGATATCAAAATTAAGCACAATAAAGTGTCCCAAAGAGGTGTTTAAAGATTGATAGCCATCCAAATGTCAATGATAGTCATGCATATATCAAATGTTGGACACATAGACATCAATTTTAAGCTAGATAGCTATTTTATTCAAATAATCTCAAGATCAATGAACCATGTTGATTTGTACAAATAGATTTGATGGTACGAGATCAATGGGACTTTTCAAAGGATCTAGAGCTAGTATAAAATTGACATGTGGCATGTTTTTATGAGCTTAGAGGTAATAATTGACTTTGATCTTATTTTAAGAAAGCATGCAGTAGGGACATGCATTCAAAGGCAACTGCAGTCATGTTTTAATTAAATGGACATTTTTGCATGGACAAAATATGTAGATCTATGTTTATTAAGAACCATTGGGTCTCATAGATAAGTTATATTCCTCTAGTAACTAATCTCATTTGACAAGGAATATTTTCCTATAAAGGTGGGTATAACATGCAATGCATAGTTTAGTTAAGATTGATCACAGTTAAATAATGTCATTGGTTCTAAAGCATTGATAAAAATGATACTTATCCTTCATGTGTGTCTGAGTTCCATTTTGAAAATAGCTAACTTAAAGTATCAGACAAGTTATTCTCATAAATTATAAAAGAAGGTATTTTCATAAAGTTGGAGCTATACTTATAAAATTTGCCTTTATACACATGTACATGTTACATAACTCTTACAAATTCTTACTTAAATTGATAACTATAAGTGGACTTTTACACAGTTATTACCATAGTTAGAACTCAAGTTATGACTATCACATGTAATGACTTTTCATGGACTTGGAGGATAAGGGAACCCCTTCCCTAAACCTTTTTAAACAATTTTAATCCACTAGTTGGAGGGGTGGGGATTTTTTTAATATATAGGAGTAGAAGCAATTTTGATTGTCAATTAATGTGTTTTTGTATTCTCTCTCCAATATTTATGTAATTAGATTTATATTTTTGGTTTTATGATTCAATATTTCTTAGTGTATAATGACTATAATTAATTATTTCTTGTCTTGATTGATATGCTAGTCTTAGATGTGCAAATTCTATTAAAGGATTAGCAAATCACATTAATTATTGGTAATTAAGTTGATTGATTAATAATTTTGAATATTTATGAGTGCCTTCTTTGATGTAGTTTTATGTGTGTGTGCAAAAGTTATCTCAGATACCTCATTAGCCCAAGCCATAATATCCTGATTAAGGGTGTGCAATAGCTACTCTAAAAGGGGAAACCTTTGACTGAGGCTTGTGATTTTTCTATATCAATATCCCTTTAGACTTCTAAATTATGTCTGACTATCTATGTTTAATAGATTCTTACAACAAGCATATATTTTGAAATCACTTATCCATTTAGAAACCAACCATAGAGGTGATTCCTAAAAACCATAAATTCTTATTTTTTGCCTTACCATTACCTCTTGTTTTTTTGAGATCTAACCACTTCAGATTAGCAACCAACCACCCATCCAACTCACGTAGGAATTCATTACCCTTTAAAAACCATAATTCCATCCAAAAAAACTTTCCAATAACTTGCATGACCAATCATCTATTCCATAAATAGGTTATTCAAACCACATACTTGAAACTTGTTCCCTAGAGTGGTGTTTACCTCCATTGAGATCTTACAATGTTACAGGCTACCTAGTTGACTATGGTGTGCATAAAAAACACATCAAAAATTACATAATCTAATTGTATATTAATTAGTAAACAAGGATTGAAATCTATTCTTAACATTAATTGATTTTATTACATCACTAAATGAAGGATATTACTAAATAACAACATGAATTTCCAACTAGACTTGTATCTCTTTCAATGTTATTATAAAATCATTAAAGTGTGCCCTCTAGGTAGACAATTGTAAGCCAAAACAAAATAAGAAAAGAGAGGACTCAACCTATCACAATTTTTATAGAGATTTGGTGCATAAAATCTCCCCCTTTAAAATAAGAATATAGATTGCCTTATATAGAAAAGAGAATGGGAGTTATCTCCAAGTAGTTTAAGGCTCCTATCTCTAGCCATGATCACCATTTCAGGACACTCCAACTACATTCAGTTAGAATATTCCCTTCATTACAAAAGGAAATCCAAATTGTATTTGTATTTTATCCATATTCATGACATCTATCTAATAAAAATGATATCCTCACTTCTCCATTTTGGGCCAAGTATTTTGAATGATTCTTCTATTTGACCCACCTAGGATAATATTCAAGTCAAGAAGACATCAATTTTCTCTAGTACCTCAGTTGAGTAGTTAGACCCCTTAAAATATATCTCAATTGATTATTCCACTATTTTCCTCAATTCAAGGCATTCTAACATTTTAATGGGTTGTCAAATTTAGTCTTTTTCCATTTATGATGACTTAGTTGATTAATGTGGTTTGGGCCCACTTATCTACTTTGTTAACCTCAAGATCTTCTCTATTAACCACATAGCTTTTTATTGGCTTCACATTCCTTTTTATTTTCTAGGATATTATTTTTGGCCATTGAATCCCACTTTACCACTTGGTATCTCATCCTTGCCCCTAGACTTTGCTTTGTTATTGGATTCTATCATCACCATGGCCACGTGGCATGTTTTTGAGCTCCCAAGATCTTCATGGTTTAGGCTAATTCTATAATCACTTCAAGCTCCCAAGATTTTGAGAGGGTATCATGTGGTGCCTTCTTGGGGACTTTGGGACATAAACCTTTATAAATGTTGATCAATTCTCAAGCTTATAGGTTAATATTGTAATACCCCTGAGGTTTCAAGGTATTGAGGTTTTAAGGTTTCAAGCTTCTAGGTTATTAATACCTCTAAGGTTCTGAGGTTTTAACCTCCTAGGATGGTACCATGTGGTGTCATATTAAGGCCCTAAGGCTTTAAACGGACTTAATCTTTTTTTTCAAAAATATTCAAAAATAAAGCCATGAATTGATGACATGTATATGTGTGGAAGGATTTGGGGGACCCCACTAAGTCTCCAAAACTTGTAGAAAATAAAAGGAAACAAAATAACTACGGAAAATAAAGTCATTAGCAAGTTAGCCAAATTTGAGAAAAACCACCAAGGCATAAAACAAAGGCCAGCTTCTAAGCTCAAACACATAATAGAATTCAGTGGTCCACAATAATGTATTCTTATTATTTTCAAATTTAAAACACTCTTTGAATATCCAAGTCTAAAATCAAATAATGACTGAGCCTTTATAAAGAGTAATTATAAAGACTTGGTCACTTTCAAATTGAAATAAAACATTTTAGAGGTACACTTCAGATTAACGGATCAAATAAGGAACTTATTATGTTCAAAAGGATTGAATTAAAACTTGGTTAATATAAATGAAGCATTTAGATGACATAACTTCACATCCAAAAACTTGAAAAACAAATACCAAATTGGAACAAAAGGGCATCCTTTTAAAATCTAAGAATGGGGTGTGTTGGAACCAATAATTAGTATTATTGATTATCTCCAACATATAATATAGCTTAAATGAAGTTATTATCATTATTATTTTCCTTCATCCTAAGAGAAAATGTTTCCAATTACTTTTTCAACTTTTCACATTTTATTTTAGTAGATCCTAATGTGATATCTATAGTGATGAATATTTCATATAACACAACGACAAAGAACAAAAACTAATATAAAATATAAAATATTTATTATTTCAGTGTTCTATAAAATATCATTATTAATTATTATAAATATAATAAAACATAAAACATTTAAATATTATAATATTTATCAAATGCCTAAGAATTTACCCTAAATTTAAATACACAAAAGTTGATAACATTTAATTAGTATAATTTGTTTCAAAGGCTTATGAATCTTTGCTATATAGTTATTTACATTATAGATTATTTTAACTTTTTAAAATGTGATAATAAATACTTTGTCATCCATAAATCATCTTTGGATTTTCTAAATTCGCTTACAATTATCCAATAATTTTAAACACCATCCTTATACATTCAGATAAAGTCATCAACAATTATTGAATTTATATAGTCTCAAATGCTTGGATATTTTCATGAACCTTTTAAATAGGTTTAAGGTATAATTTTTTAAGAGGGTCATTTGGAACATTTGAAAATAAATGTTAGTCATTTATCTAAACCCTTATTCAACTCATGAATTGATCTCTTTAGGGTCGGTTCTTACATTATGGACCATATAACCACATGACACATATAAATACATTTTTGAAAATCCCACTAATTTAGGCCTATTTTATATCAAATACTATTTACATATTGGTATTTAATGAGGAACAATAATAACTACAATCATTTCTACGATTAATTTTTTTCCTTAAGCTTCATATTATTCATGCATAACAAACATATATATATTTCATAAACAATTCAAACACTATTTTAAATCAAATTCTATCTCACGGAAACACTATAAATGAAAATTTATTATACATATTATAATTTTTGTTAGTGATGGGTTTGGAAATTCTTGGTGATTTCTATTTGTATCATTACTGATTTCCACATCAATAATACATCTTTGAATTTTGTGTATTTCCACAAATGTCATTCTTTTCTTCAATACAAGAGTTGAAGTCTATGTATTTATCGTTTTATCCTCAATTTTGCATACTTGATCTTCATAGACCAAGACTCCATATTTTAAAATTTATGAAGTAATATAATTTAAGTTCTATAATAAAATATTAAGATAGTAACCTACTTTTAAAATCAAATTTCTTATTGATTAATGAATTTTATAAGACTTGCACTTATTAATATAACATTTTTTTTACTTTATGGATAGTTAATTATTAGTGCTAATTTATTTATCTAAGAATTGGGTTATTTTGTTTATATAAGTTTTTAGATTAAAAAAATAAATCATACATTTGATAATTGATTTATTTTGATTATATACAAATAAAAAATATAAGTTTTAAGAAATTAAAAAAATAAAGCATATATTTGAGTTTTTTTTTTTTTTTTTAAAGTTCAAATTAACAACATATCTATTTAATTGAGATGCTTAATGAAATATATTACATATTTAAATAAATGTTTTTTCACATTTCCTTTGAGATCCGTGCATTTAGTTTGACTAATTTGTATCAATCAGATGGTGCATGTTGCTCCTATGGTGTTTATTCAAAGAGATATATTATCATAGCCAACCACCAAGATTGAGTTCAATGTGATATAGATTTTACATGTTACAGAGAGAGCTTATTTTAACCAAAGATTGATTCATATTTTATACAATGTTCAATCATTACAATATGAATGTTACAATGAGCTATTATTTTAATCAAAGCTTGAGTTTATATTTCATATAGTTTTTACTCACTATAATATAATAAAATTACATTTTACAAGATACAAATTTATAAATCATTGTTGAAGTTTTATCACTATTAAAATATATCATTATCCTTGATTGATATGACATGATTACATATAGTACATGTAAACATTTGTAAATCATTATTAAAGTGTATCATTGTCCTAATAATGAAATTAACATTTATTTAAAAATTAGTATTTAAAATTAAATATTTAAAAATAAAGTAAAAATTTACTATTAGAATGTTCAATATTACTAATATTTAATACAAAATATAAATATCTAATATGGTTATAGTAATAAAGTGGATGGTTGGTATTCACAGTCCACACTCCATGCTGAAAAAAGATACCAACTCAAAACTAAACAAATATGGCAAAGCATGGTAGTAATAAACTAAGGCAACATAAAACAACATTATAAAAAATTGTAATCTATTAAAATTTATTAGGCATAGGTTGTATACTCAGAAGGAGTAGGTGGCAAATCATCCTTGGGAGGTTGGGCACACTAATTAGAAGGCTTAGTTGATGAAAGATTATGATTCATGCTATAGGGACTAGGACCAAGCATGTAGGGGACAACTAATTATTGGTTGTGTAGAGTGAATGGGAAAAGATAATTCATAAATAAATAACTAAAAACATTCAATGTATTTAAATTCTTACATGTAGGAAATGTAACTTTTATTCATTAATAGAGAATAGGGAAAACTAGTACAATGTGTTATGGTGCATATTTTATAGAGTAGATATGTGGAGCATGCTATATGTGCTATGATTATGTGGAGCATTGACCTTATTCTTATTGTGTATATTACATACTTGTATAAAAATAATACATGAGTAGTTATTACAACTACCAATTACCAGGAAGATAGTTACATTGGTTTATATTCTAGGCTAGATGATGGCTAGTAAACCCCTTAGAGCACATGGCTGAAGTTAGATGATACATGGATGTGATGTGGAAAACAAGAAGTAGGTGAGGTATAATTAGATGTGAGATATGGTACAGGACTATGAGGCATGTGGGGTTGTGAGCTTTAGAGTGCATAAGATTCAATGAGTTGGTATAGAAACTTGTGTAGTGCACAGGGCCTATGAGCTATAGTGTGGAACTTCGAGGTGTAATGTAATAAAAACATGAGGGGTGTATAATTTGATGATATTAGAAAAATAATTATATGGAACATGAGACATTTATTCTGAAATTACATATTAATGAGTGTGTAGTGTGGAGTGTGTAGGGTTTAGTACATAGAATTTTGTGATATGACATAAGATTTGTGTGTATGACTTTAAGCAAGATTCAGGTAAGAAGTGTGAAAGATTAGGTGAGAGGTGCATGTCTTATGTATTAGAGTGAATGAGGAGTAATCATAGTTGTGAAATAACTATGCATAAATCATTCAAACTTTATTAAAGAGAAATTGTATCCATTATATCAGGGTACAATAAAAAAAATTGCACTTGAAGTTTTTGTGAAGTGTACCACTTGGATTGATCAGCATATTGACTAACCTTGACCAATTAAAAAAGTTTGTCTACCATGGAATGTGCATTTGTCTTTCACTTTAATGATTTTTTAATCCACTATGGGAGTCATGTGTTTCAAATCTAAATTAGAAGGATTGCAAGGTTTGATAAGTTTCATATTGAGGATTAGGTGCATGCCCAAGTATTGAGGTAGATAAAAAATGAAGGTGTTCTCACCATCTAAGTGTAAAATTGTGTAAGGACTAGACTTTAGAGGCTTGATATTCTAGTGTAGACCTTTGAAGTGATCCTTCTCAAGTTTTAACCAAAATTTATTTCCAAATTGGAATGAATGAGGTGGGTGATGTGTGTCGTAGCACTCCTTGTATTTAGCTTGAGTGCGAGAGAGAATTTGCTAAACCTATTGGTGAATATATTGGATTTGGTATGGAAACATGTCATAGCTTTCCACTTCCCATTATTATTCATATAACTTAATGCTTGATGGTGCATAGTAATATATGTCTTGATTTATTTAGGATTGAAACCCAAGACATGTATGGAACAATCTATGACCAGTAGAGATTTGAATATCCTGTAGGTTTGTTGAATGTATAAGAGATTATCATCCCAGGTGTGAACATGTGTGTAGTAGTAAATTTATAGAAGATGAACAATTGTATCATTAACCACTTTTATTTTCCCATCTATTTGAGGATGAAAATCCATCGACTGATCTAGATACATTCCCATAAATTCCCATAATGGTTGCCCAAAATGACTCATAAATCATAGATCATGGTCAGAGATGATGGATGTGGATAACCAAAAATGAACCCAAACATGGTTGAAGAATTCATATATATTTCTAGCTACATAAATTTATTTTTTACATGTGATCATGATGGCCATCTTGTAAAACTAATCCACTACAAAAAACACACTAGCATGTTTTCATCTCCTCATAGTCAATTGAGTCATGGAGTCCATGATAATAGACTATCATGGTCTAGATGGAATTATTAGAGGTGTGTAAAATTCCATCTTACTATTCATGGGCTTGGTAATGTAGTAATGAATGCAATACTTGATGTGTTAGTCCATGTCTATGTGTATATATGGCTAGTAGAAGTGAAAATGCAATACATCTAGAGTCTTTATCACACCAAAGTGTCTTAGAATAGTGTGGCTCTTAGATGATTCATTGATGAGGTACCCTAAAGGGAACACAAAGATGTATAATATTTTGTATAAGATTCTAGACATGTAGAGCTCTTACACTTTTTTACCTTATATGAGGCTAGTGTAAGTTGTTGTGAAGTCCTGATCTGCTGAGTAAAGGGATACCTAGTCTGTGAAGTTTTAGACACACATGTCCAACACCATGATGAGTTTATGAAACAAAAGTATATTAAGTTAACTATGTAATTATTTCACTTCCTTTTCTTATGCTTGATTATGAGATGAAACTACTTTAGGTAAGTCATCCATTTTAGTTGGTGCACATTTTCTAACTTGTTCTATGACTATAATAACTAAAGTGGTTTATGGTCTAATCGAGAAAATATCTCCTTATCAAGAATGTAGTGTCACCATTACTTAATTAATTTCATAATAAAATAAAGTTCCTTCTCAAAGGTGTAATACATTTTCACCCTATCTCTAAACATCTCTGAGTGGTATGTGATTGGATTCCCATGATACATGAGCATTACACCAAGTGCATAGTCATATGCATCAATTTGAATTTTTAAGGTTTGAAAAATGTCAAGAATTGTGAGAACATGCACTAGATAGAGTCATTAATTGGGTGCCTCAAAATCACTATGTTGTGTATGTACCCAATAAAACTTATCTTTGGCACATGTGAGTTAGTTAAGAGACCAATAGATGTGTGAGGAACCAAGGATGGACCTATGATAGAAGTTAACAAGTCCAATAAAACTCATCAATTGTATTAGATTTCATGTAGGTAAATATTGGATCACTTCGATCTTATTTGGATCTACTCTAATGCTAGTGTGTTTAATGATGTAACCTAGGTAGTAGATCTACACTATGCCAAATGTACACTTTGATAATTTGTATTACAAATTTTGTTGGCACAAAGTGTCTAATATTCATGAGATGTTATCCATATGTTTCTCTTAAGCATTATTAAATATGATAATGTCATCTAGGTAGATAATGATGAAGGAGCTAAGGAAGGGATGGATTAAATCATCCATCAAGTGCATGAAAGTGGCTGGCACATTGGTGAGGCCAAAAGGCATGACCTACCATTCATGCAATCCTTCCTAAGTCTTGAAGCATATCTTACAAACATATTTAGGATGAACTAGAACCTAATATTAACCTAACTTCAAGTCAATCTTGTTGAAGTATTATTTGCCTTGGAGCTGGTTTATAAGGTTGCCAATGTGTGGTAGTGGATACCAATTCTTCATCATGATTTTTTTTGTGTAATAATCTATGTAGAGTCATCATGACCCATAATTATTGGATTATAGTAATATTAAAATACTATAAGGTGAAGAGTTAGGCCTGATCTTTCAATGATCAAGAAGATCTTGAATCTAACACTAGACTTCATCATTCTCTAAAATTGAATTTAAAATAGAGGTTTTATTCAGAAGAAGGGATATAAGGAACAAATAAATGTGGTGTTTTATTACATAATACACTAGAAGGCCTTTAATTTTTATAAAGACTTCACTACTCTACTCTCATAAAAATTGAGATGTTATTTCAATGATGTGTAATTTCTATGCACTACCACGGTGTGCTTTGATTTCAACTATGTAGGTATATTAGGGTATACTATGAGTAACATGGAATTTTATGCATGTGAGATGAACTTGAAAAATTGATTATTAGATACCAAGGTGAATTTGTTCATGGGCACTAAATCAAAGATAATATAAAAGATATATTACATGTCAATATTCTAATGATATGTCTTGGATTGATATGTAACTTTTCAATCATACAAGTATGGTCTCCTAAGTAAGATATCATAGACCTATAAAGGTGCAATGTCACAAATAATGTTGTCCTCCATAGGCTTGAATTTTTACTAAAATTTTTATTACCACCAGACCTGTATATATTTCCCTTGTTGGAACCACCCTAAATAGTATGGATTTGGATGTGTAGTAGTGGCAAGACCAAGACACAGATGTATGGATTGTGTGATGATGTTATTATATCTACCACTATTTATGATGACATGGAGAGGTTGACCATTTAACCATAATTTGGTGTGGAAGAGACATTCATGTTATTAAAATACATTGATCATATTGGTGATGGTACTTAAACAAAAGGGTTCTATATTAGTGTCATCCATTGATGTGAGTCCTGATGTAAATTGTGTGAGTATGGATTATTTCACACAACATTTATAATTATCATGAGTGGATGAGTGATGGTGATGTCACCAATTATCACTGGACTTCTTTCCTTTTTCTAAAGCAAAAATAATTAGAGCGTTTGAGGGTTAAGTAGTCTTGTAGTGCTACCCTCCTTTGTGACAAATGTTTTCTTTCTTTTGTATATAAGGTTATAATGTGGAGTTTTATGAAGGATAGGCCTTGCATGTTGTATTAGATGAAGAGATGATACACTGATTCATATTTTCCTTGGCTTTGATCTTGGTAGATTTTCAATAGGATTTCCCCAAAGTGTCAAAATTAAATAATTCCATCTTCACATGGATATAAGGTGAGAGTCTATTGATGTTCTTCGACATTTTATGTTGTTTTTTCAAGTTATCATGTAGGCACATCGAGTAGTCATGAAAAATGTTGGTGTATTCTCTTAAGAACATATCTTTGCATTGGAAAAATTATTGAAACTTGATGTATTCATCTTAAAAGTGGCACATAGTTTATTATTCCTCCTTTGTCATAATGACAAAAGTCTTCCATGATTCAATTGGAACACACTCTTGCACACATTATGCATTAAATCTCTCCCACTAGTGATGATTGGTATGGACATATTTAGTACTAAAAATTTAATATTATTATCATCAATGAAATAATTGACTAAGGATTATGCCTTGAGTTATCCAATCCATGTATCTAATGCTTTGTCATCAATCTTGCCTTCAAATAGAGGGATGTTGATATTGACTTGAACTTTTAAGGGGGTTTGTAACTAAAACCATTGTCGAGAGAATTATGGATGTGTAGTAGAAGGAATCAAATTGAGTTTTACCATTAATACATATAAGTGGCCAAAAATTTTAATGTGTTATGCCTCTAATCATCAATGATGAGCTTTCATACCCTAGGGGCTACCTCAGGTTACTTCTAGGCATCAATCATCTTAATTTTGCTACTAAATTCTTCTAGATTATCTAAATTATAACCAATTAACAAACTTTTCTTCTTGATTTGTGCTTATATGTTTATGCATATATAAATACATATATATTTTTAGATTTGATACTCATGATCTACACCATGGGGCCCAAGACCAAGTGTGCAAGGGAAACTGAGTTTTGGTTATGTAGAGTGAATGGGCAAATATATTTAGAAATAAATAACTAAACACATTCAGTGGAGTGGAAGACTTACTTGTAAGAAATACAACTTCTATGCATTAACAAAGAATAGGGGAAATTAGTACAATGTCATTTAGTGCATGTTTTTCAAAGTAGATACATGAAACATGTTATTTTTGTTATGATTGTGTGGAGAAGCGACCTTATGCTAGTTGTGCACGTTACATACTTATACAAATAAAATACAAGAGTGTATAACCATTATTAGTTACTAGGAAGATGGTTACATTAGTTCATCTTCTAGGTTGGATGAAGATTGGTGAATCCCTTAAGGCATGTGGATGAGGTGAGTCGACACATAGATGTACTATGAAATCCAAGAAGTCAATAAGGAATGTGGAACTATGAGATACAACATAGGATTATGAGGTGCATAAGGTTATGATCTATAGAGAGTGTAAGAGTTAGTGAGTTGGAGTAAAAACTTGTGTGGTACATGGGTCCTACAAGTTATAGTGTGAAAATACTAGGTGCACTATATTACAAACATGAGGAGCATATAATTTAGTGATCTTAGTGTAAGACTTATGTGGTACATGGGAGTATGAGTTGGGAAGTGCATAGGGGTAAGTGAATATAATTTTATAATATGGAATAGGCCTTATACATATAACTTTGAAAAAAATTCAAGCATGGAGTGCACAATATTGGGTGATAGGTGTGTTCCCCATGTAGTAGAGTGAATGAGGATTAACTTGATTATGTGGTAATTACACACAAATTAGATTAGGCACCACCCAACCATTTTAGATTAGGTATATGGAAGCTAAATGAACCTTAATACCCCATCATAAGGTGGTTGAACAACACTCCTAATTAGATCACTTCCCTACTTAAGTGATCTCCATCAAGATGGGTTAGTATTAGAATTCCTACAAGGTGTAGAGTAGGATGAATGGAGATGCGTCTATGACTACACAAGTGACTTCAATGATGTTGGGTCATAGATGGAGGATATTTTGTGCTAGATGGCCTAAAGTAATATAACTCATAGTATAAGTTATTATTCCCCATGGTTGGGTGGCTCCTAAAGGTTCTAGAATTCAATATCCACTTCTCTACTTGAGCTTGTATTTTAATACAAGATGATGAGATAATAGACACCTTTCCATTAACAAAAAAGTGATAAGTTATTTCATCATTTTTAAACATAATTGAATTAATATTTTTCTATATTTGAAATAATATTATAATCCTAAAGAAATTTCATAAAAATATATATATACTAGCCATTAAGATTTATACCCAAATAAATCAATACACAAAGGGAATGACTCTAGGTGAAAGTCTTGGAAAAGTATATGAATAAAATTCCAAGTAGATTAACCTTTGGGGCAAGATGAAAAGTGGTGTTTAAAGGAATTTGGTCTATAATAAGGACACTTGGGTTGAAAAAATTCTAATATGCAAAAGTCACTCCCGAAGGGGAAGACCCTAATAAACTAAACACCAAATAAAATGAGTGAGATCAGGCTCAATATTAACATTCCAAATTATGTTTAGTCTAGTAAGCTAGGTCCTAAATGAGGAATTTAGATTCTAACACATATTCAACTTGTCCAAATCTAAAGAGAATGGGATCATGGATCGATAGAGGAGACTCAAATAATACTTTTTAAAATGAGTATCACATTTCTATCACCAATATTTACACAAAGCATGTGGACTTTTCAATCTCATCTTATGTAGCATGACATTAGGCATCATCTATTAAATAAGCATAATGGAAGGCAAGTTAAGATTGATTAAATTGTATTTATATTTTAGTAGAGACCAAGAATCCCAATCATGATAAGAAATCACATATTTAACATTATGAATAGTTTTTTTTGAAAATAATTAAAGCTTTTATCCCAATAAAATATGCTAATATAATACTTGAGTTAATAACTTGAGACTACCAAATATTATGGATATTGAAGGATAAGCCATCATGGAAAATCATCATGCACCCATTTTAAATAGAGTTTGGCAGTTTTAAATGTTAGAGCATTTAATGATTAAGTGGTGATTCTTTAACCCTTAGTCTATATTAGTGATTTATCAAATAATAATATATTATTTATTAAAATGAGGTGGAAACCTTATGTAAATATATAAATATTATTATATTTAATAAGTTACTAATATTTTATTTAATGACTCTTCGGGATGGTTGGACCCATTATTCATAACGATTACTTCACTTTAAAATTCACTATAAAATAGGGTTTACCCCTATTTGTTTTTTATTCATATTCATGGGATTATTCATGATAATTTACTCAGAGTTTTTTGAAGGTTATTTTGAAGAGGAAAAGTGAGAAGAGAAGTTTTATTAGGGTAAACTTCTCTATTGATATATGAAAATAACTTTTGGTGGGTTATTTTACCTCATAGATGTTTTCCCAAGGTAAATCTTATCTTTGTGTAAATTTTATCTATGTGTGATGCTTTGATTATCAAGATTCTTCTAGATCCATGTATGCTTCTTTATTTCTTTCATGCTATCAGAGCTAGTGAAAGAGATTTGATTGGTAGACAATTATTTGTTGGATTGAATAATCAAATTTCAACTTTGTTTTAACTTGGAATGCCATATTTGGGAATGGTATGGCCATGTGCCTGAAGAAAACTATTGAAAATTGATGAAGACCCTCTTATTTTTTTTGGAAGTGCTTCTATGCTTTATGGACCTATATAAATCCTCTCAAACAATTTGGAGATAACCTAAGGCTTTTGTAAGCCATTTTTTCTCCACCTGGGCAACTAGAAAAATTATAACTTTTGATTCTTGGCATGAAAATACTCTCAAAAAGTTTTAATAGATTAGTTTTATAATATCAAGATCTTATAAAATATTTCAAGGCCTGAGGACCTCTAGATCTCCAATTCCATTTTCTCTCTCTCCTCTATTGGCACCCTTATATGGCTTAAGAAGATGGAAAATTTTGTTGTTGGCACTAAAACTCAATTTTAAGTGTTTGTTTAGCATTAGAAAGTAGATTAATGGTTGTTTTAAAACTTTAAGGGCCTAATAAGGCCTCATTCAACCTCCAATAGCAGCTTTGCTCTCACATGTGTGCCATACTTGCATAAGAGAAGCTACAAGTATGTATTTTACTGCATATAGTTTGTAAAAGTATTTTTAAAATTCATGCAAAAAAGCATGGTACCCACCTTTTATTTTTAATTATTTAATCCCAAAGTAATAAAAAATTCAATTGATTTACTTTGTGTTTTTATATGTCGTGTGTGTGTGTGTGTGTGTGTGTGTGTGTGTTTTGTAATTTTAAAATTCATATATTAAAATATATATATTAATTAGTGCATGTAATTATTTAATTAAACTCATAGATGAGTTGGTGATCCTTATTTTACTAAAAATTACAACTAAGAAGATCTCAAGTTCAAAACCACTTTAAAACTTTGTTTTTTGATATTCTTGGTTGTCTTGGTAAAATTAATTAAAGTTTAATTTATATTGATTTTTATTTTTTAGTTTTCATACCAAATTTTTAGTGTTTAAAATCCTAGTTTACTTGTCCAACTTGTTTTGACTTTTGACCTAGTGAATAATCTGACAAACATAATCATGTAACCAAATGATATATAGGTTCTGGTACATTCTAGATGCATTGGAGTTGTACATTGTTTTGTTTTGAAGCCTCCTATTTAAGTTTGTATACCTTTTTTAATAATAGTTTTTGAGTGGTCATTTTGAGTGCAACTCTTTTGACACTTAGATTAGTACAACTTTAATTCAATTTTTTTCATTGTTTGGCATTTTAATTATGTAATTAAGTATAGTTAAATTGTCAGGATCTTGCTCCACCAATAGAGCACATATGATTACTTCTTGTATTAGCAACTAAACATGGAATTTAACCAGAATCAATAAGTAACTAGAAATATGAAACAACACAGGAATATGAGAGACAATACACAATTGTATTAATAATCACTCAGAAGAATATACAATAAAGAAGATGCCACTTCTTCCACCTCAAAGGTTCGCCACACCTCAAGACCTTCTTCCCTCTCTCTCTCTCGGTCCCAACAATAAACTCCAATACAAAATTGATGTTGACCTCTCCAACCAGTCAGTAACATGCTGCCAATATGTCAAGTACACAACCGTACTCTAAGTAGATCTCCTTCTCTCTGCTGCTACCTGCAAATCACTAGACCTTACTCACCATTGTAGATCTCCAAATGAAAGCCATGCTCACCTGCTGACTAAGTTCATACAAATATGAAGAACGCTTTTGATTCTCTAAACCAACACCCACTCTTGGTACTGTGGTACTAGGAGGAACACACCATTGCTCTCCTCTCTTAGAAGGAGCTTATTGCTCTCTTACTCTCTAGTTACGAGTTTACAATACAGCCCATGAGTCCATATATAGATCTCATGCTTACAATAATTATACTATCTTAATTACAATAATTAGACATGCAACTCAAGACTATGACTGGCCTTTAACATGCAAACTAATAGTCCAAAAATAGACTCTCTAGAATCAACATGCAAACTGCATGTTCACGTACAGGCTACCGACGTCAGCACCTTCCTGATTGATGTCGGCCAACTGGTAACTGACGTCAGTTGCTTCTTCACTATTGTCTGACTGACATCGACTGATCAGACTGATGTCAGTTTCCCTACAACTCATTTTGCAACTCTCTGCAACCTCCATAAGCTCCGTAACTTCTCTTGTTCACATCTTGGTGAAGCTTTTAGCTCCACAACCTAACAATCTCCCACTTGGAGATAAATAGTTGTACCTGTACCTATTTCTATACACCATCTAAATTATTCCCTGGCTTGTATCCCTCTTCAAGATCAGCCCTAAAGACTAACCACCACATATCCTGTGATACTACACCTATCATCCAAGTAACCTGCCACATCCAAACCTATAACTCCATGTAGTGAAGACCTTAACCCTGCATAACATGTTAACCTGTTGCTAGTCTCACTGAACTACCCTCTAGTACTCCTTCCCCAAATTGGCTCCATACTTTCTGACAACTCCCACTGCTTGGAAAAACTCAGGTCTACACTAGACCTCATGTGATTTCGAACACTATTCTAAGCTAAGCTTGAACTGTCCAACCCTTAGTGTGCTTTCTGATTCTGCATCCTGCATCATGAACCCCACCAACACTGTCTTCACACCAACTCCCACTGGAGATAAAATCTCCATGTCTCTTATGCCAAAGAATTTCACTGCTCCAAATTCTTCATGACACACCTTTGAACTAACCTTACCCTTAGCTCAACAAAACCTTGTATGTACAAACCTAATCCAAGCTCATCCTCCACATACAGTAACAAGATAATGTTGTGACCATCATCCACCTAGTAAGATAAACACAATAGTTATACTGACATTGATAAAAGCTTTGCTTTGTCATCTCCCTAGTGCCACATGTCAGCTCTATACCTGCAGCTTCCTCAAGACCATATACCTTGGCCTTCCGTCTCATATATCCATCCACTCTCTTCTTTAACTTGGGAATGCATTCCATCTCTCAGTGCTTACTTCTAGCTAACAACTCTACCAATGAATGCCTATTTGGTTCTTCTCCAAGAACTCACACTCCTCATCCATGCCAAGCTCCCACTGTGTCTGGATTCTACCTGCATTGCCTCTTCACATCTTCCTGGTTATTGACCATCAATAAGCAATATAAAGAAGGTGAAAAATGAATATGAGGTTCACTTACCCTTTCTAACCTCCATATGAGCATTTGAGACTTGTTGACAACTTACTGTCTACCCAATATCTATTCCAGTGACCGATCTTAGCCATCTCCCAGTCTGCTCCTGACCGATGTCGATTCCCTGCACTGACCCTAACTACCGATGCCATTTCCCTAGCCGATGCTGGTGTCCCTCCTACCGATGTTGGTCTTTCTTTTGCCAACATTGGTTACTATCTGACTGATGTCGGTACCTATGTTCGCCTATGAGTGATAACTTTTTACCCATGAGCTCTCCATGGATCAAAATCCTATTCAAATCAACATATCCCTGCTCAAAATAATTCAATTCCCTCACCTGATCTCTGTCCATCATCTCCTCCATGAACACTAAGGCTTTCCAGTTCTTTAGCTTGTCAAAAACATCTATCTTCTGCTTAAGAACATGCATTCCCCTCCTACATATGTGACTAAGCCTACAAAGCCACATCTCTGTAACAAAAGGTGAATCAGTAATATAAGTAGATAGATAAAGGATACCTACTTTCTTACTGCCATGTAATTCAAGTGTATCTATTGTGAGAGTTATAGTGCATCTCTCATCACCCAAATTTCCTAAAAAAATTAGACTAAAATCCAAGACTGGTACCTGCATGACTTCCTTCACCACCTGTGTGTTATCTGTCTGCAATTTCAGCTTCACTTCCCCTTCATCGATAATCTGACAAGGCTCTCTAACCCCTAAATAAATCTCTCCAAAGTCTCCAAAGACATACCCATGAAAAGATGCTCTATTTTAAGCTACATGGAAAGAGGCAAAAGAATCTATAAACAAAGATTCTACTTTATCTAGAGCAACCTATGCAACAACCCCTGCAACATCTGCTTCTACATGCTGATCTTCTACTGACCAACAATCTCCTTTTACCTGCTCTTTCTTTCCATCAATCAGACCATTCATGTTATTCAGTTTCTCCATTCATAGCTTAATTTCTTCTACCATTGCTATACTCCCACTCAATCTGAAACCCCTGAGAGTGACCTGTAATCAAAAACACTACTAGATCTAAACCACCTGTTAGTCAACCCAATCAAAAGCTCTGATACCACTTGATGGTATCAGCGCTTGAACCTACAACCTAGCTCTGATACCACTTTGTCAGGTTCTTACTCCACCAATAAGGCACATATGATTACTTCTTGTATTAGCAACTAAACATGGAATTTAACCAGAATCAATAAGTAACTATAAATATGAAACAACAAAGGAATATGAGAGACAATACACAATTGTATTAATAATCACTCAGAAGAATATACAATAAAGAAGATGCCACTTCTTCTTCCACCTCAAAGGTTCACCACACCTCAAGACCTTCTTCCCTCTCTCTCTCTCAGTCCCAACAATCAACTCCAATACAAAATTGATGTTGACCTCTCCAACCAGTCAGTAACATGCTGCCAGTATGTCAAGTACACAACCATACTCCAAGTAGATCTCCTGCTCTCTGCTGCTACCTGCAAATCACTAGACCTTACTCACCATTGTAGATCTCCAAATGAAAGCCATGCTCACCTGCTGACTAAGATCATACAAATATGAAGAACGCTTTTGATTCTCCAAACCAGCACCCACTCTTGGTACTGTGGCACTAGGAAGAACACACCATTGCTCTCCTCTCTCAGAAGGAGCTTATTGCTCTCTTACTCTCTAGTTATGAGTTTACAATACAGCCCATGAGTCCATATATAGATCTCATGATTACAATAATTAGACTATCTTAATTATAATAATTAGACACGCAACTCAAGACTATGACTAGCCTTTAACATGCAAACTAACAGTCCAAAAATAGACTCTCTAGAATCAACATGCAAACTGCATGTTCACATACAGGCTGCCAACGTCAGCACCTTCCTGACCGATGTCAGCTGATTGGTAACCGATGTCAGTTGCTTCTTCACTACTGTCTAACTGACATCCACTGATCAGACTGATGTCAGTTTCCCTGCAACTCTCTGCAACCTCCACAAGCTCCGTAACTTCTCTTGTTCGCATCCTAGTGAAGCTTTTAGCTCCACAACCTAACATAAATGTGAAATTCATTTTTTCTTAGATAAATCTCAAATTATTAATGGAAATAACTATAATATATGTAAAATTCATGTTAAATCCAAATTTATGGCCTATAAGTTGTGAAAATATTATCATTGGGATTGAAAAAACCCTTCTGGAGGACATGTGACCCTTGAGCTTGCTAATGCATTTCAACATAAATCATAAGAAGCTATGTCCATTATCTTTTAAAGTGTCAAGGATGAATTCCTTCTCCACATTAGTAATCAGGAGCACCTATAAAAATTCAAACTTTTGATTCTTGGCATGAAACTACTCTTAGAAAGTCTTAATAGCTTAGTTTTAAAATGTCAAGATCCTATAAAATATTTCAAGGCCTAAGGAGCTCTAGATCTCTAGTTCTATTTTCTCTCTCTCTTTCCTCTATTGGCAACCCTATATGGCTTAAGAAGATGGAAAATTTTGTTTTTAGCACCAAAACTCAATTTTAAGTGCTTGATTATCATCGGAAAGCATATTAATGGTGGTTTTCAAACTTTGAGGGCTTGAGAAGGCCTCCTTCAACCTCCAATAGCACCTCTGCTCTGACATGTGTGCCATACCAACATAAGAGAAGATACATGTATTTATTTTGTTGCATATAGTTTGTAAAAGTATATTAAAAATACTTTATTTTTTAGTTTTCTTTATTTTCATATAAAAAAGCATGGTACCCACCTTTTATTTCTAATTTTTTAAATCCAAAAGTAATAAAAAAGTCAATTGATTTACTTTGTGTTTTTATATGTCGTGTGTGTGTGTGTGTGTGTGTGTGTGTGTGTGTGTGTGTGTGTGTGTGTGTGTGCATGTGTGTGTGTGTGTGTGTGTGTGTGTGTGTGTGTGTGTGTGTGTGTGTGTGTGTGTGTGTGTGTGTGTGTGTGTGTGTGTGTGTGTGTGTGTTTAATTTTAAAATTCATATATTAAAAAAATAAATATTAATTATTGCATGTAATTATTTAATCAAACTCATAGATGAGTTGGTGATCCTTATTTTACTAAAACTTACAACTAAGAAGATCTCAAGTTCAAAGCCACTTAAAAACTTTGTTTTTTGATCTTCTTGATTGTCTTGGTAAAATTAATCAAAACTTAATTTAAATTTAATTCTATTTTTTAGTTTTCATACCAACTTTTTGGTGTTTAAAATATTAGTTTACTTGTCCAACTTTTTTTTACTTTCAACCTAGTGAATAATTTGATAAACATAATCATGTAACCAGTCGATATATAGGTTTTGGTAAATTCTAGACACATTGGAGTGGTACAATGTTTTGTTTTAAATCCTCCTATTGAATTTTTTATACTTTTTTTAGTAATAGTGTTTGAGTGGTCATTTTGAGTGCAACTTTAATTCAATTTGTTGCATTGTTTAGCATTTAAATTATGTAATTAAGTATAGTTAAACGTGAAATTCATTTTTTCTTACATAAATCTCAAATTATTAATGGAATTACCTATAATATATAAAAAAATCATGTTAAATCCAAATTTATGGCATTCAAGTTGTGAAAATATTATCATTGGGATTGAAAAAACCCTTCTAGAGGACATTTGACCCTTGAACTTACTAATGCATTTAAATAGAAATCGCAAGAAGCTATGTCCATTATATTTTGAAGTGTTGAGGATGAAATCATTCTGCACATTTTTAATCAATAATCTCCTAGTGATTCTTGTAATTTCTTTGAGTCCATACATGAGGGCACTCGTCTCTTGAAGATTATTAACTTAATCCTTGAATTACTAACTACACCTATGAAAGGTGATGAGAAAGTTGTAAATTTTCTTTCTAAAATTAAAAATATTAAAGATAAGTTATATGTAATTGTAATTTGATTTAAGATCAATTATTTTATTTTATTATTCAATTACATATTCATGAAAAGTTTAGAAACTTTATTTCAATTTTAAATTCTAAATATCAAACTAAGATATCCCTAACCTTACCACTATGTCTATTATCTTGATTTAAGAAGAGTAAGTTATGACCAATTTTAATTATAAATATAATGCCACTCAAGCACTTTTCACATTAAATAATTTTTTTGATAACACTAAAAACTAGAAATCTAACAAAATTTTCTTTAAAAAAATATGAGAATAAAAAATTTGGTAATAAGAATCATAAACTTAAGTTTAATAAAAATTACAATAAATGTGATAAATTTATTCATAAAAGGGAAAACTAATGTAAACATAATAATAATAATAATAATAATAATAATAATAATAATAATAATAATAATAATAATAATAATAATAATAATAATAATAATAATAATAATAATAATAATAATAACAACAACAACAATCAAACTTATAAAAATAATAAAATGAAGCAATCTAATCAAAACAATTGGAAAAATCAAAACGATAATCAGAATAACAATCAAGATTTAAATGTTATTGATTCATATGATACTTCAAATGATTCAAATGAAATTATTGGATCTTAGATAGAGGTACATCACACCATATGACATATCAAAAATTTTATGTGATTATAGAGATATCTCTAAAAAATTTAATTAGTAGATAATTCTTTTTTAGAATAAACTAAACAAGGAAATGCAATGTTTTTAAATGTTACTATAAATAATGTTTTCTATGTACAGCAGATTAAAAATAATTTTTTATCTTGTTCACAACTTACAAATGATAATTTCATTGTAACATTATTTAAATATAGTTGGTCCTTTAGAAATCAATCTAGTTATTTGATTCTTGAAGGTGTTCAAAACAATGATTTATATATCTTTGCTCCTTCTTCTACATGTTTTTTTCATCACATAGTAAAATTGAATCTCAATTATGGAATTAAATATTAGGACATGTTAATTTTCAAATTTTACATGATATGTCTATGAACAATATTATTGTTATACTTCTTTTTATTTTCTCTCATCATGAAACTTGAGAGGGTTTAATATGAGGTAAGCAACATATTAACCCCTTTCACAAGAATCATAATGAACAATCCTTTATAATTGATTCATACTGATGCTATAGGACCTATTGAAGTTATATCTCATAATGGTTATTTGTATTTTGTTACTTGTATTGATGATTACACTAGAATGATCTAGTCTTTTTCATTAAAAATAAATCTCATGTGTTGTCTAAATTCAAATAATTTAAAGCTAGTGTTTAAAATACATCTATTTTTTTATTAAGAGATTAAGAAATGATAATGGTGGTGAATATGTTAATAAAGAGTTTGATTATTTTTAAATTATTTTCTATATTCAAAAGGAACTAAAAATTCTTAATTCCCCTTAGCAAAATGGTATACTAAAAGGAAAAATTGCACCATCATAGAAATGGGTAGAATAATGTTGTAATATGTAAATGTTCCTAAATATTTATATGTCAAAGTCATGAATACTATTATGAATATTATACATAGATTCCCTACCAAATATTTTCATATTTATACCCCTTTATAAATATGGACTAAAAATAAACCCAGTGTGGTTCATCTCAAGATATTTTCTAGTCTTGCTTCTATATTTATTCTTAGCATTAAAAGAAAGAAGATCGATCCCAATTATTGTTCTCATATTTTTGATAAGTTATGGAGGTAAGATAAAAAATTTAAGATATTATGATCATTCTAAATGTCAAATAGTTTAAAATAAGATTGTTCTTATTTTTAAAAAATCTTTTTTGAGCCTTTTGTAGATCTTCTTCAATGTTCTTCTGTTGATGAACCTGACTCTCTTGTTTCTCCTTATGATGAAATACATGCCCTTGAAGAATTTGATCTAGTTATAGATAACTTAGAGTTTGAGGAAACCCCTAAATTTCAAATTCAAGCTAAAAGACCTAAATGGACATAATCCCTAATTCAATCTTCTAATATTCATAACCTTAATAAATTAACTAGAAGTCAACATTCTTATTATGTATTAATGACTATGTATGAATTTGAACCTCAATATTCTTAGGAATACACTAAAGATAATAAATAGAATGTTATAATTCAATATGAATATAATGTCTTAATTAAAAATCAGACATGAGATCTTGTCCCTTGTCTATCTAAAAATCATATTGTCAGTTGTAGGTGGCTTTATAAGATCAAATATAATTCAATTAGTAAAATTGACAAGTTTAAAGCTAGATTGATTTCTTGTAGATTTACTTAAAAATCTAAGATTGACTATGTTAAAACCTATACTTTTGTAACAAAAATAAGTAATATTATATTTCTTATTTCTCTTGTAGCTCAAAATGATTGGGTTATCCACCAAATAGATATCAAGAATGAATTTTTAAATGGTGATTTATAAGAAGAAATATACATGACTTAGCCTAAAGGTTTCACTGACCCTAGTAGAGGACATTATGTATGCAAGTTAAATAAATCTTTGTATGGTATAAAAAAATATCCTAGATCTTGGTATTATAAGATTACTTCTTTTTACAAAGAATTGTGTTTTTTTAATTGCTATTTAGATAATGATCTCTTTTTTAAAGTTAAAAATTATCATTTGATTATAATTGTATTATATGTTGATTATTTATTGATTAGTAATGATATAACTAGTTTAACTCATAAATATAAAGATAAATTAAGTCAGATATTTGAATTGACTTATTTAGGCATTCTACATCATTTTTTAGGATTGACTATATTTCAAGATAAAAATTCAATTATTGCATCATAATATTAGTATGCACATAATATTATTGTTATGTTTAACATACTTTATTATAAATCTACCACTACTCCTATTGAAGTTGGTATTAAAATTGATCCTAAGCCTATCTGTGAAAAAACTAACCCTGCTTTGTATAGACAACTTATTAGAATTTTGATTTACCTAATTATTGCTTCTATATTTATGTAGGATCCTTATTTTGATTATTGGAAATTAGCTAGATGTATTCTTTGTTATATCAAAGGAATAATTAATTTGTTTTACTTTATTCTTCCATTGATAATGCTAAATTATATGGTTATTGTGATGTTGACCATGCTGGTGATACTTTAGATTGTAAATCTAATTTTGGATATGTCTTTAAGTTTTGTGTAAGTGATATGACATAAAGTAGTAGGAAATAACCTATTATCTCTCTCTCTCTCTTCTATATAAGTAGAGTACATAAATACTATGGAATCTATTAAAGAAGCCATGAAATTTCAAATACTATTGGGAGAATTTCATTTAGATATTTTTTACAGTAGCATCCTTCATTGGGATAATCAAAGTTGTATAGCTATCAAAAAAAATATAGTGCAACCCCAAAAAATAAACGTATTGAAGTTAATATGTATTTCATATGATAGAAAGTCCTTAATGGTGATATTAATCTAAAATTTTATCATACAGATGAACAAGTGGCATATATCTTCACAAAATCATTTAGTGCTACCAAGTTTTGTTAGTTTTATACAATGATAGGCCTATCAGAGTTGCCATTGAATGGGAGTATGTATGACAATACCACTTCCTAATGTCCATATGTTACTTCTTATTCTCTAAAATTTTTCTCATTGTAAAACATTATAAAAAATTTGTATGAAAGTTATGTGATTAAAAAAAATTAAAGTGAAAGTTTTACTTTTGTACCCCAATACATAAAAAATCATAATTTGTAATAGAGATCTGTATGTTATGAAAGGATCCAAATATGCTTAGTAATTTTTCATGAGAAATAATGAGATGTAATCTTACAGTCATGCTAGCTTAAACTTAATTTTGAGTAGTTTATGAATTATACTTTTTTTTTGTTTCAAATGGTGATTTTTGATATGATGAATGTCTTAAAATCTTTCAATTTTACAAATAGTGTAATTCCTTTGTGGTGACTATGGATTTTATCTCCACATAGCATTAAGAGGGAGTGTTAGAGAATTTAATAGCTGAGTGCTAATTATTTAACCTTTTGTTTGAATTATTTATTTATTAAATGATAATAATATATAATTTATTAACATGAGGTGGAAACCTCATGTAAATAAATAAATATTATTATATTTAATAAGTTATTGATATTTTATTTAATGACTCTTCGGGATGGTTGGAACCATTATTCAAAATGGTCACCTCCTTTCAAAATTCACTATAAAATAGGGTTTACCCTTATTAATTTTCAATTCATATTCACATGATTATTTAAAAGAATTTACTCAAGAGTTTTGTGAATGTTATTTTGGAGAGGAGAAGTGAAGTTTTATTGGGATAAAATTATTTCTTATTATATTAAAATCATTTTTTGGTAGGTTTTTTAAACCTTGTAGAGGTTTTTCCATGATAAATCTTGTCTTTGTGTAAATTTGATGTGTGTGATGCTTTGCTTATCAAGCTTCTTATAGATCCATGTATGCTTCTTTGTTTCTTTCATGCTATCAGAGCTAGTGAAAGAGATTTTATTGGTAGATAATTATTTGTTGGATTGAATAATAAAATTTTAACTTTTTTTTAATTTGAAATGCCATATTTGGGAATGGTATGTCCCTATTCCTAAAGAAAACTATTGAAAATTGTTGAACAAACTCTTAATTTTTTATTGGCAGTGCTTATGGGCTTCATGGACCTATCTAAATCCTCTCAAACAATTTAGAGATCCCCTGAGGATTTTTTAAGCCATTTTTTCAACTTTTTCCTCCACTTAAGTGATGTTGTATGCCTTAGTCACCTATAAAAATTATAAATTTTGATTCTTGGTATGACACTACTCCTAGAAAGTTTCAATGGCTTAGTTTTGTAATATCAAGACCCTGTAAAAAATTTCAAACTGTGAGTTGCTCTGGATCTCCATTTATATTTTTCTCTCTCCTCCATTAATACCCATATATGACCTAGGAGGCTAGAAAATTTTGTTTTTACCACCAAAATTCAATTTTGAGTGCTTGTTTGGCATTGTAAGGTAGATTAATGGTGGTTTGGAAAGTTTAAGGCCCTAAGAAGGCCTCCTTCAACCTCCAAGAACACCTCTACTCTCACATGGGTGCCATACCAACATAAGAGAAGATATATGTATGTATTTTTCTGCATATATATATATATATATATACACACACACACACACACACACACACACACACACACACACACACACACACACACACACACACACACACACACACACACACACACACACACACATGTAAAACCATAAAGTAAGTCAATTAACTTTTTTATTACTTTGGGATATAAAAAAATTAAAATAAAAGGTTGGGACCCTCCATTTTTCCATGAAAATAAAGATAGTTACAAATTAAATAATTTTATATTATTTTAAAAATCAGAAATAAAAAAACTATTGATTAGTGCATGTAATTATTTAATTAAAGTCATAGATGAGTTGTTGATCCTTATTTTACTAAAACTTACAACTAATATCTCAAGTTCAAAATCTTTTGAAATCTTTATTTTTTTATCTTCTTTGTTGTTTTGGTAAAATTATTTTAAATTTAATTTAAATTGAGTTTCATTTTTTGGTTTGCATGCCAACTTTTTACGTGTATAAAACCCTAGTTAACCTATCAAACTTGTTTCAACTTTTGACCTAGTGAAGGTTTTGACAAACATAGTCATGTAACTAGTTGATATATAGGTTTTGGCACATTTAAAATGCATTAAAGTGGTCCATTTATTATTTCTAAGACTCATATTTTAGTTTTTATACTTTTTTTAATAATAGTGTTTAAATGGTCATTTTGAGTACGACTCAAACACTTAGATTAGTGCAACTTTAATTCAAATTTTTATATTTTTTGGCATCTATTTATATAATTAAGTATAGTTTCATGAGAAATTAATTTTTTTTTTTTAAATAATTTAAAAAAAGTTAATATATTATTTTTTTAATGTATTTTTGTGACAATCTTTCATAAATTTCTTACTTTATCCAGCATTAAATTGAACAATCATTGTGTGTTTAAATTTATTTTAATATCAAATTAAGTTGAAATTCACACTAAAATTTTATTTTTAAGCATTTTTTTATTATCCTATTTAAAGGGAAGCTATGGCGTCACCTCATTTTTTCTTAGATAAATCTCAAATACTTAATAGAAATAAATATAATATATGTAAAATTCATGTTAAGGCTAAATTTATGGCCCATAAGTTATGAAATGTTATCATTGGGACCAAAAAATCCCCTTCTAGACAACATGTGACTGTTGAGCTTACCAATACATTTTAATAGAAATCATAGCAAGCTATGTCCATTATCTTGTAGAGCATTAATGATGAATTTATTCTCTACAATGATAATCAGGAGTCTCCTAGAGATTCTTGGAAATTCTTTAAATCCATGTATTAGGGCACTCATCTCTTGAATATTATTAAGTTAATTCTTGAAATGCTAACTACACCTATGAAAGATGATGAAAAAGTTTTGAATTTTCTTGCTAAAATTAAAATTATTAAAGCTCAGTTGGATGGATGTAATTGTAATTTGATTCAAGATCAATTTATTTATTTTATCATTTAGTTAAATATTCATTAAAATTTTAAAAATATTATTTCAATTTTAAATTCTAAGAATCAAATTAAGTAATATATCCCTGACCTTGTCACCTTATTTGCTCTCCTAATTCAAGAAAAGCAAGTTATGACCAATTTTAATTTTAAAGAGAATGCCACTCATACACTTATCACTTTAAATAATATTTTTGATAACACTAAAAACTATAAATCGAGCCTTAATTATACTAAAGGCAAATAGGGGATAAAAAATTTGGTAATAAGAATCATAAACCTAAGTTTAATAGAAATTACATGTTGTGTGGTAAATTTGGTCATATGAGGGAAACCTGTTATAAAAATAAAGATAAAAATAACAATAAAAATTATAAAAATAACAAAGGAAAGAAATCTAATCAAAATAATCATAAAAATCAAAACCCTAATAAGAATAATAATTAAGATTTAGATGTTATTACTTTATATAATACTTTATTTGCTTCAAATGAAAATGAGTGGATCTTAGATAGTAGGGCATCTCAGCATATGACATGATTATATTATTTTTTGTGTAATTATATAAATATCTTTGAAATAACTTACTTAAGAGATAATTCTTTTTTAGAAGCAACTAAAAAGGGAAAAACAATGTTCTCAAATGTTACTATAAATGATTTTTTCTATGTACTCAAGCTTAAAAATAATTTGCTATCTTATTAGGAACTTAGAAATGATATATTAATTATAAAATTAATTAAATATAGCTAATCCATTATAAATCAATCTATTTCCTTTATGTTTGAAGGTGTTCAAAATAATGGTTTATATATCTTTGATCTTTCTTCTGCATGTTTTTTTCATCGCATAGTAAGAATGAATCTTAATTATGGCATGAAAGATTAGGATATGTTAATTTTATAAAATTACATGATATATCTATGAATAATCTTGTTGTTGGTTTTCCTTCTATCCCCTCTCATCCTGAAACTTATGAGGGTTGTTTACATGGTAAGCAACATACTAACCCCTTTCACAAGAATCATGATGTGAATTCTTCATATCCTTTAAAATTGATTCATAGTGATTTTTTATTACCTCTAAAAGTTACATATATTAATAGTTATTTGTATTATATTAATTTTATTGATGATTAAAATAGAATGATTTGGTCTTTTTTCATTAAAAATAAGTATGATGTATTGTTTGAATTCAAGGAATTTAAAGCTAGTATTGAAAATGCATATGATTTTTATATTAAGAGATTAAGAACTGATAATGGTGGTGAATATGTTATTAAAGAGTTTGATTTTTTTTTAATTAGTTTTAGTATTCAAAGGGAACTAACACCTCCCTATTCCCCTTAGTAAAATGGTATTGCTAAAAGAAAAAACTACACCATCATAGAAATAGATAGAACAATGTTACAATCTAAAAATATTTATAAGTTTTTATGGGTCAAAGCCATCAATAATGTTATGCATATTCTAAATAGAGTCCCCACCAAATATTTACATCTTTATAACCCTTTATAAATCTGGACTAAAAATAAACATAGTGTGGCTCATCTTGGGGTCTTTGGTAGTCCTAATTTTATATTTATTCCTAAAATTAAAAGAAATAAGCACAACCCCACTTCTTATTCTTCAATTTTTATAGGCTATGGACGTAATACAAAAGTTATAAGAGTGTATGATCTTTATAAATGTTAAATTATTAAAAATAATGATGTTTTAATTCTCTAAAAACACTTTTGTGAGTCCTCCTCAGTGTTCTTCTATTGATGAATCAGACTCTCATGTTTCTCCTTATGATGAAATAGATGCCCTTGAGGAAGTTGATTCAGTTATGGATAACTTAGACTCTGAGGAAACTCTTAATTTTCAAATTCAAGGTAAAAGACCTAAATGGGTAGAATCCTTAATTAAATTTTCTAATATTGATAACCTTAAAAATTAAAAATAAGTTGACATTATTATGCATTAATGACTATGTATGAATTTTAACCTCAATATTTTGAAAAATATATTCAAGATGATAGATGGAATGTTACTATACAAATTGAATATAATGTCTTAATTAAAAATATGACTTGAGATCTTGTCCCTCCTCATCTAAAAGGCATATTGTTAGTTATAAATGGGTAAGTGAATGGAGTTGAGAAACAATTCTATGGACATTTCAAGTAATATAATCACATTAATTAATAACATGATAAAATTATTCAATTAATGTGATCATTTTATTTTAATTATGGCTCGGTGATTATTAAGACACAATGCAATCACATTATTATATAACACAATTATGTTATTAACACGATCATGTTATTAACAATATTATGTTATTTCCATTTTAAATAATTGCTCACATTAATAACATGATGACATTACCTATGTATCAAAAAAGAAAGTGAAACCCAAATGCAAAATCCTCATTTTGCATTCAAGTTTTCTTGCTCTCCTTCAGCATCTGTGATAGTATTTTGGTTGAAATATACAAGAGTTCCAAGAAGCTACCAAATTCATTCCATAAAAATATTAATTGATGATGCCACCATGTAACAGAGGTAAGTGATATAAATGTTCTCTATTTAACTCTAATTTTTAATTATTTTCATTATTTAACCCTAATATTTAGTTGTAATTTGTTTTTTATTAGTCTATATTGTTAACCTTGTTAACCCTCTACATAACCCTCTTGTTGCTACTTTTCCTAACCCTCCACAAAACTCTCTTGTTCCACCTCTTATCCCTCCACCTAACCCTCCTACAGTTCCCCAAAACCCCCTGGTAGTCAAGAGATTCTAATTGACAACATTGTGGGAAATAATATTGAAATTGAAGAGTTAATTAGGAGAATAGTGGATCTCACTTCAACCAACCCCTATCGAACCCAACTAATGAATTCCATAGAGACTTGATTAGGTTAAATTGACTCTATAATGAGTCAAATTGATAAATATACTTCATATAGGGATAATTATAGGGCATAATATGCTAATAAATTGTCAACACTTTAGGTTAAGAATAAAGAAATTTCATGAGCCTCCATTTTCACCTTATTCATTAATGCAACCACCAAATCACCCATTTTGCATAACTTTTGAATGTTTTCTAATACATCAATATGTATATAACTTAATCATGACCAATTTTTAGGATAGATGGTGAATGGTTTTTGACTATCCATCATGTAATAACCATGAGGTCCCATTATATTTTTTTAGGAAACTCTTGTGATTTTTTCCTCAATGAGATTTCAAATTATTTTGATTTTAGTAATTTTTAGGGTTGAGGAAAAGGCTCTATGTAGAATTGACTAGGTGCATGTCATGTACCTAATCAACCTGCATAGATCCATATCCAAAATATTCTTGAGCCTAAGATTCCCTTTGTATTTTAGTAGGTCGTGGAGATCAACACTCTCCATGCTCTTATTTCTCTCAATGATACACCCATTCAACATATGAATATAGTTTTATAGATTAGTGCTAGAGATATGACACCTACTATACATATCCAACCCCACCCTTATAGTTGTTATGGATCTATGTATACAAGACCTTCTAATGATGATGGTGTTGATGGTTTAAAGGGCTTGGATAATATTCTTATGAGTGATGATTTTTTGACATGCACATTTTTTGTGTAGACATCAACCACTACATAAATGTAGGTATATTTTGTATAAATTTCATGTTAAATTTAAGTTATATTTGTAAATTTAATTTAGCCAAAAATTAATTTACATATAAATTGAATAATATATGTGTCATTTTTATGTCGTAGGAGGTTATGGTGCCTTCATCATCATAGTTGACATTTATAACATTTGATTTATCACAACCATTGTTTACATATTTAGATTTAGTTGTTGGCCCATCCACTACTACATATGTATCTATTAGTATGACACCATTTACATATATAGGGGTAAAATTTTAAGTTAATATTATTCTATATGTACATTTAGTCTATATATTTATCTTATAAGTTTAAGTTAAATTTATCATTCTCTTTTTTCATACTTTGTTTTCATGTTCTCTCTCTTTATCCTTGCTCTATTGTTTACAATCTTCTTATGTGTTTTCATAGTTCTACATGCTACTTTGATTTTATCCTTCCAAAATAATCATAAGAGTATCTACCTACTTAATTATATCTCATTTCATGCATCCAACCATTCCACACAACTGCCAAGCTTCAACTCTTCACTTAACTCTTCTTTCATCTTTGATACCTTCCTTATACTATCCATTTTTTGAGGAAAACCTCCTTGTTCTAAGTAAACTACAAACCTCCCAACCAAAATAAACTAACATTAAAATACCCCTTTACATTAAATATCTCATGTAGGGACTTTCATATTTTAGCTCTCTTTTAAGAACACCTAACTCAACACCCCTCATGATGAATTAGGTCTCCTAGGCCTAATTAAAGACTATTGACTATGAAATCATGCCATATGGACTCAAATCAACTTAAAACCTTAAAAATGCTCTTCTTATTATATAAATACACCTGTCCACAAATTTTGGTGGTGGGTAGATCATTTTGGGGGTACCGTGAACCTTAGGAAGTTGTTATGAGGTATCACAAACCATTAAAGAGGAACCATAATAGTTGAAAGTTATGAGAATGGGATCAATAGTATTTATATAACTTATTTTGGAAAATACCACAAAGATCCAATGATTAATATAATTCAAGATTAGATAAGTGAAATTCACATGCAATGATGATACTTATAAAATTAATAACACATATCTAGGGGTCCTTATAGGTAACACTATCTTGAAAATGAAGTTGATAAGCTCAATATAGTCATATTCTAATTTTGACTTATGTCACCATTACCATTATACATAAATCCACATGTTACCCTTATAATTGAGTGATAATAACAAGGTAATTTAAGGTAAAAGATAATAAATGCACATCATTAACAATCATACTTAGTGGATCATTAACTTGACAATGTAACTCTAAGAGTCTTCTTAGACATAAAGGACTACGACTCAAGTCCTAACATCAAATTGACTTATTTAAATAAAGTTAATGAAATAATTATTTAAATAAATTTATATTTTATTAAGTGACTTCACTTAAGACATCTAGTGATATTAGGACTTATATCTTACTTCATTTTATTACAAGATCTTAAATACATGTTTATAATATTTGATGACCAATTTAAGAGGTGTAGTTTATAAGAAGGGGTGGAGTTAGGGAAAGGGGGACTAAAAATTTTAGTGTTGACCTTACATTCTCATGTTTGAGCCACAAACTTATAATACACATGATAATTCAATTCAAATATCTCATTACACCTTTTTCTTTAGCCATGACAAAGGTCAATATTTCAATTGTAATGCCTCATTACACCTATTGTTTTGGCTATGACAAAGGTATAAAGGGTAGACAACCTCTCTACTCAATATTTATTATTATAGAAAACATTACATTGGGTCTCAATAGCTTGTATCCCCTTTGAAAATTTTAGGGGGAGAGCCACCATTTGTGTTGGTACTAAAATATGTGCCAACCTCAATAATTACACCTTGTAGTTTCTTCTAATTCAACATCCAAACTATTTTCAAATTTTGTTCTCTTTAGCCAAAATAAGACATTATATTTATATGGCTAAAACTTGATATATTAGATAATGACCTTCATTCCCCAACCTATTGGTAGAATTTTATTTACACATCTTCATAAAGAAGTGTATTAATTGTGGCTCACTCCTTTCCATTAGTTGGGTATTTTCACATAAATCACTTGTCATCCATCTATTATAAATGAATGTGATATCAATCCATATATTATATAGAGAGATATAGATTATTAATACCATACATATAATATAAAGATGATGGCCATATATGTGTAGCTCAACCTTTCCATAGTAAATATATAATGGTATTTTACTCTATCCAAAGAAGCTTTATAAGTAAGGATAGATTTCTTGATATGTCTCTTATTCCTTTTCTCTCCCTAAATTTACCTTGATGAAGTTCTAATATTATTTCCACCTCCTACTCTTCCAATCACACTTCCTACATGTATTACAATTTTTATATTAACTCTAACACAAACTAGCTATTCTTGGGAATTATACATTATATGGTAGTTACACTTCCATGATTCTTGGTCTACATTATCTTTTCATGATATGCACATTGTATGATAGTTATGTAATTCCATGGTTCTTATTTTATAGTGAATTTTCATGATATACATGTTGTATGGTGGTTACACTTCCATGATTCTTATTTTACACTATATTTTCATGATATGCATGGTTTATGTTGGCCAATTTTAGCCTATATATGTAAATTTGCATAGATGGATCAGTTCCTAGAGGTCTTGGTATGGAGTGATAAGTTGAGCAGAGTTCCTAATTAAGTAAATGATCAAATGGCTTGGAATCAAGTTTAGGATTACAAAGTGAAAATACCAATAGGTTCTCATGGTGTTTAAAGCATTCAAGGACATGAATAAGGTTGTAAAGTGTCTTATAAGTTCATTAGAGCCTTCTAAAGAGATAATAGTTTATTGCACAAGTCCAGAAGAACTAGTACATAATCAAACGTCATAAACAAATGAACAAATAAAGGTGGTGTTACATTTAATATATTATCTTAGAAAGTCTTTCACACTAAAATATTACATTGACATGATGTATTTCATGGATAGATCATCCTCTACAAATTTCATATCTTGATGTCTTTTCTATCTCAAGATATAAAGCTTCAAAGTTAAACCAACAGAGTGAGACATGTGTGTCAACATCAAATTTGGGCATTTTCAAATAGTAATTTGAATTCAAATATTCAAATGATGAACATGTGGTTGATAAGTGTCAAAATCATGGAAGCTCAAGTCAAGATCCAATGGCGAGAGAGCAATCAGGATGTTACTAGGTCCCAAAGATCTAACGGATCACATTTGATCATGCATCAAAGATCCACAAAAAGATCATAGTTAAAATGTTATCACATCCTAAGATTAAATTCATGGATAAAAAATGGTAAGATATCAAGTGCCCATATAAAGATCTAATGGTACAAGAAGACTAATAAAGTTAGTATGTCTTGAAGTTCCAATAGTGTGTGATCCATCATACAAATTAAATCTAATGGAAAGTAACGGGTCAAAAGGTTAGTATATATTAAGAATAAATGCATGGATGAAAAGTGTCTCAACTATATTAAATTGGTAAAGTATCTATGGATCATGTCTATTGATATAGAAGAGAGTCAATGGTGTGAGTTCAGTTCAAAATTTTAATAAGGCTAAAAAGAGGCATAATGATACCAAGTGTCTGAATTTGATAGGCCTAAATCAATGATCGATGGTCAATGAACATAATCAAGCTGAGGAGATTTATGATAGAGGTCGATGAAGTACTTTTTGACCTACACCCAAGCAGATAGATGCATAGAGTTGAGATCAAATATGATCCCAAGATGAAATAGAATAGATATTTCAATATCAAAAATCACTATTAAAGCTCTACAAAGGCAAAAATATGTCTTTTTAGGCCTAATAGAGATTAAAAAATGTGAATATAGCTAATGAAATGAGATCAATCAACTTGCATATATCCATTGTACTTATGGCTATATGAAAAACAATAAATGGAATTGGTTTTCATCTATAGTAAATCTATGTTCAAGTTTAGAATAGGGATAGATATACATAAGATATAAAAGATTGTCTTATCTTCCATAATAGCTATGGCATCAAAAAATAGGTACTTTTATCCACTTAAAGCAGATATGGTCATTTCTCTATCAGTCTAAAGATACGAGGTTTTTATCTTCATATACAAGTCAAGTAGAATATGGTTTAGAGTACTAGTAATATTAATACATGAAGAGATTGAGGATTTGATAAAATTATTACCATGATAATTGATGAACCCCTTATCCATTCTCAAATGCATGTTTCCCATCTCTTTCATTCCCTTATACTATAAATATAGGATTTTAAGCCTTGAAATGCATCCCTCTCTTGGGCATGACTAGAATCTACAAAGATTGATCTCTATAACCTCCTAAGATAAAAACATGACTATTTTAGATTTCATTTCTCTCGTATAGTGTGTTAGTATTAGTCTAATTTGCATATGTGGTAAAAATCTCTCCCTTTTCAAGTCCTAATCTCACCTAACTACTAGTTTATCTTGTTATATCAGTCATGTTTAGTGTTTGATGTCATTTTATTGAAGCAATCAAGTGGATACACTAACTATTTAGTGCCTTGAATTAGGCCTTCTTATCACTTCCCTTATGTTTTGATCACTTGGTTAACCTTTGCATGAAATATTGATGCATAAAAGACATTTGGAGTTGTAGACTTAGTCTTTTGATTATCTCATTAGTGTTTTTAGAAGTTCAAATAGAATGGATGAGTAATAAATTTAGGTACATCACCAGAATTATATTAAATTTCCCTTTTAGTTATCTTTCTCTCCCTGTTCAGCCCAATAATTACTATGCTTTAGTGGAAATGAGATAAGTGATACATCAGAGGAGCTAACCTCATTAAAAATCCTAGAGGTCTAAACCAAGATTAGGTAACCCACAACCTAGGGTCATTTCCATGTTGGACTAGATTTGAGTAGAGGACCTGAATAATCCTTTGCTCAACTAGGGTACAATATAATTTTATAATAGTTCTAACACACCCAGTGGGACTAAGATATAAAAGAGTGAAAATAATATTGGTGTCTCTTTTTTTTAATCATCTTTTGGAAGCAAGCAAGTTAGCACCAATGGAAACTCTAAATCAAAGCTTCCAGTTGTAAGCATCCTAGGTATGTTTCATTTCATATTTTAATTAGTTTTTGCATCTAATGTTTATGTGAAAAACTATGGTGAATAGCACTATCATTCACCTTATTATCATTAGTTTCAACATGATCCTCATGATACATATGAGCTTAATCAGCCTTACCAAGAGTTATATCAAATTCATGATGAGCTTTATCAAGTTTCTCATGATCCTTATTATCAAGATCATGGCCCTTACCTACCTCATGACCCATATCATCCCTACCATGATATCTATCAACCTTATAGTGAGCATCACCAATCATGTACAGAGCCTTACCAATAGTATTCTGACCCATAACAATATTATGATAACCCTCACGAACCCTATTGTCTTCATAATCAGACCTATCAAGCACTAATTCAATCCATCTCAAACTTCAAGAAAACTTTGTTTGACTATGAAAAACATATGATAAGCATAGATACCCAAAATAGATATGGATAGGAGACTTCTAAGCACAAAATTTAAAACATGAATGATATGTTATAGTAAGCTAAAGAGGTAGGTGCATCCTTCATAAAGCAAGGCCACAAGTTTTAGTGCTAATATTCTAGACATAAGTGGTATAATAGTAAGAATTGAAGAAAGGATATTAGTTTATGAGGAACCCTAGGGTCATAATAATGATCATCATGTTCCCATAGATCTTCCATTTTTAATTCATGAATTCTAAACCAATGTTTATCATATCCCTCAAAAGTCCATTCAGACCTTACCTAACTTTCCTACCTAGAAGTCTATGCAATAGAGGCATCGAAAGGATCAATAGGTATGTCTTAAGGAGACTATTATACATATTTCTCAATAGATCATACATGAGACTTCATCTTTAGTTTTGTAAGGAGACATCTCTAACTAGTTGGTCCATGATTTTGATGCTAATTTATCCAAGCAAATTGAGTTTATAAATCATCATCTCCACCATTCAATAGTAGTTACAAAGGTAACACAATAACAAAATCCTTATTTTTCACCCATAACAATTATAAGTGCATTAGTAGAGGTTTATAAACCTAAGTTTATGACTTGGAATAAATTTTAATCATTAAGAAAGAAGGAAGAATAATTAGGCATATGCCAAGATGCTGAAGTTAAGATCAAGCGAGAGATCATTCAACTTCCACTCCTTTCTCCTCAAAATCCTAGAGCCTTTCCTTCATGGATATCCATTCAAGAATCAAGGAAATAGAGAGAGGAGGTTAAGGTGATCCAAGAATAAAAACTCCATGATCAAAATTAGGTCTCTATTATAACTTCTTTAGAACTTTCTCATCTTATTGAATACTTTCAAAGGTTTATTGTCCCACTCTTTAAAAAATAGCCTCTCCTTTATGAGGCAAATCAAGAAGATGAAGCTAAGGAAATAGAAAATGAAGGTGACATGAGTGACTAAGAAGAATAAATAATGATTAGGACACCTCTTAGAAAGGATGAACATGTGTCAATCTTATATAATGATGAAAATATGGAATAAGTGTAAGATAAATCTGAGATAGAGGCTGAGATGCAAATGTAAGAACAAGTACATGAAGAGGAGGTTGTTGATGTTTAAGAGGAAGACACTCCAATTATACAAGTTGAAGGTGTTTCCCATGAGTTCTTTGATGACTCTAGAGCTATAATTCATCATGAAGGAAAAGAGCTTACAAAATTAGTAGAACACAAGTACCACTTAGCAAAAAAGATGAAGAACAAGCTAACTTTGACAGTATCCTCATTCATCATCTTGATATTGAAGATGAAATAATATTGATTGACCAAACTGAGATATCAAAAATAGACTTGAAACCTCATGATTATGGTCAAGAAATTGATATGTTTCTTCTAAAATTCATCTTGAAGTATCTCCAATTGAATTGTAGATTCATGAGAAAAAATCTTTAGACATGTTTGATGTCTTTAATTCATGTTATTATTTACTTGAATGTGGTCCATTATAGGCTAAGGAAAGTCCTTTCATCAAGAAATAAGTAGTTTTTCTCTCAAGAGATGACATGTTTGAACTTTTCAAACATGGTTATCAACTTTTCTCTTCAAATTTAGACATCTCTCTACTTTTGGAAGATGAGAATGAGCTCAAATGGTCTTAAAATTTTCCAATATCATATCCATCTCCCTTAGAGGTTAGCTTTGTGGATATGTCAAAGGAGAGACACCAAGCTATCCAATATGTTCATGATCAACAGTTCATGAATGAAGAAGAATTCAAGCTATTCTTACAAAATACACAAATTTAAGAGGAGTATGAATCAATCTTAGACTCATGTCTATTCATGCACCTAAAATTTTTAGTAGAGGAACTAGTTGCTTCCCCAAGAAGACATGAGCATCCAATTGCTCTTAGCTATAGAAGAAATATATTAAGAAAAGTCATGCATGCTTCAAAGTTCCAAGGTGCACTAAATAGATTCCCATTTGAAATTGGAGGGAGGATTTTCAATACAAGTTAGTTTTTATAGGTTTTTTTTGTTTTAGTAAGTGATGAGCACATGCAGTAGTCTACTTCTCTTTTATCTTGTTTTCCCTAGTTCCTTAGGTTAGTAGTCCTTTCTTTATTTAGGTTAATTTCCCTTTTATTCTATGTTTCCCTTCAATAAGTTCCTTGGGCACTTTGTTTTTTAATTCCTTTTTGTACTTTTCTATTTGAAGAGGATTTATCCAAGGGTTGGTAGCCATTTTTAGCTTTAAATCAATATGTTGAACAAGAGAGGAGACTTCATACCTAATGGACTAGTCAAGATTGATAGTTTGGGTTATCTTTCATAGTAGGCATGCAACCCCAAGATGTCACAAAATATGTTGTCCAATGTTTGCCTATATATGGAAATTTTCATAAATGGATCAATTTTTAGAGATCTTGGTATGGAGTGATCAGTTGAATAGAGTTATTGATTAAGAGATCAAATAACTTGGAAGTAGGTCTAGGATTGCAATCTA
The DNA here is from genome assembly GCA_037957365.1 of Torreya grandis. NCBI lineage: Eukaryota > Viridiplantae > Streptophyta > Pinopsida > Cupressales > Taxaceae > Torreya > Torreya grandis. The sequence continues at coordinate 411,602 of JARHVA010007031.1, forward strand.
AAAAGACTAGTAAGTTCTCATGGTTTTTCAAGAATTTAGGGGAATGAATTAGGTTTCAAAAAGTATTATTATATAATTTTAGCCTTATAATAATACAATAGTTTCTTACAAAATTCTAGAAGAACTAGATTGTCACAAGTATGTCACATAGAGACGAACATATTAGTCTAGTTACACATTTGATAGATGCACTTGAAAATTCAACCAAGGTCAAAGAGTTTTATGGACATGGTTTATTTAATTCCTTAAAGGTTATCCAAAAATTTCATGTCTTGATGATTTGTCCATATAAATATATAAGTCCTCAAAGTTAAATAAATAGAATGAAATGTGTATGAGGCCATCAAGTTAAAGTTGAAGTAATTAACCATTTGGATTTAAAAATCATTAACAAGAAATGCATATGGATGTCAAGTATAGGCATTTTAAAATACCTATTATTATTTTAAAAAGTGAACATGGAGATAACAAGTGTCTAGATCTTGAGAGCTCAGGTAGAAGATCTATGACATGCGCAAGGTCAAAGAGTCAAAAAGTGTTTGGAACAAGATCAATAGTCTATGTTCAATCAAATAAAAAGATTTAATGGTGAAAAAGTGATTATGATGTTAGCGTGTTCCAAATTTTATCAATGATACATGATATATTATACCAAATTAGATCAATGGTGAGCAAAAGGTCAATAAGTCAGCAAATCTTGAAGATAAATGCATAGTTACCAAGTTTCATGACTATGGTAGCTATCGAGTAGATCAATAGTCCATGTTTAATCTACAAAATTAGATCCAATGGTACACATTAAATCATGAGAAATAATATATAATGGTGATCATTCAATCATGAGGAAGTTAATTTATGATGAGTGAGAGGTCAATGAGTCAACAAATCCCATAGATCTAATGGAGGATGTTAGACAATGTAGATTCAAGATCAATGGCTGACATTAAAAGTCAAAACTAGGAGATTTAAATAGAGAAAAAATGTGACCTAAGGTATAACTATGGAAAATATTTCAAAGGATACCATTAAAGCTTAGTTGAGACCTATGTTGGAGGATCCAATGCATGCAGACTTAATTTTCTTATTATTTCAACGTCATTGCATGAAGGGAGATCCTTGTGTGTAGTGGCTTCTTGATGAAGGTTAAGAGGTATAATAGGTATGTTTATACCTAATATAGTTCAATAATGATGATATGTAGTATGTAAGATCTTCATCGATATAAAGACTATATGAAAACAAATAAATTACATTGGTTTTCAATCTTTAGTAAAGACCTATGCTTGAATATTGAAATAGGGGGGAAGATATGTAATTATGGAGAAGTGTCTCATCCTTATAAATGTTATTATCTTTGACAAGGAGGTACATACCATCACTCAAATCAGAATTAGGCATGGCTTTGTCAAGTCCATGAATATGAAGACTTTGTCCTCATAATGAAAGCAAGTAGAGATGACGTAGAAGATCAAAACAAAAGGATTCAGGGATTGGAGAGTACAATGGAGCATTTATTTCTTCTCAAATAATTTTAGTCCTAATTAAATCAAATATGGTTTAGAAATAAATAAATATAACATCTCAATTAATGATCTTGTATGGCATGCTCTCCCTCTCTTTCTCCTTTCTCCTATATTTCTTTTTCTTTTCCATTTTGCAAGGGACCTCTCACTTTTGATAAGATATATCTCTCATTTTTGGAAGGGTAGATACTTTAATTTGATAATGATAGACCTTTTTAAAATATGTATGAAATACCTCTTGAAGAAATAAAGGCTTTCTTTACCTATCTCTCCCCTCTGAATTATGTGTTGCAAAGCTTGTGCATGATGGAATTGTGAAGAAGAGTCTTCCATGCTCATTGTCCTTCTTTATTGCTCATTTATAAGGTGTCTTCAAGTTAGTTGTAGGTTTAAGTTAGTGTTATTTATATCGTTGATGTAAGCTATTAGTGAGTCTTATAACTCCTCTTTACCTTCATTCATTACTTCCCAAGCCTAGTTTATGAAACACTTATGCAACTGGCTAATTTTGTGAGATTGTGTTAGATAAGATTATCTTATGCTTCCTCAGTGTTTACTTCAATCTTATGTGAGTTCTCAATTAAATTTGGTGGATCACTTGGTTAAATTTATTAGGATCCCTTTCCCCCTTTCTAACCCTTTTCTTAGTGAAAACATTAGTTTAGGTGATCCATCAAGAGGAAGCCAACCTTCTCTAGAGGTCCAACCCCACCATAGGTGACCCACAACTTGGGGTTTTTACCATAGTATAGCATAATTGGAAAGATCTTTAAGAACCCTCTCCTAGGTTATAAATTGATGAAATAATGGTTTCCATATATAAGATTTGATACTTTATATAAGAGTAAGTGAGACCTTGTTTACATGAACAATTGATGGTTGGAGTAGATACTTCTCCCTCTATAAAAGTTGAGATAGACATAGGCATTGTTGTTTTAATGTCATATTCATAGGCACTGATAGAGGTATATATTAGTTCATGTAATTTTTAATATAAAATAGAGTTGTTTTAATAATTTTGCTTCATGTACTTGGGGCAAATATAACTTATGTAAATGTATTATGTATGAAAGTTTGTCCTATGACATATAATAGTCCCAGTCAAATGATTAGTAGGGAAAATTCTCATGTTTTTCCCATATTTGAGATGCCTATTTGAATAGTTGAGCCTATTATTGACTTGTTTTAGCATGAAAACTAGATTGAGAAGTATCATGAGCTTATAGTAAGTGCATGTGTTTAAATGATTTTTTAGTAGTTTAAAATTAATTTCTTAACAATTATTTTAATGTATTTTATTTTAATTTTGTAATAATTCTTGTATTTGAATTGGTTTAACTACAAGAGAGCTATGTGTGTAGGACCTGTAGTTAGACCTTGGATAAATCCAAGGTATTAGAGGAGTGTACATTTACTATCAAGGCATCCCATGAAGAGTCTTCTTCAAGGAAGGCAAAGAGAGGAAGGCTATTTAATAAATATGATGTCTTACATGATATGTACTTTTCTATATACCTATATGTAATTTTATGCATTTTTGGCATTATATATGCATATATGATGTTCACCCACCATTAGATACTATGATAGTAAATGTAATGTTTTGTATGCCTATCATGGAAATCTATGTATTATTGACATTGCACACAAGTGCCTATATTGTATGCCTATCATGGTAATCTATCTAATTTATATTTAGTTTTTATTTCATTGTGTGTTGTTATACAATGTTATTTCAATCTTCCAAACTATTATCTATCAGATATCTTATTTAATATTGTACACAAATGATGATTAAAATTTTATTATTTTTAATGCTATAAATCTTATATCTCCCATTTTTTTTAAAATTAAAGTTATTATTCCATTATGTGTAGTGAAAATGACTAATGACACTCTTATCACTTAGGCTTAATGGCCTTATTATATTTTTACCTAATATTTTTACACTTATTGGTGTCATTATACCTCTTTAAAAACTCTCACATTCATTTTCTAACTCATTTCATTCATTCCATTCACAAACATCCTCTCACTCTTTCGCTATCTTCTCACTAGGTAATCCTCTTAGGTTTCAAATACCAAAACTTGATATAGGTCTCAAGGATTAATTATTATATAATATATGTTATTATATGGTCAAATCACACCTAAATTAACCTCTTAAAATAACTCAAACACACTTCAACATTAAATTCCACATATAGGGCTCATAATGGTCTCCTTAGGCTTGTAGCCTTTTTTGTGAAAATTCTCTTGGTTTTAGAAATATATCAACTTTTAATTTTATCTAAAAAAAATATATCCACCTTTTATCCCCTTACAGGTGTGAGTCAAATATCATGACCTAACTCCACTCCTAGACCATACTTCCTTTGTAAACCACCCTTCAAATAGGCCTAATTAGCCCTATCTTAAACCCACATTCACCAAATCCCTATTGTAAGGCCTTAAAACACACCAAAACAATTTTTTTCCTTTTAATACATCAAAACATGTTATATTATTAATTTTCATTAATTTATAAGGGTTAAAACTCTTTCTATGGAGTTTTTGCTCTTGAAACCTTAGTTAGGCTTCTACACAAGCCAAGGGGCTATATAATTAAATATATTGAGTATAAAAAGTTTAAAATGACAAAAATTACACATATAGGTCTATTTTAACCTCAAATACCTTCTAAATTAGGTTAGATATATTATTTCTCTTTATCCTCTCTTCTAACCATCAAAACACAAGTTTTTTAGTCTTATTTAAGACTATGACAATAGGGTTTGTGTATCAATGAGTGTCAAGGTATATCTTAAGGGATTTTAAAACTCTAACCACCTTATTTCCATTTTTCACCAACCATAAAAACCATTATATCCATTATCATACACATTTGTACAACAAAAGTCTCTCCTCTTTATCTTGATTATGCATAACAAGGCACCCTACAGGCCTATGATAGCAACATGGATTATTAGTCAAATTTAAAATATCTTATACATATTATAAGAGATTAAAAAACTCATTTTATTAAGGTACCATCTTATAAGTCTATATATTCAATGGAATACTTAACACGATTAAGAAATAAGTCTTACTTTCCTTTCCAAAACCCAAAACAAGATATAGACATAGTTTCTTTATTGTATAGGACTGTATGTTGTTTCTTTACCATTATTTTTTATATAAAAAACAACCACATTTCCACCTCAATGATCATTATCAATCTATATATCATTAAATACACCAAATTCATAGTCCATTCTTGAGCTCTAGCTTCTTAAGCTCTAACTAGAATTTATGCCTCTAGGACCTCCACCTACGAATATATCACTTTGATCACTTCTAGATAGTAAAATTACATGTTATCACACCACCAACACATTAAAATCTACCTCAAATAAAATTTTCACTACCATTTTAAAGAGCAAAAATACTGACAATAAATGTTGTCAAAGTTTAAGTTGTGGTTGCAAAACTCTAGTTTTAATAATTATTGAATAAAACTTGACACTAATAAAATATTTAGGATGGGTGGATAATGTCTATATCTAGTTTATTGGCCTCTCATTAGGCTCTATTAGAAAACCCACCACCCATTCTGGCCTCAAGAACACCCTTTTCAATATAAGAAAAATATAATTTTTTTGCCTCAATTCGAACATGCATAAAATGAGAACTATAAGTCATTTATATGAACCATCAGATCCCTCCCCTACCTCTTTAATCCCTCTAGCCACACATTATATAAATTATGTGTAATATTTGAGAGAAATTTATTGGATAAGTTGTAGTAAGGGGTTTTAAAATGCAAATTTTTTAGCATTAAACAAGCAACTTCTTGAGCTCTAATTGGCATTTCTACCTCTAAGACATCCACCTCAAAATATATCAATAAAATCACATAAAAATAGGTAAATTACATTTTATCACACCACCAAAACATTAAATAAATTTGAAATTGCATTTTCACTACCATTCTAGAGCGGGGAAACACTAACAACAAATATTGTCAAAGTTTAAGTTGTGGTTACAGAAATCTAGTTCTAATACTTTTTGATTAAAAATTGACACTAGAAACATGTCCTAAGGGGAGGGTAACATCTAGGACTAGGTTATTTTCCTCCCATTAGGCATGATCGACAAACCCACCACCCATTCTGGCCTCAAGAATACCCTTCCCAATATAAAAAAAATGCATTTTTAGCCTAAGTTCAAACACCCATAAAACAAAAATTGTAAGTCATTCCCTGAGCTTTGATCACGTCCAACCTGAGCTTTTCTTAGCTTAAATAATTTATAATTCTTTATTGACAGTGTCAACCATGTGAAGGTGGAAGCTTATTTGGCACCACTAACCTACAAAAAATTGTTAGTAAGTAATTAAAAATGAAATTTATAAGTACTACCTATAAAATAAAAAAATTGATAAAATTGATTACATATACATTTTAAAAGTCAACATACCTATGTATTTTAATCCAATGAACCACTAGGATCTGCTCTAACCTTGATAGTATGAAAAATAGCTTCATCTTTTGACTACCAAACTTTCCATAGTTTCATATTTAATGGCCTCCCATGATATTTTTGTAATTGAATATTCATTTTAAGAATCAAATTTGAATAGTCCAGTATCTTCCTATGTGTTTCAAAATATTCAAACAACCATTGATATAAATATTATATAGGATATCATCAAAACCAAGTTTCAGTGACTACCACTGACTTAGTGGTATACTCAATGTTTTTTGCTTCTATAATTGGGGAAGTCAATTTTTTATTTTTCTCTACATGCTGAAACAAGTAGTAATTAGTGCCTTATTCATTATCCTTATCTAAAATAATTGCAAAATCATGACTTGTATCATAAAAAACCATTTTTAGTGAAAATATGAGGATCGATAATGAGAATAAATTATACTTAATGAAAAATATTCTACCTGGTTGCATTAGATCAGATACATGGTCAAAGACATCTAATGATGTCATATTTGTAAGTTCCAATTATGTTGGAACCTAATATATGTTAATTTTAATTATATTTTTTGAACTCCAATCATCCATCCACTCTTGTGACTCAAACTCATTCTAAATAGAGTATATGCATGCAAAATAGAAACATGCCAAGTATCTCATATGAATAGTCCAAGAACTTGCATTTGAGATACAAAATGAGTGGAGGTCACTTGAACCCATTAGAGTCATACAATCCTCATACTTTACTAACTCTTCTTCCTCCATTACCCAAAAAATCTATGAATAGTATAATTTGGTTGAGCACCATGACACATGTTTTTATTACACCATTCAACCATAGTTTTTGCATATGTCAAATGAACACCCTCTTCAAATTTCAACTCCTCCCTTGTAATATCTCATTTTACACATGCTCCAACACCATCATGCTCCCCTTTTCCATGGCTAGTCTCAATTGAAATCCAAATGTGTTCTACATCAGTGGTAACATGCATATTTCTCAACTAATAAAACATCTATGCATATTTCAATTACGATGTGTAATTGTTTGACCAAATATAATGTTGATTGAAATTAATGTTCCTCTTACTAAAATATTCAATGAACTTTTGAAAACAACCTTGAACATACTATAAATAATGTGATCTATCATTGTTCAATGGTAATCCCTTAATATTTTATGTTATTGCTCTATACTATTAGTTGCATGTATGAATGTTATATGCATGAATATGACAACTTCTGATGAGTTGTAATAATATATTATGCTATAAAAATCAACTACTAAAATAATCAAACCAAGTGGGAATGTATCCTTCCTTATCTTGAATTATTCATCCAACCATCTAGCCCTATGTGTGTGCCTTACATAGTCATAAACAATCTTCTCCCTAAATTTGACCAAAAATTTAGAAACAGGTATATTTTTTTTAACAAGCTCACACCTTTTAGATTATATGTCATCTTTTACTTGATAAGTCATTGATTTATATTTTATTAAACCAACTAGTTCCTATTCAATTTCACTTGTAATCTCCTCATGGATACATTTTTTTAATTTTGGCAATCCACCATAAATGTTACAATTTCCATTTAAACATGATTTGTTATAAAATAATTATCCATCTAGTCTTTTTCAAAAGAAAGTTGGAATAAATTCCCTGACTAGTTTTGGCGGCAGTTCAATGCCACACTCCTACAAAATGTTATTAGTATATAAATTACAATTAATATAGTGAAAAACATCATAGTGCATTGAAAAATCATGATGTTTCTTACAAAGACAAGTGGTGTGTTGGTGATTTATTTCAACATGAAAAGGTTTTATCATCTCAAAATATATTTGACAAATATAAATTTGTGGATGTTTTTCCAAAAAATTAGAGTACAATTGTGTTTAATTAATATCCAATAAATGTTCTAGATGTACTTCACATTTATGAGAACCAACTCTTATTTTCACAACATCTCTTGCATTAGGAAAAAGATCTTGTATTGTCTTTCCAAAATTGAGCAAGTAACTCTTTCGAAATATCAACTATAGTCTTGTACTTTCATGGAAATCTACCAGAGAATGCCCAAAGCTCATTGGTATTAGATTCATTAAGTCTTTCATGTCTTTCAATTGCTTTCATTATTTCTTTTCTATTTACAGTAAGTGTTTGGCTTCTTTTTTAAATCATTCATTTTTTCTCTATTTTGTCACTTACTACACAAGTTGTAAGTATATGCCAAGCAACATTATAATATTTGGTGTGTGATTTTAGGCCCACAATATGATATGCATGTTAGATGTTCAACAATTTCATTATTTTCATCATCCATGTTAGATTTTTTTAGTCCTAATGTGTACATTATAGGTCTAATCTTATTAATTTTATCAATGCAATAAATAATTAAAATCTTTGAATATCATAATCCAAATTATGAAAGAAGGTATCACAAATTTGTTGAGTCAGTATTCTTGAATGGTCATTAGACATTTTTGTATGCATTCATTTTAAAATATTTGTGACTTGAATTAAGTACTTGTTTTTTCTATGCACAATTCTTGGAGGTGTTGGTAATGGTGGAATTTGTTGAGAGGATATTTCAAAATAGTTATTAATTTCATTTTTTGGAGGTGGGATGACATTTTATTCATTATTTATTTCTTCATTATATGTCTCTATGAATTTTTATTGATGGTTAATTTCATCATTATTTATTTCCATCAAATTTTCTTCATTCATGGGGGGTGAAGCATCATACATAGACTCATCATAAACCAAATCAAAAACTTAGAACTTTGAATGTAAACTTCTAACATTAACTAATTCATTATTTTAAATTTAATTATTATTCATTTTATTATGTTCAATTTCATCATTATTCAATTCATCATGGTCAATTTCATCATGGTCAATTTCATCATTGTTTAATTCATTATTTTCAATTGGCTCATTATCTATGGAATTTGTTTCATTAGGATCAAGGTTTGTACCTCATCTACCACATAGTTTTTGCATTCATATCTTATGTTTCTCTCTTAAATATTCTAATTCATATGGTGTTTTGTTCTTCAACATATTCCTCTTCCTCAAATGTGATCCATCACCCATAAAGGAAAATTGACAACTTTTCAAAGGTTGGGTCGAGTACATAGGTACCATAGATCTCATATAAGTATGCAAAGAATGTTTATAGGGACAAAATTCTCAATTTGGGTTAAAAATATTCATTTAGAAGTGATCTTAGTCTAAAATAATCATTACATGATTATGTTACATAATTTAATCATGTTATATTTTGTATAAGGTTCTACTTCATCCAACATATTAAGAAGTGTATAATAACAATATCACAATGATGTTATGTAATAACATGATCACTTTATTGTTAATAATCATTTTGGGTTAGTTATTGGCAATGAGAATTGAGTTTTATCTATATTAAGAATTACATGATTACATTATTAAATAATTTGATTATTTTATACTTAATATAGATTAGGTATTATGGATTAGGGATTAAGGCATTAGTGCATAGGGTTTAGGGATTAGGGATTAGGAATTAAAATTTATGTTTTAGGGACTAGTAATTAAAATTTATGTTTTAGGGTTTAGGGATTAGGGATTAATGCATGTAGGGTTTAGGTTTAAGGGTGTATATAAGTTCCAATCACTTTATGCCATGTTTGAACCTAATTTTTACTATGAAGGATGTTAATTGGGACTAAATTGATTCATAAATAGGGAAAGTTTTTGGTTTATAATTTAGGGTATGGTTTTTAGGGCTTAGGTTTAGGGTACATAGGGTTAATCATGAAGATAACTATTAGTATAAATAATGTTAATTTGTGCTAAAATGATTGGTTCAATATATATATATATATATATATATATATATATATATATATATATATATATATATATATATATATATATATATATATATAGTTTAAAGTTAGGGATTAGGAACTTTAAGCTTTAGGTCTTGGGGTGTAAGTTTTATGGTATATAAGGTACAATAATGATTGATATTGGGGTAAATTGGAGCTGATCAACCCTAAAATCACATTTTATAGTCATGAAATTATGTTGAAGGGGCTCAAAATAGCCCCAATTTACTTCAGATACACAACTAGATTGGTACTCCAAAGGTTAAGTTTTGGCCATAGGTTTAAAAAATGCATTTTATGACATATAATGATAAAATTGATTATATTGTAAGGAATGTATAGTTTTGGTGGGAATTAAGGCATACAAATTACAATTTATATTTTAGTGATTAGGGATTAGGGCATAGGGTTTAGGTTTAAGGACCTATATATAATTTTTCTAATCTCTCTATTCCATATGAGCTTAATTTTCCATACAAAGTATGTTAATTGGGACTAAATAGATTGGTAAATATGGAAGCTTATGGTTTAAAATTTAGGGTATATTGTAAGTTTATGGTTTAGGGCTTAAGCTTTAATGTATATATGGTTTAGGGTATATAGGGTCAATCATAAAGATAATTGAGGATAATTTGAATCACTTGGACCAATTTGTGACTATATAATATGTTTTTGGGTTGTCAATATATATGTCATAGTGAATATTGAGTGAATTAGTCAAATAAGGTAATCAGTCATGTGATTTAGTCTAAACTAAGCCTTATGAACTTAATTATTAGTCTAAATGATGTTAATTTGGGCTAAAATGATTAGTTAAAGGTTTAAAGAGTTTATATTTATGGTTTACAGTTTAGGGATTATTAACTTTAAGGATTAGGGCTTAGGTTATAGGTTTTATGATATATAAGGTACAATCATGAAGGCAATTCGGGTAAATTTTCTCTTTAAACCTATATCTATGAGTAAAGAATTTGATTTTGAGGTCAATTAGCCACAAAATCATCAAAAATTGAGCCAATTAAGCCATTTTTAGTTTAGTAAGTGATGAAGTTTTAACAAAGTTCATCCCTATGAACCTAATTCTTACTATATATAAAGGATGTTAATTAGGGATAAATTTATTGGTTTAGGGTTTAGGGTATAAAAAATAAAGGGTTTGGGTTTTAGGGCTTATGGCTTAGGGTTTAATGTAAATGGTACATGGTTTAGGGTTTAATATATTGGATATAGGGTCTAGTCACTAAGGTAATTAAAGAATATTTGAGCTACGTGTTCACCTATTTATGATAATTATATTCATGTTTTAATTTATGATAAAATTAAGGTTAGCTATGCCATGCACATGTTTCATAAATGTTATATAATATATTGATCCATAAATTTGGTTTTGAGGCTCAATTTTACCTAAATCACATAAGGATTACACATATTGACTAATTCAATCAATTCATGATAGAATGAATCTTTTGATTTTGACCCAAATCATATTTTTATATTGAAGGGGTTAAAATTGGCCTCAAATACCTCCTTGATTAAAATAATCAAGTATCTCTTCATATTTTGGTTAAGTATTTTGAAGGGGCTTGAAATAGCCCCAATTTACTTTAGATGCACAACTAGATTGGTACTCAAATGGCTAAGTTTTGGCCATAGGTTTAAAAATGAAAATTTATGCCATATCATGATAAAATAAATTATATCATAAGGCATGTATGTTTGAACATGTAATGGGAATTAAGGCATATGTATTATAATTTATGTTTTAGGGATTATGGATTAGGGTTTAGGGTTTAGGTTTAAGGACCTACATATTAATGTCTAATCATTATATGCCATGTTCAAACCTATTTCTTACTACAAAGGATGTTAATTGGGACTAAATAAATTTTTAAATAGGGAAAGTTTATGGTTTGCAATTTAGGGTATAGTGTTTAGGGTTTATGGTTTATGACTTAAGTTTTAATGTATATATGGTTTAGGGTATACAAGGTCAATCACAAAGATAATTGAGGAGAATTTAAATCACTTATACCTCTTTATGACTATAGAATGTGTTTTTGGGTTGTCATTGTACCCTAGATGTCATATTTCATAATAAGTGAATTAGTTAAATGGGGCAGTCAGTCATGTGATTTAGGCCAAACTGAGCCATATGAACTTAATTATTAGTTTAAATGATGTTAATTTATGCTAAAATTATTTGTTCAAGGTTTAAAGAGTTTATGCTTATGGTTTAGAGTTTATGGATTAGGTACTTTAGGGATTAGGGCTTAAGGTATAGGTTTTAGGGTATATAAGGTACAATAATGATGGTGATTGGGGAAAATTTGAGCTCCTTGAACCTAGATTTATGAGTAAAGAATGTGAATTTAGAATCAATTATCCCCCACATCATCATATATTGAGCCTAAAAAGTCAAATTTGGTAATGAGTGATGTGATTTAACCATATTCATTTGTACGAACCTAATTCTTACTATATATAAAGGATGTTAAACGGGGATAAATTGATCCTAGGGGCCTACTAAGCCTCAATGTAAGGAATTTCATCTATATGATATCAATTGGGGATCCAAGTGCTCACGATATTAAAAAGATAATTATTTTTTCAATTTGATATGTAATTTGGTCCAAAGTAGTTGTATGTAAGGAATTACATTCATATATAATGGAAATTGGGGCTTACTTAGCCCTAATAACATACCATATTGAACCAATCAAGTATTTAATTCCAAATGATACATAATTGGGGCCAATTGAGGCTTGGCCAAGGAATTGTGTTAACAAATTTTTAATTAGGTCCCTAATTTCAAACCTTATTCAAATAATTGAGTGTTTGATCCAATCTGATATGAAATCAGGACCAATTGAACCCTATGTAATGAATTACATCCATCTAATAACAATTTGGATTTTGATTGTGTACCAAATTCAATTAAAATAATATTTGGTTTAATATGATATGAAATTTAGTCCAAACAAGCCTTGTGTAAGAAATTTCATCTTTCTACTATCAACAAGGGGATCTATTAGTCCCAAATACATAACATATTGAATCAACCAATTATTTACTTTATTTGAATATGCAATTATGGCCAACCAAGGCTCATGTAAGTAACTGAATACATCTAATGTCAATTACAAATTTGTTGGCACTGACTATAAACTATATTCAACTAATCATGTATTTATTTTTATCTTATACATAATTGGGGCCAACTGATCCCCATGAAAGTACTCTTGTCCATATAATGTTGGTTAGGTTCCATTAGCCCCGATTCCACACCTTATTGAGCCAATTGAGTATTTAGGTTTAATATGATATGAAATTGGGGCCACTCAATCCCTATGTAAGGAATTACATCCATCTAATGTCACTTGGGGTTCTAATTACACCACGTTAAAATAATTGATATTTTCTTATAATACTATACATAATTGGAGATAAAAAAATTCCTTTATAATTAATTACTTCCACCTAATATCAATTGAGGAATTTTTCAACCCATGCAAGGAATTGTGTCCATTTAACACCCATTGTGAATATTTTCCTCTAATTTCACATCATAATTAACTAGTTGAATATTTTCTTCAATATAATCTATAATTAAGAGTAATCAGTCCTTATGCAAGGAATTCCTTCAATATAATGTCAATTAGGGATTTAATATCACACCATATTAAATTATTTGGATATTTAGTTCAATCTAATACATAATCGGGGTTAAATGAGCCTTGTGAAAGGAATTATGTCTATATGATGTCAATTAGGTCTCTAATTGCACACCATATTATTAAAAAACCTAGTATTTAGTTAAGTTTGATATGTAATTAGGGCCAACCTAGCTCCATCCAAGGAAATATGTCCATCTAATGTCAATTTGGGATCTATTGACCCTATTGTACACCATATTGGGATCAAAGGAATAATTAATTGATACATAGGTTAATACATCTCCAATCATAATTCAATGCTATCAAATCTTGACAAGAACATTGGTCCCAAACAATAATATTAATCAACCAAGCTTTGATCTTAAGACTAATAGGCCTAATGGCTCCTATTTGAGTTTTAGGGTGTTGAGAATGTATAATGTAATTGTGTTATTAATACAATCATGTTATTAAGTAATGTGATCACATCGATAACATAGTTAATAATGTTATTAAAATGATCACAATATTAACAAGATTATGTTATTAATGTGATCATGGTATTTGAATTTAAATTTAAATCCCACACCTTTTGGTATTTGAATTTAAATTTAAATTTAATTGCCAAGCCAAAGGTATGGACTATCAATGTATAGTCAAGTTTTGAAATTTATGATAAAAAATAACAAATTTCAACTTTGATTGTTAAATACACTAATAATTTCAACATAAAAATTCAAAAACTTAATATCGTTGTGACAAGCATGCTCTCCTCACTCCAAAAATATGATTTTTATAAGATTTGGACTAATTTAAAGTTTCAAACTATGTCGATTTCTAATTATTCCTTTTTTAGGCCACTACATGCTACAAACATACATGTCTATACATGTTCATGTAATTTATCTTTCGTTGATCTAAGCGAAAAATAAGTTATATGGTCACAAACTAGGCCTAATTATACATACATTAAAATAATGATTTTCAATTTTTTTTAATTAGTTAGGTGTGTTGCACAGATGATTATCCATTATTTTGTTAGTTTTTAAGATCTATTTACTTGAAAAAATCAAATAAAAAAGTATTCATTGAAATAATATAGGTCACAAACTAGAATATCTTATCTAAATTTTTCTCAAAGGGTTTCAAATAATATTAAATGCTTCTCAAAAAATGGCATGCTGCATGACCATCTATCTACTATGTTTCTTGGAAAACAAATAGGATTTCATCTTAAAATTTTAGATTTTTGACCTAGTTATGCTTAACCATTTAAAAAATAAATTAGTGTTTTATAAACTTGACTCAAAATGATAAATTTCATGTTCTTACACAATCTTCAAATTTGGAGTGTATATATCTCCAATTATTTACAGAAGTTCAAATTTATGATATTTAAAGAAAATCATGTCCACGGGTAGGCCACTTTTTATACCCCAACTTTATAAACTTTCCCAAGTAGCTTTATAAGATTAAATATAATTCAATTGTTAAAATTGACAAGTTTAAATCTAGATTAGTGTCTCAAAGGTTTACTCAAAAAATTAGGATTGACTATGTTGAAATCTTTGCTCATGTAGTAAAAATGAGTACAGTTAGACTTCTTATTACTCTTGTAGCCCAAAATGATTGGGTTATCCACCAAATAGATGTCAATAATGCATTTCTAAATGGTGATTTATAAGAATAAATTTATATGACTTAGCCTAAAGGTTTCACTAACCCTAATAAAGAACATTATATATGCAAGTTAAATAAATATTTGTATGGCTTAAAATAAGCTCCCCAAGCTTGGTATTCTAATATTACGTATTTTTTCAAATAATTAGGTTTTTTTTAATTATTATTTAGATAATGATCTCTTTGTTAAACTTAAAAATGGTCATTTGATTCTAATTGTATTATATATTTATGATTTGTTGATTACTTGTAATATAACTAATTTATTTCACAAATATAAGGATAAACTAAGTTAAAAGTTTGAAATTATTAATTTAGGCATTCTACATTATTTTTTATGAAGGGTTATATTTCAACATAACAATTAAATTTTTGTATCACAATATGAGGTTGTACATAATATTATTGTTAGGTTTAACATGTTTTATTGTAAATCTACCACTACTATTGAAGTTGGTATGAAGCTTGATCCTAAACTTGCATGTGATTAAGTTAACCCTACTTTGTGTAGATAGATTATTGGAATTTTGATTTACCTAACCATTATTAGGCTAGATATTTCATATGTTATTAGTGTTGCTTCTAGATTTATACAGGATCCTTATTTAGATCATTAAAAAACAGCTAAATGTATTCTTCATTATATCAAAGGAATAATTAATTTTGGTTTATTTTATTCTTCCATTGATAATGATAAATTATATGGTTATTATGATAATGACCATGTTGGTGATAATTTAGATCATAAATCTACTTTTGGATATGTGTTTAAGTTTGGTGAAAGTGGTATCACTTGGATCAAAAAGAAACAACCTACTGTTACATCATGATTTCTCATTAAGTAAATTTATTTGAATATCCATGGATTTTCTATAGTTGATAACTTGATTTTATTATTACTAAGTTATAAGTCATACTATTATGGGGAAGCTGTATGTCTATTTCATTTTATGGATACATTTCTATGAGATAGTTGTAGTGTATATTCTTTATATTATGATCATGTTGATTTATTATTTCCAAAGTATTTTATGATATATATGTCATGATGTTATGGAATAACTATGTTCTTGTCATGAGATGGATGTAGGAGAGATTCAATCCTCAGAACATGATAGAAGGAGATCATCATCAGAGAGGGTGATGTAGATGGAGATATTGGGGGATGAAAAAGGAATGATTAGAACCCTTACACACACCATGTTAAATAGCACTCATTATATGCATAGTTTGAATGGTTATAATTAGTATATTCTTTATGTTATTAATATTTACATAATTTCATATATGTGTGTGTTAGTTTAGATTTATGCTTATGTGGAATTAATATTACATGATTATGTTCATGTCATATTCATGACTATTAATGTTTTTAGATATGTAAATTTGCATGAATTGTGTTGGTACTACCATATGTAGGCTAACCAACTTGTCTTAGTAATTTTAGATGGTTATCTTTATGACATTAAGAATATCATTACGTGTCTTAATAAATGACAAAAGAACATAAATAACTTAGATAGTGTATTGATAACAATGAATACATTGTTGTAATTCAGATTTGGATAATAATATGCTATTTACCATTTTGATTTAAAAATTATAATATTGATGTTATATTAGTCAAGTCATTATGATTATTAAGACATATTATTACTAAGTTATTTGAAAAATATAATTAGGAAAGAAAAAAAGGGAATAGAATATATAAAAACAAATAAAAGCCCTTTTGTTATAATCAATAAATATATATTTTTTAAAAAAGAAAATAAAAATAAAAATAATAAAACTAAATAAAAATCATTTAATAAAAGAAATACAAAAATAAAGACAAGATTTAAATAAAATTCATAATTTATGAAAAGGAAAATAAAAAGATAAAAGGGAAGCGTAATAGGAGAGTAGGGAGGAAGGATGTAAGAGGAGGAAATTCCCAAAAAAATAATGGAACCAAAGGTTTTACCACACAAAAATTCCAACAGTTGAGATCAAAGGTTCAATAAACATACCCAAATATTGTGATTAGGTTTTAAAGAATGGATAATAAGTTATTTTTGTTCATTCTGAGCATCATGTGCATATCTGGTGGGGTTTTAGAATGTTTAGTACCTCCATTGGGATTCGTATTGAGTCATAATAGTAATAGATATAGATCCTTCTTGACACAAGATGAACAATGGTTTTCTCAGAGACTTGGTCACTACTCTCCTATGGATCATCACTAATTTAACCAAAGGTATTATGGAAAGAGCTATCCATTTAAAGACTTAACTAAGCCTAATCTTCAATATCTTTCTTCCAAACAAGAATTTTTTGACTTGGTTATTGTTTGTGACTATTAATAGGTATGAAAATTATGATTATTGATATTTGATTCTAGTTTTTTGACATAATTATATAATTCATTAGAAGTGTATGTTGGTTCTATAGTAGTCTACAGTATAATTTATTTTACTTTACTATTTATTATTATGTCTACTTTTTGTTCAACACATAATTGGCTATAGAGTAACATGTGCTTAGTTTTATATATTTAATGATTTAACATATCTAAAGTAATATATGAATACCAACTCATAATTCTCATGGTTACTTCTAAGTTGATGGCTTATATATACATAATATGCATTGGAATTATATATAACATGTGTTAGAATTAAACATTTAGAGATATGTAGACAAATATATATATATATATATATATATATATATATATATATACACCATTAAATATATACCAAGATCTATAATCAGTTTTGGAACTATGTATATTAATATATGAATATATTTACAAGCCATATATTTTACATAAAGCACCCTATGCTGGTGATAATCGCTATGAAAATTGGTAGTTATAACTTATATGAGTAAATTAGAAACTCTTTTTAGTCATATGAGTATCACATTCACTAGATTTAATATGAATAACTAAAAATTCACTATAGTAGTCATATGAGTAAATTGGAAATTCATTGTATTTAATAAACTATCAAATTCCCTACATAAATCCATATAAACTTAAAATTTGTTGTAGTCAAATTACCATATATATGTATAGTATATCACTATGAATATTGATATGAAAAATCTAAAATGTTTATCCAAATGTTAAAACCTAGGCTTTTAGTGATGAACTAACAACTAGATTTCCTTGGCTTTTGATGATGATGACCTTAGTTGTGGAGTCATCAGCCTGTAAACATATTTTAGAGATTAGGAATATTTAGAAGATAAATCATGGTTAAACACTATCTTTTTGTATTGAAAAGTATAATAATATGAGATATTTTAAAAATTTCCATTGCATTGATATAGAAGAAATTGATCCCATATGATAAGGCTGGATGGAGTCAAATTTTCAAGTAAAAGATTTGGAATCTTCAATTTTTACATTCTTGATGTTTTCTTCACAATTTATATAATCCATAGTCAACATTATAAAGGTTAGTAAAGAGATTTAAAAAAAAAAAAAAAATTGGTGTCGATATCAAGTGTGAGGAGCTAGTTATTGTAAAATTCAATATGTAAACAAAGGGTGACCATTAAACAATTAACATTGTTGACTACTATGACCCAATTCTAAAGATTGAGGCTTGTATAATCCTTATGGATTACTATGAAGTATTTATAAGGATTGATAAGGATTTGGAAGGGAATTTTGTTTGAATTTTATGCCATTTGATTGAAAATCATAACATTTTCATCATCTATTGCATCATATGAGTCGCAAGTGTGCCAAGGAAGTACAAGTCGATATTGAATAGATGTTAGGTTTATATATCATTATCTAAGAGATCATGAAAAAATGGGTTTCACATATGGATATTAGTTTGAAGAAGTATTACATTATTGAAACCCTTATCTTATAAAATATCATCAATATGTCTTATGAATGAGAAAGTTATAATGGTTGTTGAAATCATATGAAGTCATTGTCTCAAATTATAGATGACTGTTGATGTTCACAGTATTTATAAATTAAGGGGTAATTCTGTGCGATACATGGTATGAATATAATTAATATGTACAAATATATATATATATATATATAGGAAATACATATACATATGGAATTAAGTATTCATATAAATATATAACTTAAATAGGTACATTGGGTCATATGTCTTTGTCTATAGTTAATGGATTGTTAACAATTCAAAGGATTAAGAGGGATATGAAACTATAACCATATTAATAGTCTCCTATAAATGTAATAATTTTTTTGAATTATGTTCATATGAGGTATAACTTAGTTATGAGTTATCTGATTCTCTAAAAATATTATCATTGACTATTTCTATATATACATATAATATTGAAAACTTATGTGTGGTACATATTATGAGTGTATAAATATGTATAAGTGATTATACATATATAGCATATTTTAGTGTGTCATGATGTATGCCTATGAGTTATAGTTATTCTAATTGGTAAAGACTAAGTTATAGATTCCTGAAGAATGAAAAAAACTATTTATATATGTATACAACTTCCTAACATATACCAAATTGTTTAAACAAAATATTATGTTCTCATTAGGATTATGACTTTCTTTATTATGACTGGCTATTTGAAATTGAGTAATGTGTACAGAAAAATATGGACTATGTTATCAGTGTTTTTCATATAATGTACTATATTTAAATCTAATTATGAAAATTAGTAGTATGTAGTCTGAGCATAAATTATACCTAATTGGTATGAATTGTATTTGATAATTATTATTATGTGGAAAATAAAATAGTGGTGATTCATTCATACTTTTGAAGGACTAAATGTATGCATTTGATTATTCTTATGATTAGCACTTTTGTGATTGATATTAGGAAGTAATCTATATGAATATTTTGGTTATATGTGTATTAACTAAATCTTACATTATTGGCACTGAGTAGTGAGGTGGACTTTACTATATTTCTAGCATCACCATTACTAGATATATGTAATCTGATCAAGTGGTCTATTTGAAATTAACTGATCTTATAGATCAGTAACTATTGAAAACTTTGGCCAAAGTAATGTTAGTTAGACATTGTCATTGTATATGTATGATTTACATGTTTGTGTGATATCATGATAGAGTGGGTTTTTTATAGTACACTACATGTTATTAAAAATAATACAACACATGATTACTATCTTGTCTATCTGGATTCTTACGCCATCACTATATATTCATCCATGAAGAGAGGGCCACTCCCTAAAGGGGGATTGTGTGTGGTATCGATGTTCCATGGTTGGTGTAGAAAATAAATTGAATGATGTTCTCCCTCCCCATAATAGTACTTATTTGGAGATGACACTTGAGATTTCCATAGATACTAGAGTTTGGGGAACTCATGTTTTGTGGAGCCTTGTATCTTGTATCTTCTGCATCATATTATATTTATTATTATTATTATTATTATTGAGACATTATTCTGATGAGATGTAATCATTACTTACTATATCATGATAATAGTGGCTACATGTTTGTACTAGTCATGGATAGAAACATACAATTACTTTCTATATACATTTATGTTATGTTTCATCTGATGATAGTGATCAGTGACAAATAAATGTCACATTCTTATTTTACTTTTAAGATACGTAGTATGTTTTAGCTAGTTCACTAATTAGATTCTTGTGGTGAAATCTAATGACATAATACATTGATTAAATTAAATTAAAAAAATCATGTTATTCTAGGTAGATTCTAGTGGGAATGTTACACCTATTGTCTCTCTCTGTTCTATAGAAGTAGAGTACAAAATTGCTATGAAAGCTACTAAAAAATTTATGTAGCTATAAAGGTTGTTGGGATAACTTCATTTGGATGTTTCTTAGAGTACCATCCTTCACTATAATAACCAAAGTTGTATAGCTTTATCAAAAAATCCAATGCATCACCACAAAAAAAAACATATTGAAGTTTACATGCATTTCAATCGAGAGAAAGTCACTAGTGGTGATATTGATTTGTAATTTTGTCCTATGGATGAACAAGTGGAAGATATATTTAAAAAATCACTTGGTGCTACCAAGTTTTATTAGTTTTGTTCAATGTTGGGCCTCTCAAATTTACCATTTAGGGGGAGTGTACATGACAATGCCACTTCATAATGGCCATATGTTACTTCTTTCTCTCTATACTTTTTATCATTATAAATAATTGTAAAAAAAATTTATGAAAGTTATGTTATTTAATAAAACTTCATGTGGAAGTTTTATTTTTGTACCACAATACATTAAAAAACATAATTTGTAATGAAGATCCTTGTGTTATAAAAGGCTCCAAATATGCTTAGTGATTTTTCATGAGAAATAGTGAGATGTAATCTCACAATCATGCTAGTCTAAACTTAATTTCAAATAGTTTATGGATTATAATTCATTTTATTTTAAAAAATGACTTTTGTAATGATGAATATTTTAAAATCCTTCCATTTTTCACATAGTATAATTCCTTTATGGTGAGTATGGCTTTTATCCCAACTTAGAATTAAAGGGGAGTGTTAAAAAATTTAATGACTAAGTGGTGATTATTTAACCCTTAATATATATTAGTGATTTATTAAATAATAATAATAATATATTAGTTATGAACACAAGTTAAAAACCTCATGTAAATAAATAAACACTATTATATTTAATAAGTTATCAGTATTTTATTTAATGACTCTTCAGGATGGTTGGACTCATTATTCACAATGATCACCTCCATTCAAAATTCACTATAAAAGAGGGTTTAACCCTATTTAATTTTTATTCATATTAATGAGATTATTCATAGGAATTTACTCAATATTTTTGTGAAGGTTATTTTGGAGAGGAGAAGTGAGAAGAGAAGTTGTGTTAGGGTAAAATTGTTTCTTGATATATGAAAATCACTTTTGGTGGGTATTTTTTTACCTTGCATAGGTTTTCCCATGGTAAATACTATGTGATGATTTTATTATCAAGATTTTATAGATCCATGTATGCATCTTTGTTTCTTTCACTAAATTCTTATAACTATTTTCAACAATAAAATATCCTTCAATATTATGGGGGAAGTGGTAACAACCAAGGTGTGAAAGCCAATGTTTTTCCAACTTGATTTACCATAAGGTGAACCATAGGAAATATAGTGCCATATAATAATTTTATAAGATGTATTTCCTTCAATTTCCTATACCACCCATTTATCACATAGAGCACCAATTTGTTTATAAATGTTAGTAATGCACATACCACTATATTATGAAGAAGATAGAAAATATAGAAACATACTTGAAATGTCATCAAAATAATATTACAATGGAGAGTGGTGGTTAGGATAATTATTTTAATCACACATCTAAATGGGAGAATAGAGATGGAGATAGGGTTGGAACCAGGGAGAGTGGAGATAAGGACTATGATGGGGCAAGGTGCAGACTTCACAAACAAGATTTTAACATTCACATAGTCAAGGAAAAATTATTTTTGGAAGGATAACCTATTCTTGTGGGTTGTATGTACACCTCAGATATTTTTAAATGAGGAAACCTCTAACATTTTGAGATCTCTATAGAAATGAGTTCCACTCTAGGGAACAAGTATAATGTATATGGTTAAAAAAACTAGGTGGTGGAATAACAGGTCGAGCTCGTGGGTTCTTAAACCAAGTTTTATGAATAGATGTATGGATTATAATAAAAAGGTTAAATAAACATGCAATTTGATGGGTGGAGAACTATTATATGGTGGGTATATCTTAAAGAAGATGAGAAAAATAAGTAAGTGTAAGGCATAAAATAAGGTTTTATGACTTTAAAAAAAAGAATTTCTAAGATTATTTCTTTGGTGGACAAATATTTAGAACTAATGTTCTCTATTTGTAGCTTTTTCACACTCATAAAAACACATGATTAGCAACATGGGATACCAAATATAGTATGATTAATGGTATCAACTAAAGGTTATTCTTATTGAGGCTACTACTACACATCTTTATGTAAGAGGTTACAATTTAGACCAAAAGGTTATCTAGGATAGCTATGGATCACACCTAAAAAACTATATCAAAGGAAAAAACCTCTTAAAACCTTGGATTATCAATTAAACTTATGATAAATGTATAAATCAATGAAATATGTCAATCCTCAGTAGCTATTTCACATATAAGATTAATACTCATTAATAAAATAGTTAGATTCATTTGTAGCATTGGTATACAATAAAATTATTGAATCAATATAGACAAAGAGACTTCAAATTCATTAACACAAAGAAGGAAGAATTAAAAAAACATAGTTGTGTGACAATAAATTTATTTATTTATTCATGTATATTTATCCAAAACTTTAACCCTTTAAAAATAGGGTTATACATGTATATAAATAACTTGGTGAAGGGGTCGCCTCATCCTTCAAGTATATAACACTTAAATTACATCTTAAAAGACCTTTTTATAATTCTTAGTTAAATCCTTATAAATTATAGATACTTTAGTCATGCAACATGTGCATGTTGACAAAAATGACTTAGTTAACTACAATATAGACACAACTAGGACTTAACTATTCATATATAACCACTACATGCAAAATTGTACAAAAATAGCCTTCGAGATAAATTGTCTCTTGCTTAATGTTTCTCAAAATTATTGTTAGAACTATAGTTGTGTCTATGCTTGATGACATGGTAATTGGAGATATACTCTATGATGCACTCATTGATTGAGATAAAGTTACCATTGAAGTTGAAATGTGAGGTGACATTGATATGGTTATTTCTATTAATATTATACATGGATTTTGTGGAGCAGAACTAGTAGTTGGAATTTACATTGCTTTCTTATTATCATCTAACTCTTTTTAATCCTTATACACCTTAGCATGTTGTGCGTGAATTAGGTTCATGTCCAAAAGATTCAGCCTAGTCACCCTGCCTATCTATTCCATCAGTCTAGTGTGTTCTACCGTAGTGGCTCCAAATACAACCCAAAAGACTTATACCTATATTTATTTTTTAATAGATCTAATCAATTTTGTCAGGATGCGACAACACTGGAAGCATACAATTGATTACCAACTTCAAGCAACTTAATATACGGAAATAATGAGAATCAACAAGTAACTAGAATTCAGAATAACACAGCATATGAGAGACAATACACAACTTGTATTAACACTTTATACAGAAAAGAATACAATAGAGAATATCCCACATCTTTTCCACCACCTTATAGAGGTTTCCCACACCTCAAGTGAACAGTAATTCTTCTCCCCAAAGCTCTCCCTCTCAGGTCCCAACACCCAACTCAAATACAGAGTTGGTGTTCACCTCCCGTGATCCACGCACAACACAAGTGCTCCACGCACTCCACAAGTACTCAAGGTACTTCAAGTAGATCTCCCATGAATCTGCAACAACCTGCAATTCAACAGACCATACTTATGGAAGGAACTCCCTTGCCTTCCTCTCTTGCTCTATCTGAGTACACACCTGTACTCTAAGTAGATCCTGCCTGATACTGCTCCCTATTGTGTTGCTGTCTATATGATCTTACACACCTGCAAATCAAACACGGTTCTGCACACTTGTGAACCTTGACCTTGCACACACATACACCTATAGATCAACGATCTTACTTACCATGTAGATCACTCTATACCCTGAAGAACCCTTGTCCTTGCCTCACCAAGTCCTTATGATTCTCCAACCAGTACCAAGCTTGGCACTGATAGGGAACTAGGAGGAACACCCTTACTCACTTCACACACAGAAGGAGCAAACTTTGCTCAACTCAAACTAGAACACTTTTCCAATACAACTATGAGTCTATTATATAGATCTCATCCAAATAATAATTAGACATCTAATTACAATAATTAGATCCACAGCTATGAGTCTAAAATTAGCACTCGTCATGCAAACACTTGGTTCGTTAGCTAACTACCCGTAATTAGCTCACAGTCGAACCACACAGGCGACTGAGGTCAGTCCCTATCTGCCTGGAGGTGACTGACGTCAGTCGATATATGACTGACGTCAGTTGCTTCTCTCTACTATCCTGCCGATGTCGGTTGATCAGACCGACCCCAGCTTCTCTGCAACTCAGCAACCTCCTCTCCTGTTTGCATTAGTGAAGCTTTTAGCTCCACAACCTAACAATCTCCCACTTGGAGATAAACAGCTGCACTGTACCTGTACCTATACCCCATCTAATTTGTTTCCTGGTTTGTATCCCTCTTCAAGCTCAATCCTGAAGACAACCCACCACACATCTCGTAGTGTACCACTTGTCATCTGAGTACCCTACCACATCTGAACCTACAACACCTGTAGTGAAGTCCTGACCCTGCATAGCAACACCTGCTACCGGTCCCTCTCAAAAAACTTGAGAATTCACTTCCCTGAATTGGCTCCTAACTCTGACAGCTCCCACTGCATGGGAATACTCAGGTCTATACCAGACCTCATGTGATTTCAGACACTGTACCTGTCCAGCCCTTAGTGTGCTCTGGCTCTACATCTCGAACCTCGCCAACACCTGATTCACATCAGCTCCCACTGGAGACAAAATCTACCTGTGATCTCCATGTCTCCCATGTCAAAGAATTTCGTTGCTCCAAACTCCTCATGACATGACACTAAACTAATCTTACCCTTAGCTCAGCAAAACCCTGTATGTACACCCCTGCTAGCTAGCATACTATCCACATACAACAACAGAATGATGTCATGACTCATCATCCACCTAGTAAGGCAAACCACAGTAGTTACCTAACACTGACTGAAGCCATGCTTCATCCTCCACCTGTCAAACCCTGTACCACTGTCCTGCAGCTTCCTCAAGACCATATGCTTGGTCTTTCATCTCACGTATCCGTTCTCTCTATTCTTCTACTAAGGAATCCATTCATCTCTGTGCTTTCTTCCTGCTGGCAACCCTACCAAGACACACCTGTTTGGTTCACCTCCAAGGAATCACATCCTCATCCATGCCAAGCTCACACCTATATCTTAGATCCTTCCTGCTCTACAATCAGCAACATGTATAAAGAAGAGGAACACAAATTTAAGGGCCTACTTACACCTTCAGTCCTCCGTATGGGTGTTTGAGACTCATTGACAACATGCTGTCCACCCAAAATTCATTACAGTGACCGACCTTGGCCACCCCAAAGTCTGCATCTGATTGACGTCGGTTCTCATGCGTCTATACCTGACCACCAACTTGCAACCACTGGTGTCCCTACTGCCGACGTCGGTCCTCCTGACCGACATCAGTCTTACATACTGCCGACATCGGTCCCATGACCGACGTCGGTCTTACCCTACCCGACATCACCGGCTTCGATCTGCACATGACCGACATCGGCACCTGTCTGTTTGACGCCGGTTCCTCCTAACCAATGTCGATACCTGTGTTCACCTGTGAGTGATGGCTTTTTACCCGCAAGCTCCTTTGAATCAATCTCCATGTCCAAACTACCCTGCTCAGATGTATCCAGCCTCATCCACTGAACTCTGTCTGCCATCTCCTCCAAGAACACCAAGGCTTTCTAGTTCTTAAGCCTGTCAAATATATCTATCTTCTGCTTAAGAACATGCATCTCCTTCCTGCTCATGTGACCAAGCCTACAAAGCCACATCTCTGCAACAGAAGAAGAATCAGTAATATAAACAAGTAGATAAAGTATACCTATTTTCTTACCACCAGCTAATTCAAGTGCTACCGCTGTGAGAGTTCTTGTGCATCTCTCATCACCCAATCTTTCTAAAGAAATTAGTCGTATCTCCAAACCTGGGACTTGTATGACCTTCATCAACACCTGTGTGTTGGCCGCCTACAATTTCAGCTTCACTTCCCCTTTGCCAATTCTTTGGCAAGGCTCACCAGCTCCTCTACCTGGGGCTACATGGAAAGAGGCAACCGAATCTTTTATCCAAGATTCAACTTTATCCAAGAAACCTACAAACACATCCTGTGCAATAACACCTGCTACATCTGTATCTTTAGTTTCTTCATGCTGATCTACTACCAACCAACAATGTTCTTTTACCTGCTCTTTCTTTCCATGGGACCTTAAGTAACCATCTATGCTTTTCAACTCCTCCATTCTTAGCTTACTTTGATCTGCCATTGCTCTACTCCCACTCAATCAGAAACCCCTGAGAATGCCTTGTAACCAAACACAACCTTGCTTCCTGCAACCTTAGCTCTGATACCACTTGTCAGGATGCGACAACACCGGAAGCATACAATTGATTACCAACTTCAAGCAACTTAATATGCAGAAATAACCAGAATCAACAAGTAACTAGAATTCAGAATAACACAGCATATGAGAGATAATACACAACTTGTATTAACACTTTATACAGAAAAGAATACAATAGAGAATATCCCACATCTTCTCCACCACCTTATAGAGGTTTCCCACACCTCAAGTGAACAGTAATTCTTCTCCCCAAAGCTCTCCTTCTCAGGTCCCAACACCCAACTCAAATACAGAGTTGGTGTTCACCTCCCATGCTCCACGCACAACATAAGTGCTCCACGCACTCCACAAGTACTCAAGGTACTTCAAGTAGATCTCCCATGAATCTACAACAACCTGTAATTCAACAGACCATACTTATGGAAGGAACTCCCTTGCCTTCCTCTCTTGATCTATTCGAGTACACACCTGTACTCCAAGTAGATCTTGCCTGATACTGCTCCCTGTTGTGTTGCTGTCTATATGATCTTGCACACCTACAAATCAAACACGGTTCTGCACACCTGTGAACCTTGACCTTGCACACACATACACCTGCAGATCAACGATCTTACTTACCATGTAGATCACTCTACACCCTGAATAACCCTTGTCCTTACCTCACCAAGTCCTTATGATTCTCCAACCAGTACCAAGCTTGGCACTGATAGGGAATTAGGAGGAACACCCTTACTCACTTCACACACAGAAGGAGCAAACTTTGCTCAACTCAAAATAGAACACTTTTCCAATACAACTATGAGTCTATTATATAGATCTCATCCAAACAATAATTAGACATCTAATTACAATAATTAGATCCGCAGCTATGAGTCTAAAATTAGCACTCATCATGCAAACACTTGGTTCGTTAGCTAACTTCCCATAATTAGCTTGCAGTCAAACCACACAGGCGACCGAGGTCGGTCCCTGTCTGCCTGGAGGTGACCGACGTCGGCCAATATATGACTGACATCGGTTGCTTCTCTCTGCTATCCTACCGACGTCGGCTGATCAGACCGACCCCAGCTTCTCTGCAACTCAGCAACCTTCAGCAACCTCCTCTCCTGTTTGCATTAGTGAAGCTTTTAGCTCCACAACCTAACAACTTTGACTTTGTTTTCCTCCAATATTATACTTTTTAGACTCTGTTTAAAGCCATCAGAGGCTAGTTAAATCATTTGATCAAATATATCTTGAGTTACTAGCTTCCCTTTATTGTCCTAAATTGTTGTCAATCCAAGGTCAATCAAAATTTGCTTGGCATACATATGGATAGTTTTTTTACTAGAGCTTCGGGGGATGATACCCAATCTTGGCCCTCGTATTTATATATTTAACCTATATTCAAGCATTTGATGCCTTCAAAGGAGTCATCAGGTCTAAGTGGGTAAATGTCTTATTAGGGGTGTACAATACTAATAAATTTAGCTTATTCTTATCCTCTCTAATAAGTTTGAATAATATGGTTATATAATTTACATGGAGATCCAAATTGACTCTCAAAGAATGAATTGAATCCATAATTTCATACAAGTTGAGTGTTGCATTCTGCACATCATGTTTAAAACCTTGGGGGACTTGAATTACCTATTGTTTCTCTATAAAATTTTCTAACTCCTCTTCAAGCTCTTGTATATTAATTTGTTTCCTCATGTATGCACATGATTACCTTAGTATGGGTATTCATGTAGGACTTGAGGTCCTTAATCTATGGGGATTAACCCTTTTCCCTATTCTATCTCTTCAAAAGGGATTAAATCTCTTTCCTTTCCTCTATGATCAAAATTATTTTAGAGATATCCTCTATCTTCCTCTTATTGACCTATTCGACTAATGTTATATCCTTATCAAATAATGAGGTCACTATTGGAAGTTTAGTGATATTTAAATTGGGCCTCTTAGATGCCAAATCTCCTAACTCCTTGTCCTAATCTAGAAGAGTGAGATTCAAAGGATATAATGGCTAAGATTTCACTTGCACATGGTATTTAGGCTTAGGCTCAGTTTTAGAGGAAAGCCTAGGCATTGATGGCCAAATTATTTTATAATAGTCTATGCTTTTGAATTGTGGCAATGGATGCACAATAAAGACTAGCTACTTCCTTGGAGGCTTTTTGATTGTCACTACTATGGTTGTGGAGGTTGGTGTTGAAGAAAACAAAGGTAAACCCAATTGGGTAGAAGAATAAATAATTGGAGTGATGGATTGACTAATGGATGGAATGGATAGTGTAGACACCTAACTTTCATTTAGTGTCTAAAAACACTTAAATCGTTTAATCATTATTCTCAAATTAATAATTAAAATTTCTTCTTAAAATCAAATAATTGATTAATTCAAATATTTTGAAAATTTTAATTATGCAATGTTTAATCTTTATTTTAATTATTTAAATCTAGATTTTCCACCTCTTCAAACCTCTCCCACCTTTCTCTCCCTCATCCTAACCAAATCCATAAATTTCTCCACCTCTTATGATTCCTCTGAGTTGTCAAGCCATTTTGACAAAGTCTTATTGAGTCAGCTAACCAACCCCTATTTTTCCTCCACTAGGTTGAAAAGGTTTCCATCCTCATAGATGATGACTCATCCTCAACCATTGATCATTTGGAACATTGAAAAACTCCAAATGATCCTCCACCACTTGATCATTTTCTAGGGTTTTATAAATAAGCTTGAGCATCTTCATTTTCAACAATGAGAATCCTTTGCCATCACAATCATCATTTTGGGAGAACTACATATGGTATGATATTCACACATAGACATTATCTAAGTGGGTTATGTAAGTAGCACTTAGAAACAAGGGTCTCTAGGGTCAGCTTGACCATCCCTTCACCATCATCCATTTTGAGGAAATTTTACACCCAAAGCAAATCAAAGTCACCCTCTTACACCAAAAAGATTCCCATTCTCCCTTTACATTGGAGGAGTGAGCACCACATTCTTTATAGAGCAAATTAGATTCAAAACTCAATGGAGGATTCTTATATCTCAACTATGAAGTTTTGATTTTTTTTTGCATTTATTGCTCTAGCTTTAGTTGAATTTAGCTTAGATTAGTTCATTGTCTTTGCATATATTTAGTTCATACATTTTTGGCATGCCTGGTGAGACTTACCCATGTGTTTTTAATCTTTGAATTTTTTTCTTTGACAATTAGATAACATTACTTTTCTAGTTTCCATTATTTATGTTTATTTTTTGCATTTAATCTTGTCTATTTTTGAGCTGGTATGGACTACAAGTTGTCTCAGATTTTCTATTTGGATGTATGTTTTTTTAGCATAACAATGAATTTGGAACACTTTTAAATGAAATTTTAGACTTAACAAAAAAATCATTCCTATTTTTTATGTTTTTGTGATTTTTTTGTGCTTTTACAGGTTCATAGTGTATTTTTTAGAATAACATTTTCATAGTAGAATAGTGAAATCATTGCACATCATAACAAAATCATCATTTTACATAGCATTTTTATCTATCTTTGTAGAGAAATTGTCATTTATACAGCATTTTCATCTCTTTCTATAGAATTTTTAGCTCTTCCCATAGCATTTTAATTTGGAAACATTTTTCACTCTTCCATGTAGTGAAATCATTGAACAAAACAACAAAATCATTTCTTTAAGCTTGTTTTATTTTCTATCTTTTTCTTGAGAGTTTATTTTGCAATTTTGCTTTTTCAACTTGACTATGTGACACTGTTGTTTAGAGGCTTGTTTTTTGTGTGTTTTTCACTTGTTTATTGTAGGTTATCTCATTTTTTAGCCTAGGCAAATAATCCATCACCTTGTTTTTAGGATGTTTGCTAAAGGGAATCAACAAATAATCAATATAAAAGCCAATTTTTCTTTTTTCTAATGTTCTTGTTTTTTATTTTCAATTTCATAGTAAGTACATCACTTTTATTTCTATATCTTTATTTGTAGTTTTGAAATAAATGTATGCTCTTTCCTTGGCATTACGTTGGTAATGATACTTGAAAATTATAAATGTTTTCACAATTTATCTATTTACCCAAGTGATATTCATGGATGCTCTTTCCTCAGTGTTACACTGGTGACAAAACTTGGAAATAAAAAATAGGTGTTTATTTCTTTATTTTTATTTTCTTAGGGGATATATCAACCATGGATTTCACCACTATGTGATAGGCTAAACCCCATTTAATAGTGGGGTATATATATCAAGATCTGTCTATTTCAATTACCTAAGTGATTATGTGTTTTAAGCACATCTTGATGTGAGGGGATTTCATGCTCCAATACTTAAGGTTTTAATAGGTAACTCAAGATCTAGTATTATCAATTTTCAACATAGTGAGACCCCTACAACTATGTTGGGCACATTAGGATAAGACCCAATAGTGTGCATCCACATATTGATTTCTTCCATATTTTTATTCCCCTTAGATAAGCTTGTATATACCTTAAGCCTAGGATTGCCTTTTTGAAATTATACAAGAAGCTAAATTATAGGATAATGTGAATGCAATGGAGATGTGATCACATGAGATGAAACAAGT
Organism: Torreya grandis; assembly: GCA_037957365.1. NCBI lineage: Eukaryota > Viridiplantae > Streptophyta > Pinopsida > Cupressales > Taxaceae > Torreya > Torreya grandis. The sequence continues at coordinate 443,558 of JARHVA010007031.1, forward strand.
GCACACCACATAGATGCTAAAGAAATTTGAAATTATACAAGAAGCTAAATTGAACAAGACAAAATGGCGAAAACCAAAATTTAATTAACATGAAATGGCCAAAGTGAGTAATACATATAGGAGAGTACGTAAGTAACTCCTCCACAAAAGGTGGATAAGGCACCCCAAGAATAGACTGTAACTCCTCCATGAAAGGTGGTGATAAGGTGTTAAGAATAGAGAAGTAACTCTCACCAAGGGAGTTACTTATGACATTCTTATGACACCTATGACACATCTATGACACACACCTCCACATAAGCTAGCATATCCCACAAATGTCAAAAAAATCCATGTATGCACAAGAAATACAATTTCCCTAATTAAAAAATAGGGAAAAACCTACACTAATACCCCCCCATAAGTGCAACTTAGGTGGGTAGTGTGAAAATATAAAATGGGTCCCAACAACTAGGCCTGATGAGGTACCCATGTACAAATGCAATCTCCCATAAGATAGAGAAAAGGAGAAAATGCATAGGAAAAAACTCCCCCCCCAAAAGAGAGACATAAAATAAAGAAGAGGCTAGCGGCCCCCCCAAAAGATGATGCTACTATAGATGTGGACCAAACCCCAAGAAGAGCTTGTAGATGAATGAACTTACTCTTAGTGAAAGGTTTGGTGAAGATGTCTGCAACCTGCTTCAAAGACTAGCAAAATATTAAGTCAATGACCTGACTATGAATAAGCTCCTGAATGAAATGCATGTGAATCTATATGTGCTTGGTTCGCTGGTGCTGAAATGGATTCTTGCAAATCCAAATGGTACTCTAGTTGTCACAATAAATGATGGTGGGCTGCCTGATAGGAATGCCAAACTCAAAAAGAATCCCCTAAAGCCAAATAGCCTCAGTAGCTACATTAACAACTCCCCTATACTCTACCTCTATGGATGATTTAGTAATAGCATTCTGCTTCTTGCTAGACCAACTGATAGGACCAAAACCTAGAGAGAAATTGTAACCAAAAGTGGACTTGTGAGTCTGCAAATTGCCAGCCTAGTCTGAATCTATATGTCCAACCAAGTCAACCTCTATGCCAAATCTATAATGAATCCCATATCTATGTGAACCCTATATGTAATGTAAGACCCTCTTAGCTACTTTCTAATGTAGCTCATGAGGTTCCTACATGAATCTAGAGATAAGTCCCACTGTATATGATATGTCAGGCCTGGTGTGAGTCAAGTAGATGAGACTACCAACAAGTTGTCGATACTGAGTGGCATCAAAAATGGTGAAGAATAGTTAGCCTCAAGCTTGACTCCTGATAGAAAGGGAGTTATAGATGGCTTACAATCAGCCATGTGAAATTCAACTAATAAGTTAAGAGCATACTTAGGCTATGTAAGAGAAATCCCTTAATCTGACTGTAAGATCTCGATGCCAAAGACGTAGTGTAACAAACCCAAGTCCATCATGTCAAATCTATCCTAGAGAGATGCCTTCAATACTGCAATAGCTGATGAAGAACTCTCAGTGATCAAAAGGTCATCAACATATAGAACCAAAATTAGGAGTGAATCATCTTGCTGTAAGTAGACATTGGGGTCAGAATGGCACCTAGTGAAACCTACTGTGAGAAGGAAGGAATCCATCTTGGCATACCAAGCTTGAGGGGTCTGTTTGAGGCCATAGATAGATTTATTAAGTCTTCATACTAAGGAAGAATCCTAAACAAATCTTGGCAGCTACTCCATGTAGATTTTCTCCTCTAGGTCTCTGTGAAGAAAGGCACTCTTCACATCCATTTGATGCACATCCCAACCATGTGCTATGATAATATCCAAGGTGAGTCAGATAGAATTCATCTTTGTAATAGGTGTAAAGGTCTCTAAGTAGTCATTGCCTGCCACCTATGAGAACCCTTGGTGACCAATCGCACCTTATACTTATCAACCGACCCATCTGCTGCAAACTTGGTCTGATATATCTACTTACATCAAACCATCTTTCTTCCCTTAGGAAGTGAAGTCAAATCCCAAGTGTGATTTTTGATTAAGGAAGAATATTCTTCCTCCATCACACTATTCCACTTAGGTACCCCAGATGCCTCTTGAAAAGTCTATGGATCTAAAACTAAAGAAAATAAGGCATGTGGATCTCTCTAAAAATCCCTCCTAGTATGTTTGTCATCTATGGGATCTCCTACCCAAGTGCCAGCACTCTCAAGTGTCTATTTGGCCCAAAGTGGCCCAGAAGTGGGTGAGTTAGGTGTTAACTCCTCATCCTCTAATTGACTAGAGGTGGATGACTTTGCATCACTATTCTCACTATTTAAACTTGAAGATGAAGAAGATGTCTCTGGCTCAATAACCTGTTATGGCTGATCTGAATCTGATGAGGAATCATCATAAAGAAGTAGATCTAATGAGGTTGAAAAAGTGTCAAGTGTTGAGTCTCTAAGACTCTCCTAAAAGTGGACACTTCTCTCAATGAACAACTCATGAGTGATTGGATCTAGAAGGTGATACCCCTTAATACCATCTAGATATCCTACAAAGATGCAAGGCTTGGATTGACATACCATAGCTTTACATTTCTTCTTTAGAATGTAGGCCATGGATGGGGATTTGAAAACCCTAAGGTGCTCAACATTAGGTTTTCTTTTATGCCAAGCTTTAAAGGGTGTTATCCCTTTCAAAGCTTTGTGAGGAACCGTATTTTGAATGTAGCAAGCACAATAGATGGCTTCAGCCTAGTATTATGGTGCTAAGGATTTAGAGTGAATCATACAGCTACCCATTTCTTTCAAGAACTTATTTTTGCATTCTACAACCCCATTCTGTGAAGGATCATAAGTGACTGTGCACTACAAATCAATCCCCTATGTGGTGAAAAACTCCTCAAACTTGTTGTTGACATACCCCCCTCCATTATCAGTTTGAAGAACCTTGATGGATTTCTCACTGTATTTCTCAATAAGAGCCTTAAAGTCTAGAAATTTTTCAAACACTTTAGACTTTTGTTTGAGAAAATATATCTAAGTGTACCTAGAGAAATCATTAATGAAAGTGAGGATGTACTTGGCCCTTGTGAAAGATGATTTGGGAAAGGGTCCCGATACATCATTGTGGACTAACTCCAAAGGTTGTGAAGCCCTCCAAGCTTTGCCTTTGTCAAATTTTGCTTTAAGATGCTTCCCAAGGGAATACCCCTCACAAAGTCCTTTTAATAATTGGACATGAGGCAAGCCAATGACCATGTCATTTTTGCAAATTTGCTCAAGGTAACAGTAGTTAAGGTGGTCAAACCACTCATGCCACAATTTACTAACTCCATCTGAATGAGTTAACAATGTTGTTGGAGAAGAATCTAATGCAAAATGTGAGAAGGTGTATAACCTTGCTTGGTGATCTACCCTACCCACTGCCACTATAGTATCACTATGCAACTCCTTGATAGCCACTAAATCTGGTGAAAACTCAACTCTCATGCCCTAAAGAATGTGAGTGATTTGGTACACTGATAGGAGATTGGTTGAAAGATAAGGAACACTTAGAACATTATTGAATGTTCCTCTTTCCATTTCAACTAACCCTCTCCCTACAATAAAAACTGATGTGTCATCACCCAAACTAATTGAAGTCATGTTACAAGACTCTAAAGATGAAACTCAACTAATGAAGAGCCCATGTGGTGAGAAGCACCTAAATCAATGACCCATGATGATGTATAAGCTTTAGTAGCTACAAGGGCCTTGCCCTTTTCTTTCTCCTTACCCTTGCCTTTTGCCTTAGTAGAATCTTGGGTAGATGAATTTTGCTTGATGGACTCAGGAACACCTATGTTGTGCTTCTCTAGAAGATGAGTTAGGTGATCTATTTGTTTCTTCATGCATTTGTGTTCATCATGCCATATCTTTTTACAATAGGCACACTTAACCTTCTCCTTAGGTTTAGCATTAGAGGAGGAAGACTCAATGTTATTTTTGGTAGGATTGTTGTTTTCTTCTTCTCCTAGTCCTTGTTCTTTTTCTTCTTCTCCTTTATTGAAGTCTTATCCTTACCATTTCAAGCTATCAAAGATTGGGGTTGAGTAGACTTCATTGTGCCCATTTAAATTAGCTTATCTTGCTCCCTAGTCAAGTCGGCAATGAATGAATCCAAAGAAGGCATTTTCCATGTAGTGTCAAGGGCATTTTTTGTGGCAGGGAAAGTGGAGACAAAGACTGAATAGCTTGGACCTAACTTTGTGAGAATAGAAAGGATGAGTTGATCATCTTTCTTTTCTATCCCCCATTCTTTCAATTATAATCTAAGGGCCTTAAACTTAGTGAAGAAGTCCTGTAGGGTGTCAAAGTTGTTAGGACTTAGACTTATGAGTTCATTTTTGAGCTCATGACCTCTCATCTCATCAAGCTTCCCAAATAAGTTTTCTAACATATCCCATATGTCATTGGGAGTCTTGGAGGATTCTAAATGGAAGAGAAGTTTTGGAGACATAGACAAGCTCAGTAATCCATAGGCTTCATCACTATAGTTGTACCACTTGACCTTTTCAACATCAGTGTTGGGTTCTACTTCAGTACCCATGGTGATCTTCTACAACCCATTGCTTCTAAGAATGATTAACATTTTAACCTTCCATTCATGATAGTTGAAGGGTGTTAGGGGTTTAAGTTGAAAAGAATCCATTTTAAGCTAAATTTAGGTGAAGTTGTGTTGATTACAAGCTGTGAATTTATGCAGAAAGGAGAATGAAAGTAAAGATTTTCAAGTTGTGAAAAGAAATCACACCCACCTAAAATATTGATTCCCCCCAAATATGCAAGTGCACACTCAAAATATTTCAGGCTCAGCCAAGAATGCGTCTTAGATCAATCAGTGCAAGACTTAAGCAAATAGGACGTCGAACTCAACCGAAAATGCGTCTCGAGAAACTCAAATTTTAGGCACTTTATAAACTATTACATATTTGAAAAATAACAACCCTACACTATGGATAATCAATTACAAACACTTTTTTAAAAAATGGCTCCCAAATCTAAGCTACCATTTGCAAGATATTTAAGGTTCAATTTTTTCATAAACTAGTGTTTTTGCAAAAAAAACACTAAAACATTAAAAAAATGCCTATTTTGAGAGATAAAATGGCCTTCCAACCACTCATTGGATTCTGCATGGAATGAGGAATCCAAAGGAGGTTTTTTTGAGGGGGAATTGGCCTCTTGCTAACTTGGGTCTCCCTCTTCATCTTTGTAGGTTGAAGATACAATTTTTTTTTAAAACTCTAAATTGCTCTTTTTAAAATTGTTTTCAACTTACTTGTTTTCCAGCATACTAAATGACACTGTGAAGTGATTAAAGTTAGAAAACATTTAAAAAATCAATTATCAATGCTAGTTCAAGTCGCCATATGGGACGCCAAGCAAGGAAGGGGTGCCAAAAAAAAGGTGCTGGCAGAAAAAACAAATGAACATTAGATGTGGTAGAATATTTTCACAAAAAACAAGGGCACATTTCTAATTTTTTAGGCAAGAAAAGGCTATACAGTCTACAAACTTCAATGCACAGTAGGTTTGGGCAGAAAAAGACCAAAAAATGTGCCATTTTTAGAAAAAAATAGACCTAACTTTGTTGGACGTTGGGCACTGTACAGCTGATGGTGTGGCTGTAGAAAGGAATGGCAAACAAAAACAAAAACTCAGATGAGGGTCTCAACCCAAGAAGAAATAGTTAGATAGTAGTTGGCTAGTGCACGTGCTGCTAAGCTAGTCCCATATGCAACTGACCCCTTCCTTGAAGTAGGAGCAGAAGAAATAAAGGTGTTGAAATGGGTGATTTATCACTAGACTGCACCTCTCTTCACTTTTCAAATGACTGATTCAAATGACTGATTTAGATGACTGATTCAGATCAGAATAACTTTAACTTGCAATGAGAGAAGCATGCCATGGAGTTGGACTGCCCTATCTTTTTCTATAGAATGACAAAAAGAAAAGAAATTCTTCTACCTTTGCTAAAGCCACAATAGATCTAGACAATATGTCTTGGCAAATTCTAACTCAGAAGTAATTTTTTGAACAAGTTTCCATATGGATTTGCATGAGTTTTCAAAAAAACTCTACCAAAACAATGGAGTTAAAAAAAAACTACTAAGAAAGCAAAGTAAGAATTTCAGAATAGAATAACTAGACACACGATTACCAGAGTGGCTCTTATACCATATTAGAGTTGTTGCTAGAATATAAATAATGCAAATGCAATGGATACATGATCACATGAGATGAAGCAAGTGCACACCACATAGATGCTAAAGCAATTTGAAATTATACAAGAAGCTAAATTGCACAAGACAAAATGGAGAAAACCAAAATATGATTAACATGAGATGGCCAAAGTGAGGAATACATATAGGATAGTATGTAACTCCTCCACAAAATGTGGATAAGGCACCCCAAGAATAGACTATAACTCCTCCATGAAAGGTGGTGACAAGGTGCTAAGAATAGAGAAGTAACTCCCATCAAGGGAGTTACTTATGACATTTTTATGACACATCTATGACACACACCTCCACATAAGCTAGCCTATCCCACAAATGTAGGAAAACTCCATGTATGCACAAGAAATACAATTTCCCTAATTAAAAAATAGGGAAAAATAAAAACTTACACTAATAGAGAGTTTATTTTGCAATTTTTCTTTTTCAACTTGACTATGTGACAATGTTGTTTAGAGGCTTGTTTTTCGCATGTTTTTCATGGTTTTTCACTTGTTTATTGTAGGTTATCTCATTTTTTAGCCCAGGAAAATAATCCAGCACCTTATTTTTAAGATGTTTGCTAAAGGGAATCAACAAATAATCAATATAAAAGCCAATTTTATCTTTTTTCTAATGTTCTTGTTTTTTATTTTCAATTTCATAGTAAGTACACTTTTATTTCTATATCTTTGTTTGTAGTTTTGAAATAAATGTATGCTCTTTCCTTGGCATTATGTTGGTAATGATACCTAGAAATTAGAAATGTTTTCACAATTTATCTATTTACCCAAGTGATATTCATGTATGCTCTTTCCTCAGTGTTACACTGGTGACAAAACTTGGAAATAAAAAGTTGGTGTTTATTTCTTTATTTTTATTTTCTTAGGGGCTATTTCAACCATGGATTTCACCACCATGTGATATGATAAACCCCATTTAATATTGGGGTATATATATCAAGATCCGTCTATTTCAATTACCTAAGTGATTGTGTGTTTTTAGCACATCTTGATGTGAGACGATTTCATGCTCCAATACTTAGGGTTTTAATAGATAACTCAAGATCTAATATTATCAATTTTCAACATAGTGAGACCCCTAAAATTATGTTGGGAACATTAGAATAAGACCCAATAGTGTGCATCCACATATTGATTTATTCCATATTTTTATTCTCCTTAGATAAGCTCATATATACCTTAAGCCTAGGATTGCCTTTTTGTCATTCAACTTTGGTGTATCAGTTAGTGGTTAGCATTGAGAAGCTACTTTCCCACACCCTTGAAACTAGACTCAGTGGGCCATGGGCATGGTAGGATCTTCCATGATTAGTTCCTTGAAATATTAGGTTGTATTTTAGATTATGAACAAGTAAGTGACAATGGAAATCCCAACAATTGTTCACCACCCGTATTGCCTAGTTTTCACCCTTTTTGTGCAATTGCTTATTTGTTTAGAATATAACTTATTTGTTATTCCCTTGTGATTTCCCATCTGTTGAAATTACTTATGTGAAAATTAATTCCTTAAAACAAAATAATAGTTTATTTTTAGTAAATCAACCTTTTAGTTATCTTGGTATTTTACTAGAGTCTAATTCCAAGTCTTTTTCATTATTGAGTCAAATCTTTTTATTTATTTGAGTCAAAAATTTGTCAATATATTATCCATTATATAAAATAATGGCCTGTTAGAACAATAAATCCTCTAATTCTTTCCCAAATCACAATCCCAATAGCCCATACTATAATCTAGAATTCAATTCACCTAACTTTGACTCAAGTTCACCTTTGAATCAAGTATGATATCAAGCCAACCAAAACCCAAGTTTGAACATGTATTCAAACTCCAATATTAATAAATTGAGATATAACATGGATGGTTATTTTAATTCTCCAAATTCCTAATTCAACCCTCATCAACAATCCACCTTTTATTCACATTCACCTATGAGACAATACCATAACTTTCATATGGGGATAAAATAAAATCAGTCCCTTAGATTCAGTAACTATTTATTTTTGAATTGTTCTCCTAATCTTAGTTTGTCTCCCTATCAAATATCACCTAACTCATATCAAACCATGTATATAGATCCATATGTCTCAAACCATAATGTCATTATACACTAGTCCTTTAGTCTACCTTCATTACCATTTTCCAATACCCACATATATCAAAAAAAAAATGGTAGTCAAGTCACAAATCAATCAAACCCAACCACATTCCACTTGAACTCACCTTCTGATTTCCATGCACATCAAGACCGATATTTATACAATAATCAAAATTAATCATTTGATTTTGCATAAAATTCACTCCAAAATTCAAGTCCTCATTTATTCACCAATATCCAAACATTCACAAACCCAACCAATCAATTCTTACAAAATCAAGCCACTTCTTCCACCCCATTTGTCACAAATGGATATCAAAACACCTCACCATATTATCCTTATACACCTGTATTTCAACCAAATCACCCAATCATTGATCACAATGCTAAAATCCATCAAGAAATGATAGATGTTGAATATATGAGACATAATTCTCCAATCACTGATCACAATGCTTAAATCCATCAAGTGATGTTAGATGTTGAGTATATTAGGTATAACCCATGTCTATTCAGGTTTGAAAGGACAACCTTAAAAATATGTCAAGATATCCCTTCACAGCCAAATAATACCATTTCCTATCCAAGTCAAAATGAGAATCCTTTACCATCAAAATCATCCCTTTTGGGAGAAATACATATGGTCTGATATTCACACATAGACATTATCTAAGTGGGTTATGGTGGTAGTGCTTAGAGACATGGGGTCACTAGGGTCAGCTCAACTACCACCTTCACCATCATCCCTTTTAAATAAATATTACACCCAAATAAAATCAAATTCACCATTTTCTATCAAAATGTTTCTCATTCTTCCTTTGCATTGGAAGAGTGAGCACCACATTCTTGATATGGAAAATTAGATTCAAATCACAATGGAGGATTCTTGTATCTCAACTATGAAGTTTTGTTTTTTGTTTTTCTACATTTATTTCTCTAGATTTATTTGAATTTATCATAGAATAGTTCATTAAATTTTCATATAATTAGTTCATATAGATAGAGATATGGTTTAAGGGATGAATATTAAAGGAATAGAAACTATAGTAGTGGAGGGAAAAGTAGGTGAAGTGGCACTAGGTAGATTAGAAGATGGGTGCATGAAAAGGAGACCCACAAAAAGTGTTTGAACATGAATGAATGTGGAAATAATTGATACAAGGATGGTATAAAATATAGGTAATTAAATCAAAGGAAAAAGGATAAGGGGGATGTAAGAATAGGACCCTTACCAGATGATTCACTAGTGAGAGGTGCCTTAGCTTTCAATGCTTTTAGGCTTAATAACATGGTCTTCTATAACACCTCATCCACATATTGTGTTGGCTTGCATTCTAGTGAGGGTTATTCCTCCTTGAGTGTTTGTATGGGAGGGATCAATGGTTTATCCCATTTTGGCTTCCTCTGATAACACCATGTTACTCTGCTAGCTTATGAAATAGTCATTTGTTAGGGAAGAGGATGGGGAATGATTTTGGGTGTTGGGGCTATTGAATCTATTATTTCCTCTTAATTAGATAAGTCTAAGAAAATTATCTTGACTTATTCCCTTTGTGTACTATCTCTTTCTTGAGTTAACTCCTATACCAACTCTTGCTTAACCTTTCTTAGTTCAATAATTAATGTTTGAATTAGAAGAATTTGTTTCTCTTCTAATTTTTTAGAGACATGTTATTTTTATTCTTCTTATTATTCATCTTGTCCTCCATTAAGTGGCTCCTCACCTACCAATTTATCTTGGTCCTATGGTTGGCCTTGAGGTATGAAAGGACCATAGGGATATTTTCCCTCTCCTTTTAGTTGTTGATATGGATTTCCACTCCAAAAGCTAGAAGATCACCATCCTCTTGAAGGTGGGATCCTAAAGTTTGCATCAATGAGTGTGAGAGAGGGTTAAACTTGTATCACCTCCAATATATCATCACTAAAGCCTATAGTCATTTCTCTTTCTTTCACCTCTTCATCATCCTTGGCATTTAGAAACAAAAAATACTAATTAAATATCTCATAATTGTAAGTGAGGCCAAGGGTGTGAATATTCTTATGGACTTTCCCATGGGGATCCTAGTCTTTATGGGGGAATGTTGTAAATGCATATGTTCTCTTGGCATTTTTAGCTTCCTTGAATTACCTCCATATTTTGTATTTCATTATCCCAATACTAATGTGTGAGCCATGGAAGGTATCCTTATTATTATTTATCAATTCCTCATCAATTTCATTCCATATCTAGTATGAAATCTCCTACTTAGCTACCTTTTCTAGAACAAACTTAGGAAGCTAAATAGGATCCACCTTATGGCTAAAAACCATGATGACAATGTAGTTAGGATAGAGCTAGTAGTCTCCCACATTTTTGGCAAGTGTTTTGTTGATGCTGGGTGAATTTATATCCAAAGGTTGATCATGAATGGCCATCAAAACTTGAGGGTAGAGATCCTAAATAATCTTAACTATGTTCTTGACATATGAGTATATATGCACAAAAGAGTACTAATAAAAAATATAATTCTTGATAACTTCTTTATTGGGATCACATAAGAATCCATTTTGCCTATATACTATCCCCATGATTATATCTAATATATAGGACATCATGTATAAGTTACCCCCTTATAGCCTCCTACCCTTGTGTAAAATTTGATCCTAGAAATGAATGTTAATGACTTCCCACAATACATAGGTATGCTTCAAGGTACTTAGCAGGTCTATCAAGGGAACCCATTCCAAATGTAGGAAGTAGATGATCGCATGGCCAAAAATTCAATTTAATAGTGTCATTCCCACATAGATCCCCATTTTGAATCCAATGATGGGAATAAGATTCTTGACATATTTTCTTAGAGTAAAAGTTTCTCTGGGGAGAAGCCACCTTACTAGTTATTACTCCATATTATTGGCCTTTTTCCAAGTAATGATAGTATGAAAATCAAACATGATATCCTAGATGGGTATACTCAAATACCTATTAAATGCATCCCCTAATATTTACACATCAATTGTGTTATTATTGACATAGTGAAGGTAATTGTTGTCTACTATTCTTCTCATGAAGAAGAGGCCTCTCAATAGGTAAATGCATATCATAACCTCTATCTTAGTAGCTACATAATATAGGGATTTTTGTTTGAATGTAATTAGGTCATTTACTAACTACTTATCCTCCATTTAAATTTATTCTTCTAGTGTAAAGGAGTCCATATTCTCCACAACTTATCATAAGGTTGATTAATTAGGATAATGACTATCAAATATAGTGGCATTAGACACTATGTCTAGAAATTTTGTGTAATCCTTGATGGAAAACTTAGAAGGTGTCAAGGCTCCTTTGTATGACCTTGATGATGATGCCATGATAGTTTGGTGGATGTTAGCATGCTTCAAGTATTTGAAAATGGCATGCATTGAACTGAATTATGTAGATTATAAATCACTCTAGTAAAAATTAAGTCTTTTAAGATTGTTTAAGGTTGAATTTTACTTGAGCCCTTGAAAATTTAATGATGTGAACTTAGTTTGGGGCTTGATGTTAATAGATTGTTGTATTGATTTCTAGTTCATGCATTATTAATCACCATGTTTAAGAGCTCATCACTTTCATTCAATTCAAATTCGACCACCCTATCTTGGTGTTCATGCCACATAGGATGCCTTGTCATTCAGGGTGGCACAATGTTACCTTTCATATTTTTCCATTTTTTAGTATGTGGTCTAGTCAATGGAAGTCAAACTTTACCTATGGACCAAAATACCCAAAAAGTAGAAAGTTCTTTGGAGAGATTAGTTCTAAAAGATTTTATTCCAATGTTTATGAAATAATAGTTACTGATGACTAAGTAATCTTTAGGAATATTGTAATTTGGGTAGAATTAGTCACATATAAAGTTCCTAAATATAAATATTTTGAATGAAAGTTCCCAAAACAAATATTTTGATGAAAAAATCTCTAAAACAATGTTTTTGAAGTGAAGCATCCAAAGCAAAAATCATCAAAGAAATTTTTTTGAAGGGAAAGCTTCCAAAATAAAGTCACCAAAATAAATATTTTAATGAAAAAGTTCTCAAAACAATTTATCTGAAGATAAAAACTTAGTGAAGAAAATCAGTCAATCAAAAAAATTCTTAAACAAACTTACCAAAGTAAATATTTTAAAATAAAGTAGTTGAAGACTAAACTTTCTAACAACAAATATTTTGAAGTAAATTTACCAATGAAAAAGTCTCTAAAACAAAGTTTTTGAAGAGATTTTTTTTTGAAGAAAACCTTTGGATGAAAAGTCTTTAAAATAGAGTAAATCATAATTCCTATCATACAAATCCATTCTTCCTAATTTTTTCATTAAAAGCTTAGTTTGATCGAGTCCTTCTAAATGGAAATGGGTATACCCCAATGTCAATAAATGTTCAAATCACCAAGTTTATACAAATAATAACAACCATCATAACCCTAAAAAACACCTATATACCTAGATAAAATATTCACATTTCCCAAAATAAAGGGTTCTCCACTTTTTAGAGAAAAATATACAGTGGGGTTTGTTGAATACAAAAAATGACAACTCACAATGGTGAATACTCAAAAATTTTCAATAACCCATAATCCATGGTTTTGAAATCTCAATATCAACCATAAATTCATTCCAAAATAAATGATTGGGTAAAAAATGAAAAGAGACTCTTAATAATCCTTTGCAACATACTAACTCTACTTACACCTTGGATATGTGTGTGAAAAGTGACATATTTTTATCTCTTGTCTTAGGTTTTTAAGTGAAGACATGAGGGTGAGTCATAGGTTTCACTTTGATTGGGTGTTAGGTGAAGAGACATTAGAGAACTTGGGAAACTCTCTATTTTTATCCAAGCATTTATAGCCCCAACAAAGATACATTTGATCACCTATTCCTATTTTTATTCATATTTTTCATGATGCATGATACATTGATCTTATTTTATGATGTAGGCTTTTAATCCCTCTTTTAATTTTATTTTAGACTTTTGGATTATGCCTTTTATTGTTAAAATTGTTTTTTTTTTGCTTTCTAAAATAGGGAAGAAGGTGACCATAATGAGATAGTCTAAGTAAAGTTTTGGTTTAATCAAAATGTCCCTATCAAATCTTTCCCATGTCCATGATTATTACCTTAAAAAAGTACAAACATTTTGTGTGCATTTGGTTGAAGGTGATATGGAGAGTTTTCTAAAATTTCACAAAACTATGGGAAAAGCTTTCACATACCTGAGGAAACCATTAGCTTTAGAACATGTTCATGGATAAATCTCTCATTGTTTACTTGGATCAAGAATTCTAAACTATATTATATAATACCCATTGATTTGGGTTGGATTCAAAACACCTCAAATTATCATTTTATTATACTATGATTGATCAAACTTAGACTATCATGAAATAAAAAGAAAACTATTCTAGAAAGTAGGAAAACTACTAAAAGTAAAAGTCCTAATCCAAAAAACATGAATTAATCTAATAAAAATAAATGACTGAAACCAAGAAAACTATTCAATAAAAACTAACCTAAACCTAGTTCTACTAGAACATCTGTAATTACTTAGATACCTCTCCAAATGGGGAATCCATGAAGTAATGCTTCAAAAACTATCCATTAACTAGATATGTCAAATTATTACCTTGAAGATATTTCAAATGGATTATTACCCAAGATATTTGAAATATGATATAGACCTATCCACAGTGGGGTACATTGTTCATGCATTCCTTTTATCTCATGGGATTTGTTACATAGTAGTACCAAATTAGAGATCATGAATGTTTTAAATTTAACTTTCTTGTCAAACCATCTCTTGATCAAATCCTAATGTTTGCTAAAGTTTTGGAATGTTTTATCCCTAGAGTCTTCCATTTTAATGATATACAACAATCTAGACTCTATTTTATCATTGGGATCCATGTATTCTTGCATAAAATGATATGTTGGTAATGTTATCATGATTTGGAACAATGGCTATTTATCATAAGCTATTACATATGGTGAAGCTTTAAGGTCCTTTTTCACCTAGTCTAGTCTTCTCAGAGTGCATCTTTTAGTAAGAGATGACATTCCCTAGGTTTATATATAACTAACTTCTAGATAGCATCTATGAGGTTTTTATTGGTTAACTCAGCCAATCCATTCCATTGTGGGTACTAATAGAGGATGACCTAATTGTAATCTAATTATCATGGGCCCATTCAGTGAAATCAAATGATTGAAATGTTATCCCATTATCACAAACTAAAGAGATAGGGGTGACAAACTTGTTTGTGATATGTTATTCAAGAAAACTTATCACATCTTGGGCTCTAGAGTTCTTGGTGGTTACTACCTTAGTCCATATATTAAAATAATTTATATTAGTGAGCATAAACTTGTGTTTAACTAATAAATATGGGTTTATAACATTGATGAAGTTTAAGCCCCACTAGGAAAATGACCTACTTTCAATCACACAATGTAGTGGCATTGTTTTTTGTACCTATGTTTCTACCAAAAATTGCATTCATAGCATGTCCTCACATAGAATTAAACATCCTTAAAGGCCATCGGCCAGTAATAACCCATTCTAAGTATTTTATGGGTTGTATTATTTCTAGATGGATGGTTAATGCTTATCTTTTGATACAATTCTTCTAAGATTTCATGAGCTTATACACATGACACACATCTTAAATAAATGCATTCATAATTATTCATATAGATGACTCTTTTATTGATCATATAATGAGTAGCCTTTAGCTATAAATCTCACTTTCTCTCTCTCTCTTAAGTTCTTTGGGGCATGTTATAGTGAGTATGAACTAAATAATACCTGAATACTAATATTCTTGGGAGATATGAGTCTAATAGAACTATCCAATGGTGATGCATGGGTTTGGTTCAGTCATTAATTAAACAATGCCTTATCCACTAATAATCTTGATAGTTTGATTTCAATATCAAACTCCTTCAATTTTCCATCCATTTACCTTTACATTCCCCTAATTCATTATATTCAAGTGTGATCTTGACAATAAGATCTAACACTATGGAAATGGTTTTATCCTTTAGAATGTAGTGTTTAAAATTATTAATTTCTTTGATGAGAGTGAATATTAACTTTTCAATAAATGAATAATTGAACTCTACATCTTTCAAGTTAGTACTAATAAATTCAATAGTAAGTTCACTTTCTTACCTTTCCTATGTAATTATGGAAACAATAATGTGTTCTAAGGAAAATGAGTACAAGAAAAATTTTCTAGTGAAATATGGGCTTACCAACACTAAGACTTGAAAAATAGCCTTCTTTATGTCTTGGAAGGACTTCTTGGTTTCACTTTCCCATTAAAATTTAGCATTATATTTGAGCATTTCATTTATGGTTTGACAATTTTTCCAAATCATGATATAAATTTCTTGATGAAATTTATCTTTCCAAAGAAGGATTTGAGCTCCTTTTTGTTGTTTGGAAACATTATTTTTGAAATCCCCTAGATCATGTCTAGGTCAGTAGTGATCCCATCCTTAGTAATAATTTGGCCTAAGAACTTACCTTTGATAATGTTGAATATACTCTTCTTGGGGTTAAGTTATACCCAAAACTTCTTGAATCTTTAAAAAATGGACTGAAGATGGTCTATATGATCATCTCTATTTTTACAAAAAATAGTGAGATCATCCATGTATATAATAATTCACTTCTCTATCTATCCATGGCATACATGATCCATTACTCACTAAAAATTATCTTAAGTGTTGATTATCCTAAATTAAATTATATTATATGCATATGTTTCCCTTTTTGTAGTAAATGTTGTTTACATCATATCCTTTAAATTTGACTAATACTTGATTGCAACCTAAAAATCCATCCAAGAAAGACATCATTTAAGACCCATTCATAATTTTTATTACCTCATCTAATGAGGGAAAAGGATAATTATCCTTCTCTAAAACTATATTTAGATTCTTGAAGTCTATGTAAAGTTTGATCTCATCACTATTTTTCCTAATTGAAACTAGATTGGCCACACAAGTGGAATGTCTAATAGGAAAAACTATCCTATCACTTAGTAAATTCTCTAATTCATTCCAAATTAGTGGTTCAAAGATAGGATTAGTTAGCCTTTGGCTTTACTTAAATGGTTTATGATTCATCTTAAGTGAATCTAGGATTGAATATACTTAAGTCATCATAGGTCCATGAAATTACATCTTTATACCTAATAATTAGTTTCTTAACCTTTTTCCTTTCTTATATTGTGAAACTTAAGCCAATTTTGATGAAATGTGCATCCCCTTAATCACCAACATTTTCTAAGCTAAAATTGGATTTATTAACCTTAAGATGCCATAGTGATTGGGCTTGAGGATCTATATCTAAGGTCCTTTCTAAGCAACCATCCCCAATGGGAGATAATTATCCTTTAGCTAGATAGCACCTTCTTCATCCAATTCTTCATGGCACTTTTGGTTTTCGTCTTCATCATCAATTATTTAAGATTCAAATTATCCTAAATTTGTTAAAAATTAGACAATTTACTAGTCATCGTCAAACACTTAAAAATTTTCAACATTGTTTGGTATTGAAGGATAAAGTACTACTTCAATGGATAACTTCTAGATTTTTGACTGCTATAAGGGTGCCAAATTCACTGCTAAAGCAACCAATGAACTGATGGATTAATTTTATTCTCTTGAGATAGATACTATGCTGAAACCTTCAAATGATTTAATTAGATCCCAACTTATTTTCTTTTATTTCTTCAAATATGACAATTTGAATTGATATTTATTTCTAAACTAGTAAATAACGAGTTTAGAATCTTCATATACCAATAGCCCCTTGACAATATTATTGAGGGTGAACTATAATCCTAGAATCAGGGCTCCATATTCTAATCTATTATTGGTGCATAGGAAATGGAGCCTATGTGATGCTACTATTTTATCTTCTTATGGGTTGATAATCTCGATATCAACACTTGATCCATGCTTGGATATTTATCTATCAAAATAGAGGGTCCATAATTGAGAAGGGGCCTAAGTTACTTTTTATGCCTCATGTTTTGTGGTAAATGCATAACTTCCAAAACTAGGTTATTTATAACTTACCTCTTCATTAGTTAAATTTTACTACATAATAAGATGATTCCTCTTGATTGATCTTGATCTGGATAGCTATGCCTCTCTAAGGAAGCTAGATATGTGAAAATTTTATGGACAGATATCCATTTAACATTTTTGATGAATTTTTGCTTAATAAAAACCCATACCCTTCAAGAATATCCAATTTAAAGATGTCAATAGTCATCTATACTCTAGGTTCTAAGGTAATCTAAATTCTCACATTGTTAAGCTCTCCCAATATAGGCATTACTATTTTATCTAGCTATGACACAGTCCTTTTGGATGGTTTTGGTGTTAAATAAAGATTATACCAACTAGAATAAGACATTTCCATCATTGAAGCTCTGTAATCTACCACACAATTATTTATATTCTTACCAAATGCCAAAATGGTCACTAAGAAAGGTGGAACTTGAGGCTTGCATTTTTATATCACATTCATGTTGGATATCTTGTAATTCTCAAAAATAAACTTACCTATGATGGACTTCCATAAGAGTTATTTATATTATGTTGTTTGTTATAGTTCATGAAGAGTGATGTTGGCCTTAATTTTATTCATATCCTTAACAATATTGTATCCTCCTTTATTTTATTCCTCTCTATGTTGAGGTTGATCATTCCTTTTAGGGGGAGAAGGATTATTTTTAGTGTTGGGGTTTTGAGGGATAATCATATTATTGAGAGGAGTAGAAGTATCAAATGGCTTCATGTTCCTCAAATTATAATTGTTCTTATTAAACTAATGGAACACTTGCACTTCATTATTATTATCCTATGAGATATTTTCATCTTCATTAGGGAAAGAAGACTCATAGGTCTCAAAGATCATAACTAAATTTGAAGGGATAGATTCATGAGGGATATCTAGATGATTTATCATTTGATATTATCTAATCATCTCTCTCTCTTGAAGATTTTAAAGGATGTGCAAAACTCTATGTAGTATAGCTCTCCATCTTATGATGTGTTATGGACCCTACACCAAGTGTGTTGGAGCATTTTCAATGATGTCATGATGATTTTATTTAGATGTCTAGGTGAGTGGATGAAGTGCCTTGATAGTTTATTTGAAATAGACAATGTATGAAATGTGCTTATCCTAATATGCTTGAATTATGCTTGGTTGATCTTCTATTTTGGCATGGTTAGAGATGTTCAAGGATGAATATGAAGTATTGAGCATGGGGAAAAGGTCCCTGAGATATTTTCTAAGCTTTGAGTGCTTGTGTGCATTAGTGTATTTTATATGGTTGATCAATTTTATCATCTAGAAATTTTGGGTCTAGTGGCAAAAAATTTGAGTAGGTAGTTTTTTGATGTCACCATTTCCACATGTGGATGAGTCAGGGGGAGTTGGTCATATGGTTGTGATCACATTAGTCCCTAATTGATTTGTACTAAATTTTAGATGAGGCACCAAAACACGCTAAAATATATGATTGTGAATAGTTGGAATTCTAGGTAAATAATCAAGGTTACCATACTTAGTAATTTTTCTACAAGTTAAAGTTTGAGTAACATCAATGAAGCATGTTGCTCCAAGATGTCAGGAAGTAGTGAGATGGAGCCAAGTTTTTTATGCTTAAAGTTGAATAGAGATAAATATCAAGCTTCTTCCAAGGATCAATGGTGAATAGTTGATCATATAGATAGAGATAAAAGGTGCATATTAACGTCAATAGGTCAAAGTGACAATTGTTTAGCTTTGTTAAAGATCAATCTATGTACAAGAGATCGACAGAGCACATGAGGTCAAAGTTTCAAGAGTGCACAAGATAAGTTCAACATGTTCAAGGTTTAACATTTGGAATTGGTGGATTCTATGTTAAAGTTCAAGATTCATATAATAATATAGATGGTGCATGTTTAATCTGAGAAATGAGGACATGAGATGCAAGCATAATGTTTGAGGTTTAATTGTGATCATTTGCTTTTGAATATTTTAATTTGCAAAGGAAAAACTAGTGCTCTATATTTTGGTTATATATTTCAATCTATGTAGAATTTGATCATGGTGTAAAAACAAAACTTGTAGATGACTTTAAGGCACATATATAAATATATATTTGAAGATATAAAATTATGTATAGTCATAGTTATGAAGGTTTAAAGTTGACTATGTGTTCATTTTTGTTCTACAAGTGACTTGATAAGGATAATTGAGCTTATGTAGATGATGTTTTAATGTTTCATGATGAAATGGATATTGGGGAATGTTGTAGAATCCATGAGGATAATTTGTGTGCATTATAAAGGTTTAAAAAATTGTATGTAGTATGAATAAAGGTTTATAAGTTGATTGTGTATTAATTTATGGTGACTGTGTACACAAAATGTTGATTGAGCTTGCACAAAAGAGTGAAATGATGAATGTAAGAATTTGAGGATGAGTAAGGGGTATTGTAGTGTGTACCTATTCTATTGGAATTGGTCTTGTGTTCTTATTTTATTTGTTAATGTGTTAAATTGGTGAACATGCCTCCATGAGACCTATAAGAGCTATAAGGGCCTTATTAAAAGGTGTAGTTGCTTAAGGGTGACCCATATATGTTATTTCTGACCTTTAAAGATTGGATTAAGATATGCATTGGTGAGATATATGCCTTAAATTATAAGGCATGAAAAATGGTTGACCAAGATGGTGATGACCATGATTGATTTATAAATGGTGAAACCAAATGTGTTGGTTTATAGATTTGAGTGAGAGACTTGTGAAAGATTTGAGAGAGGCTTGTGTGTGTGAATTATGGATAATAGGAAAGGGTGGGTGCCCTATGGATGAGTTTAAGAGTATAATATATTGATAACTATTTGTATGACTTGTAGGTCATAATTCTATTGGTAGAATAGTTTTCTTGTAGAATGAGTGTGAGTGAAGGTGAAGAGTGATAAGTAGAGGTCCATAATTAGGTGTTGTATAAATTAGTTTAAAGGTGGATGTGTTCATATGTATTGTTGTGATAGATCAACATCTATGGAAAGGCCTAGTTATTATTATAGTTTAGCTAGATAGGTGTGATATCACCTTGTAAGATTGTAGTCATACTAAATAAGGTATGGTTATTCTTTAATTAGTTCCAACTAGTCTAAATTAGATATTATTATATGATAGTAGTCTAATTGTATGTTTTAGTGGGTTTTCTCCCCCAAGAGGGTTTCCCACATATGTCATATGTTATGTGATTGATCTTGCATTGTCTCTCTCGCTCATTGCTATGAATGATGTGTATGCTTCATAAATGCTTATGGGAATTGATTAAGAACTTGAAAGTGATTGAAATTGAAGTTGGATTATATGGGATCACTAATTCATCCCCCCTCTTAGTGATTGTACCTCTAAAAAATTGGCTAAATCTATTTATATGATATTGATTTTTGGCAGCTTATTAGATTGTTGTTGTTATGTATTGTTAGTGGGCTTGTTGAAAGGCCTATTATATATTAGAAAGGTAGAATTTTGATTTTAATTTTGATTATTGGTATTAACCATCTTCTTCTACATATTCAAAAAATCATTTCTTAGATTCTAAACCATTCTTTTTATAGAATCCAATTCAACTTTATTAGAGTCAGAACCCTAAGTGACTACTACATTGGTGTGAGCTTGATATTAATTCTATCGATGGCTATTCATTTATATCTAATTGTTCAAAAAATCATGGGAGGTAGAGTGTATAACTAATTCATATTGAATTCAAGAACATTATTATTAATACATGGAATTATATTCAAGGATGGAAGTCGATTGTCGAATGCTTGACCTCCTAGATTATGATGGTTAAGCTATAGATTGAGATTCTTGTTGATGTTAATAGCTTCCTAAAATGCCAAATCTAGATTAGTAGAAATGACAAATATTTATAAGAACACTATAGTAATGGGATCCATGGTGTTCTTGTATATCTTGGGTGCTATATTATTGTATATCTTATATTTATCATTTAATTGAGTGTGCATCTTATATAATATTGCATTAAAGGCGTGTATTAACTTATTAGGTTCCATTTTCGTGTTGGTAAAGAGTTGATATACTAGAATTGGATTAATTACTTATCCAAATTATACAATGAATGTATTTTGACACTCATTCCATGAGGTGATGGAATTTTAATACAAATTGAGATACCAATCATGAGAAGATTCTTGTAGAGTAAATGGAAAAATCCTACATGCAACATCTTCATGGATAAAATTGATTAATCTCAAGGTGGCCTTGAAATATTTGATTTATTCACATATCTTCCCACTTGAGGGGGATAAGATAGGTAAATACTTATATGGATTCCTTATCAGATTATGTCGGTCCCCAGGGATGTTAATAACATATCCAATTAACCAAGATTGATCCATAAGAAGATTGATATGCATGATGTTTCTTATAGGGGAAGGTGTTCGGGCTTGAAATATCTAAAGGATGATAGGTATGGGTCTAGGCCTCCAAAAGGCTATTTTTGGCCCTATACCTTGTTAATCTCCTAGGTTCTTTTATAATTATTGGCCCTTATTTATTTGGAAAACACACACTTGTGCACTCTTTCTAGTGGAAATTTTTTATTTTTATTGACGTTAGTTTTATACACACCTCATAGAGTTTTAAATGAGGTAGCCTCTAACATTATGGGATTTTATGTACTAGGTCCCATTTTGGGGCATTATTTTTAGGTATGTATCTAAAATAATTAGGTGGTAGAATAACAGGTTGAGCTCATGGGTTGTTAAACTAGGTTTTTTGGATGGATGTATGGATTCTAATAAAAAGGGTAAATCACTAGGTGAGTTGGATAGGTGAACTATTCTATAGTGTTAAAATCTCAAATAAGATCAAAAAAGGAAGGTTAAGGCAAAAAATAAGGTTTTATGTCTTTGAAAAATTAATTTCTAAGCTTGTTTCTTTGGTGGACAAATACCTTCAAAAGTAGTGTTTGTTATTGGTAGCTTTTGCACACTCATGAAAAAACATAATTAGTATTCTAGGATAATATATATATGATTTTTAATGGTCTCAACTTAAATTTTCTCTTCTATAGGCTACTATTTCACACCTTTGCATAAGAGGTTATGGTTTGCACCAAGAAGTTATCTAGTATATATATGGCTCAAACCACTATATCAAAGGAATATACCTCTTCACACCTTGGATTATCAATGAAATATATTAATCTTAAATATCTACTACACATATAAGACTAATACTCATGAATAAAATAGTTAGATTCATCTGTAACATTAAGACACATCAAAACTATCAAATTGATATAGATAAAGAAATTTAAAATTCATTAACATAGAGAGGGAAGAAAAAAGAACAAACATAGTTGCATAACAATAAATTTCTTGATTTCTTCCTATATATTCATCCAAAACTTTAACCCTTTGAAAAGAGAGTTTTACATGTATATAAAGCACCTGGGGAGGGGTCACCTGATCCTCCAAGTTTAGAACACTTGAATTACATCTTAAAAGACTATTTGATTAGTCTTAGTTACATAATTATAAATTATAGATAATTTAGTCATGAAACATGTGCATGTTGATAAAAATAATTTCATTAATTAAAATATAGATGTAATTATGACTCAACTATTTAGTTATAATTACTACATGCAAAATTGTGAAAAAATAACCTTCAAGCTAAATTGGCTCTTGATTAATGTTTCTCAAAATTATCATTAGAATTGTATTTGTGTATGTGCTTGATGACATGGTAATTGGAGTTTTACTTAGCGATACACTCATTGATTGAGTTAAATTTACCATCAGAGCTAAACTATGAAGTCACATTGATGTGGCTATTGTTACTGGTATTGTAGGTGGATTCTATGGATCATAACTAGAAGGTGGTGTTTGTGATACTTTATTCTTAGCATCCAACTATTGGTAATACTTATATCCCTTAGTGTTTTATGTATGAATTAGGTTCATATATAGAATATGTGGCTAGTCACCCTACCTATCTATTATATAAGTCTAGTGTGTTCTGTCTTGGTGGCTCTAAAGCCAACCCATAAGACTTCTACCTTTATTACCTTTTTCCTGGATACACTCAATTTAGCTTTTATAGACTCTATTTTATTCCATCAAAGGCTTGGAAAACAATTTGATCAAATGTAACTCAAGTTACTATCTTCATTCTATTGTCTTAAATGATTGTCAATTCAATCTCAATCAAAATTTGCTTGGTCTACTTCTCTTTTTTGGTATGTTTGTTTACTAGAGTTGTAGAGGATGATACCTAATCCCAATCCTCATATGTTCTTATTAAATCTATATTAAATGCATCTGATGCCTCCAAAGGGGTCATCAGGTTCAAGTGGATGAATTCCTTATTAAGAGTGTATAATACCAAGAAAATTAGCTTATTCTCATATTCTCTAAGAATTTTGAATAATCTAGTTATGTAATTTACATGGAGATCCAAATTGACTCTGAAATAATGAATTGAATATATAATTTCATACAACCTAAGTGTTGCATTCTACACATCCTATTCAATACTTTAGGGGTCTTGAATTGCCTATTATTGATCTCTAAGAGTTTCTAACTACTCTTCAAGATCTTGTTTACCCATTTCCAATCCCTCATGTATGTCTATGATTGCCTAAGTATGGGTCTCCATGTAGTAATTGAGGTCCTCAATGTATGAGGACCAACCCTTTTTCATGTTCTATCTATTCAAAAGGGAATAAACATCTTCCCTTTCTTCCATGATCAAACTATTGTAGCATTAATTTTCACCCTTAGAGAGAGTTCTTTAGGCTCTCTCTAATTAATCTACAAAATAGGAACAACCTCAGGTTATGGGTATCTTATAGTGAGGTTTAACCTCTAGAGAGTATTGGTTCCCTTAGATATATCACCTAAACTAATCTCTTACATCGAAAAGGGAGAGAAATAGACAATAATTCATGAAAAAATGGAAAATAAGGTGATGCGCCAATGTTTTGAACACTTTTAATTTTACAAGATATACTATCAAACACTTTCAAGCCTACAAATACCACTTCACTTACTCTTTGATCAACATTCACATAAGTATTTCACAAAAAGGCACAAACTAGCTATCAATCTAGAATGGAAGGGTAGATCACAGGTGTTTTCCACTTATAAATGAATCAAAAAACTTCCTATGGCACTTAGAATGACCTATGGAAGCTATAAATAGTTAATGAAGGTGAGAAACCTTAGACAAAGGTAAAGAAAATAAGACATTCACTTATCAACATCAACGAATTCATATAAAACACTTCAATTCTAATTTTGAATAGAGGAGATTTGTATTTATTACATCAAATAGGTGTTGGAATAAAAAATTGGCATATCCTAAGCAAGCTAAAAGCATAAGAGTCCTATTTTTTAGGGGTGAAATGGGAGATATATAAGAAAAAGGGGAAGATAAAGAGGGAAGCAAGCAAACATAAATCAATAAATGAGGCCCAACCACTTTTTAATCAATTATCATTAATCCTACACCTACAAATTTTCATTATCTCCAAATATCTTTCAATCCTTCTCATTGGATAAAAAACATACTAGGAGACAAGAACTTGCTGGGGATGATGAGTCATGATCCATTCAAAAGGGAAAAGTCCCCAAACACTTTGAAACTTCATTGAATACTCCACTTGCTTTTTTTTAACCTCAAAATTCTCCATCTTCTTAATGATCTTACAATAATGTGCTTCATCTTGATATATCCTTTACATTATTAGGTAGTTTCTTGAACTCATTCATCTAGTGTCCCTTCTGACATTCATTTTGTAATCACTATTCTAATTTTACTCCAAGACATGAACATAGGTCCACTATAGACAAATATTATTTCCCTTATTGGTTTTCATATATTCATAATTTTGATGAAGATCCATAGTCATTGGGCTTTCATGGTGAACAAGACATAAATTAAACTCAAGATAGACCTCATAATATGATTAATTAGACCTTTTCATAAAACTAAGATGTAATGGCAACATATGAATCTATAGTGTTTTATTTGACAACCTAGATCATATTTTCATCTTGCATGCATACATACATACATACATGCATACATACATACATACATACATAAATACATACAATCTTAGGTGTAAAAATTATTCAATTTGATGTATCCACCTATATGGAATCTCCTTACTACATTTTCTATTTAATTTTACAATCTGACTATTATCATCCCAAACATGTGTCTTTATCCTGTGCCCCCTATAACTCGATCAAATATACTCTGTCGATCTCCTTGGGAGTCTCCTAGATTTGACCTTCAACATTAGTCATTAATCTTTGATCTGCATCTAATATTATGACACATGGTATCCCCACATACCTTCTATGGACCTTGCTATTAGTCTCCATTTGGTTAACACTATTACACCATGTGGTGGACTTGTCTGCATTCTAGGTTCATTAAATTTTAGATCTTGATCCACATCATTGATCTACTTCTGCATGACTGAATGCACTCTATCAATTGTTGATTTACTTGATAAAATACATGTTATTGATATCCATTTGAATAATATGATCAACTATAGACCATTGATTTGTTGTGCATTCACTATAATTAAGACACTTAGCAACTTTGCATTCATTTTTAGGATCCTCTAACCTTTTGACTTTGTGATTTCCATTGATCTCCAATTATAGGATTGAACACATACCATTGATCCTTGATCCAACTGAGTAAGGTTTTGACACCTGGATCCCTACAGATCACTTCTAGTTTTTGAATTCAAAAAACTATTTCATGTGGCTTTAATTTGACATCCCTTGGCATATCTCACATTGCTAGATCATTTTTGAAGGCTTATATCTTGAGATAGAAAACACATCAAGACACCAAACTTTTATGGGATATCCATGGAATAAAATAAATCATTTTCATGAAACTCTTCAACTCTAGTTGACCTCCAAATCATAATTATTAAATGCATAAACAAACTATCCTATTCATTCTTACATGATGTGCTAAGATAGTCTAGTTCCTAAAAATCACATCAAGTAATTTTCAAGAACAATTCATTGAATCATAAGACAAACTAGCATGATATGAAAATTTTTGAATGGTAGGGGTGAAAATTTGACCTATAAGGTTAAAATTGTCAACATTTTGGTGACTCAACTAGGAAGCATGCCTAATATTATTGAGAACCATACTATTTACATGACTCTTAGACTCATAAACAATGATAAATCTAATCTATAACTATAAGAAACCTTTTGACCTAAAATAAGACAACTATTCCACCAAAAAAAGGACGGAAACACACAAATAGGGAAACTAATCTAAACAAATCAAGTGTGAAAGTAAATAACTTATTTGGGACAAAACACAAAAAAATTATTGGTCTAGAATAGAACCTAGAGGAAAACAAACAAATCAATTATGTACAAGGGATCTAGATTTTCAATATAAATATATCAAATGTATCCCATTAACTAGGACAGGAAGCTCCTCACCATCCATCTTTACAAGTTGGAAGGCATTTTGGGATTTACAGTTGGATATTATGTATGGACAACTCCAAAGAAAGTAAAAAAATTTATGCCTTCTTTTTTTATCTCTATCCTCATCCCACTTGAAGACCAAATCTCCTTATTTGTAACTTTATGAATATCTCTTGTCAAAGTATCTCTTCACTTGTGTGTGGTGGGTTTCCATGGCTAACATACTATGATTTAAAACCTCTTATATATCCATAATCTCAACATATATAATCTCCATTGGTTGATTATCTAACAATTTAAGTTGATGCATTAGTTCCAAATTAGGAAAGTCAAGAGAAATAGACAATCTTGCTTCCTTACCATATACCAGCTTGTATGGAGAGTTGGATATTGATATTTTATAGGTGATCTTATCAACCCATAGAGCTAATTTCAACTTGATATGCCATGAGCTATGATTATCTTCAATAGTGATTCTTATTTGTGGACTCAACAAGACTATTTCCTTATGGATAGTAATTTAATGAAGTGCTAAGATAGACACCATGTTGAGTATCCCATTGGTTGATCCTAGTCCTCACAAAGGCCATAGAATTTTTAGAAATAATATTTGAAGAAACTCCAAATGTAATAATCAAACCTTAATATAAATTAGAATATTGGATTCATTTTATTCTTTCAATGATATTGTTTTTATCCATCTAGTGAAGTAATTTGTAGCAGTTAGTATCCATTTATGTCCTGAGATTGGAGGAGGATTAATGAGACCAATAAATTATAATCCCCATTGGACAAATGGATGGTCCACCATAATTTTTTGGAGAGGTAAGGCTATGAGTTTCACTTTTTCTAAAAACATAGCACATTGTTTGCACTTCTTACCCCATGCATGACAATCACCAAATATGCTAAGATAATAATAGCAACCTCTAATTATCTTAAGGGATATGGTCCTTATATAATAATTTCCTCCACCATGTCGATCATGTAACTTCTCAATCAATCTTTGTGTTTTACTTGGCTCTATAAATCTTATCAATATGCCATTGATATATTTATTGAACAAAACACCATCAATAAGAAGAAATGGAATCGATTAAAATATAAAATGTCTTATTTTTAGGCACTTAGATGAGAGGGATAAATACCATATTGGATATATTTCACCAAGTCTTGAAACCAGCTAGAAGGTGAGGTGTGATCAGCTATAACCTCTTCATTGTTTGACACCAAAACTACCTCATTAGTCTCCTAAAAGTCTTGGGCTAGATGATCAAAAAGTCCTTTGCCTATAATTAGATTTGTGACCTTTATTTCCACATCATACTACATTACCTTCATTATGCAAATAACTCTTTTCTCATTTATGTCTTTGTTTAAGAGAAACTCCTTGATACTTAGATGGGCAAACATTATGTGTATCTTATTATTAGACAACAAGTATTTAGATTTATTAAAAGACCTTATAACTAAAATTACATGTTTTTAAATAAAAGAGTACCTTGTTTCATACTCTTCCAAGCCTTAACTGAAGAGTGATATTGTCTTCTCCAAATCCTCATGATTCTACTGCATAAGAATGCTTGAAATGGTGTCTATGTTATCACAAGTATATAAAATGAACTATCTTTAAATAAATTTAAAACTATTTACTCCTTCCTTGGACCAGCTAAAACTTTGTTTCTTCTTTAGCATGGTTGTAAGTGGCTTAGATAAAGTGGTAAAATTTGAGATATATCTTCTTATAAAATTGATTTTCCCTAAGAATATTTGTAAATATTTTTTCTGCTTGGGTAAGGAAAGTATAAAAATTGAATCTATCATTTCAGGATATATACTCAAACCATATTTTTAAATCACATTCCCAGATATCTTACCTTCATAAACTATGAAGACACACTTTTTTTGATTTAAAGACACCCCAAATTAACTACACCTTTCAAACACTTGCTTGAGGTGAACTATTTGCTCATTTTCACTCTTAGAGAACACTGTTATGTCTTCCAAATAAATGAGTAAGAACTTATTAAGAAGGCCTTAGAATGCCATATACATGGATTTCTAAAATATTTTTCTAGTGTTAGATAAACCAAAGGGCATATTTATATATGCAAATGTTCCCCACTTTGTAGTGAAGGTTATCTTGAATTTGTACTCTTATTTGACTAAAACTTGATTATAACCACTATATCCATCCAAAAAATAAAACCTCTCTGAACCTACAACCAACTATAAAATTTGTTCCATAGATGGTAATGGATAGTGATATATAAAGGAAGCCTTAATCAAATCATGGAAGTTTCCACATAGTCTAATCTCACCATTATTTTTCCATACTTGAACAAGGTTTACCACCCAATTTGAGTGCTTGATTGGCAATATAATAGTTAACTCTATGAGCTTACAAATCTCATCTTTCATCAAAGGCTCAAGATTTGGATTTATAGGCATTTATCTTTGTCTCACTAGTTTAGTTTCAACCTCTAATTCAATGGTGTGTTGAGCTATACTTGGATCAAATCCCTTGAGATCACTATATTGCCATGTAAAGACATCAACAAAACTTATGCATAATTCAATGAAAGCTTCCTTTTGTGAAGGAGTGCATACCTTACCCAACTTCAAGTTTTTACTAGTTTTAATCTCCAAATTTTCATAGTGTTCCTCCTTTGTTGACAAATATAACTTTTCCTTTCTCAACTCATCATCACCACTAAATATGTTATGAATCGTGACCAATCTCTTAGGAAACTTATTTGTTTTTAGTTGCATAATCTGATCACCAATTTATAATAGAACTTTGATTTATTTTTTGAGGAAAATTTAGCCTTTTCTTGTAAGAACCTTACAATTTGATTTTCATCTTCAAACACTTTTCATTCTCATGGTTATCTAGAATAAAATTCCTTATAACTACCTTAATGCGTGACTAATTTTTTTCACTTTTTATATTAGCTGGGATACTAAATTGTGTCCCAATGGCAACCAACCTATTTACATGTTTATTCTCATCTCTTGATATTATTTGAATGGTAAAATCTTAACAATCATCAAGTAAGTCCCACACCATATGCTTATAAGATCTAAGTGATAAATTTTTTCATACATTAGGACCTCTTCCTTGGTGAACTATAAGTTCACTATAACTAAAGACTTGCAAGGTGTTGACTTTCATCTTTTTACCCCATTGTAAACCATGAATTAATACCTCATACTCTACAACATAGTTTTAATAACCAAACTAAAGTTTAATATTAAATAAATAGCTTTGATTTTCTATATAAATAAACATCATTCCATCCCTAGTAACATGCTTATTCTTTGATTCATCAAAGTATAATTGCCATAGACCATCACTAAACTCATCATCCTTCATCATGACTAGAATTGGTGCATCATTATCATGGAGGAACTAAACACTAAGTCCATCTTATTAAATTAGCTTATAAGTATCATGCTCATGAAAGTTATACACCCACTCATCAAGGAATAAATATGGAACCCCATCTAAAGGTGATTCAATTTCCACTCCACTATTTTTTATCACTACATCTGAGATGACATATTGTTCACAACACTTGGAATATATGTCTCTAAATGGAAATGTGTAATAGGTTAAGAACATATTATTACCTTGATACCATAATTGATTTTGAACATCAAATATTTCCAATTAGTTGATAAGTATCCTATAATATTTGAGGTGAAGTCTCTTGATAGACACATGACAAAGTAAGGAGGCAAGTCCACCTCAACTACATCATATTGAATGGTAACATTAGGATAAACACATAGTGTCAACTTTATATCTTTGATGATGAATAATATATTTTTTGGTGATCCATGTAGTTGAAATACTCCTTTAGTATTTGGTTCATAAATAAGATAAATATTGTCTAAAATTTGCTTAGGCATAATAGTGTTGTTGGTTCCACTATCCACCATGTAGTTATGAACTAAAGTATCATCAACTATCAAAGAGCTATAGAAAGGAGGAGTTTTAATTTATTTTACCTCATTTTTGTCCACCTTGAGCATATTATGTACCTATTTTACTTGTTGCTTAGTTGTCTAGTCTGAATTAGTTAGGATAACACCTTCTTTCTCAACTAACTTTAGAGACAACTTGAGATATGAAATATCTTGAATGAGAATATATTGTTATCTTAGAATAGAGAGGGAATCCCACATGTTAATGTTAATTTTATAATTCTTCATTTTATCCACTATACTAAATTGAACCCCACAAACCTTTGGCTACACTTTCTTAATTACTAGTTTCTCATGAATAAGAGGTACTTGATAGACCTTTTCAAACTTTGTATTATGATTTTTGTATGTTTTATGGGTAGTAAGTTGATATTTTATATTATTGGAATCAAAATTACTCACATCTTGACCTCATAAATAGCTCTCTATTTATCTCTAGTTAGAGATACAATTTGACCACTTGTATTGCTAGTCTTACCACCTTGATTGAATGCAACATGATCATCCATTTTCCAATTCACATTAATGGAATAAATGTTTCCTTGAACTTGTTGAGGTTATCCTTGTGATACCAAAATTGTCTCTTGATATTGACCTCCTTGAAGAGAAAACTCTTATGTCATTTGTGGTATAGTGATGTTTTGTGACACCAAGGCTTGGTTCTGAGCATCATTTATATTGGGGGGATTCCAACCTCAATATCTAATTAATTTATTTTGAGGTTGTTTGGGAAAAATAGATTTTGAAGTGTAAGGTATGTTAGGATCAAGAGATGCATATGGTTTAGCTTGAGTTTTAGCTCCTTGTGGTTAGTAGGGTAGTCTATTTTCTTTGAACCCTTGATAAGGAGGACTTTGATCTCTATAGGGATGATAGGTGGTATTATTTTTTTTGATAAGGTATATTAAACTAATATTATTGTCTCTTAAGTTACACTATTTGATTTCCAAAAAATTGTAGAAAACCTTTTAGCTCACTAGTCTCACTAGCTTGACTATAAGGGGTTGAAACTTGATTTTTTGGGGATGGAATAAGAGCTAAAGATGGAATTTGAGGCACTTGAATAATTGGTATAGACTTTAATTTTTTTAATATAGGAATTAGAGGCCTTAAAGAGTGCTTATGAGCTTGTATCAAGCTATTTTATGCCCTTATTAGAACCTCATAAGTATATGGCAAGGTAATACCACCCATTAACTATATCATCACACTAATATTAGATTTTAGGGATTTTAGATAGTACAAGAAGGAATATTATTGGGATGGTCTGATCAATGTAGGTATCATGGTCCACATCTTATGGAATTTAAGGTTAAAATTAGACATGAACTCATGAGGAGCTCTCTTTATGGTGGTCAGTTATTCATCTAAGGATAGGTGATCAGAATTGTCTTCAAATTGTCTGACTAAGGTTATACTTAATTCATCCTAGGTATGAATGGAATTCAATGGAAATTTTATATACCACTATAGTGCATTTCTTTTGAAGGAAGCAACAAGTAGTCTAATAACTACATTCTCTTAAACAACATTATGAATTGAATAAAGGTTGGCAACATCCTAGATGTGCTTAATAGTGGTTGTTTGATATTATCCTAGAAATAATGGGATATTAATAAGAGTAGATATAGTAATGCCATCAAAATTGGCTAAATTTAGTGGATGAACTTTAGTGAATGGAAAAAACACTTGGTTTTTGATGGCCATCTGGATAGTGGGGATTAGACTTCTTAGGATAATAAGATGACCAAGATGAATATTAAATTTGAGGATAAGGTTTTTTCCTACTAAACCTTGGTTTTTTATATGAAACAGAAGGTAACTCAATGAATTCAAGAGGAATACATTTACTAGTTAACCTATAGTAACCTTTGGCATGAAAATATTTCTTGGATGATGTTATGAACTCTAAAACCTAAAGAATATTTATCTTATAATGATTATGGATGTATTTATTTGATACAAATAATTATCCTCATATAAAAATTTTAGTAATGCCAAGGAGAATAGGTCCCACCGGTCATGCCAAAAACTATTTTAGCATTAATTTTCACCCTTGGAGAGAGTTCTTTAGGATCTCTCCAACTACATTACAAAATGGGAACAACCTTAGGCTATGACTATTCTATATTTATTTTAAAACTATAGAGAGGGTTGATTCCCTTGGATCTATCACCTAAACTAATCTCTTGCTTAGAAAAGGGAGAGAAATTAATAATAATTCATGAAAACATGTAAAATAAGGTGATAAACCAATGTTTTAAACACTTATAATTGCACAAAACACACTATCAAACAATTTAAAGCCTAAAAATATCACTTCACTCACTCTTTGATCAAATTTATCATAATTATTTCATAAAAAGGCATTAACTAACTATCAATCTAGCATGGGAGGGTAGATATTAAGTCTTTTCCACTTCTAAACCAATCAACAAACTACATATGGCACTTAGAATGACTTGTGAAAGCTAAAAACACTTTATGAAGGTGAGAAAACTTAGATAAAGGAAATGGAAATTAGACATTCACTTAACCACATAAATGAATTCATAGAACCAATTTTCATTTTTATTGTGAATTGATGAGTTCAATCTTTATTGCATCAAATAGGTATTGGAGTACAAAATTGGCATAGCCTGGGCAAGCCAAAAGCATAAGAGTCCTCTTTAATTGGAAATAAATGGGAGATATATAAGAAAAATGGGAAGAGAGAAAGGGAAGTGATCAAATAGAAATCAATAAATGAGGCCCAGCCACTTTTAAATTGATTAGCATTAATCATGCCTCTACAAATTTTCAATATCTCCAATAAGCTTTCAAACCCTCTCATTGGCTTAAAAACATAAAAGGAGACAAGAATTTACTAAGGATGTGAGTCATGATCCATTCAAAAGGGAAAGGTCCCCAAAGACTTTGAAACTTCATTGAATGATCCACTTTCTTTTCTCAATCTCCAAACTCTCCATCGTATTAATGAGCTTACAACATCATGCTTCATTTTGATGTGTCATTTACATTATTAGATAGTCATTTTAATTCATTTATTTAGTGTCCATTCTAACATTCCTTTTTTAATCACCATTTTGACTTTACTCTAAGCCCTGAATATAGGTCCACTATAGATGAAAATGAATTCCCTTATTGGTTTTCCTATATTCATAATTTTATGTAGATCCATAAGCACTAGGATTTAATGGTGAATAAGAAATAAATTCAACCCATGAAAAACCTCGTAACCTGATTGATCAGACCTTTGTATAAAATTAAGCTTTAATGGTGGTATATGAATCCATATTGTTTGCTTTGATAACCTAGATCATATTTTGATCTTACATCCATACACACAAGCTTGGGTGGTAAAATATTTTGATCTGACATGTCCACCTATGTGGTATTTCATTTCCATGTTGTCTATTTCATTTTAAAACCTAATTATTATCACCTTAGACACATGTTTTTATCTTGTGTCCCCCTGAAACTTGATCGAATATACTCTATCAATTTCCTTAGGAGTCTCCTAACTTTGACCTTCAACATTGGATATTGATATTTGATTTGCATCTGTATTACAACACTTATAAACCCCATATAACTTTTATGGACCCTATCATTAGTATCCATCTAGTTAATACTCTTACACCTTGTGGTAGCCTTACATGCAATCTAGGTTCATTAAATTTTTGACCTTGATCCACACCATTGATATAATTTTGCATGGATGAATGTGATCCATTGATATTTTATCTACTTGATCAAATGTGAACTATTGATCTCTATTTAAATAATATGATCAAACATGAACAATCGATCTACTATCAATTCATTAGTATTGAGACACTTGGCAATTTCATGATCATTCTCAAGATCTTCTAACCTTTTAAATTCATGCTAATCACTAATATTCAATTATAGGATTGAATGCATGATATTGATCCTTTACCTGATCAAGCAAGGTTTTAACACCAATAGCCTTATAGATCACTTCTATTTTTTTAATCCAAATAACTATTTCTTGTGGCTTTAATTTGACATCCCCTATCTTATCTCATATTATTAGATCATTTTTAAAGGCCTAAATATTGAGATGGAAAACACATCAAGACACCAAACTTATAAGGTATATTCATGGCACAAAATAAATCATTTTCATGTAATTCTTCAACCTTGGTTGACCTCTTAAGTATACTTATTAAATACAATACCAAACTAACCTATTCATTCCTACATGAAATGCTAAGATAGTTTAGTTCCCAATAATCAAATAAAGGAATTTTCAAGAAAAAATCATTGACTCATAAGATACAATTATATGACATGAAAAGTTTTAAATCATAGGGGTGATAATTTAACCTATGAGGTCAAAATAATCATCAAAAACTTATACCAAAGTTATCCCCTATCTTCCTCTTCTTGACCCATTGTACTAATGTTATATCCTTATGAAATAATGAAATCACCATTGAAGTTTAGTGATCTTCAGATTGGGCCTCTTAGAGGATGAAGCTCCTAACTCCTTGGCCCAATCTAGAAAAGTGAGCTTCAAAATATCTAATGGCTGAGTTTCTACTTAAACATGATCTTTAAGCTCAAGATCAGTTTTAGAGGAAGGCTTGGGCATTGATGGCCAAATTATTTTAGACCAGTCTATGTTTCTTAATTATGACATTAGATGCACAACAAAGACTAGCTGCTTCCTTATAACCTTCTTAGTTTTTTATATTGTGGTTGTGAAGGTTGGTGTTGAAGAAGGCAAAGGTGAACCCAATTGGGTAGAAGATTAAAAAATTATAGTGATGGATTAGATGATGGCTAGAATGGATAGAGATATGGTTAAAGGGATGGACACTAAAGGAATATAAACTACAATCATAGAGGGTGAAGTAGGTGAAGTGGTACTAGGCATATTAGTAGATGAGTGCATAAAAAAGAGACTCACATAAAGTGATTGAATATAAATGAATGTGTAAATAATTAGTTTAGGGATGGTAGAAAATGTAGGTAGTGACATAATATAGAAAAGGCATAAGGGGGATATAAGAAAAGGATGCTTACTTAATGATTCACTGGTGAGAGGTGCCTTGGATTTTAGTGCTTTTAAGCTTAATACCTTATCTTGATACAAGTCCTCTTCATCCACCTCTTGTGTTAGCTCACCTTATAGTGAAGGTTAAACCTCATTAAATGTTTGTGTGGGTGGGATCTATGGTTTATCCCATTTTATCTTCTTTTGATAACACCATGTTTCTTTACTATATTGTGGAACCATCATATTTTTGGAAAGAGGATGGAGAATAATGCTAGATGTTGGGGATATTGAATCTACTATTTCTTCTTCATCAGAGGATTCTAATTAAATGATCTTGACTTCTTCCCTTTGTGAATTATCTCATCTTTAAGTTAGCTCCTCTTCCAACTCTTACTTAACATTTCTTAGTTCAATAGTTTATGATTGAAGTGGAATAATTTATTCCTCCTCCACTTGTTCAAATATTGGCTCTTCTTCTTATTGTTAATCAGCCTATCCTCTAGTAAGTGATTTCTCACCTACCAGCTACTCTTGGTATTATGGTTAGTCTTGAGATATGAATGGACCTTTGGGATTTTATCCCTCTCCTTCTAGTTACTGAGATGGCCTACCACTCTAAAAGTAAAAATATCACCATCCTCTTAGAGGTGGGATCCCAAAATTTTCCTTAGTGAGTGTGAGGGAGGGTTCAACTTATATCACGCTCAATAGATCCTAACTCAATCTTGTAGTCATTAATATTTATTTCACCTCTTCATCATCCTTGACATTTAGAAACAAAAAATCATGATCAAATGGCTCATGTTTTTAAGTGAGGCCAAGGGTGTGAATCTTCTAGACTTTCCCATGGTGATCCCAGTCTCTATGGGGGAGAGTGGGAAATACATATGCTCTCCTAGAATTTATAGCTTCCTTGAATTGAATTTGTATGGTGTATTTCATTCTCCCAATAGTGATATGGGAACCATGTAAGGTATCCTTCTTATTCTTTTTCAATTACCCATTAATGTCATTCTATATTTGGTATATAATATCCTATTCAACTACCCTATCTGGAATAAACTTAGGAAGCTGAAGAGGATCCACCTTATGGCCAACAACTATGATGATAATATAATCAGGATAGAGCCAGTACTCTCCTAATTTTTTGGTAAGTTTTTTAGTAATGCTAGGTAAAATTCTAGCCAAAGGTTGACTATGAATGGATATCTAGACCTAAGGGTGGATATCTTCAATAATATTAACTATGTTCTTGATATATGAGTATATATGAAAAAAGAGTATTAATCACAAATTTAGTTCATGATAACTTCAATGTTGTAATCACATAATACTCCATTATGCCTATATATTATCCCCATTACTTCATCTAACAGATAGGACATCATATATAATTTACCCCTATGTGGCCTCCTATCCTTGTGTAAAATTTGCTCTTAGAGGTGAGCAATAATAACTTACCCAAATGCATAGGTACATTCAAAGGTACTTATTATGTCTAGTAAGGGAACTAATTCAAACTGTAAGAAGTAGATGATTATATGGCCAAAAAGTTGATTTAATAGTGTCATTCCCACATAGATCCCCATTCTAAATCAGGTGATTAGAATAGGATTTTTGACATGTTATTTTAGAGTAAATATTTCTATAGGGAGAATCCACCTTACTAGTTCTTACTCCACATTATTAGACTTATTCCAAGTAAAAACAATATGCAAATCAAATGTGACATCTAGGATGGGTAAACTTGAATACATATTAAATGCATCCCCTAAGATGTACACAATAACTATGTTATTATCAATATAGTGAAGGTAATTATCATCTACTATTTTTCCTTCGAAGAAGAGGCCTTATAGTAATTATATGCACGGCATAGCCTCTGGCTTAGCAACTACATAATGTAGGGATTATCATTTAGATTGAAGTAGGTCATTGACTAACTACTTATCATCCACTGAAATGTATTTTTCTAGTGTAAACAAATCCACATTCTCCACAACTTCCCATAAGGATGATTAATTGAAATAATCACCATCAAATATAGTGGCATCAAACAATATGTTTAAATACTCTTTGGAATCCTTGATGGAGAACTTGGAGGGTACCAAGGCTCCTTTGTTTGACCTTGATGATGATGCTATGGCCATTTGGTGGATGTTGGTATGATTTAATATTTTTAAAATGGCATGTATTAACCTTAATTATGTGGATTTAAAATCACTCTAGT
The DNA here is from genome assembly GCA_037957365.1 of Torreya grandis. Taxonomy (NCBI): domain Eukaryota; kingdom Viridiplantae; phylum Streptophyta; class Pinopsida; order Cupressales; family Taxaceae; genus Torreya; species Torreya grandis. Next base: position 481,744 of record JARHVA010007031.1, read on the forward strand.
CAAAGTTAGGGCTTTTGAGATTGTTGAAAGCTGAATTGTATTCAAGCTCTTAAAAATAAATAATCTAAACTTGTCTAAGGGCTTGATGTTAATAGAATTTTATATTGATTTCTAGTTCATGTGCTATTAATCACTAACATCTATGATCTTGTCACCTATATTTAATTTTAATTAGACCAACATACCCTTGTGTACATGCCACATAGGATGTCTTATCATTTGACATTCCACAGTGTTACCTTTCATCTTTTTCCATTTGTCAGTATGTGGTCTGGTCAAGGGAAGTTAAACTTTACCTTTGAGCCAAAAGACCCCAAAAGTAGAATGTTCTTTGGAGAGATTATTTTTGAAATATTTTATCCTAAATTTTCCAAAATAATAGTTACTGAATACTAAGTAATCCTCAATAAGATTAGAATTAGGGTAGAAGTAGTCACATAGAAAGTTCTCTATGAGAAAGCTTTTGAATGAAAGTTCCCAAATCAAAGATTCCAATGAGAAATTCTCTAAAACAAAGTTTTTGAGGTGAATTATTTGAAGAAAAATCATCAAACAAAAGTTTCTAAAAGGAAAGATTCTAAAATAAAGTCACCAAAATAAAGCCTATGAAATAAAGCTTTTGATGAAAAAGTTCCCAAAACAAAGTCTCTAAAGAAGAAAACTTTACAAAGAAAAGCTATTGACCTGAAATTAAGAAAACTTTACAAAGAAAAGCTATTGACCTGAAATTTTTGGAAATATTCTTACCAACATAAAGTTTCTAAAATAAAGTATCCAAATACTAAACTTACTGAAGACAAATATTTTGAAATAAATTTATTGATGGAAAGTCTCCAAATCAATTTTTTTGAGCATAATATTTCCTAAAAAAAGTTTTGATGAAAAGTCTCTGAAATAATGTAAATCTAAATTCCTATTATGCAAATCCATTCTTCCCAACATTTGATTATTAGGTTAATTTTACCATTCCTTCTAAATGGAAATAAGCATACCCCAAAATGATTCAATGTTCAAAGTACCAAGTTTCTATAGATAATAATGACCATCATAACCCTCAAAACACCTAGATACCTAGATAACATTTTCATATTTACCAAAACAAAGGGGTCCACACTCTTTAGAGAAAAATATAGGGTGGGGTGTGTTAAATACTACATAACCCAATGTTTTTGACAAAAGGGCTTCTCAAAAGGCAATATGTTGTCAAACTGGATATTGGTAAGGCCTATTGTATCTATAAACTCAAAGGTGTATCACAAGATAAGAAGGAAATTCATCCTATATAAAAATTTGAGACCATTAAATATGGTAAAGATATTTATATTAACATCTCTACATCCCTCATTAATTGATCTTCATCTACAATGGACCAAGCACTAGTTAAAAATTTTATGATGGTTAGACCTAAAATTGATTTATTTAGATCCTAGGTCAAGGAAAAATGGAAACCTAAAGGTCATTTAGAAATACTAGCAATGGTGTATGGTTTTTTATGATCAAACACAATAATTCTATAAATTGTGCCCAATTTTTAATAAGAAGTCCTTGGTTCTTTGGAAGACCAAGGATCTTCCTAAATAAATATCATCTAGGTTTTGATCTAAAATTAGAAAACATTAACTTAATTCCCATCTAGGTTCATCTCCTAGGTCTTTTGATTGAACTTTGGGAGGAGGATCTCTTTATCAGCATAGCTAAGACTTTTGGGTATTTGATCATATATGACCAACTAAAAAATCCATATCTAGATTTGTACATGCACATTTTTGTGTGAATACTTTTTTAAATCAAGAGATTCCTTCTTTGGAGTTGTTACAAACTAATTTTGTCATCTAGACATAAAAATTGAGTTTGATAAATATGTTCTATTATGTGAAAAATATCACAAATTGGGTCACCTGACTAATATTTTTACATAGTTAACTATAATAAATCATCTCAACTTAAACCTACTTGTCATAGAAAAGGAGGCATGACTTTTAAAGAAAAAACAAATCAAATTTTAGAAGTAAATTTAAAATAGGGGATAAATAAAGATTTCCCACTCATTAAGTCTTATAAATACCAGGTCATATTTTTAGAAGAAGAAAATATATTAGAAAAAGTGGTGTGGGAAGAGAGTAAGTAGGTTTAATAAGTGAACAATAAGCCTATATAGGTATTTGACACAAAAGATACAAGTCAAATTCATAGCTTGTAATTATACTAGGTGAAAGACTCATAAGAATCATATTCAATAGAATCAAATATAGAAGAAGGTGGAGGAGAGTATATCTAAATAAATTCTAAAATTTTGAAATAAGTTTTATCTCCTAGCACATATGGAGAAGGAACAAGAGATATTTCAACCTCTTCATTTTTAGAATGTTAAAGGCTTAAGTTTGAAATTAGACAAGGAAAAACTAAAGGATGAAGAGATTAATCACCCTATTTTTTCATCTCCTAATGTTTAACAAGATGGGTTAGTTGATTCCCAAGAAATTATCTCAACCTCTATGCATAACATCAAATCAAAATTTTCTTTCTCTATTACAACCAACAGAGGTACCCGAGTTTCACCTCTTCATTCACCTCTTACATCTGGGAGATCTTATAAACAAGAATTGTTTAAAAAAATCACAGATGTTGAAATTGTGGATGGATTTAAAACCAAGCTAACTTTAAAGGGAGGTAACCCTTCTCCTTTTTGTTAATTATGTTGGAATTTTCTTGAAATATTAGAGGAATGCATATTTATTATAAATAGAATTTTTTTAGATATTTTAGAAGAAGCTATAAACCTCATATTTTGGCTATTCAAGATTATAAAATTAATGAAGTTTTCTTTGATTCCCATAAAAAGGCATATTATAAGGATTGTGGTTCTATGTTTATTAGTTCATCATGTGCTTCTAGTGGTCTTATCACATTTTGGGATAATAATAAATTGATTGGAGAACCTTTACTAAAATTCCCTAGTTATATGGCTATCCCTTTTACTAATTTGATAGATGGTAGGTAATGGATTTTATCCAACATTTATGCCCCTAACTTAATTTTTTCTTGAAATTTTTTTTGGATGACTTATTAATTTTTAAGAATACTTGTAAATACTTTTCATGGATCCTGGCTAGAGAATTTAACTCACCCCTTTAGCTACAAGACAAAAAAATAGGTAATCATGTCTTCTTTAATAATATGGAGGAACTTTCTTCTCTCATTCATGATATTGGTCTTATTGATGTGGAATTAAAAGGATCTAAGTTCACTTGGAGTAATAAGAGATTGGAAGAAAACTTAATCCAATATAAGATTGACATAATTCTCATTTTTATGGATTGGTTGGATCACAAGGATTATCTTTTACTTCTTTACCTCGTATAGGGTCTGATCACAACCCCTTAGAGTTTAAAATAGTTTAAATATGATAAATAGTATAGACATCCTTTTATAATGGAACATATGTGGTTCGATCATCCTGAGATCCATGACAAAATTATGGAATGGTGGCCCTTGATATTGAATGGTTTGGCCATGTTCTAGTTGGATGTAAAAATGAAAAATGTCAAGGTTTATATCAAAAAATGGAATAAATAGGTTTTTGGAAATGTTCTTATTCATAAAAAATCTTAAAAAATGAAAATATAGCACTTGGATTTGAAATATAAAGAAATGGGTATGATGTAGACTCAAAAAATAAATAAAAGTGGCTCCTTTGTGAGTATCATATTATTGATGATAGAGAAGAGAGTCTATGGAGACAAAAATCTATAAATATATAGCTTAAAGAGGGGGAAAAAATACACATTTTTTTACATATGTCCACTTCAAAGCATAGTTATCATAATTCAATCAAAGAAATATAAGATTTAGAAGGGAAAATCATTTCTGATAAGGACCTCATTAATCAAGAAATTGTGATTCCTTTCAAAAAAAAATTAAATATGATTTCAAAAGGAATATCATTTATGAGCAAAAAAAATTTCATGTCATTATGGAGTTGGTGTCTTAAGGAGATAATTCCTCTCTTGTTGCTACCATTTATAATGAAGATCATAAATTTGTAATTTTCAAAATAAACCTTGACAAAGCTCTGGGTCTTGATGGATTTATAATAGACTTCAACCATAAATTTTGGGATATCATTGAAGATGATGTGGTGGATGAAATAAATGAATTTATAAATTTTCATAGAAGTTAAAATAATTTAATCACATATTTCTTATTTTGATTCCAAGGAAGGAAGGGGCTATTATTTCTAACTTTCACATTATTAGTCTTTGTAACTCCATATATAAGATCATCACTAAATCTTTCTCTTTAAGATTACAACTTATTATGGAATCCATTATTGATGCTCAATAAAGTGGTTTTGTTATTGGAAGACAAATTCAAGACAATATTATTTTAGTTCATGAATATGTTCAATCTATGGATAAAAGTGAAATTGATAGAATGGTGATAAAATTAGACATGGCTAAATATTATGATAGATTAGAATAGAATTTATTAGATAGAATCATGGGATAATTTGGTTTCCAAGAAAAGTTCAGGAAAACAACAAGATCTTGCATATCTACTTGCATGTTTTTGATCCTAGTGAATGGAGTGGCACAATATTTCTTCCAAAATGGTAAAGGATTCAAACAAGGGGATACCCTCTTACCTTTCGTTTTAATCATTATTTATGAAACTTTGAGCAGATTCATTTCAAATGTAGTGATAATTGGAGAGTGAAAAAGATTTAAGCTAGCTAAGAATGTGGATCTAGTGTCTCACCATCAATTTTTAGATGATACCATTATTCTAGTAGAGGCATATATTAGGGAAGATATAATTTTAAAAAAAATTCTACTCATTTATGAACTTACTTCTAACTAAAAAGTGTATTTTGAAAAAAATTATGTTTTCTTATTTAACATACCTTTGGGAAGGCAAGCTTGAATAATTGAGATTTTGGGCAGCCAAATAAAAGAAACTCCTTCATATTATTTTGGAATGCCTTATTTTAGAAGTAATATTCCTCTTACAACTTGGAATCCACTTATGAAAATGTTTCAAAGGAAGCTAATTGGTTGGAAAGGGAAGCTTCTCTCTTGGGCAGTGAAACTATTACTTATCAAAAGTATATATTAAAGCATTCAATTTTATATTCTATCAATTTTTAATTTTCCTAAAACTATTGAAGATAAAATAGAATTCATTTGGTGGCCTGGGAAAAGATTTGCATGGCCAAAAACAAAGGAGTTTTGGGTATCCCAAGACTAAATTGGATGAATAAAGATCTTCTCTCTAAATTTGTTTAGAGTTTATCAAGAATAATAGTAATTGGGTTAATATTTTAAGATTTGAATATCTAGATGGAAGAGATCCCATTTTTATTTTTGAAAATGAACATTTTTTTCAGGGATTTCATTTCTAGAACTTTATAATTGCTAACAAAAATGTAATATATTCTAGTTTGAATGGAAGTTGAGAAATTCAATTCATGTTATTTTATAGGACTCATGGATTTTAGATTATCCCTTGAATAATTTAGAACCATGGAAGTGCATTCTTAATCACATTCAAAGAAAATATGGGAATCAAGTTCAAGACTATTGGCAAATTATAGAAGGAATAAGAACTTAGAAAAACATGGGCATTGATAATTAAGATCAAGAAGAAACTATGATGCTTACTAATATTAATAATTTGATGATAATTCATCATTTAATTGATATGTAAATATTATATTTATGAACATTATCAAGTGAAATTTGGTTACAATTTGGTGGCTAATCTCTTAAGAAATGTTGTGAATTTGGATAGACTATGGGATAATTTCCTCTTACCTAAAGTGAACTTTTTCCTTTGGTTTTAAAATCAAAATAAAATTTTGACTATGGATAATTTAAGGAAAAAAGGTTTCACTTTCATAAATAGGTATCCTTTGTGTAAAAATGATAATGAAATAGTTTCTCATCTATTGTTTACTATCCTTTTGCCTTTGAGGTTTGGAGCTTTTTTTTGTATAAATTTCAAGTTTTATGGGTATTTTCTATTTATATTTTAAATATTTATAAATATTTGGAGTGCCCATTTATAATGATATTTTTAATAAAATATGGAAGCTCACTTTTCCACATGTATTTTGGATAATTTGGTGTGAAAAAAAGGCCAAAATTTTCAAGAATAGAAGGCATCGAAGTATGGTATTATATAATAAGATATTTTTATCCATTATGGAAAATTTAAAATTGATATCTATTGGAAAAGGTATAAAATTGAAAATGAATGAAAATCAAGTGACTTTAAATTGGAAAATTGATTCACTATGTGTTAGAAATATCGATCTTAAAGATGAAATAAGAAAGATGACTAAATGGAAAAATCCTCCTATTGGGTGGCCAAAATTGAAATTTGATGGGGCCTTCAATGGAAACCCAAGGCCCTCAAGAGGAGGATGGATTTTGAGAGATCGCTAAGGAAATTTTGTTATATCTTATGCTAGAGATATAGGGTTAACGTCTAATCACTGGGTAGAATCACTTCCTAACCTATGGGGTTTTAAATTGGCTAAACAATTGGACCACCATCATCTTATCATTGAGGTATCCTAAGTGCATATAATAAATTTATATCCAAGAAAAATTTAGTGATATGGACAATCAAATAGGTTGTGGATGAATTTATATCCATTTTAGGGTCTTGGCAGTAGGTGTCCTTTCAACACATTTATCACGAAGGCAATAGGGTTGATGATTGGTTAGCTAATAGGGAGTGATTACTATAGGTTTTAATATATTGAATGTGAAATAAGAGTTACCTCATGATATATGTTATAATATAGATGTGGAAGCTCAAAATCTCCTTTTATGATGATCTGCATTATTTTAAGTGTGGGGGTCTTCTCCAATTCCAAAGTAATGTTCTTTGGAACATTATTATTAAGTTTTTAAGTATTTTAAACATTATGAAACATTTTAGTATTAATTCACAAAAAATTTCAAATGAATCTAGAGAGAACCTTATCGAATCTCTATGGAGAAGATAACATAACCTAAAGACTCTTCAAGACTTAAAGAAATATAATAATAGCTTTGAGTGGATTGAAACGAGGCATTCAAGTGGGAAAATCATTTCTCATTTGGGGAATCCAAAACCCCATATTTGATTTACAATATCTATAAAAAAAAATTCATCCATTCATGGGGTTCTTAAATATAATTGAACCTAAGATGCCAAATGAAGTGAAAAATAATGAGGACATTTGGAAGATTCTTTAAATAGGTGGAATGGCTAATTTCATGCAATAAATATAAGGCCATTAAAATAATGTTTTATATTTATTTATAATTTCATAGGATAATATAATGATATATATCAATGGGGTACCACTCAACATTACTAAAGTGTTTATTGCTCATGTCATAGGGCTAGAAATGGAGGTGACTAAAGTGTACAAGACTAGTAGAGATTACAAAAAAGAGAAAAGTAGTTTTCTGTTAGAGGGAGAAGCTTTGGATGTGATTTATAATGGGTTTGATCATGATTCTATACTAATACATTATATATATGTGGCCTTCCATATCATGTAATATATTACATTGGAAGCTAGGTACAATGTTGTGCATTCATATCTATTTATTTTTATTAATTGTTTCAAACATGTAATTAATTTGAGTTTACCTTTATACATCCTTATTTCCATGGAAACTTATATTTAGAAGGTCAAAATGGTAAATATACTATTATAAGACATGAAGGAATCATTTTCATTATTCACAAGTATTTTAAAGGAAGGAATCATATCTCCCTTAAATTACCCAAACCCCATAAAGGTAAAGATGAATTTAAGAAAGTACATAAGGTTTGGATAAAGTATCCATGTAGTAATATTTTTCTTAAAGATAAAGAATAGAATATTAGTAGTAAAATTACCAAAACTCAAGGGGTTAGTGTAAATAATTTACTAATAAGTGTTTCCAAAGTTTCTTCAGGGACTGGTTTGAAGAAAACTAACACAGGTTAAGTTGGATCTTCAACTAGGCATTTTGTTTCTTTAGTTGGTGTTGTAGGAGATAAGGAAGAGACCAATAATCATAATGTGATTGAAAGGGATAAAATTAAGGTCTTAATTAACAAGGATAAAGAGGGTAAAATTAAAGTGGAAGATGGTACAAAGGAGATAGGGATGGAAGACCAGAGAATCAAATCATAAAACCCAAATGAGAATTTCAATATTGTTGACTTTTAAAAAAGTAAACCAAAAATGGTCAAAATGAAGAAGAATTATATTTTATAAAATCAATTATGAGGTGGTTCATGAGGGTTATTTATTAGTTCAAAGGTAAATTTAGAAGTCTTCAAAATGATAATAAGATATTGAGTCTGAAAGATATGGATAAAGATTGCAGTACTCAAATTCAAAGTCTCAAGGATAGGGTTGGGGATATAAAATGTGAGAATGACAAGATAAAGAATAATATTAGTTACTTGGTCAATTTTAGTAAAGAATCCATGCATGAAGGAATTCAAAATTTAGATAATTTAAGGTCTCATATGGGAGGATTGATTGATTCAAATAGCTCTTCTAAGGGTAAGGGTAAGCATGTAGAATGTGGTGAATGTTCTAAAGACATAGACAAGGAAAACATGCTTCTTTAGATTGATTCAAACTTGAAATGTATGAAACATTTTTGGGAAGATGTGGCAGGGACCTTGGATATTTAATTTTTTTGTATTTTTTTTGGCCATTTTTCACCTTTGGTGATATTTACAGTATTCTTGGACTGTATTTACACTATTTGTATCTATTCATTATTTTTTCATATTCTCTTTTGGACTTGGTTAGTCATCTAGATATTTTTTGTGTATGATATTCTTGTAGGGATTAAGGCCCCTAATGAAAAAACACACATTTAACCTTAATAAAAAAGTTAGATAACAAATATCCCAAACAACTCTATGATACCCTCATGTTTGATTAGCATTAGCCCATAGGAAATAATAGAGGACCTTTTCCAACTTATTATAAGATAGTTTAGAAGGGGCCCAATAGGAATAATAATCAATGTGGGTGGTCACCAAAATTTACTTGAAATTTTCCAACTAAAGAAGGAATTTCTAAATCTAATATTCCACCTTTTTCTCAACTTCATCAATGACATATTGCCAAATTTTAGAATGAAAACTATTAAAATAAAATGGGATACCAAGTAATTTTAAAATTTCCCCATTTTTGATGCACTTGTATTGTTTAATCCATTCTAGCATAGGCATCATGCTCTATCTATAGAATTGTGTTTTGACCCATTAGAATCTAGGCTTTAGGGATTTGTAAAAAATATCGAGGTAATGCAATGCCTCTTTGAAAGAATCTTGTTGTTCATAGAGACTGAGAAAAATATCATCTTCAAAATGACCATTGATGAGTTGAGATGAGAGATCAAGAAGAATATGGTTTACCTTATTTTTGATTTAATAAATGCATGTTGTTTAACAGGTATAAACTTGATATATCTATTCGAATTATAACATATGACATTTAAGCTTAAATATAAATGTAAACCATAATTGATAGCTGAAATTAATCTATAAATGGCATATGATAAAAATATAAGTACAAAAAAATAGATGATACTTAGTATTTATAATTTCTAGCTAATTGTAGTAGGTATTTGATAATAGAAATTAGGATGAGAAAAGAATGTGATAATTTAGATCTAAAAATAAAGTCTATAAATATTTCTTGATAGGTCTATGCTCCCTATATAACAACCAAGGTGGACCATATCCATTTATTATAGACTTGTCTATGTTTACTATGATAAAATTGTATTTATTTTACTACCTACAACTATGTATGCTATGATCATTAAAATATTTAGACTCTATATATGCCACACACAAATATCTATTTTCCTTATTTTTGCCTTGGAAACCCTATCGGTACTTTCGAGAGATAGAAACCTATAAAATAAAGGGGGAATTTTAATAGGATGAGATGATTCATATCATCTCTATTGATGATTGAACACTTCCTATGTATCTAGATACTTTGAAGAGGGAATCAAGCCACACATAGTTATCTCACCTATAATGATAATGAAATTGTTCTCCTTAACTATATGTATGAAACTATAAATTTAGATTTTATACTTGACAATGTTATCTCTATAATTTATTTATGATGCTTTAGACTTGATTTATGATTGTTCCTAGTGATTTATATTGAATTTGGGAAGAATAGGACATATTTTATTTATGTGTAGTAGTGTAAAAGATAGATGCTAGATAGATATCAAGTCCCTTAATGAATGCAATTTTATTTGTTTATGGACTAGAAATTTTAAATAACTTACTTTATCCAACTTTAAAAATATTTAAGATGACCTAAATGATTTTTTTGAAACTAGATATTAAATGGTGTAAGGACAAGGTTGCACTAGGTGGATAGGTCTATGGAAATGGACCTATCTACCCACCATAACCTAACCCCTAAAATTAAGGACAACTATATTGAGGTTGGAAGAATTTTTAGAGTGATATAAGATGATTTGATTATTGACCTAGAAATTAATGTGTAGTGGTAATGGAAAGTAAAGGGGTAAAATATGCATATAGGTAAATTACTGTAAGAATAAATATAAAGAGACATGTATTTAAAATAAATTTAATTGGTTTAAGGTATGTAAATAATTAACATTTTCAAGTACTTGTGACTATATTTAGGCATCTACAAATCAGTCACTTGATGATTCCTCATTTAGCTTTGTGAGAAATACGATATTCAAACACCTCCTTAATAAAGACATATAAATTTTATGCAAAATGGAATCCTTCATATCTAATGGAACAAAATAGGCTAAAATTGTTAGACTTGAACCCATTGATACTGAGGTAGGCTAATATTTAGAAAACAAAGTTTGAATTATTGATATAAATATTTGGCTATAACTTAAAGCCTAAATCATGGTAAGCATAAATGGCCACTGGATCCTATCATAAGCCTTATCAAAATTAGGTTTGAAGAATATGGTTTTTTTATGATAATCCCATGCACATTCTGTTACTTCTTAGGAAATTATGAAATTATCTAAAATGTATCTATTTTTAATGAAGCTAGTTTCTTCTAGTCTAATAATTACAAGCATGATAAAATAGAAATAGTTCATAAGGGATAGCAAGTATTTTATAGGAAATAATGAGGGTGATGGGGAACCAACTAATAATGAGTTATTGGTCACCATCCTTGATAATGAACATGAAATTACCTTTGTTAATAATATATCCTAGAGATTTATTTTTTATGACTTATTTATAAACATGAAAAATGTTAGGTCCTATAGAATTCCAAATAAATTTTTAAAATTAATATGGGAGACAATCATACCAAGGGATTCGTCATCACCCATGCATTTCACTACATGAAATATTTCCACAAGATTTATAGGGGCATCATAAAGTTTATATCTTTCAAGACTAATTTTATAAGTCAACACATCCAAACATTATTATAGTGCCTATTATGATTTGTCATCTCTCTTTGGGCTTGGAACACTATCTTGTAGTGGTTAATAAAGGTCAAGGAGATTTTAGGTATACTGGTGAGATGTTGATGATAAATATTAATGAATTTGATTATATCCATAGTTTATTTGGCCCAAAGATATTTAAAAACATATTTTTAGGCCCATTTCCAAATTTTGAGAAAATTCAAGAGAGATTAAATTGAGCCCCTATAGTTTTGTGACTCTCTAAAAATTTAATATTGTATTTGAGATAAGATTCATGAATTTTAATTGTAGATAAAAATTAATGTGCTCAATAAGATAAAATATCCTTTGGTATTCTTTGATCACAACACTATCAACCCAATTATTTCCCATAGTGGCAAATAAAGGTGGTAGTTTAAGTGATGGCCTCATTCCACTACTCGATCTAGCTAGGAACACAAGGTAAACCTGGTGAAAGGTACCACATTATGGTGATGAGATGGATGTTCCCTTATGGTATAGGAGGGATGTGTTCAAATAAAATTTATTATATGGCACCTTGAAATGGACACCACCCCATTCTACTTTATAATTGATGAGACTGTGGTCTAGAAGGATAATTTTAGAATGGACAATGATAACTCACCCTTAAGAAAAGGGAAAAGAGATCATGTGTTTCTCAAAAACCTAAAATGGTCCAACCACTTAAGTACCCTATTAGAATCAACATGACATTTATAAAAAGTAAACCAATATGACCTATTATATTTTTGATGTCAAAGAAATGGATCCACTAAAGCCAAATAGTTTTTACAATAAAAACATGTTTCACATTCTCCCACAAAAAATTACATCAAAAAGACACCAAAATAATCATTGAGACTCTAAATCATATTAAAATTTCCATAAATCATCTAGGTGTAAAATGATAGATTTTTAACAATCCATTGCTATAATTCCATTTTATTAGGGCCATAATTTGGGGCATAAATGTTGAGGATTACCAAGGAATGATCATTGATGTAAATAAAAAACCAAATAACATGATGTGATATATATTCTCCCATCTCAAAACACTATGGGAAAAATTTAATTTTTTTAATAAAATCATATATTTGTAAAACTAATCAAGATAATTAATTTCTATTTACATGGTCAAATGGGTGCTTGACCATGTAATTAGAAATGTAGTGTGTATTTTTACTTACATGGTCAAGTGGGAGCTTTAACATGAAATTAAAAATTCACATTATGTTTATAATTTCATTGTTAAACACTTTCTTGAAAATGTAAGTAAAAATTCAAATTGCATCTCTACTTACTTATTTAAGTACTTGCTTAACCATGTAAGTAGAAATTTAAACTAAATTTCTACTTGTGAAAGCACTTGGTTGACCATGTAAGTATGAAATCATTATGAGTTAATGATTTCATAGTCAAACATCTATTTTAACATGTTATTATATATTCACACTACATTTATATGGTTGTTTTAATTTATTTTGGATTTAGTTATCTAAATAGGCTAAAAACATCAAGTCTAATCAAATTAAATAATATATGTCTAAACTAAGCAAATCTAATTGTAAAAATAGAGTATGACTAATTTATTACAGTTTAATATTTATGGAAATTAGCTAAAGGATAGGTTAATTATCTTGTTTAGAATTTGTTTTGGTTTGTGATAATGTTCAATACTAAAAAAGGCTTTGTACAGATCTATGTCAACTCATATCAATAAACATTTTATGAAAATTGCTAGGATGAGTTTAGTATTGATTGGATGCCTATGCTATCTAGATACATATATCTCTATGGTATTCATTTAGGTACCTACACATGTTTTTGATAGTTTGTATCACTATGCATGCATCTATAAATAGATCTTATATATTTAGATGTATTTAAACCTCAGATAATATCTCAGTTTTCCTTCTCTTTATCTCAAAACCCTAGCTTACACCTTTGATGCTTGCTTGATTTATAAAAAGGGATTGCTTAAGATGGTTTGATCTAACCTCAAACACACCCCACTAAGTGGTTTAGTGTTACATAATATGTTACCATAATTTGGATCAGAGAGTGATATTAGTCTAATTAAGATCAAACTTTTAAATATATTACAAATAGATAGATATGAGATTAAAGCATAAATTTAAATGTAAAAGACTAAGAATTATTATTTTGATTTGATAAGTGGCATATACAAAATATATAATTTACCAAAGAGATCAATATACTAATTTTTTTTATTGATTGTCTGATTGTGACTATATTCTAGAAGTGAAAGTCAAGGATGAATAGGCATGTGGTTTTTTTATTTCTAGAACTAATTTGATGTCTACACTAGCTTAGTTATCTAGAATCAGGTCAATATTACCAGTCAATACTAATGTGATAGTCAATATTGACCTATGTAAAATTAGGTCATAATGACTATACAATCAATATTACCAGTCAATATCTATTTGATATGTGTTTATAATCTTAGACCCCAATGATGTGTGAAACTCTATAAATTAGTCTACTTTGCATTGAAACCCTAAGTGTGCTTATCAAGGCTAAAATCTTAAAATAAAAGGGGGGAGTATAATGGGATTTACCTAGTGTGTAATAGTATATAGATGTATATTATAAAAGTCCCAAGTACCTACTGAATGAGACCTTTATTTATTTATACATGGATCTAATTGAATAATTTATCATACCATAAACATGATAAGATGTTGGACCTACCTAATGATAATTTTTATTTTATAAAAATCTATTATTGGGAAAGGGTTAACACTGATTAGATTAGGTCAATATTGATTAGTGATATGGACTAAATCTAGTAGAAATGTCTCATGTATAGGAGGATTAAACTTAGAGTCTAGAAATGTTTATGTAGGATATATAATAGGTTTGAAATATATAATGATAATATTATAGGTGTATGACAATAAAATGAAAGGTTTGACTCATAAGAAATCATGAAAGTGTGAGAGAATGGTATATTAGGACCTTTTTTGAGTGTTTAAGTCATGATTCTCAAATGTGTGTCAAGATCATTATTATCAAGTATAAAATACTAGAATTTAGTATCTACGAATTCCCCCATTTTATTATAATAATGAAATTTTTAGAGCAAGAGGATAACATGTATTTGAGTGTATAAAACACACTATATTTAGTATGAAATTTACAATTATGTAGGTCATTTAATAACAAACCTTGTAATCATGTGTAATAAATGTCCATATATTGACTATTTTAATATTATTTTTTTTTTAAATTTTGGAAAGGACAAGGGTTATAGTGCACATGTGTGTTGGTGAAAAAAAAATTCCCTTGTAACTTATTGGATATGATTCTTTCTTGTTAAAGCATTGGATAAAATCATGATTTATTACTAAAGCACATGGGGAGTTAGGGTGTTTTTGCCCAAAATTTGTGTAACTATGAAGGATCTTGTGTTGAGAAGGAAACATGACCCAACACTCATGAATTTGGGGATAAGTATATAATTACTAACATAAACAACTACACTGGTAAAAGAGAGAACCATCAGACCAAGTTCATTTAAATGAATAACTATGCATGTAAATGAGATAACCATCAGGCCAAGTTTTCTCAAAGAAAATAAATCAACCATTGAAAATGGATTATATATTTAATTGTATTTTTTCACTCAAGTTCACTCAAGTTTGATTCTTTTAAGAAAAACCCTTAATTAAAAGGGAATGCATAATGTTCACACCCCCACCATGAATGTAGGTTTTATTGTGTAGTTTTTCTCAATGTAAAATAAAATACATGATAAAAAGATAATGGATAATGACCATTCCCATATAGACACTATTTTTTAGTATATATCAACTCACCCTTGTATACTTGGTAAATACATATCATGGATGTACCTTCAGCTTCTAAATCTTTCTACTACTGAAAAACTCATGTACACTATCAATTTGGGCTTATTTATTATATCATAGTATAACAAATATTATTATGATGATTAAAACCTTATATCATACTTAGAATTATACAAGCCTACTTATCTTATGTATCTATAATTTTTAGACCTATGAATTTTTTCTAACATTTTAGACACTTGTGTCCTGGTTAGATGCCTATGTCGAAGCTAGTGTCCTATTTTGATGCAAGTGTCAAGTGCCCTAAAATCATCAAATTTACAAATGAAATGTATTCCTATGGTATAAATAAGTGATTTAATACAATCTATTATCAAAAAGGACTGATGTGTGTGTGTGTGTGAGTGTGTGTGTGTACACACACACACACACACATATCAGTATTTTTTTATAATAGATTGTATTAAATCACTTAGTTATACCATAGGAACACATTTCATTTGTAAATTTGATGATTTTAGGGCACTTGACACTTGCATCAAAATAGGACACTAGCTTCAATATATATATATATATATATATATATATATATATATATATATATATATATATATATATATATATATATAGTATCAACCGTCATTTATTCTTCACCTAGCATAAAACAAATAAATCATAAGACAACTTACTAAAAAAATTGAATCAAGCATTCAAGTGAGAAAATTTTACCTATTTTCCCTTATTTCCATATTAGTCATAGGGATAACACATCTACAAGTCTAAATTATTGAAGTAGTAGCCCAGGAACCATATTTTCCAAGTTTAAGCTAGGTCATTATTGTACTTGTTTATCACTTATTGCATCCTTATACAAATATAAGACCACATGTAGGGAGAACTACATGAGTATGCGATCCTATAAGAGGTAGTGGATATGTAGGAAACACCCACTAATGTAGGGGTTATTTTGATTATATCAACACCATGTTCCCACTAACCCATTTTTCGCATAGTCACTATGAATATAAAGAACTAGGGTTTTTATATTTGACAAGGAGTAATAACACATGATCCAGATCTATGCATACCAAAATGAAGGTGACACATAACCCAAAATATAGTATGTGGTCACATCCAAATATAGTAGGTATTCCTTATAGGACACCTATGTTTAAGTCATAAATAAACATCAATGTAACCATCTAAGTTTTATGGAAGTTTTTGAGGTCACATAAGTGTTTCATCAAAAATTTGATAGTAGTCCTAGAATCTACTTCTAGTCTGATTCCTTCCTATTCTAGATATAAATCTATATTAACATAAAAACTAAGTATATTATTTTCATTATCATTATAATATCTAACATATCCATTATTTATATTTTTATCATATCTCAATATATAAATTCAAAATATTGTTTATTCAATTTTTTAAATTACTTGGCCTATTATAGAGATAATTTATCACCCTTGTGCCCTAGGTTATCTATATCCTCTTTAACCCTAGATTCATTAATATAGATTTTAGGGTTAAAAACTTGGCAAACCTAATATATATGAATTCAAAATTTTCTAATTCCTAGGGCTTTCAATTAGCCAGGGTTTTAGTTTGATGTCCTTTTTTTCAAATTTTAAAGTTCTTAATTTATAATCAATGAAATATATTAATAAAAAAATCATTTTCAAATGGAAGATAAAGAAATATTAGTTACTCATTTTAATAATAATAAGGTTTTAATATATTTATTATTGTATATTACAAGAAATGAAATTAGTAAGTATGCTAAGTCTAAGGTTTCCTCACTTAGTGATGGTGAATCTTTATAAAGCACCACAAATGATTCAATTCTAATCAATCTACCAATATCTAATGGGTTCATGAGATATGTATTCACAACTTTGTTCTTTGAAATTAATATTGCCACAATATCCATGGGAAAACTTAGTACTTATACTCAATTACTAGGTTTAATGCTTGTATCTACCCATCATATGGGTATACCTCCTTTGCTTACTTCTAAAATATCAAACCTTAAATATGAAAAAGAGAAATATCTTTTTCAAACTATAAAACTTTTTCAAACTACGGTTAAAAATATTGAATAAAATTATATGAAATAATATTTTGTTATTGATTCAAAAGAGGTGTTGCATAATCATATTGCACTAGAGATATATTTGCATCCCTTGTCAACTAGTTTTATTGCACCCAAGTTCACATTTAAAGATGAAAAAGGTGACCTTGGACAACATATTCACTATTTATATGCATCATGCTTTTATTATTCCCCCAATGTAATATTTTTACCAAGTTATTTCCAAAGATATTAAAAGACTATACTTTAAGGTGGTTCTAAGATTTACCAACCCAATTAGTAAATAAATTCAAACGTCTTATAGACTAGTTTTTTATACACTTTTCTATCAATATCATTAAAAAGGTTTCCTATGCCCAAATTGAATAAGTCAAAAAAGGAACCAAATAACCTTTTAATGAATATGCCTTAAGGTCCAAGACAATGTTAGTTAA
This sequence comes from Torreya grandis, assembly GCA_037957365.1. NCBI lineage: Eukaryota > Viridiplantae > Streptophyta > Pinopsida > Cupressales > Taxaceae > Torreya > Torreya grandis. The sequence goes on from JARHVA010007031.1 coordinate 499,586, forward strand.
AATGAACAATCTAATGGTAGATATAGAGTTGTAAGACATATTCAGGAAAAGTTTGCTTGCCCCATTACATGAGTCCATTATTTTCAAAAAATTCAAATATTTCAATGAATTATGCCATATTTTTCATGACCATAAAAAGAAACTTATATCATTGAAAAAAATTAAGTATGTATCAAATACACCAACTACATCTACATCTAATACCAGGTTTATTATTAAACCAAGTTACAAGGTAAAACCTCTTGAACCTAATGACAATTAATGTAGTGTCACAATAACCTAATCATCTTGTCTTATCTAGTGAACCAAGTAGAAAATTTAAATGCCTACTTGAGTCTGCCACTTCATTACTCTTGTTACTTGTAGACTATCACCTCATATCTCTCCCTCACCTTATAGAGGTTGAGATGAGTAGACTCTACCCAAAGGGTATGATGTGAATGATTTTTATGACTATCACCAAGGCCTTGGGAATTCTAAAAATAGATTATTTTACCATGAAGAATAAGAAACAAGACCTCATTCATGACCAAAATTTTACATTTGATGATCCTTCAAATGAATCAGGTTCATAACCTAGTGATCACTAGAAGCAAAACAATATTTAATAATCCATTGCAAGATCATTTTAAGAAGGATCAATAGGTACAAATGGGATATAATTCACATCCTTATCCATCACATTAGGGAACCCATTGGATGGGATTACTAGTACTTATACATGGCATACACATCTTATGGTTCAAACACCTTCTATTAATATTAATGATAATGAGATTTTGGATGATGATTATGATCTTCATTGTTAGTTCATTCGAGCATACCTTTATCACTAGTCTATACACACTATTATGATTTATAATGATGAAATCAAGAATGTTTGTATCATGAAATTACTTAACACCTCAGGGTTATACAACTCATAATTTAAATCATTTGACCATATCAATTAGAGCATTTGATGGGACCTCAAAATAGGTTCTTGGTGAGATTAACTTACCTTTATAGGTACATCCCACATGTGGTTACTACCTTATTAGTTATACCTTACATATGTATCATTGATATGTTATTGGGATAACCTTAGATACATATGATTTGAGAAATACCTTCTACAGTGCATGGCTATGTTATATACTTTCATGCCAATTGGGTAATTAAAAATTTTATAATTCCATATGAACATCCACTTGAACAAGAGAAGTTTCTACTTAGAAAATTATTTATCAAACCTATTAAAGTTAATACTATAAAAAAGGGTAAAAAAATGAAATCCACTTTCTTAGGTGGATGGTACTTGAATAACCATTACATCAAATATCCATAGTAGGTTCCATCAAGTCCTCGTCTACTACACACCCTATTCAGATATCTAGAGCACTTAAATATGTTCCTATTAATACTATTCTAAATAAACCATAAATAACTCAATGATGGGTTCCATGAATCTCCATCCATTCTATTGGTTCTTCATGACCATAAATTCCTATTATACATATGATGACCATCACAAATATTACAATGATAAATATTACACATAACATGCTCCTTGGTAGTACAACCAATTTATTGCACTAGGTTACCAATGAGGAGATATCTATGAGCATCAATTGGATGAGATAATGAGATTGTTATTTATTTTAAAATATTTTGAAAATACAAAAAATATAAAAAATAAAAAAATATTTACAACATTCACAGGTTCTATTAACTCCTTGGCATATATGTTTTTAGTTTCATGTTAGTAGATACCATAACATTTATTTATATATACACATGTGTTTCATGAATCCTTTGAGTGTGATACATACATATATGGATACATGAGATATGAAATGTTGTGACTTTGATATACTCATGTCATGTGGACATTGGAGGCATCTAATTATTTGATCATAATATATCTAAGTTTTATTATTATATGATCACTTTACATTATCATGTTTGAGCTTATGTACTTATACATGCTTGTCTTTTGTTGTCTACTTGATATGATATGTAATTAACATTTTTTACTAACATATGGTCTATGGGATAGTACGTTATGTTTATTATTGTTGCTTATTATCCATGTTTTTTTTTCATTTCTTTGAGGTTGTTCCTTGCTTGATATTATCATGCATTGTATTACTTGTTTTATTATTATAATATGATCCATTTTTTGTGGCCCCTGTACATTTGTTGGCCTATTGTGACATTTGCATATGTCATGGTTTGTTGTATGTTGACATTTAAATATGTCATTCCTTGTTTTGTGGACATTTGACTAAGTCATGTACTTTTGATTGTGTGACATTTGAACATGCCCCTTATTTGATGTCTCCTTAGACCATTGTATTTTTATTTCATTTTGAGAGCTCTTATGTGTGTGCTTGATTACTTGATAAACTTGTAATGCTACTATATAGACAATACCATGATTTATATCATGAATTTTAGGATTTGATGTGATCACATTTTGCATAATTCAATTACATATCTACCTAGACTTGTTTCTCATAAATGTTACATGGTACATTCATAGTTTACATGGTTATCTTATATTTTTGAGATAAGGTAGCTACCAATCAATACTTACCCTCATCTTAAAAGGGGGGGGGGGAATATTAGTGAGATCATGCCATATAGGCATAGTTTTCACATTATTCACACATTTAGATATAGAGTGGGGGCATGTTTTGGAAACCTTTTTTCCACAATCATTCCAATTATTAGTTTCAGATATACAGTGGGAGCATATTATGGAAACATGTTCTCCACACTTAACCAATTTCCAATTTTAGATTATAATGGGGGCATGTTATGGATGTTAGGGATTATCTTTTACATTGTATAAGTTTGGTTATTTACCAAGAGGTAAATATCATATTGGTTAGTGTGTAACTATATGGATAATATAGTAAGATGTTATATTTGGTAGTAATATTATGATAATATATTAGTATATTATATTGTTGAGATATATTGTTATGAGTTATAACAATATATCATTTATAGTGTTTTACATAATCATAGGGATATTGGGTGAGATAGTAATGGAGAGATGTTCTCCATAAATATACGAATAATGTTCCTATATATTTGTAATGCCTTGAATGGTTTTAATAATCAGAGTATGAGAATGAAATAATATATTATTAGTGTTTTAAATATCTCTATATTTGGCTCTTTGTTTATTAATATTAAATATATTTTTACCAACCCTATCATCTGATGTCAAAGGTTTCTATGATCATGTGGATATGAACAATGAGTCTGGTAGAGGATAAATGTTTTAAAAGAGATTTTGTTATTGTCTCCATGATAAATGGTGGACCTAAGTTTAAAGTAACTAGATAGTAATATAAGTATAAATATTTAACATGTTGATAAAAATTTGAAAGGGATCCATGAAAAAAATGTTATGATCAGTCTCTTCTTTTTGGCAAAGTTTGAGATCTATTGGATATAATTTTTGCATACCTACTCAGTCATCAATAATATTGTTGAATTACCTAAGTATATTTATTCTAACATCTTAGATATATTTGTACATAATTTTTTTTTGTTTATCTTCATGTTTTCAGTGTATTTGTCACAACTGTGCTTCATGCCAACCAAACATGTAAATATTGCAGCTCATGCATAATAGTAATGACTATAGTTTTTGATTAAATACACTAATTTTTTTTTAAAATTACTTTGCATATAATAATTGAGGAGATTATTTTTAAAATAATAATAATCATAATCCTAAGAAAGGTAAAAGAATTGTATAAAAGTTTCAAGCTTAGTGGTGTTATTATTGGTACATGTCCAAAACTTTGCCTTAGATATTAATGCAACCTAGAAGAGAGGTTTAAAAATAATATGGTCATTGTGGATGAATTTGAGTAGTGAATATGAGTTATTTAGTGAAGTCATTTGAATACAAACATGTTAAATTATGTCTTCTTGTGTGCAGACCAACATGTCCCTTCAAGCTCAATTTTGATTTTTCAAAACAAATCTATTCATCCAATATCAAGTTATCCATTATGCTATTAGGTCTATCCATTGTTTAAATATTTTACTATTTCATCAAGTATTTTTAGGATTTATAATCCAAGGATGATTTATAAATATAGTCATTTTTAGTCTTTATGCTTATATTATTATTTAGGTGTGTCTTTAGAATTTGTGAGAATTTATAGAATAATCATTATGTATTGGTTATTTATTTTAGGTATATAGTTTTAAAAAGGTATTGTATTATGTTATATGGTTAGTCAAACCATATTATTCTTTATTCATTTATTTTAGGTATATTCTTGGTTTATAGTTTTGTTATGTTAAATAATTGTCAATTTCAAGAGTCATTATTAATTTTCTTTGTTAAAATCATAATAATAATAATTATTTATCATTATATAGATAAAAATGGTCATTTTTATGTCAAGTGTGTTCAATTCATCAAAAGTATCATCATTTTTAAAATTCCTTTATGTCGATCAGTCATCAAAGTTAAATTCTTTGTTGAACAAATACATTATCATTTGTACATGATGTCAAAACTATGGGGGGATTTCTCTTTGACAATTTCATGCATTTGAGCTTCATGACATCATCATATTAGTAAGAAAAAACTATTGGAGGATAGAGGAAATGGAGTCTAGATTTTCTATATACTTTCATTAGTCACCAATAATGATGCCCAAGAAGATTTAGTGACATATATAGTATGATGTGTTTTTATAGTTTCGCTATGTGTTTTCAAAATAAGGAAAAAAATAATATGCCTATTCAAGATATGTAATTTGTGTTCAAATTCTAAACATAATTTTTTAATGTGAAAACATTATGAAAGGATAGAAAGCAACAATGTAAGTCAGTTCATAGATCTTGAAAGGGTTTGTGGTAGATATCTAGAAAACCATAAGAGGTGAATAATAGATATAAAGAGGTTCCTGTTCATGTCAAGGTTTGTGGTAAACCCATAAAACCATGGGAGGAGTGAGTCTCTATTTATATTAAGTTCATGATCCAAATAGGGAATGCTATAAGGGGTGATGATAATGAAAGTGAAAGTGTGAATGTTGTTACACCATGTAAAAACTAAGGGGGGGATGATAGGGATTAGCTTTTACATTATGTAAGTTTAGGTATTTATCAAGAGATAAATAACATATCAGTTTGTGTGTAACCATATGGATAATATAGTAAGATGTATATTTGGTAGTAATATTGTTATAAATAATATTATGATAATAGATTAGTATACTATATTATTGAGATATATTTTTGTGAGTTATAGTAATATATCATATATTGTGTTTTGCATAATCATAGGGATATTGGGTGAGTTACCAGTGGAGATATGTTCTCCATAAATATAGGAATAATGTTCCTATATATTTTTAATGTCTCGAATGGTTTTAATAATTAGAGTACAAGAATGAAATAATATATTGTAAGTGTTTTAAATATCTCTACATTTGGCTCTTTATTTTTTTATCTTAAATAGATATGTACCAACCCTATCAGTGGAAACATGTTCTCCACATTTATACAATTGTAAATTGGCCAAAATTCATAATTATATGATTGATATACACAACTATGGTAGAATTTTATACATTGTTACCATTGTCATATCTATTTTTCATCATGATATATACATATATATATATACATATATATATATACATATATATATGTATATATATGTATATATATATATATATATATATATATAAAGTGTATATGCTATGAAAATAGCACTTAAATTATAAAATCAAGTCAACTTTTAGATTTCAAACACTTGTTTTGACTTTATCTCAATAGGTTGGACTATCAAGTATTGTATTAAGCTAATATAATATAGTAGTTTCTTCAATCTTTAGTATGAATAAGGTGATTAAATTATTTAATCTTTCCAATTTTATAGGTTTGACTTGATTACATCATCCAACCTCACTAGATTTATAGTGTGGGTTGGCTTAATTTAATTCACACTACCTAGGTTATAAGTATGATTGAGTTACATGGTTTAGATAATATCAACTATTGGGTGGTAACTCAACTTATTATCTAAGGTTGGGTGCATGTGTATTACAATATTTATATATTTATGAACTTTATATATTTATATACCTCATCTCTAATGCTTGATATGATACATTTGTTCAAATCAGATTGCCTATATGTAAGGTAGTTTCATCAATACATAGGTGCACTCCTAAAATTTAACCTCTTTTAATTTCAACCATTTAAGTGATTTCAATTTTAGATTATATAAATTGGTTATATAATGTAACACACTCTTAGTTTCACATTAGTCACTAGTAAAGCACTCAAATTGGACTCACATGAAGATGAGGTGTGTTATAGACACCCAAGTATGCATTTTTTTCCTTTAAGCTAGAAATTCCATTACTATATTAAAGAGGGAGAATGTATAATTAATTTATAAATTATATAACACCTTAGTCTTATACACTTGGAAAATACATGTCATGGATGTACCTTTAGCTTATAGACCATCCCACTACTAAAAGGCTTATGTACATTATCTCTTAGTCTAACCAATGTTATTATAATGAATTAGATATTCTATCATATCCAAAATAACAAAATACTAATCTTATCTATCTACATGTTCTAGACCCATAACTTTTTTAATCTTTCCAAATACTTAGATCCAAGTCAAATGCCTATGTCAACACTAGTGTCTTATTTTGATGCAAGTGTCTATTTCCCTAAATTCATCCAATTTACAAATGAAACATGTTATTATTATTAGCCTAAGTACTTTAATGTGATATATTATCCATACTAAAACACACACACACACACACACACACACACACACACACACACACACACACACACACACACACACACACACACACACACACACACACACACACACACACACACACACACACACATTTGAAGCACTAAAGGAGAATCCCAAGATCCATATTTTCCATTTTACAAGATAGGTCATTATTGTACTTGTTTATCACATATTTCATCCTTATGCACACACATGCCCATATATATGGGAGAATTACATGAGTTTTAGGCCCTCTTTGGAGTAGTGGATATGTGGAAAACACCTATTAATATATAGATATTTGGGTTTAGATCAACACCATGTGCCCACTAACCGATTTTCCCACAACACATATGAAGATGAATAAGTAGGGTTTTTATATTTGACAAGGAGTGGAAATACATGATTTATATTTGAGCACATCAAAACAAAGGCAACACAAAACCTATAATATTCTAAGTGGTTACATCTAGATCTAGTAGGTATTATGTATAAGACACTTATGTCCAGGTTAGATAGAAGCATTGATGAAACTATCTAAGGTCAATATAAGTATTTGAGGTCACAAAAATCTTTAAGTTAAAATATTATTGTAGTCCCATAATAAATTTTTAGTCTAATTCCTTCCTTCTATATCTAGATCCATATTAGTATCAAAACCAACCACGTATCTTGTTTTCATTATTATTGCAATATGTAGCATAGTTGTAATTTATATTTTTATAATATATCAATACATAAATTTAGAATATTATTTATCTAAGTTTGAAAATTAATTGGCCTAGTATAGAGATAATTTATCACCCTTGTGCCCTAGGTTATCTCCATCCCCTTTAACCCTAAATTTATTAATCTATATGCTAGGTTTAAACAACCCCCATCATTATGACATATTTGATAAGTGTGAAATGGAATGACAACCATTTTCCATTAAATTGTAAACTATGTTATTATGTATGTGTGAATGAATAATCATGCCCCTTGAATATGTACCAATTGATATATAATGTTATGCATATATATGTTTAATATTAGAAACTTTATCTCAAATGTATGTGTAGGTTAAAACATTTAATTTTATTCCTATAAGTTGTGTGTATTTTACCATGCATATACATCTAAGTGTGTATGAATATATGCTCAAGTGTTTATAAAGATAATACACATGCCCTTGTAATCTATATCAATGTGTCAATATATGTCATGTATCTAAACCATTTTTAATCTATAAAATATATAATCTAATATGATTTTCTACTCATGAAGCCTTATGTTTCCAAAGCCCATTATAATACCCCTTTTTAAGATAAGGGATATAACATGTATGTCACTCATATTGAAAAAAGATTTAATTTTATCATGTCATGTTTAAATATAACATCATGTAATATCATTTAATCATGTGGATAATATGTTATCATAGTAGTGTATGTATAAATCAATGCATGTATGTAACATATGTAGTGCATGACATTTAAGTTTCATGTCTAGATATTTTTTTTAATGAAGCACATAGTAGAAGTGTAATTGAATAAGAATAGATAGTAACAATGCATGATATATATCATAATACTACTAAATGTTATCATATCTCCAAGTGAAAATTTTAGTATCACACATAAATCCAAGGGACGTAAAGATGTTGTAATAAATAAGGTGAAAGTCCACACACAATGTAGCATATAAATGTTGAAAATAAGGGACATCAAGGATGTCATATCAAGTAAGGACTAGGGGCCACAAATAATATTCAATAAAAAAGTGGCCTATCATATAATAGAGTAAAAACATCAATAGAGGATAAATAAGGAAATAGTTTACACCATCCATATGTATCAATGTCACATCATAGTTTAATGGAACATCATGAATCACTATGTAATAAATGAGTAATTAAAAAATCATGCATAATTAATCTAGGTATATCAATATGGTATAAATGTCATATAAATGTTTAATTTGTAATAGTGAAACCTATGGAAAAAGATGTACCTAGTATTGGCATGATCATTTGGTAGAAGGACCACATGTAACCTTCTATCCTACATAACATGAATATACCATGAAATGCTTGTGTGTATATAAATAATATGACATATATGAAACATGTGATAAAAAAAGGTGTATCTGGTGTAATATATCAATCATGTCATTCATAGGTCTTGTTTTTATATTTTTTTGAATATTTGAATGCTTTTGTAGTTTATGGTTATTTGCTTTTTTAAATATCTGGGTTACTAAAATGTGAGTTCAAGTGGAAATGGTTCTGAAAATAGAATAATGGGAGAGATTTAAAAATTAATAACATGTGTGAATTCATAATTAAATCTAAAATTGATAGTGTGGCTATGTGGATAACTTGAAAATAATCAATATTCCCCCATTGTATATGTGAATTAAAACAATGTAACTTAAGAGTATATGTGGATATGAAAATTGTCATGCCCCTAATGGGAAATAATTAATGTGTGATCATGTAATATATGGATATAGATGTATATTATCATGTAAACTCAATTAAATCCACAAAAAATGTATAATTAGTCAATATGTAAAGGTGAAAAAATAGAATTCCACAAAAGATGTGTACTAAAATCATTGTAGGATAAGTGTCATAAATGTTTGGATTAGGAGATCAATCAAGGGTTAAGGTCCAAGTTAAAATTGAGTAAAGGGATATAATAATGATTAATTTAAGGGTATATGATTGTATTTATGTCAAAATAAAAGTATAATGTATGAGCAATCGAGAAAGCATTAAAAGACTATGCATAGTAGGATTTGTGATATGAACTAATCTAATGAATCACTCCAAACATTTGGAATTAATAAATGTACATAATATGGATCCTCATGAGTAACTTAATTCTAATATTGTACCTATGATATGTTACTATTGGGAACACTTGCACTTGCATGATTGACTCTACATTTGGTATCTTTTATAAAATATGTATAAGCAATTATATCATGTATTATAATTTTTATTAGTTGTATCATTATTTTCATCATGAGTATTATTCAAATAGATAACTTCACTCTCATTTCATTTCAATAAATATTTTCCCTCTCTTTAAGTGGAGTTATCCTTACCTTCATGACCAAATGTAATGTAACCTTTGTGTTTATTTATCAGAGCCCCTATTAAATTTAACCATGATCCTCCAAGTACAACACTATATAAGCCTATATCAAGAATATTTTTGAATGTAAGATGACAAAATTTTGAATCAAACATTACTACTAAATCATTTAATTCCACACATGTTGTAGATGTATTAGTTTGATCTATGTGATGAAGGTGATGTTCAAGAGATAAAAATAGATTATGTAGTAATAAATTTGTGTTCTTGGTAGTCCATAACCTTGATATTGGTAAATTTATTTCCATACATGTGAGTGGTGATAGTGAAAGGTTATTGATATGAAGAAGGCCTTGTAGTTTCCTATATTGAAACCAAACTTTTGACATTACCCTTTTAAAGTATATCTTGATTTTGATTTTCATTTGTGAGAAAAACTATTTTAAGGATTTTTTTTGCTTATATTGAATTTAATTTTTCATACTATCTTCCAATAACTTCTCTTGATGTAACTTTTTTTTTCAATTTTTTTCTATTTGTAATCTTTCTTACTCTAATTTTACATTTTACAACATTTCTTTCTCTAATTGTTCCTTTAATAACATTTATTGTTTTGCTTCTACCTTTTTTTAATTTTCATTTTATTATTTTTTTCACTTGTTCCTTAGGAGATGAAATCAAAGTGTGAGTATGTTACTTGATTATATAATTTGTTCTTGAATTAGGTGTTGGTTTGATTTATTTATCTAGTATAGGATCACCACTATCATTGATACTTTGTATTTTGTTATTTAAAACTGACAAATTATTGATACAGTGTCCATGTATTTTATGATATGGACAATAATATTTTTATTTACTTATAGGATGAATAGGAGGTAATTTGATCAACTTATTTCAAATCATTTTCCTTAAAATCTCACTTGGATTCTTATAAACCTTATGTACACTTTTTGATTTACTAATTGTATATGTATCCTATTTTGGCTTCCATTCTTAGGTTGAGGCCTTTTAAGGCATAAAATATATGTATAGAGATGTAGATATATTATTTACACTTTCACAATATATATTATTTGTGTTGTATACAAAAATTGATATTGTTAAAGCTTCCCAAAATTTTCACTATTGCATAGACCAAGTCTAAAAGATGAATTTTCATTAGAAAAACTTGGTAAAATTTTGAAATTTTCAAGACACATTGGGATTATCATAACTTTCAAAAATTTATAAAATTTAGATAAGTTCCTTAGGTTCCTAATATGATCAATTTTCATAATAGGTTATAGGTTCCTAAATTCCCAAAATGTCTAATTTTTTAGAGTTCCCTTGGTTCCTAAAATTATTGATATGCCTGATATTATCGATGAAGTCTTATAATGTTTTAAAATTTTCAAATAAATTAAATTACATCATATGTTTTGAGTTGATGAAGAATTTACAAATGTTTTTTATTTATTCCTTAGGTTCTCAATACTTTTGATTGCTCTAATATGTATGATAATCAAATTGACTACTTTAAATAAAATTTTAAAAATAGGTTCTATCAATCTTAAAATCACATGAATAACTATGGAGGCACATTTTTGAGTTCTATAAATTGAATTCAATGGTTATTTTTTAACCAACATCTTTGATAGATTTTTTTAAATCATTAGGCATCCTTAATTCTTTTAGTTTTCTCTTGTTCCATTACTAGTGCCAAGATTTAAACATTATATTCCCTTCAAGGTTGGATTATTTTGCCTTATATTTTTTCATTTCATTTATTTAATTCTCATTATTTTCATTATTTTATATCAAATATTAAAAGTGCTACAGACCCCAAAAGGTCTTGATTTACCCACATAAAAACTAGAATAAATATTCAAGAGATTTTTTAACACTTTTATGTCCACTATGGTACAACCCACGCACCCACATAAATATTTTTTGCCTCCTAATTTTCCATAAGATATTTGAAATTGATTACCAAGTTTTCTCTCTGTATAACACACTCAAAAATTAAATTCATTAAAATGGGATATGATCCCTTTTCCACCCTTTATACAAACATTTCATAGATCATTGAAATTTATATGGGTCATATAGATATTGAGGAATTTTAGGAAATAAAGGAAGATGTGAATAGAACACCATTAGGAAAATTACTTCTAGATAGTGGACTTACACATGTCATTAATTTCCATACATTTGTCCAATGTTTAGATTTAGTAATTACATGCACAAAGTATTATGATCCATAGAAAATACAAATCAAGTCTATCGATGAAGTTTTAATAGCTAAGACTGAGGGTAATTCAATTTTCAAGACTTTTTAGATTATAACCCATGATGAAAAAGTATAGATTACCAATGACATTAGTTTAAAATTATAGGTTGAAAATCATAAAACATGCTTGAACATGGTGAATCGATCCTCGTTAAATAAAATAAATGACCTTATAAGCTTGCTAAGAGGAATTATCAGACACGATAACATTTCTAGACAAAGTCATGGGTCATTTTGATAGACACTTGTTTAAGAATTTAATATGCACGTATATAAAAATTATTTTTTTTAGAGAATGATTCATTGAATTTTGGGAAACCATCAATTATAGCCTCTATTAATAGTTAAATACATTGGAAGCTACATTTTTTTTACATGACATCATACTTAGTTTATTCCATTGTAAACTTGACATGATGGCCATACATGAATGAAGTAGGAAAAAATATTATTATAAAGATAGTAAATGATAGATTTCCCAAAATCACTCATGAAAAGAGGAAGAAACATTACATAAGGTTATGTGATGCATTTATTTTGTTAGTATGGAGGACTCTCAAAGGCAATACTATAGCCTAAATATCAAATGAAGTAATTACTTTGACCATGAATTTTGGGAGATTTTTGTTTTAGTTTCCAAGATTCACATATCTCAAGGTTGGAGGATTTATAGGCACTCCATATAGGCTAACAATATATGCAAGTGATAAAATTATTATTATTGGAATTTGTATATATCTAAGTAAATTTCATAAGAAATGTAATCAAAGACATGTAGGGGGAATCTCATTTCCCATTGGATTGAGTTTATATATTTTTAAAACAACCTAATATGCCTTAAATATTGAGAATTCAATGGAATATTTTATAATTCAGCCTCATACCAAAAGAATTGATTTTGATAGCAATAATTTTATAAAATATAATCTCATACTAGGTGTTGGTTATTCACATGTAATATATATTGAGGATTACTGGGAAGAATATGAAGATGAATATGAAGTAATAAAAATGAATTATTCAAGAATGAATCTAAATTAGATGAAATCCTTCAAGATTTAATGGGTAATAATAAGATCAATTTATTACAGAACTAATTTGAATCCCCTGTTGTTTACTAATAAATTACATCTTGAGATTTTGACCCTAATTTATTGGTCAATGAAAGAATTGACATATTTAAAATAACATTTTTGAAAAAACATTAATGAGATCAAAAACATGGTTTGATAATAAATTTATTGAATATACCATTAGAAGATAGTAAAAATATTTAGTAACTTCCAAAATGTAATAAAAAACTTCATCAATAAGTGCATCTCAACACACCAATACAAAAATACATTTCAAAATCCAAAAGTCTATCCCAAAAACCAGTGGTGGTGTGATGAAGAATATATAAATAATATTAAACATCCTAAAAAAACTTATGGATATGATTCTTCATTGAGATAGAAACTTCTTATCAAACAAAATCCAACCTATTCCATTATATGAGGTGAACCTTAGTCATCGCAAGACCTTAATGACAATACTACCCACAAAAATTTCACTTTTGACAAAGTCCCCACTTAAATCCCTCTTATTAATTCTCCCACACATATGAATTTTACATCACCAACACCTCTTATTCCATCACATATTAACATCCCATCTCCACCACATTCACCTTAAGTTCTAACTCCAACGCCACCTCATTCCTCACCCATTTAGAAAACTAAAACTTTAGTGGGTTTTATTTGTATTTCTTAACCCCTAACTAATTAAATGGATCTTTTTGATATTCTTATTACCTAAATAATTACTTATTTAGGTGATTAACCATTCAAGAGGGTACAACAAATAGTGACAAAAGTAAAAACTTATCTAAAGTTACAACTCTTCATTTTGATATAGTTTCCAATATGTTACAAAATACTCCACATAAACATAAATCTAAAATCACCTAAAAGTTAGTAATTATTCCTATAGGTGAACATATTTTATAGGTTTGTAAACCTTTGTTTTTAAAATACCAATATTTAATGACCTTGGTTGACTATAATCTCAAAACAATACCATGGAGAATCAACTCATCAAGGTGATATCCATAATTTCCAAGAGACTACAATAGTGTTGATCAAATGAATAGAAGAGGTAAAAAAATAAAAGAATGATTGGAAAAACAAGTGCATATTATTTCATCATACATCAAATAAATTTTGAATCTAAGTGAAAATCCATTTAAATTTGTGTATAAATTAATTCCAATTGAAGAAATTGACAAAAAAACCATTGCTAAAATTTAAAAATATAGTAATAATGGGAAGTTTATGGAAACTTGGGTAGAAAAACTTCTCATAAATGGTTTGTAGTTTCTAGATGAAAAAATTAAATAATATAAATTTTGATAATTAAAATTGAAAAAGTGGCATTAGAAATCAAGTATGTGAAGAAATAAATTGGAATTTGGAAAGGTTTAATCAAAGACTTGCAAGATATGTCACATATGAATGAAAATATAATAATATCTAAATGTATATTTAGAAAAATTATTTAAATTAACTACTACCTTTTGTATCATTGTGTTGAGTGGAAAATGCATGCTTTATAAGATTTTGTTTAATATATTTATTTTGATTTAACAAATAAATGCTATAAACAACAAATTATTGAAATTTATTTTAGGTTAAAACTATATAGAAACTAAATGTATAATAAAATAATTTATAGAATTTAAAATGAGATATAAATATAAAATTTATAAACATATATTCAAACTTATCTTATATTTAATTTATTGTTGATCATCAAGTTGACTATTGGTGAAAAATAGTTGGAAAGTCTTGTGAACTAATTCATAATTAAAAGTAGGATTTAAAGCTATGCCAAGAAAAAGGTTGCACTATAAATATAGGACCATAACATGGACTTATATATTTAATGGGTTTGTGTCTTTTTTTACTTTATGAATAATTTTATTTTACAGGTGCGTACACCAATCTGTGAGGGTTTATTGATTAACTATCTATTTTGATATACTATGCAAAAAACTTGTAAAAAATAAACTATGGATCATACACAATAAAAAATATATATATCAAATAAAAAAGAGGTAATAAATAACATATCCTTATAAAATTATGTTAATCTAAATTCTACCTACATAAACCAAAAGGGCCTCAAGAATATGTAATTCTCCCTCCTAGAGTGAGTGTGTGAATCTTGATATTTGATATATAAATATAAATCGATATATTGAATTAAATGATTGATAATAAGTGCCATTAAATTTTAATAAAACAAATTTAGACTTGTCCTATGACTTTTATAATAATTCAAAATTATAATTAGAAATATGAGCACCCTTTTCTCAATGTGTAGTAGAATTTTCAAGTGATTGCTAGATGTATTTTGAATGACCTTGATGTGATTATATAGAGGAATATATTGAATATATCTATTAATAAACCTTAATAAAATCATCGGAGGGATAAAATGAAACATATAAAATTTAAAAATTTACCATTGGAGCATGGGGGACAATATTGCAATAGTGGATAAGGCCACAATGTGTTTATGTTCACCTAGTATGACCTTGTTTGCCTACTATGACCTTATTTTAGAAGGTCAGAGACTACTATAACTGGGTTGAGAAAAACCTATAAGAAAAATAGGTATGCTTGAATGTTTTTTTTAGTTATTTCAAGGTATTAAATATAATATCAAATGCTACTATGGAGATTTCAATTTAATATAATGGTGAATAGGCTAAGTATGGTAAGGCTATCAAGATAAAACATTGTCAAGCATTTAATGATTAATTATGAGTGTCCACATTTTCCCTCACTTTATTATATTAAAATAATAAAGTGAAATTACTAGAATAAAGTAGATAATAACCTAATTATACTCACCTTGCATTTTCATGTGAAGATTGGTTGTGGAATATAATGAAAAACCTATAATTATGACAATGAAAGTAGTTAATATTCATATTTGAAAACAAAAAATATGAAACTTGAAACTTGAAATTTGAAAAGAGGGAAAATATAGTATAAACCTAAAATAGTATGTAATATAATTTCCATGTAAATTAAAATTGGATAAGTTCAAGTACCTTAATTTTGATGTATTTGGATAAATTTTGAACTTGTGAAAAATTGAGAGTGATCAAGTTTCAATTTTAAAACTAGTGAAATCTCTTGAGTTTGAAATAATGTATGCTCAAAATCTCATAGAAATATTTAGATTAATCTATAAAATAATTAAATTATTGGAACCATAAATTTTGGATAGATACATTGGAACTATAAAATGTGGTTTGCTATAAGTACAACCATAGACATTGAATATCACTAGACTCTAACATATCCCACTTAAAAAATGAGATCAATCACACCACTATAGATAGATATAAATTATATTTGAAACATTTTAGCTTTGAAACTTGAAGAAATTTTAAATTGTAGTAACATGAAAATGAATGAACATCATGCCCCATATAATGTACTAAATTGAACTTTGTAACTATTTTAAATCTACAACTTGTAAATTATAACTATTTTTCACATGACCATGTAAATACGTCAAGTTTATATGAATTATTATTGTAGATAAGAGTGTAGATGTATGTCATATTCCCCCATACTCTATTTTTTTGAATCATGTTATGATTTTCTTAAAAATCTAAAATTTGTTGCTCATGAGACCTTAAATTCTCAAGATAAACCCATTACGATGGCCCCCCATTTTATGATGAGAGATGTAGACTAAAATTAAATAATATTAAAAAATAACTATAAAATATGTAATCACGTAGTATTATATGAATATTTAAATTGTACTACATCATAGTATTGAATATAACATTGAGTTGAATATGAAACATGTAATAGATAGATATAGATCTAAACACATAAGTAACATGTTCATGTTATATATCATGGAAAAATATTGAAATTAATAGGTAAAAATAATGTAGTTTATGAACCATAGAACCATAGTAAAAACCATGCAATCAATTACATACAATGTCACATAATTTACATAGAATGTCACACATAAGGCCTAAATAGCACATAAAAGGAACACGTGAGTGTCATATAAACACACAAGTCCAAATGACACATGAAAATGACATGATGATGCCATAAAAGTAAAAACATGTATGTGTTTTTAAACACAAGGTCAAGGGTCACACCTAATAAATAAGCAAGTTCTATCTTATCATGTAGTAAATTAATAATTAAGTATAAGTGAGACTAGGCTATGTCAACTATATGTATCAATGTAATTGATAGAAAATAACATATCCATGTATCACAATATAAAGTGATTATCAAAAAAAAATTATGATAAATAGATAAACATGGTAGAAAGGTTGTGAATAGATACAAATTGTTGAAGTGTTCACGGATAACAAATAGATGCACCCAAGTTAGAAAAGTTGTTGGGTAAAAATGGAAGCCCAACATTCAAGAATCATGTAAAATTATGTCATATATCATAATCAAAAACCTTTTTAAAATAATTTTTTATTAAAAAATAAATTAAATATGTGATGTATTTCACATGAAATTAAATAAGCTATTGATTTTTTGAAAATATTTTGATTTTTTACATATATGATTTTTTTTGAATTTTTTTTTGAATTGTTGAATATATGTTTTTTTAAATATTGGAATTGAAAAATATTTATCTGGGTATAATAATGATGTAAATGCATGATGTCCATGGGATTTTTTATAATTTTTCCTTCAAGTATGTCTAATTGATAAGATCTTGTACTAATCTTTTTAGTGATTATGAATGGACCTAACCAATTGGGTTTGAATTTTCCTTTGTTTTTATTTATAAGCCTTGGTATTATTTGAGTACAATATCATTAGTTTAAAAATCATGATCATAAATTTTATTTGCATATGTTTTTTTGATACATTCTTGAAAAACCTTTAAAAATTGAAGAGCCTATATGCATTTGTTATCAAACAATTCCAATTTATGTATGCATTTTTATCAATATTCATTTTATTTTATAATATCCTTTAATGAGAATCGTAATGAGGGTATTTCTATCTCAAGAGGTATTATATCTTTAGTTCCACAAACAAGAGAGTAAATCATAGATTTAATTTATGTGTGTACACTTGTGCAATATTCCAAAAGCATGCATATGTTTTAGTTATGCCAATATGCTCCATATTTTGTAAGAGTCCTAATATTTTATTGATAACTCTATTATTAATTTATTTTGGCTATTTCCTTGTGGATAGTAAGGAGTGGAGGAAGTATGATGGATTTGGAACTTAGCACAAAATCTTTGTCTATTTTTTGAAAAAATGATCCATTCTCTATTATAATTATAGATGCTAAGCCAAATCATGTGGTGATATGCATATGTATAAAATTACAAATATATTCACTTATAGATTGTAAAGGTATAGCCTCTACCCATTTTGTAAAATATTTAGTGGATATAATGATAAATTTATGTCCTTTTGATTATTTTTCTAATTAATTTAAATCCCCAAAGAGAGAAAGTCCATGGAGAGACAATGTGATATAATAGATATGATCTCAATGGATAAATGAGAGAAGTGCATTATGAGACATTAGGCCATGTATTTATATGAGATTAGTTTTTATTTCCTAGTTTGAAAAACATTTAGAACTTGATTGATGACAAGCTATGAATTACCATATACATGTAAATATTTGTTGTGAAAATTATATTAACAAGGCTAGTATTTAAGATTCATATTCCACTATGTTATTTGTGAATGAATATCCTGAGTGAAAATTAAAAGGCATGTGCTCACCTTGTGGATTAATAAACACAATCCCATCCCCAACACCTGTAACCCATTTAGATCCATCAAAATTCATGGTTCACATATCATTGTTGATATTATAAGAAGTAATTTTTTATTGAAATTTACCAGTGATGGCTAGTGGATCATGTGATGAGGCAAAAAATAATTGATCTACAATAGATTGCCCATTAATATAATTTTATGAGATAAAATGTAAATCAAACTTGGTAATAATCATTACCCACTTTTTTATACACCTTAATAGATGGGGCTTTGACATAAGATATTTGAGGGGGTCAACTTTAGACATGACATAAATCTCATTAAGAAGTAAATAATGTTATAATCTTTATGTGGTGAAAACAAGATCTAATAATAGATTTTTTATAATATTATGACTTTGACCATAATCAATAAATGTGTAACTAATGTTTTAAATGGAATATTCATGATGATTTTCATCATATTTCACAAGCAAAGCCCCTAAAGCATGATCAGTGGCTGAAATGTATAATACAAGGAGTTAATTTGGAATGGGAAGCATAAGCCCAAGTGGGTTTAGAATATATTATTTAATTACATAAAAATTTTGTTTACAAGAATCATTCCATTCAAATTTGGTATCTTTCATGATCAATCTTGTAAAATATTGTGTTTTATCTGCCAATTGGGTCACAAAATATATGATAGCTTGAATGCAATATGGTAAACATCAAAATTTCTTTAAATTAGTTGATGGTGGTATATAAATTATATATTTGAATTTATTGGTGTAATATTAAATGCCTCTTTGAGCAATAATAAAAACCTAATATTTTCTTGAGGATACTCCAAAAATACTATCATAACAACATAAGTCAAACCACATTTTTTTGACTTTTACAATTATGATCTATGATTTCCAAAATAAAGTCTCATCCTTATCTAAATTATTGAAAAAAATATTATAAAATTAATAATTATATTGATTATGACCTTATGTGGTGTTATAGACAACAATTCTAACCAAAGGACCAATTTCATATGCACATTTCATGAAGAGTCACCAAAATTAGACACTTATATTTTTCTGATCCTTTGTTTTTTTTTTTTTGGTGATAAAGGAGGATTCAATAAAGAATAATCATAATTATTTTTTGGACTATTTCCACATTAGTTTTAGTTTGAATAACTAATCTAGGGTTTAGATGTGGAATAATACTTTCATCCAAAATTATAACCAAGTTTCCACCCCAAAAATTTCAGTTAAAACCAACTTCTAGATTGGACAAACTTAAGGGTATAAAAGACCACAAAACCCTCATCCATAAATATCTCATAAATAAAACCATAGAAAATGTGAACTCTATTAAACAAATAAGGGTAACATTATAATATCATCCTCTTATTTATATTCAAACTTCACTATATATTTAATGTATTTCAACCAATGCTTAAACATTTAAATTAGTTTAAGAGTTGATACATTAAAGAACGTCATATCATTCCACTTAAGTTAATTTTTAAAAGTATACAAGAATAATTTAAATTCCATGTTAGTGTTGTTATTAATAATAAAAACTAATTTGAATATGATAAACTTTAATTATAATCTAATAAAATTAAATGAATAATCATATAAACTAACATTTAATGAATACAAGATCCATCATTTATATACTTTAATATTTAAGCCACTTTTTTTCAAATAAACTAGTTACCATGGTAAGAATTATTACTACCATCCAGTAAATCAAGTGTACTCTTTGATTTAATAACTACTTACTTTATAAGAACATCATACAATAATACCTCCCTAGCCACACTTATACAAATTCAATAATAAATTTATATTTACATTCAATTACATATGTATTATAGTAAGAATACATGAAATTAAAAATTTAAATATATACTATTGTACCACTGAACATGTTTACACCTTCGATTGACAAACCACTATTTTAATAAAATGCTAGGTCACGACATGCATTTAAATCCATTAAAATTCAATTTAATACTATCCATAGGTGTCAACATGTATGCAAATAAATTACTATACTATTTTCACATGAAAATACATTTATAATCATAATGTTTTCCATAAATATAATAATTAGTAGATGGTATTAATTTATTTTATATATTACCTTTTTATTGTCAACATTAAAATTCAAGAAGATCGTAATCAATACTAATACCATCTAAAAAAAATTATATTTTCCCCCCATTTTTTGCATCAATTTTAAAATGATACATAACATACAACTATAAATTAGACATTTTTACAAAAAGTATAACATCATTAAAAAATGAAGGTAAACAATTACATTGAAAACCTATAGTTTTTCATAATTTAAAACTACAAAAACATACCATACAAAGTCTATGCATAGGTAAAGATTAACTCAAACATTCTTTGGGAAGAAATAAATAAACTTTAACCCAACTTAATATAATTTATTTCAATTATATTACATTTATGATATAAACATATATGACCATGTATCAAACTAATGAATGACTAATACAACCATTTATATTATAAAAACCAATTTAAATTAAATTGTATCTCTAAGAAACTCATGAATCACTAATATAATATTTGTAGTCGTTTGGACACTATGACTAATACTCAAACTAGATGATTAAATACAATCAATAATGTTGTATCTATATTAAAATAAAAGAAGAATGAAATCATTAATTTTAAAACCAAACACAATACACCTTGGTCCCAATGACTTCCCGAGTCAACAAAGCATTCAAAATTCATAATAAAAAAATAAAAACACTAAATGAAACAACAAAAGAAATAGAATTGTGATTACAAAACCTTACAAACTAAAAAAATATAGATACAACCATACAACTTCCAAGTGATAAAAATGAATATTAATGTAATCTAAAATTAAACCTATAGTCTTAACATAAAATTTAAAAAAAATAGAATTACATTGCTCATGGGTCCCTATACCAAGTAATAAACATTGAAAAGTAACCAAATCATTATTTACTTAAAAAACTAAGGTTTTAGTAGTTACACAAATAACATTTATAAGCTTATATACACTCGATTACCATTAAAAATGATATGTATCCAATAATGGATCCAAAAATATAAACTTAGAGTAAATTACAATGAATAAAGATATAATAAGACCAGTAACTCCATATCATTGATACCATTTACATATAAAATAAAATTTTCAAAAAGAAACTAGGTACACCTAACATAATACCAAGCAAAAAAGATTGTGTAGTGAAAAAATGAGCCCATCCATTGGTGGTATTCTAACAACCACAACCATCAGTTAAGATATGTATTTGGTCACCCAACACATATTCCAATAGATAATGATAAATGAATGCTAAAGAGTTAAAAAATATATCTAGCCCCACATGGATAGGGTTACACAATACTCTAGTATACAAACTAAAAAATGCTAAATAACCACATGGACAATGGTTCAAAACCAAAAAACACACATAATACCATATACTATGTGTATTATACTAATAATGTGGATTTGATACGTGATAATTTTTACTTTGACTTAGCTTAAGAGTGCTTTAAACTTGGCTTGTGACTACTCCCAGTGATAGTTATTCAAATTGAGAATAATAAGGAAAAATTTATTAGTGTGTAATAGTGTATATATGTATATAAAATAAGTCCCAAATCCATTTTTAATGAGACCTTGATTTGTTCATATATGGATCCAATTGAATAATTTATAATTCCACCAACATGATAGGTTGATGGGTTGGACCTAAGGATACATTTGATTATAGAAAATAGTTAATGTTGAGAGAGGGTTAATACCCACTAGATTAGGTTAATATTAGTTAGTGATAATACATAAATATGATAGATATAACCTATGTATAAGGGACTAAATTGAGAATCTAAATATGTCTATGTATGATATTTACTAGGTGTATAATAATAGAACAAAAGGGTTGAATCATAAGATACCATATAAGTGTGAGAGAATGGAGGATTAGGACCTTTTTTGAGTGTTAAATTATGTTAAAAGTATATTTGGAATGAAAAATTACTTTGGAAAAGTGGGTGGTAAAATACTCTACCTATCACAAAAGGAAATAAGTCTTACCCAGGGTCTATATCATTAAGTCATGGAAGACTAGATAATGTAGTGGTTGATATGCTTTTATTATGGTTAAGGGGCATGTTAATGACTCAAGGGATTGGTATATTGGTGAGGTAAAAGTAGTCCTTAATCACCAACCCAAGTTCCATTCTTATTTATATCATGAGGACTCTTTCAACAAGTGGCCATGTGGACACCTTGAGGTACTGGTCTCACTTCTCCTTATGGACCAATCATAACACAAAGGGGAATTTCAGATGTGGATCATTCGATGGATATTATAGACCCAAGCCCATCCACATGTCCCAATTTGAGAAGGTGCTCCCCTGTTACTTATATTCATAGCTATGGTATATCAAAATCATTTACCTCTAATATTTAGTCATAATATTAGATTTTGAAAGGATCTTTGGATTTTCAATCATTCACTAGAGACTCATGTTCCTTGGAATCAAGTTGATCATTCTATATCTTATGTTTTAGGATAAATGGTGGTGGATTATATATAGGTTTGAAATGGTAGAAAAACTTGTAAACATTCAACCTTTGATAATGTTGATGCATCTTCAAACACTATTGTTTTAGATCTTAATTTCAATCTAGAGGGTAACTATATTACAAATATATAGAGGGAGAATGAATTAATTTGGATTGATTAAATGTATTGAAATTATCATGTTATTTTTGGATATTTGAAGCTTCAAATTTTGACATAAAGGGGAAATCCATTGGCTTATATTTGGAATAAAAATCTAATTCAAAAAATCAACATCTTCAGCTAGTTGAGTGTCCAAAATAGAGTTTTTACACTAGATAATCTAAGTAAAAAGGGTCTTACTATGGTAAATAGGTGTGTAATGTGTGAGAATTATTGGGAATATGTTAATCATATCTTCCTTGATTGTGTATACTCTTTCCAAATTTTGGGATTTATTGTACAATGATTCAAAGTTTCTTGGGTTCTTCCTTCATCTATTGTGGAGGCTTGGTAGTCTTGGTATTGTATCTTTGTTAATCAAGAACTCAAGGACATTTGGAATTTGTATTTACCTCATCTTATATGGGGAATTTGGAAGGAACATAAAAATATAATATTTAGGGACAATAAAATTTCTTTTGTTAGAGTATCTATCAAAATATTTTCCCTCCTATCTAAAAATTTCAAAAACATAAGATGGGGAAAAAGGCATCCTTTCTTGTCATTTGAGGAAATCATTGCTAAGGAATGGAATATTAACCTTGAAAACATTCCTCTATTATATCCTAAGATATCTTTGAGAAAATTTATGAGATGGTTAGATCCTCAACCTAGTTGGGTGAAACTAAAAGTTTACGGGTCTACTAAAGGGAACCCTAGGCTTTTAGGAGGTGGAGGGGATATTCGAGGCCATCAAGGAGATCTTATTTTAGATTATGAAGGAAGCATGGGATTTCAAAAAAAACATTTATCAAAAACATTAAAATCCTTATGGGGGGTCTAGGTGGATCTTGATTTGGGTTACTAGTAAGTTTGTATTGAGAGGGACTCTCTCAATATGATTAACTATATTAATAAGAAGAATTTAGTTACCTAGTCTATATTACATATAGTAGATGAAATTAATTATTTAAGTAAAGGCTTTGAAAAAAATATTTTTAAAAATATATATAGAGAGGGAAATATGTTTGTTGATACCTTTGATAATAGAGGGGTATAAACCAAAGATTTCAAAGTTTGGTAAAAAATGGAGGTTTGACCCAATGATGTCAATGATATTATCAACAAGGACAAAATTAATCTAGTTATATAAGGGTTGGATCTATGATTAGTACTGGCATGTAAGGCCAAGCTTTTAAATGGGTAGTTTCCTTATGTTGAGTAATGTTAAAGTTTGTAATCATATAAAAAAATGGTATACTTATATTCATCATTCCATGACCAGCCAATACTATAATAATTTTAAGGCAACTACTATTTTTGAGTTCAGTAAGTTTAGTGTCCCTTTAAGTGTGGTTTTAGGTAAGTCTACAAATAGTTATTCTACCATGGGATGGGATTTGAACCATATAAAACCTATGAATGTAGACCTTATAAAGAATAATTGTAAGGTTTCTCAAATTCTACACATAAAGGGTATAATAACCTTCATTGATCTTATTTATAGATATGATACTTATCTCTCACATGAATTTGCAAAAAATTGGGTAGATCGAATGTTCAATATCTAGAAATTTTATATTGAAATCATAGAGGAGATAATTTCAAGGGTTACTAGGATTAAAATTAAATAAATTAAATCTATCAAATTGACTATGAACCTTGAATAGGAAAAGGAAAATTTTCTTGTGGATGATGAAAATCTTATGATTTTCCAAGGAGGTTTCAAAAGAGAGGATTTTCCTATTCTATTTTACGAAGTTGTAGAGAAAATAATAAGATATGTAACCCTTGATGGAAGATATAAAGTGGTACATTACTTGTTAAAGGTATAAACCACTGAGAGGGGGGGTTGAATTAGTGATGGCAAAAAATCCAATTCAATTTCCAAACCCTTCAAACACTTTAAGCATTCAATATAACCATTCATGAAGCATTCAAGATGTTTATAGCAATGAACAATAGATAATGTAAGATCAAACACACAAAAACACATGGACTACTTGTCATATAATAAGTATGCCAACATGAGAATTTAGTGAAACACCTACTCCACAAGGAGCACATACCCCTAAGATGGTCAAGTCCTTCTAACCAAAATTTAGTGAAACAATTTCTTCATAAGGAGCACTTGCCCTTAGGATTTTCAAGTCCTTTTAGCCAAAATTTAGTGAAAATCTTACCTCACAAGGTCACCTACCCCTAAGATGGTCAAGTCCTTCTGACCCAAATTTAGTGAAACACCTATTTCATAAAGATCACCTACCCCTAAAGATGGTCAAATCTTTTTGACATAGATATTGAGCACCATCCCAACACCTATGATATGAACATCTCTTGATCACTGATTACCTACCAATATGATGAAGAAACCTTATAAACATAACCCCCTTCACTTCTTCACACACTCACAAACATCAAAAACCATATTTTATATCACTCTACACTTCTCAACAATAGCTATATTATAACCTTATCAACATTACCAAATTGTCATAAACACAATCCATAATTTGATCTAGCTCTCAAATTAGCGACCAATATTACATAGACATAATTTATCCTTCACTCACACTTAAGGCATCCAAAACATCCTTTTAGATCACTTTAGACCTCTTCACTCATCCTCAATCTTCAAACCTACAAGAGTAATATTTATGAAAAAATAAATATGACTGATAGGTCATATGCATAGTCATCAACCTACTTGTCTCTATAACCCATCCATTGGGCACACACCCTTTCTTCTTTCCTTTATTACACAACATTCACATACACCTCTTCTCTCAAGTCTAGAAATCACCACCTTTGATTTCACCTTTTATAGAGCCTTCATCATTATTATCTTCTTAGTTAGCCATAATAATTACCTTAACTCTTAAGACATATAAGATAGCTCAATACCACTCTCATAGGTTGGTCATAACAACTACGGGCCATACTCAAGAAACTACACCTTTCAATTAGGCCTTAGTAGCCATTATAGGTCTCATGGAGACCTATTCACCCCTTTAGCACTCCATTAATTAAAATAACAACACAATATCACTTTCAAATACATGGTTCCACTCCATATGAACCTTATTATATCTTTAGGATATTAATCATTCCAAAACACTCTTTTGCTAAAGCACAATTTTCTCAAACAACATCTTGTACATAGTATCACCATTAACAAACAAATAGTCAACTTTGAAGCATTTGTTTATATTGAATATGGATTGGTAAAACCTCAAAAATCCATATATATGATCCTCATGGATTCCAAAACAATCTCTAGTAGCTAATTCACCTTCAAATAGCAAAAACCATCATAATATCTCAATTATCCTTCTCGGGTTACTTATAGAACATGATCAAACACATAGTCAACTTTGGAGATCAATAAATTTGATTGTATAAACATCTATACCTTATAACTAGATTCAATGTATACATTTTGAATTCTTGTACAAATTTTATTTTTACTTCATCTTTGAATTCATCTTATATCATAAGTTATGGCTCAAACACCACAGACTAATTTTTCCCTTTGCTAATTCAAATGCCAATGGTCATTGTTAAACATCAAACACTTTATCAACATCACATACCCTCTCATATCTTGAATAAATATGCATGATATATCTTACTCAAAATTATACTAATCTTTAACTATTCTCAACATTTGTCACATTGAGCTCATCTCATGCTTTTTGGTAACCTTACCCAAATACGCACCGTCGATCTTCTTAGAATTAGTCAGTCTTTACCTTTGCTCACTCTTAAACATCAAACACTTGTTATAATCTCACTAATTCATAAAAATTTGTAAAAATGAACACCATCAATATATTATAGAGTATCTTGGACTTTAACCTAATTAAACATCAGACACTTTGATCTCTTTGATTCAATATGCATCATACATCTACATCTACAAACATCCACTCACCATTGATCTCTATCTAAAATGTTTTATGCTCATTATTAGATTTTTGACAAGTATAATGCTCACCACTATATCCTTACCTATTTAGATTAATTTTTCACCATAGATTTGTGATGTTATTAAATGTACACTGTTAGATCTCCCTTTGAAAAATTGGCTAAGTATGGGAACTTAGTGAACTTCTATCTGAGAAGCCAACTTTGCACCTTAATATATTTTTCTCCACTCAACCTCATGACCTAAAACTTGTACCATATGATCTCCACACATAGGATAATCCATCCGTATATCAATTTGTTCTTGGAACATTCACACATATGAAATATAATGTCATCAATATGCCTACTCAATTTTTTCTGTCACATAACCAACTATGTCAAGATGAACATAATGAAGAACTAGATATATACCATGCACTTACACAAGCTCTCCAATAATCCTTAACCTTTGATATGACCCCTTTCATATGATAGATAATTTAGACCCATACCTAATAATTCCAAAACTTTAAGATCAACCAAACCTACTTTAGGCATACTAGGATAAACATATTGCACACTTTGTCATTGATACTTAGACTATCAAGACACTTCATCCACTCACCTGGACACCTCCATGACATCACTAACAACTCTCCAGTAATATCCCCCTTTCCATTGATGTCAACACCCATAATACAAATCACCTCCCTTCTCTCTCTTTAATCACTCTGATAATAGGAACTTCTCCTCCTTTGAAACAATGACAAAGTAGGCACAATGTTAACATGGGATAGGGAGTAAGATTTGGTTGAGTATGATTTATTATTTGTAACTAAATATTTTTTATATGTGAACAAGAATATAATATATAAATGGCATATTAGATCTGAATAATTAAAGGAAGTTAGATCCCAAGAATCAAGGAGAGGTTAAATATGAATTGGAAAAAATCTTTTAAGCTATGTAGAAGGAGGAGAAGGAAGAGAGGCCATTTGCATGAATAAAGAATTATCATTTAGGTTTCATTTTATTAGTTTTTGTCTCCATTATTAGTTATTATTTTAATTTTTTATGGTTTTGTTGTGCAAATGCATTATTTTATTCTTCCATTAAACTACCATTAATAATGGTGTGGTTACTAGGATATTGAGCAAAATATACCTCTATGTAATCTTGGTGTTGTGCAATATGTTTGATAGTATGGCTTCTTGGCGTAGAAACTAACTATACCATCCATAGTCTTCCATCAAGTTTTATCCAAATATTAATAAATTAATTTGGAATAAATTGCATTTGGGTTGTTGATCAGATATTGGGATCACTCTTGTGGATCATATCATCAGTTTGGAAATACATTTGATGTGGCCCTTGTGTGTGTTTTGATTTCACATTTAAATTTATTTTGCATAAACAAAGTAGATTTTTCTAATTCAATATTTGATAATCAGATGATATTAGAGTAGGATTATTTTATAATAAAATTTTGTGTGAGATTTTGATAACTGATCAAGGGGTAGTTGGATGTGAGAGGTTATTCACTCCCACAATGTTTGACAACACAACACAACACAACATGAAAACATCTACGCATGAGGAAGAATTTCCACTAAGTTTTAAACTCTGTTAAATCACTTTTATAGTGGTCTAGAGTAGTTAATCTAATAATTAATCAAGACTGATCCTAGCTAGTATGACATGATACCCATATCCAAGGCCACCATGGAAGTCATGCCAATGATCAAAATCACCCAAGATCATCTCAAATCTAACACAGTGTAGTATGTTATGTAAAGACACTTCTGAAGAAGGATCAAAGACCTAATAAATGTCTTGTAAGAATTTTAATCATCTAGATTGCATTTTCCCCTGGCTAAAAATGCACTTTACTTATCTGGTTTGTAGTTAAAAAATGTGTCCAAAAGAGTCTTCAACCCCTAGCAGGATTCAAACACAAGACCTGGTGATGTCACTAGTGGTAGTGTAAGAAGTAGTGGAAGGGGGTTATAGAAATGGAAGTGGTGGATATGGTTGTGGCATTAGAGGTGATGGATTCTAAACTTGTTTTTTTTGGCCAAAGGAGGTGGTTATGGCAATGAAGGCTACAAATACTTATAATTATGGAGACACATAAAATAAGTTACCTATCTCACATTTCTAAATATAGTAAAAAAATGAATGATGATCGTGGATGGATATTTTATTTAATAAAATGGGATAATATGGATCATAAATGACTTTTTATCTTACTTCTACTCATTGGATGAAATAATTACTATTTTTTTGAGGTTTGAAATAAAGACAAGTACTACGATTTTTTTCAAAGTTATAAATGTATTTGAGGATTTTAGAATAGTTAAAAGATGATAAGGAAAGAGAAGTATATTAGAAGAGTAGGAATCCATCTAGAGGACATGGAGAATAGTGAAGTGTTTCAAGTATAAATAATTATAGCTCTAACATGTGGCCATGGAGAGTAAAGTAGAAGTAATTTAGTTCATCAAATGTAGTTGTACTAGCATAAAATTGTAAAACTAGATTTATTTTAGGTCTTTTTGTGTCTCAAAATGAGACACCAATTTATGTGTGGTAGAATGTTATCATGGGATAGGGAGTAATATTTGGTTATGAGTATGATTTATTACTTGTAACTAAATATGTCATTATATATGAACAAGAATATAATACATAAATGGCATATTAGATCCCAAGAATTAAGTGAAGTTAGATCTCGAGAATCAAGGAAAGGTCAAATATAAATTGGAAAAAGTATATAAATCTATGTAGAAGGAGAAGGAAGAGAGACCATTTTCATGAATAAATAATTATCATTTGGGTCTCATATTATTAGTTTTCTTCTCTATTATTAGTTATTATTTTAATTTATTATGGTTTAATTATGCAAATGCATTCTTTTATTCTTCCATAAAACTATAGATAACACACAAGATGATATTTTAGACCTAAAAATACCACAAATAGGATAGAATCACCTTATAAAGATGATACAAACTGCCCCTTACCTTGAGCCTACACCTTATTGCCTTGACAACTTCTTCTTGCTACATTCCAACACTCTCTTCAACCAAGAACTACAACCAATGAAGAAAAAACACACAAGAGCACTAGAATATACTATAACTTAAAAATAAACATTTAAGAGTGATTCCCCCTAAGATATCTAATCCATTTCACCTCTTTAGCATCTTTAGATCTCCACACACCATATAGAACCACCATATAGGCTTACTAGCCTTCTCTCTTAAGCCACCTCAAAGACCATCAAGATCACTTCATGCCACTCAAAAAATATGCATCATTCTCTAAACTAACCTAATAAATTACCTTGAAATACTAATGCCTTTCTATTTTGGATAAATTGATCAAAAATCCCTCTTCTTCACACTAGGCCTTTCCAGATTCCTTTTAGCCCTACCTGGAACTTGTGAAGCCCACAAATTTTAGTAGACACACATTCAAGACATAAAAATTCATATCTAGAGTAATCTCATGTTCACCCTTAGGAACACCAAATTTCATCACATAGATCATCCTATGTAACATACATCCTTCACAAACCTACTAGCTACTTAGGCTTCCATGTTAACAAAATCATGAATAATTTGAAAACTACAAACTTTCAGATCTTTTTGAAGCTTTATTTGACAACCCATTTGACTCATTCATCATATTAATAATAATTAGACCTCAAACCATAAAGAAAGCTAGTTTTCTAGCATAGCCTAAAACTCTATAATCTTAAAACAAACAAGGTCAATAAACCTCCTTCTAGTCAATGCCCACCTCTAAAGCTTCTTGCACACTTGGAGACAACCATCATACACTTACTAGACCAAAATTTTAGTCTTTACACCTTTAGGAACCTTGATTTTTTATACCATGGCTTTGATTTGTAATAAGAGAGATAAACCCAAGAGCACACAAAAACCTCCAAAAGGCACAAACAGGATCATCAAAACACAAAACCACTTAGAACAAATCATAAAGAAGTGCATAGACCTTTATGAAATCCAAACTCTTCTTGACATTACATCAATATCATTATTCCACCTTAAAACACCCATTCTAACCTTGCAGACACTAATCCAACTAAAAACACCCAATTCTTGCCTTCTTATACCTTGAAAACATCAAATTTGCACTTCAAGCTCTTTTAGGACCAAAGTCCCTAAATACTCTTGGAACACACAATTCACCACAACATCTAAAGTAGTCTTGTGAGATTATTGTTCCCCCTTAACCAAGCACATATTCTCATTACCCTTCTTATCCTAAAACCTCAACCAAAGCTCAACTAGCATCCACCATGCTTCCTCTTACTTATCAAGTATCTCCTTGAAGACTAGATAGAGACACCCTAACTCACAATGTCTTAGGATAATGTGAAACCAGGAGTTGTTCACAACTCCTCATATTCCTTATCTTCCTTGTTCATTTGATACTAGTATTTCTTATTCTTCTTCTTAGGTTCAAGATAAGAAATATGCTCATCCACTATAAAAGTATCCTTCTCTTATGAGATTATATTGAAAACACATGGGGATAACATAGATTCATGACATACCTTACAGTTGAAAAATATTCTTTGCAGTTCAGAATCTCATCACTAGGTATTAACAACAAATTTTCTTTATATAAAACTTACACAATAATAGTAGGATGTTCACTTGAATTCACACACACCTTAGAGCTAGCCTCAATTAGCACCTTAATCTTCTTTTTG
The DNA here is from genome assembly GCA_037957365.1 of Torreya grandis. Taxonomy (NCBI): domain Eukaryota; kingdom Viridiplantae; phylum Streptophyta; class Pinopsida; order Cupressales; family Taxaceae; genus Torreya; species Torreya grandis. Next base: position 531,915 of record JARHVA010007031.1, read on the forward strand.
AGATTGGTCTCATCATTCACAACATAAACAACCAATGAGAGCCCTTGGCACTCTTTAAATTATGTAGCATTCTACACCATATCAAACAAATTACTCAGACCTACAAACTAATCATGAATCATAATTACCACCTTTCATTTTTATGTGTTAACTTGACTTCTTTCTTGCACTATAGGATCCTGATTAAACCTATTCTATTTTGTAGGCATTTGCTTGTAGGATCTAGTAATGTGACCAATCTTTTCATAGTTGTAGTGAACCATTCTTCTTGAATAAAACTCAACTTACCTTATTTTAAATGGAAAATGTTTTTCAAAGTGTCCCACATCATGATAGTTGAAGCACTCAACCATGCTCTCACCACTCAATTGATGATTCCACTCATTCTTGACAGTTATTCTACACTCTCTATCCTTATGACCAAGTTGATTACATGTGTAATAGTAACCTTTGAAACTTGCATACCTCATGGCATTCGGTTTTTTGATCTGATTTGTCTTCACTCTGCCAACATCTTCATTCCATGACTGATTTTTGACCTTCAAGGTGTGATTTACATTAGTCTTCATCATGTCTTGAGTTGTATTTTCTAGTTGTTTTTTGTATCCAAGACCAATTCTATCATTTGCATGCTTTTGACCACTCAGAATATTTTTTAGATCACTTGATTTATTTTCAAATATCAAAAATGACTTCACCTTTCTATGTGTCTTCTTTAACTTGGATTTTGATGACTCATTTTAAATTACATACCTTGAAAATTCAACTTCTTTAGATTTAAGGATAGTAGATAGGATTTCCAATTGAAAACTAAGATGCTTAACTATATCTTCATAATCCTTGGTATCTTCATTCATTATTTATTCATATAAATTGAATTACTCTTCATATTACTTGATTTATGACTTCATCTTCTTATTAATATTCTTCTCAATCTTTAGTTCTTCAAGATCATTCATCAATTTAGTCTCGCAGTGCAACTCAGCTTTATCATCATCTGAATCACTCCAAGTAGACTCCTTTTGATATGATCAACTTCATTCCTTAGATATGAAGGGGGATTTATCTTAAAACATACCATCATCTTCATTATCAAACTTATAATCACTATCCTCACTCTCATCTGATGAGATGCAATCTTTATTGGTGTAGAAACTCTTCTTATTCTTGAAGGACTTCTTGTTGTCATACTTTTTGAATCCTTTCTTCCTCTTATTAGACTTTTATGTTTTCTTGTCCTCATCTTGGTCTTCAACATACTCTTCATCATCATTCTTCTTATACTTATGAGGTCACTTGTTATCAAAGTGTCGTACTTATCCATAATTGAAACATTTAAAAGGTAGTTTACCCTTATATTTGTATGCCCCTATTTTTAATTTATTTGTAAAGAAAATAATAGTTCATCTTCATCAATATCAAATATTTCATCCTCCTTGACTTTGTTACCTTGGAAATTCTTCTTTGGCTTTATTTATTTCTTGAATGTTGCTTCCTTCTTTGATGGTATATCATCATTTACTCTTGTCTCATAGGTAGTAAGGAAGTCATGTAATTCATCCATCTTTAATTGAGTAAGATCATGACTTTCTTCTATATTAGACACTTTTGAATCAAAATTGAGGGATAGAGACTTTAATGCTTTTTGTACTATAGTAGCTTCTTCAAGTTCTCTCCAAGATCTCTAATGATGTTCACAATCTCATCAACTCTTTATAGAAAGGATGCCACATAATCTTCTTCCTTAATCTTGAGACTCTCAAATTATCTTCAATGTGTCTACAATTTATCCAAATTAACCATTGAATCTCCTTCATAAATATTCTTCAATATATCCCAAATTTCCTTGGTAGATATGTAATGGATTATCTTGGTGTTTTTAGTCTTTGAAATACCATAAGTGATAACATTCATTGCCTTAGAATTTCTCTCAAATAAATTCTTATCTACAACACTAGATGGAGGATTAGTATGTGCATAATAACCATCCAAATAGATTTCCAAGTGTTAAACCTTAGGTATATGATGTATTTCCTCATCCTCTCACTCAAAAAATCATAATTGGATCCATTTAACATTAGTTCTTTCTTAGTGGAAAAACCTCCTTGAATTTGATGGCTACGTATATTTTACCTTGGATCTCCTTCAAGCTATCAAGCCTTTACCAAAGGACTAGATCTGGTACCAATGTTTAGAGGTAAAAACCACTAAGAGGGGGGTGAATCAATGGTGTAAAATAATCCAATTCAATTTCTAAACCCTACAAACACTTTAAGCATTCAATATAACCATTCATGAAGAATTCAAGATGTTTATATCAATGAACAATAGATAATATGAGATTACACACATGACACAAGATCTATGTGGGAAACCCTCTTGAGGAATAAAACCACTCTCAAGCCTTCAAACACATGGACTACTTGTCCTATAAGAATTATGCAAACATGAGACTTTATTGAAACACCTATTCCACAAGGAACACCTTCCCCTAGGATGGTTAAGTCCTTCTAACCAACATTTAATGAAACACCTACTTCATAATGAGAACATGTCCCTAGGATGGTCAATTCCTTCTAACCAAAATTTATTGAAACACTTAATTTATAAGGAAAACTTACCCCAATGATGGTGTAGTCTTTTTGACCAAAATTTAGTGAAACACCTACTTCACAAGAAACACCTATCCCTAGGATGGTTAAGTCCTTCTAACCTAAATTTAGTGAAATACATATTTCATAAGGATCACCTGACCCTAACTATGGTCAAGTCCTTATAATCTATATGTTGAGCACTATCCCAAAACCTATGATATGAACTTCTCTGGATCACTTGTTGCCTTCCAATCTGATGGAGACACCTTGCAAGCATAGCTCCCTTCACTTCTTCAAACACTCATAAACATCCAAAGCCACATTTTTAATCACTCTACTTCTCAAAAATAACTCTAGTACAACCTCAAAAACGGGACCAAATGGTCATACACATAGTCCAAAATTTTATTTACTTCTCAAATAAACCTTCAAGTTTATATATACATCATCTATCCTTCACTCACACCCAAGGTATCAAAAACATCCTTTTAGATCACTTTAGACCTCTTTACTCATCCTCAATCTTCAAACCTACAAGAGTACTATTTTTGACATCAAGAATATGACCTATAGGTCATACATATAGTGATCAACTTGATATTCTCTATAACACATCCACTAAGCACACACCCTTTCTTCTTTCATTTTCTCCACAACACTCGCATCTACCTCTTCTCTCAATTTTATAAATCATGACCTTTGATTACACCTTTTATAGAGCCTTCATGACTATTTTATTCTTGGTCATCCATAATACTTTCCTTATCCCTTAAGACATAAAAAATAGCTAAATACCACACTCAAAAGTTAACCATAGCAATTATGGGTCACACTCAAGCAGTTACACCTTTAAATTAGGCCTTAATAGCCATTATAGGTCTCATGGACACCTACTCACCCCTTAATCACTCCATTGAGTAATAAAAGTACAAAATATCACTTAAAAATACATGGGTCCACTCTATATGACCCTTATGACATCTTCAAGTGATTACTCCTACCAAAACACTCTTCTACTAAAGTATAATTTGCTCAAACAACATTTTGTACATAGTAGTACCATCAAAAAATAAATAATAAAATTTTAAGTATTTATTCATACTTAATATGGAATGGTCAAACCAAAAAAATACATAAATATGATCCTCATGGATTCTACAACACTCTCCAATAGCTAAGTCACCTTAAAACATCCAAAAACCATTAGAATAACTTAATTATCATTCTAGAGTCACTTATAGAACATAGTCAAACACACAATCAACTTTGGATCTCAATAACATTGATTGTACAAACATTCAAACCTTCTAACTAGATTCATTAGATGCACCTTGAAGTCCTCTAAAACATTTCTTTTTACATCTTTGAATTCATCCTAGATCAAAAGTTATGGCTCAAAAACTACAGATTAGTTTTTCCCTTTCCTAATTCAAATATCAATGGTCACTATTAAACATCAACACTTTATCAACATCTCATGTCCTCTCATAGATTTAATTAATATGCATCATCAATCTTCTTAAAAAATTATCCTAATCTTTAACTATGTTAAACATCTTTCACTTTGACCTGATCTCATACTTCTTGGCAATTTCGACCAAATGCACACTATTGATCATCCTAGAAGTATCTTGGTCTTTACCTTTACTCACCTTTAAACATCAAACACTTGTTATCATCTTTATTTTTCCTAAAAATTTGGAATAAATTTTCTTTTTTGATCTCTTCAAGAGTAGCTTAGACTTTAACCTACTTAAACATTAGATACTTTGACCTCTTTGACTCAATATGCATGTATGAATACCTGATCACCATTTATCTCTATCTATTAGGTTTCATGCTAGCTATTATATTTATAAAAAGTATAATTCTGACCATTATATATCCCTTTGTAAGATTGGCTAGGTATGAGAACTTAGTGAACTTCTATCTAAGAAGCCATCTTTGTACCTTAATAACTTTGCTCCACTCAACCTCATAACCTAAAAATTGGACCATATGATATTTTCACATAGGGGAATACATCCTTATATTAAGATACTCTTATACCACTTACACATGTGCAATATAATTTCATCAATATGCCTTCTTAGATTTTTTTTGTTACAGAACCAACTATGCCAAGATGAACACAATGAAGAACTAGATGAATACCATGTACTTTCCCAATCTCTCCAATCATCCTTGACCTATAATAGGACCCCTCACACATGCTCAATACTTTAGACCCATCCCTAATCATGCTAAAACTTGAAAACTAACCAATCCTACTTTAAGCATATTAGGACAAGCACACTACACACTTTGTCATTGAAACTTAGACTATCAAGACACTTCATCCACTCACCTGGACACCTTCATGACATGACTAATAAATATCCAACATTACTATTATCTCCCTTTCCTAAATTGTCTTTGTCATAACATTCTATTCAGTATTCATTTTTATATTTTACATCCCTTGAAACATTTGATCAAAGAGGTTTAAATGGGAAAGAAAATAGAGTCATTGCACCATGTAAATATTTTGACTATATATAAATTTTTCTTAGCTCAAAACTCTTTTCCTCATATTAAATTGATAAAAAGAAGATTTTCAAAATGTCTCTACCACTAGGCCTTCTAAATGGATTCTAAGAAGTATTTTTAAACCTAAACCTAAAAAGGATGAAGATCATAACAAGGTTGATAATAAAGAAGAGGGTTCTTTCAATGCACATATGTTTCAAGAAACAAATTTAGTTATTGATCTTGAGGAGATGGACAAGAATAATGTTGAGGAATATAATACTCAAATCAAGACTCACTTACATGGAAATAGGGAATTCATAAAATAGAATGCTACAGGAAGGAAAGGGAATGATTATAATGTAGGTTATAAATAGGGGATCCTCATTCTAATATTCAGGTAGACTTTGATTTGAACTCATTCAAGGATATAACAAAGAATCAAAATAAACTTGAAATACTAGAGGATGAGATAAACCTTCATAAATATTTCCTTCATTGGTGTATAAAGGATCATTCAAGATTGAAATAGGAGGTAAATAACTTCAAAAATAAGATGGGCTTTATTTGACAAGGGAGAGGGAAGTGGAAATGGCTACTTAGATTAAGATTTTGACTGATAACTTTAATATGTTAGAGTAGGAAAAAAGAGAACTCAAGGATAAGATTAATCTTCTTGTTAACTGTAGTAAGAAAATGGTGAATATTTCAATGCAAAGTATGGAAGGGTTATCTATAGTTTTTAACAATGCAAAACTAAGTGACAATGAAACTAGGGGCAAGAAAAATCTTAAAGGAGTGACTACTATGACTAAATGGATAAAATGGTAGGCACTTTGGAGACTAAATTTCAAATTATGATAGAGGGGTGGACTATGGATTACAAATAATGGAAGAAAAGCCATAACTAATTTTCTTTGCTATGTAATGTAATCTATGTATCAACTATTTTTATGTTGTGTCTTTGTTATTTTTCTCTAGTAAACTTGTGTTATTTTATATGTTTTTTAATCTTTTGTTCTATGTTACTGGCAATGGAGATGGTTCTTTTCTATGGGTAGGGTCCCTCTGAAACCCACTTTTACCTTCAATAAAAATAATATAAAGTAAACCTTTTAAACTTTTCTCAAAATAGTTAACTCTAAATTCAACAAAATGATTATAGCTAATTAAAAACTATCATTTAACAATAATTTTAATCACAAGGTTTGACTATGCATAGGCATATCATAATTATGTCATACTCTAAAACTAATCTAAAAGGGCCATAAAAAGAGAAAAAGATAAGGGTAATGAGAAACAAAAATGATCTTGCTTTATAGAGAAGATGATTATGATTTTATTAAGTAGATAAATCTCTTGAGAATCTAGTCTTCTACATGGCCAGTCTATATAGAACAAGAGATGATAAATACGGTGCCAAATTCTAAGGACAAATTTCAATATGGAGAAAGAGGGAGATAAATCCACTTTATAGATGCAAAGACAATTAAGTTCAGTCTTCACAACTTTAGAATTATAGATGATTCATGAAGTAAATGTTGAGATTGATCAACATTCAAGTGAATTAAAATACTATTTAAAAAAAACATAGGCTCATGCAAGATAAAAAATAACTAATAAATCAATAAGTATATATAAAAGAGTGGCTAAATTGTTTGATGCTCTCTCGATCCCTATCTATCAATCAATCAACCAACCTTTTTCGATCTAAAAATAGGTTTATTATAGACATTTTACTCCTCTAAGAGCATTATTCATCCTCCCATGGGTGGTTTAAAACATTTAATGAGGCAGAAAAAGAATATCCTAGATTCAATGAAGAATCAAGCCAAATCCCAAGGCCATAAATAAATGATCCATGCAATATTAGGTCATACTAATAAAATCTATATTGAATTTTGGTAGTTAGAAGTGGTTAAAATGATGTAGAGAAATCAAATTCATGTGTTTTTGTAACAAAATCCATTCATATGTAAGGAAATATCATAAATATATTGTCTCTTTGTCTCCATCCCAATACACACACCATAGATTAATTAATTTACTTCCAATAAATCTTCTCTTAGTTACACATATTTTTTATTAATTTCTATTATGAGACAAGCCTAATTTTGGGCTAGTTGGTCATTCAATGAATTTTATTCCATTCTCAATATTTATGCTTTGATGGGATAATCTTTTAGAGGTATAATCATTGAAGGGGTGAATTAGTGAGCCTAGATATTCTAACTTCAATTTCAATCCTTTCAAACTCTTAATTAGTTACCAAAAGCCCTTATGAAGCATACACAACATTCATAGCAATGAAAAATATAGATAAATCAAAATCAAGCACATAACACATGACATATGTGGTAAACACTCTTGAGGGAGAAAACCCACTAGAACCTGTAATTGGACTACTATCCTATAATAACAAGAACCAATTTAGACCAGCTAAAACTAATCAAGGAACTACCATCCCTTATTTAGTGAGAATAAAATCCCATAAGGTTATTCCACACCTATCTAGTTGAGCTACCAAAACAACTAGACCTTTAACAAGTTTCACCTTGTAAGGAGGCTTCAACCCCCTAGATGTTGATTTGATACAATAACACTTAATAACACCTCTACCTTTGAACTAATGTCTTCAAAACCTGATGATATAACTAGGATTATCAATCTTCAAATTCCCTAAAATATCACTATTATAACATCAAAAACATGACCCATATATCATACACACAATCCTTAATCTATTATGTTCATCTACTAGTCACTCTCCCTCTCCTTCACTCCACAACTCTCACATGCAAACCTATTAAAAGTATCACTAAAGTATAGAAACCATCACATTTGGTTTCAATATTTATATAAAATTAATGAATTATCAAGCTCATAATATTTCCATGTTATCCACAATACATGCCTTCACCATTAAGGCATCTAACATGGGTCACACTTAAGCACAACTCTCACTCAATAGGATTAAGTTACCTTTTAGGTCCTATGAGGACCCATTTGGCTCTTTGACACTTCCTCAAGAAAACTAAGAACACATGAACACTTAAAAATTGATGTACCAATTCCACATTATTCCTTTTACATCCTCAAATGATCACATTTGCCAAAACACTCTTTTGCTAAAGCATAATTTGCTTAAACAACACTCTACACACAATCAACTTCTAAACCTTTGTCTATGATGCATATGATTGTTCAAACCTTAATAATGCACAAAAATGGTCCTCATGGAGTATAAAATATCATATAATGGATAATTCATCATGATACATCTAAACAATAACAAAACAAGCTCAAACATCCTTCTCAAGTCACTTACAAAACATAGTCAAGTACACATTCAACTTTGGATCTCAATATCTTTGACTATACATGCATTTATACATTCTAACATGTTAATTATATGTTCCATGGATTCCTCTTCAATTTTTATTTTTATATCACCTTTGAATTCTTCTTGGATGAAAAGTTATGGACAAAATATAGAGCATTGGTTTTCCTTTTGTAAAATTCAAATATTTAAATACCAATGGTCACAGTTAAACCTCAAACTCTATACTATCATCTCATGTCCTCAATACTTATGTAAATCAGACACCATTGATCTTATTTTAATTATATTGACATTTAACAATGCTAACCTTTGAACAAGTTTCCCACTTTGACTCAACTCATGAGGTTAATCTCAATCACATGATTAAACACGAATTGTTAGGTCCTTATCCTTTACCTTTACTCAGCATTAATTAATGTACAACACATCATATCATCTCACTCAAAATTAGATAAATATTTTAAATTTACCCACACATTTTTGGATCTTCATTTGGTCCTAATCTTTATCTCTTGTAAAATATACTAAGTATGGGGATCATCACTATTTACCTAGAAGGCCAACTTTGGAATATCATAAATTTTGTCTCACTAATTTTCATGTTCTCAAATTTAAACCATATGATATACTTACATATGATAATATAAAAATTTATCAATTTTATCTTGGAACCATTATAAATTTGAGATATAATGACATTAAAATGCCTCCTTATATTTATATGTCATAGAGACAACTATACCTAGAACTGTCTAGAAAGTCTAACTTTGCATATGCATAGATTTTGATGCACTTCATCGCATGACCTGAAATTTATAAAAAATTAAATAGGAAAAAAATTAAACAAACCCATATTATCAAATTATCCTAACACCTTCACACATGAGAAATATAACACCATCTAAATGCCTACTCAGCTTTTCTTGCCACATTGCACCCACATATCAAACTACTTGAGAACCCAACTTCGAACCCACATATATTTGATTGAGATTCATCACATGACTTGATATTTAGTGAATAGAAAATAGGGACTAATTTTATCATAAAGTATGACCAAATCCCTCTGATTCATCCACACATGATAATTATGATGTCAATAAATTGCCTACTCAGATTTTCTACGACTAAACCCAAAATGTCTAGATGAAAACAATGATGAAATGACTGAATTAAAATCATACACACAAGATATAAAATCATAATTTAAAACTTATAGGACCCATTCCAGATTATAAATACTTTAGAATCATCCCTAATAATCTCAAACCATGTTAAAACTAAAGATCAACCAGACATACTTCAATCATATTAGGACAAACATAGTACACACTTTGTCATTATCACTTATGCTATCAAGGAAGTTCATTCACTCACCAAGACAATTACATGACATCACCATGATATCATTGAAAACTCTCCAACAATATCCCCCTTTTTTGTTGTTGTTAACAACCATCATATAAAAATATACATCTCACCTTCCTTCTCTCTCTTCAAGCACTCCTAATAGGAAATTTATCCCCCTTTGACACAATGAAAAAGTGGGAAAAAATTGATCTTAATGACCTAAAAATACCATTAACATTGTAATAACACATTATAAATTTGATACAAAACTCCCCCTTACCTTGAGCCTACTTCTTCTTTCCTTGACAACATCCTCTTGCTCCATGTCAACACCTTCTTCAACCAAGCATTAAAACCCATTAAAAAACACACAAAAATACTAAAATCAGATGGAAATCATCAAGAAACATCTTAAAGTGACTCCCCCTAATATTTCTAAGAAATTTCACCTTATGAGCATCTTTAGATCTCTACATACCATGAAGAATGACCACATAAGCTTACTTGCCTCTTATCTCAAGCAACCTTAGGGACCACCAATAAAAATTCATGAAAATAAAAAAATAGGAAACATGTTATAAACCAACTTGAGAAATCAATTTTAAAAATATATACCTTGCTATTTTGTAAAAACATATCAAAAATCACTCTTATTCATGCTAAGCCTATCTAGTCTCCTTGTAACCCTACCTAGAAATTGTAGAGATCATAATTTTTTGCGAACACACCATCAATACTTGAGACATAATATTTATATCACTCTCATATGAACCCTCAATCACACCAATATCTTCTTGTCTATAACACTAGATGGTAGAGTATTAGGAACAACATAACCATCCACAATAGATTGCCATACGTCAAACCCTAGGGACATAGTGTATGTCCTCATCCTTACACTCCATAAAGCATAATTAGATCCATTGAACATTGGTTCTTGCTTAATATAGAAACCTCCTTAATGAATACACATATTTTACTTTGGATCAACTTCAAGTTATCAAGCCTTTACCAAAGGACTTGCTCTTATACCAAATTATTAGAGTTACAATCATTAAGTGGGGGGGAGGAGGGGGTGAATCAGTGAGACTAACTATTCAAAATTAAATTTTAGTGCTTTCAAACTCTTAATAAGTTACCACAATAATTCATGAAGCATACACAACATTCATAGTAATCAACAAGAGAGATAATGCAAGATCAAGCACATAACATATGACATATAAGGGAAACACTCTTGGGGGAGAAAACCCACTAGAACCTGTAATTAGACTACTATCCTATAATAATAAGAACCAATTTAGAAAAGCTATAAGTAATCAAGGAACTAACATCCCTTATTTAGTAAGACTAAAATCCCATAAATTTCTTCCACATGTGTCTAGTTGAGTTGCCATAACAACTAGACCTTTAGAAAATTTCACCTTAAAAGGACGTTATAACCCGCTAGATGTTTAGCTATCATAACAAAACCTGAGAACACCTCCACCTTTAAACTGATCTCTTCAACACCAGATGATGGACCTCTGATTATCACTCTTTACCTTCAATCACACTCAACCTACAAGAGAACTATTATAAAATCAAAAACATGACCCAAAATTCATACACACAATCCTTGATCTTCACTACTCATCAACTCATCTACTAGGTACTCTCCCTCTCCTTCATTCCACAACTCTCACATGTAAACCTGTTTTAAGTCTCACTCAAGTCTAGAAACCACCACATTTGGTTTCACTATTTATAGAGCATTCATAAATGATCAAGTTCACAATATTTCCATGTTGGCCATAATATATGCCTTGACAATTAAGGCATCTAACCTGGGTCACACTTAATCACAACCCTCACTCAATAGGCCTAAGTCACCTTTTAGGTCTTATGAAGACCCATTCACCTCTTTGACACTTACTTGAGCAACTTAAGAACATATGAATAATACCAAATTCATGGACCAATTCCACATGACCCCTTTGACATACTCAATTGATCATAACCACCAAAACACTCTTCGTTTAAAGTATAATTTGCTCAAACAACATTTTATGTACACAGTCATCATGAATGAATACACAGTTGACTGATAAACCTTTATTCATGTTGCATATTATTTTTTAAACCTTTATAATTCAAAAATATTGTCTTTTTGGATTCTAAAACATGATAAATTTTCTAATTCATCATGATATATCCAAAAAATAATTAAACAATCTTAAACATCCTTCTTAGGTCACTTGCATAACATAGTCAAACACACAATCAACTTTAGAGCTCAATATCTATGACTGTAAATACATTAATACCTTATAAATAAGTTCATTATATGAAACATGGATTAATATTCAAATTTAATTTTTATATAACCTCAAAATTCATCTTGGCTCAAAAGTTATGGACAAAATATAGAGCACTAGTTTTTCCCTTTGTAAAATTTAAATATTCAAATGCCAACAGTCACACTTAAACCTCAGACACTATGTTATCATATCATGTCCTTAATAATTAGATAAATCATGAAAAATATATATTATTTTAAGTATATATACCTTTAAAAATTATAAACTTTGAATAGGTTGACCACTTTGACTCCACTCATACCATTGATCTCAATCGCATGATTAAACACGAATCGTTAGATCCTTATCCTTTATATTTGGTCATCATTAAAAAATGTGCACTTCTTACCATATTTATTAATAAAAACCATTATATAAATCTTTTAAAATTTCCCACACACTATTGGATCTTTAATTGGTCCTGATCTTTGTCTCTTACAAAATATACTAAGTATGGGGACCATTGTTATCTACTTAGAAGGCCAACTTTGGGCTATCATAACTTTTACCTTCCTCACTCGCATGTTCTTAAATTTTAAACATATGATATACTTACTTATGAGAGTCAAAAAATGTATTAATATTCTCTTATAAACCACACATATTTGATAAATAAAAACATTAAAATCCTCTTCAGATTTATTTATCATAGAGCCAACAATGCCTAAAACTATCTAGAAAGGACAACTTTGCACATGCATATCTTTTGATGCACTTCAATGCATGACTTGAAAGTTAGAAAAAATAAAATAAGAATAAAATTAAATAAAATCATATAATAAAAATCTCTTGATACCTTCACATGTGAAAAATATAACACCATCAGAATGCCTACTTAGCTTTTCTTACCACATTGCAAATTTGGTTAAGTATGGGAAAACATTGTTAAACTACCTAAGAACCCAAATTTTCACCCACATATCTTTGAACTGACATCATAATATGACTTAATATTTAACACATATCAAATAGGGACTAATTTTATCAAAACCATATGACCAACTCCCCCTGACTAATCCACATATGATAATTATGATGTCATCAAGCTGTCTAGTTAGATTTTTTGCTACTAGACCTAAAATGTCTAGATGAAAAGAATGATGATCTAGGTGAATTATAATTATTTTAAAAAGTTATAAAATCATCCTTAACCACTAATAGGACCCAATTCACATGATAAATAAATTAGACTTATCCCTAGTCATCTCAAACCATGCCAAAACTAAAGATCAACTAGGCATACTTCAAGCATACTAGAACAAGCATATTGCACACTTTTTCATTATTAATTATGATATCAAGGAAATTCAACCACTAACTAAGACACATCCATGACATCACCATGACATAATTATCAACTCTCCAATAGAATCCAACCACCAATGTTTTCTTTAATGATGATGGGATGTCTAGGGTAGTTAATATTGACATTTAGGGTTTACCATGTGCCTTTTGTCACATGTCTCTTCCATGCCATAGTTTCTTCTCATTCTACAAGAATTAACTTGCCTTACCACTAAATGGATTAGGATTTTTAAACTTAGTTATTTATATGTCCTTGTTTTTAGGGGACATGTTACATGGTAGCTTATAAATTAATTTGCATGATCTATTTAGTCATTGTTTGAATTAATTGACTATAATTTATGGGTTATTCAATGATTTTGTGTCATAGGTCCTTGTGGATTCACCAAATCATAATATTTTACTTAAATAAGCTATAAAAAATAAAGTGTGGGGCTATGAAAGTGATCCAAATGATTGAGAAGAGCTAAGTCAAACCACAAAGCTTGAGAAGAGTTATGAACAATTGTGAATATGTTTAAAATCAAAAGACACCATGTATATGTCTAAAAATCTATCACAAACAAGTGCCACATGACATGTGGGATCTAGGCTAGATTTTTAAAAGATGCCATGAACTAGTGGCATGAATAAGTGATGCAGGAGACTTCAAAATATGTTGTGAATAAGTTATGCATGGGACTTCAAGAGATACCATGAAAAATTGATAGAAAAAGTGTCACACAAACAAGTGATATGAACAAGTGCCATGCAACATAGATAATTTTAAATATATTTTGCAAATATGTTGCATAAACTTCAAAATATACTGAACCTAATGCTAGGATATGGTTCTATATAATTTAAATATTAAACATGAGACTAATAAAAACCACTACAATTAATATTTAAGATCCCAAAATAATAATAAAAACAAGCTAGTGACTCTTGGTTTCATGAAAATAGTTGAGTAAGAAAAGTCATGAAAGATAAAAGACATAAAATAAGACTATGATAAACTCCCTTATCCAAAACACTCAAATGAATCAATCCAAAATAATGAGAAAATGAGTTAAATTATTAGGGATAAGCTACAAATTATCTCAAGACAAAATTAGATACCAACATAAGTCCAATTTTAAAGGTAATCTTTAGGATTAATTTAGAATAAAATATAAATAGAAAAGGAAAATTTTACTTCGATAAGTTTGTAAAAATAATATCATAGAGTATCAAATATTATTTTTATGTCATGTGATTATAATGATTATTTATATCTTAGTGTTTGAAAAATAATGAAATATATCTCAAGTCCTGATTCTAGATCCAAAAACTCCCTCACACCAAAATGACACTAAAACATGAAAAAGCCAACAAACTAGATAAAATCAAGACCAAACTTATAAATAAAATAATGGGTACTAGGATTTTGATATGAAATTGGATCCTGATGAGAAACCAATAAGAAATGGTGACTTTACTAGAAATACTCTTGAGTATTTTGGATTATAAAATAGACATGTTTAAGAACCAAAATATTTGGATTAAAATCAAAAAGTAACATGAACAAAATATTTAAAATATAAGAAAGTAATGGCCACAATATAATATATGATATTTAGCTTTACCATTGTGTGTGAAAAATGTGTTCATTCCTTTATTTGAATTTACAAAGACATGTTATCAAAACCAGTCCTTCAACCTAGTGTTTATTGATACCCTCTAATGATTGCCTTGGACATTGATTTTCTACCACCTAGGAATCCATAAACCTGAGAGATTTATCTTTAATATCATTTAAGGCCTTGATCTACTATTAATCAAGCATCCATAGCCTCGATAAAGGTTACCTAAATCACCTAAATGACTAAGTTTTTATGATAATTTATTTTATCTTTATTTTTCTCTCATTTTTAAATATAATCTTAATAATAGGTTGGGGACCACTATAAGATGCAAATGGTATAATCATAATAATTTTCACTTGACATCATGACTATCACGATTCAACTATGTATACCCAAAATTTATTAATATGTGATTCATAAGTTGTTATAAGAAAATATGTTCAGAAGTCATCCAAATTATCTAAAATCATTTAAATATGAATATATTAAGATTTAATGGTGGTTCTAAGCTTTAAAAAATTAACTCTAAAATAGAAAATTTCAAATCTAAAACTATTCAACGTATATAAATGGTAGACCATGGTTGATGCTACTTACCAAAATATATTTTTTATTATTGTAGATAAATAAGTACTAGCAGGATCTAAAAAAAACAAAATTTCAAAATTAGAGACAAATATCAAAGTTAATCCACACACAAAAAATGAATGAAAAAGGAAAAATAAAGGGAAAAATCAAATGAACAAAACAAAATAAAAAATATGTATAAAGCAAGCGAAGCCAACTTAGGCTTGGAATTAATGCTTGAGTAACTTTAAATTTATATGAAATGGGATATCCTCACCAATATAACTCTTGAGTCTAAATGTGTTTTCTCTTAAAATTTTAACAATCTTAAAGGGGCCTAGCCAAAGAGCATCAAATTTTCCATGCTGACCCTTTTTTGATGAGCTTTGTCCCAAATAAGGATTAAATCAACAATTATAAAAGATTTTACTCTAGATCTATTATCAAAACACATTTTGATGATCACTTGGGGATTTTCAAGGTGTAACGAGTATTTATTTCATTTTCATTCTAATTGTATCAAATTCAATAGCCTAACTTCAATATTACCTTTAGTTTCAAGGTAATACTTCATGAATTGTAAGGTAGGGATCCTCATGTTTGTGAGAGATATTAGATATTGAACATATACTAAATTATATGGGGATGTGCCTAGGGATGAATTAATATTAGTTATATTATACCAAAGTGCATACTTTAACACATTGTTCCAATCCCTAGGATTCTTATCCAAGATCTTCTTAATCACATCGAACAAATTTTTATTTTTGGATTTAGTAACTTTGTTACGTTGAGGATAATAATTGGAATAATATTTAAGGATCATGTTTTAATCATAAGTAAATTTAGTAAAATGAAAGGAAAAACTAGGTCTATTATCCCATTCCATGATAAATTACATTCTAAACATTGTGACAATGTGCTCCTCGAGGAAGCTGATTATAATTTAGGTTGTAAATTTTTTGAATTCATGTGCTTTAGTACAAAAGGTGAAATAACCCATGTTTATTAATACTAACTTATGTCCAGCTAAAATATTATCATTGATATCCCTAATGAATTCAATTCCCCAATTTCAAAGGGGCACACTTCAATGACTAGTTGAAAAAGCATAGCAAGGTTGCATTCTTTATGTGTTGTAACTTGAAAATTTTGGTAGTTTTTCACATTTAAGTGAGCATATTTGAAAAAATATGGATAATAAAAACCAACATTGAGTATTTGATGAGTTGTATCACTTCCTAAACCATGTTTAGTTCCCTTATTTTCAATGAAAATATTTTATTACTTCAGCTCTTAAACTTTGTTGAAACATATTAAGTATATGCCAATATGGTTACTTCTATATAATGGTCCTTATTTGATCATGAAATGGATAATATTTAAGTGAAATGATCTTCTGTAAGTGGAATTTAGATAGCTTGAGAAAGTGTTATTCTACAAGTAATAGACTGTGTCATAATACCATTCATCATTATTTATTGACTACACAATAAATTAATGAAAAATGATTTGAGAATCAACTTTAGCTATTATATTAATCAGTCCCTCTTACAATTTTCATTGTTATTGAAAAATGGTTATCCATTTTCCTCTTTGTTCACCTAGATTATTTTATATCAACATTAATTTTACAACAGGGTTAGATATTAAAAAAACACTTTACTATGTAGTATGTAATGCCTAATTTTTTTGATGACTTTAATTAATGCAAATGCTTACTTGACTATGTCAAAATACCTAAGGAAATTTATGAGTGGAAAATATTGAATGACACCAGTATTTCATCACCCACTTCCTTTTTCTAAGTTGGGACAACAACACTTGAGTGCTTAGAGGCATAATAATAGATGTATAACAGATATGTATAGTCTAGTGTTGCTCTAGTCTAGAAATTACCAATGTACTTTTCTTTCCAAGCACTCCAACAAGTAACTCACTTTTTTCACTGGAAAATAATGTGAGTCTAGGGTCACATGATTTCCTAAGGCATAGAGAGATATTATATGGCTAAGTTGGGGTTATTTGTAAATGGGTTCATTTAAAAGAGTATGTTGATCCATCTTATCCCTATCCCTAATATACTTAGAGAACACTTATGACTAAATAACACAACAATATTAATGTGTATAACCTCCATGTACTATATAACCATAAGATACCAAGTACGTAAAGAAGATAATTAGTCCTCATCACAAGATAATAACGACTTTAATATAACCTTAGACATTTGACAATATAACAAATATCTAACTGACTCTCTATGTCTTAAACATTTTATCAGTAATTTCAAAACACTTCATTATTATATCTTCCTCTCTTTTATTCCTATCAAGTACCTAATTTTTATAGGTGTTTGAACAACTTTGGGTGTTACTTGGAAACTCACCTATCATTAATCATAGTTAATGCCATTCCTACCCATTCAATAACTAATTTGGTGTTTAGATCTAAGTAATTACCTCATCATGTGTCACCATTTCATATCTATTTTTCAAAATCATGTCATTGATCATAACTCATTCCATTACTCTCTATGATTTCTGTTATGGATTTTAAACACACAAGGTCTTGCATGTTTTGGTCTTACCTATTTTTCGTTTGTATATGTGGATTTTGTTTTTTATCTAATGCCATGCTTAGTTGGAAACCTCAATTAGGCACATGATCCTAAGAGGGTTTATCCTATAAGTGTCATGTATCATTTCCACAAGCATTTGGTTTCGGTATTTGGTTGTATTGGAGTTTTCATGAATAATTTCTTATGTCCAATTTTAGGGTCAACATCACCCCACACTAACTCAATTTTCCATCCTCGAATAACCTTCTCATCCTTCCTTCAGTGTGTCCAAATTCAGTCAAAATTTTTGAACCTTAAAGGATTAAAAAATCAAAGAGTGGAGGAGGGTAAGAAATGTAAATAATACAACCCTAGGTTGATGGAAAAAGTAAATTTGGATCATTCTTATATTAGAGTTGGTTTTCATGTTTTCTAGGTTTTATAGATAGTTTTTGCCCATTTCCTAATTTGCCTTTTTGTGGATTTATTCCACATTGGTTAGTTTGACTTACTTCTTGTTTTTCCTTGCCTATATATTCAAGGTTTCTCATTTGTAACATATGGAAGCTATTTTATGGATATTATATGATATCGACTTTGTATTTTTATATAATATTTGAAACTCTTAAAACTCTTATTGTGATGCTTTTACATTTAATGCTTTAGATATTTGGCTTGGAACAATATTGTTGATGTTTTTTCATGATATCAGAACTAAAGGTGTTGCATCCATCCATTTTTAAGTTTGTTGTTACAAGGTTTTATCCATTTATCAAAATTTCTTCTTGGAAGATTGGAGGTACCTTGTATGGATTTTAGATCTATTTATGTTTTTCCATTTATCAAGCCATGAAGATCCTAGGCTTTACCATTAGGTACTTATTTTGCTAGACCCATGTTTAAATATGTTTTAAAAGCAATTTAGGCAATTTAAACATGTTTTTTGATGGTTTTAGGCCATACATGAATCAAAATGAAGATATAAAAACATAGGGAAATATCACTCTAAGTTTTATTACCTCCAAAATTTATTAGAATCTTCATATATTAGGTTGTATAACCTTTTTACTCAAAAACTTGCTCAGTAGTCTGCTAGCAGATAACTACCACTAGGTCAGTTTTCTCTCACTATAGGGGATATGGATCTAAATTTTTAGATCTAAAACCTATTTTGGTTATATAAAGAACCCAAATTTCTTAATATATAAGCTAAAATTATTTTGGATCAAGTCATACAACTCTTTTGGCAGCTTGAATATTGCTATAACAATCTATCTTCATCATCTCAATAACTTCTTGGTTTTCTTCTGGTTTGAGGTCATACAATCTATAATTTTAGATATTATTCTTGGAGAGGAAATTATTTTAGGTATAATTTATTTTATGATATGTACGTGCAATTTTCATCAATCTGTACTACATTTTGAGATGTCACAATAGGACACATTCAGCTAGTTTTTCTAGATCTTACAAAGAATCTCCCTTAAGTTAGATTTCACCCATTTTGACAACATACACTTGGTTTATGCCAAATAAATTTATGTAAATATATTTTTTAATATTTCTTTTATATATTCATGAAGTGGTGAAGTATTTTTTTGTTCTTAGTGCATTTGATTCTGTGTTATGTTTACTATTTGACCCATTTTATTAACTAGAAAACTTATAAAGACTATCAATTTTGAACCATGACTCAAAATTAAGTAATATTTTTTTAAAAGTATATTGTTATTAATTTGACCTATCAAGGCTAAATTACTACTCTTATCATATAAAACATTTCTAAAACTAGTCATAGCCTTTTAAAGTTGGTCAAATAAAGGAATTATGGCCTAAAAGTCACTAATTTTAGTCAAAAATATTAAAAAGTATATTTTAAATGTATCATTATCATTTCAAAAGAGCATTTTTAAGTTCAAATATGTAGACAATCCATGCACAAAGATCAATTTTGAGAGAAAATTGAATATTCTAGTAACTACATGTGGTTTCAGGACCTCAAATTTTATACACAAGGTAACTATGAGTTAGAGAACCATTTGAAAAAGTTTCATGTCCATTTAAAAATTTAAGATACTCACTATTTTGTAATAGTCCTTAGAATATCTGTTGGAGATCACCATTGGAGTAGGTATCATTCTAGAGTGTCACAAAAGTTTTTAAGTCTAGATGAAAGTTTTAAAAGAATGGGATGATATTTTTACATCATAATGATACCTTTAAATATTTTCACAACTCCAAATTTCAATCAAACCATGATCATACGGGGTTATGCAAGCAAACATGCATATGGGCCAAAAATGTCTTTTTTTTTACTTTTCAAGCAAAATGGGCTTTCATAGTATTTTGATAGAATGGTATAGACCCCATGCTAATGTTTTTAGGCATTGGGAATAAATTAAAGATTTATTTTAATTTTGGTGAATTTTTTATTTTTTCAGTTTTAGACACCCTTCCTAGCTTCTTATTCAGATGCTCATATCTTTCACCACGCATGGAGTTTGGATGAACAAACTTAGTATGTTTTTATTAATCACATGTAAATAAAATTAATGAAAAATTGAGATAATTTGAATGTATTTTATTTATGAATAATCATTAAGAGTGTAGGCAGCTTAGAATGTAGTCAAAACCCCACATGCAAATTTCTCCACATGATAACTTTTTATATATTTTGAATGGAAACCCAATATTTTAAAGGATGTTGGGGAGGTAATTTTTATATAAATAAATATAAAAAATTTGATATTTGGAGGTTTTTACTTCATGAACCATCATTTTGAAAATTTAGCTTCAAAGCCTACCTAAACCCTAAAAAAACTAGTTGTAAAAAATGTTGATTTTATTTCCATAAAACCACATTAGATCAACATAAAACATTTTAAAATGTCAACTAAACTCAGAGAGGATTCCATAGATGTCAATTTTATGCATGGAGATGTAAGGATGATGGTAAAGATCATATTTTTTGTGAAAAAAATGTTAAATGAAATAAAACATAGTTCAATAAAATCTAATCAATGTAGATTGAAGCCTAAGACTTTTATTAATTTTAAAATTTTTATTTAGTTATAAATAATCTCAAAAGTGTCCTGACTAACTCAATCAAAATGGCTAGTTTGTAGGAAAATGGAGTAAAATAGGCTTAGT
Source organism: Torreya grandis (assembly GCA_037957365.1). NCBI lineage: Eukaryota > Viridiplantae > Streptophyta > Pinopsida > Cupressales > Taxaceae > Torreya > Torreya grandis. The sequence continues at coordinate 553,238 of JARHVA010007031.1, forward strand.
CAACTCTGTTGACTGAATGATGAATGTTTTCTCATAAAAATAAAATATCTTGTGATGAAAAAAGTTTTTTCAATTATATTTAATTATTTTTTTAGGTTTCATGACATATTTTTTTAGGTTTAATAGAGTCTAAATGCTATAAGATAGGCTATTAGGCCTAATTGGCCTAATAGGCTTAATTGGTCAATCAAGCAGGTAAAGAATGGCATTCAAAATCTATCAAATGAATTAATTTTAGAGTTACCATGTGGAATATATGTTTCTAAGTGAATATATAATTCTCAATTCAATCCAAAAATTTCAATTCATGTAATTTGAGCTCAAGTTGAGTTAACTAGTCGTTAAGGGTCAAATCTCTTTAGTTGACTAGTTTGACTAGTTTCATGCATCTCACATGCTTTTCATGCAAGATAAAGACTTCCAAGAACTTGAAATCACTTTCAAGATGGAGTTATCTTCTAATTTATGGAATTATTTTCATCCAAGAAAGGTTTACAAGTCAACATGGGCCCACCACTTCTCAATTCTATGCCAAAAATGAAGAACATGCAATTTTTGAAGACTTGGAGGATTTTAAAGCTGTTATTTAATATTATAAAAGGATTTATCTTGTTTTGAATCAAATATGACTAATCCTTATATTTTCCACACTAGTTTGGATTTTTGTAATTTTTATGCTTATATATAGGCTTTTTGAAGCCATTTTTCAAAAAAAATTGAAGTAGAGAAAACATTGTAATTGACATGATTTATCAAATAAAGAAGATTTTTTGTATATGTTTTTTAGATAAAAATAGAGTGTAATTTTAATGTGTACCAGCATAAAAGTGGCATCTATTTTTCTTTTTGTAGGTATTTTCCAGACCTATTGTGAAAATCTCATCCTCTGTAGGTCATTTGAAGAGCTAGGATTTGAATTTGCTTTACAAACTTCTTTCAAGCCTTCTTTTGAAACACTGATGTTCAAGATTAAATACAAAGTTTTCTTTTATATTCATGTGTTTCTTAGTTTTAGAAATATTTCAAAGAACATAAATCATTTAGGTGCATCATCTAATTGGATATAATTTTTTGTTTCAATGTTCTTTTCCATCCAAAAAAAATCATAGCAAATCCGATTTAATTGATAAATCTTAAGGGAACAAACTCTCTCTAGAAGTTCTTCTCAACATAGAGTCACCCACACTCTAAGAATATCTAATTGTATTAGCTAGAGAGAGGGTGTGCTTACACATCTTCAAGCAAGGTTAAATTTAGAGTGATAATAGTTTTTGGCATGCTTAGTGGGACCGATTGAGATGATGTTCTCTACAGAAGATAAAGATAAAACAAGTGTAGTAGATCAAGAACTTTCATATGACTCCATCAAAAGGTTAGAAGTATATGATCAACATGTTTCAAATGGTAATATTTCAATTTAATTTCATGTATTTTAAATTTATCATGATGAATAATCCTTTTATGATGATTTGAAGAGTTTTTATGCAAAGTTTGATAGTCCATCTCCACCCGAAGTTGAGATTGATGAATGTCTTGTCAAGAGTATAATTATAGCTATTCATCAAGAAGAAATTAAAGTCATATTATAGACATGTTTAGATGTTTATCAAGGATTTAAATACTTTGAAAAATTACTACTTCAAATGAAGTCAAATGAAGACATAAATTCAAGTATACTAGCTAAATTGTCAATACAATCATTGAATAAGAATGTGTCAAATCATGATCAACCTATGAATGAGGCAGAGATAGTAGTCTTGATGCAACAAAGAAGAATATGGGAGCAATATGATTGGATATTAGATCCATATCTTCAATCCATATACCTAGGAATGGAATTTAGAGGCATAGTTTTATCATCTAGAATATATGAACATATAAGTGCTCCCATTTGCAGAAGAGAGCTATCAATAAAAAGCAAATATGTTTCAAAGTTCCATAGTTCATCAAATAGCTTTTTATTTTATCTAGGAGGGCCAACAAGGTGGATGTTAGTTTTTAGATAATAGACTAATTGTGTTTCATTCCTATAAGTGTATATTTGCACATGTTTTCAATAATTGTTTTTTCCTTTCCATGTTGTTATTGTCATTTCCTCTAACTGCATATGTGCACATGTTTGTTGTCTTGTTTGTATATTTTCTTGTAAAAGATCTTCCAATATTTAGTGCATATCCAAGTATATAATTTCAAATGTTTTGAGTTATTTGACTAGCATGTTGGTTAACCCTTGAAAGTAACCAAAATTGTTAGTAATTTTACTTATCAAGGCTAAATTACTACTCCTATCATACAAAAATTTCTTAAAATCGGTCAGTGCCTTTTAAAGTTGGTGAAACTAAGTAATTATGGCCTAAAAATCACTAATTTTGATCAAAAATATCAAAAATGGATTTTAAATGGGTCATTATCATTTCAAAAGAGCATTTTCAAGTTCAAATATGTAGATAATCCATGCACAGGGATCAATTTTGAGAGAAAATTAAGCATTTTGGGAGCTACAAGTGGTTTCAAGACCTCAAATTTTTTACACATGGTAATTATGAGTTAGATAACCTTTTGAAAAAAAATTATGGCCATTGTACATGTGGAGGTACTTCTTTTTTTAACAATCCTTAAGTTGTTCGTTGGAGATCACCATTGGAGTAGGCATCATTCTAGAGTGCCACAGAGGTTTCTAAGTCTAGGTAAAAGTTTTAAAAGAATGAGATGATGTTTTTAAATCATAATAAGACATTTGAAGAGTATAAAAACTCTAAATTTTAAGAAACCCATGCACATTTAAGGTTTTACAGGTAAACATGCATATGGACCAAAAAGGTTTTATTGACCTTTCAAAAAAATATGTTTTCAAAGTATTTTGATAGAATGGTATAGAACCCATGATGATGTTTTTATACATTGAAAATAATTTGAAGTGTTATTTTAATTTTGGTGAAATTTTCATTTTTTAGTTCTAAACACCCTAGCCGCTTGTTTAGATGCTCATATCTTTCACCACATGTGGAGTTTCGATGAACCCTATTATTATGTTTTGATTACTCATATATATATATATATATATATATATATATATATATATATATATATATATATATATATATATAAACTGAGACCAATTGAGGGGCTGTGCTTTATGAATAATCGTTAAGAGTGTAGGTAGCTTAGAATGTAGTCAAAACCCCATAGGCAAATTTCTCTACAAGATAAATTTTTATATATTTTGAATGGAAACCAAATATTTTCAAGGATATTTTGGAGATAATTTTTATACACATAAATATAAAAAATTTCAGATTTGGAGGTCTATACTTCATGAATCATCATTTTGAAAATTTAGCTTCAAAGCCTGCCTAAACCCTCAAAATACTAGTTCTGAAAAATGTTGATTTTATTTCCATCAAATCATCTTAGATAAACTTGAAAAAAATTTAAATTTTAATTAAAATTAAATAATATTCTATAAATGTCAATTTTATGCATGGAGATGTAAGGATGAGGGCAAAAATCATGTTTTCTATGGAAAAAGCATGTAAAATGATGTACAACATAGTTAAATGAAATATAATCAATGTAGATTTAAGCATAACAAATTTTATTAATTCTAAATTTTTTATTTGGTTATAAATAATCCCATAAGTTTCCAAACAATCTCAATCAAAATGGTCAGTCTGCAAGAAAATAGAGTAAAATAGGCCTAGTCAAACATGTTGACTAAATGATGAGTGTTTTCTCATAAAAATAAAATATCTTATGATGAAAAAAAAATTTTACGGGTATATTTAATTATTTTTTCATGTTTTGTGGTATATTGTTTCAATTTTAATGGATTCCAAATGCTAGAAGATAGGCTATTAGGCCTAATTAGCCTAGTAGGCTTAATTGATCAATCAAGTAGGTAAAGAATGAAGTTGAAAATATATCAAATGAATTAATTTGAGTTACCACATGGAATATATATTTTTTAAGTAGGTATATAATTATAAATTTAATATAAAAGTTTCAATTCATGCAAGTTGACCTAAAGATGAGTTAACTAGTCCTTAAGGGTCAAATCTCTTTGGTTGATTAGTTTGACTAGTTTCATGCATCTCTCATGCTTTTCATGCAAGATAAAGACTTTCAAGAACCTAAAATAACTTTCAAGATGGAGTTATCTTCTAATTTATGGTGTGATTTTTATGCAAAAAATGTTGACAAGTCAAAATGGGCCCATCACTTCTCAATTCTATGCCAAAAATGAAGAACATGCAATTTTTTAAGACTTAGAAGATTTTAAAGCCATTATTTAATATTGTAAAAGGATTTTAATCTTATTTTATCTCAAAAAAGACTAATCCTTCTATTTTACATGACATTTTGGATTTTATTATAGTTTTAGACTTATATAATAGTTTTTTGAAGCCATTTTTTTAAAAAATCTTGAAGCAAAGAAGAAATTGTAATTGACACCATTTATCAAATAAAGAAGATTTTTTGTATATATTTTTTGGATCAGAATAGAGTGTAATTTGATTATGTACCAGCATATAAGTGGCATATAATTTTTATTTTTTCAAGTTATTTACACACATACTATGAAAATCTCATCATCTATAGGTCATTTGAAGAGCTAAGATTTGAATTTGCTTTGCAAACTTCTTTCAGGCCTTTTTTTGAAACACTAATGTTCAAGATTAAATGTAGAGTTTTCTTTTAGATTCATATGTGTGTCTTAGTTTTAGAAATATTTCAGAGAATATAAATCATTCAATTGCATCATCCAATTAGATAATATTTTCCATTTCAGTTTCCTTCTCCTTTTCCATCCAAAAAATTATAGTAGAGTAGATTTAATTGATAATTCTTAAGGAAACCAACCCTTTTTGGAGGTTCTTCTCAACACGGATTCACCCACACTCTAAGAAGATCTAATTGTATAATCTAGAGAGAGGGTGTAATTACACATATTCAATTAGGATGCAATATAGAGTGATAATAATTTCTTCAAAATTGTTAGTAATTTGACCTATCGAGGCCAAATTACTACTCCTATCATACAAAACTTTTTAAAAACTAGTCATAGCATTTTAAAGTTGGTCAAACCAAGGAATTATGGCCTAAAATACATTAATTTTATTCAAAAATATAAAAAATGGATTGTAAATGGGTCATTATCATTTAAAAATAGCATTGTCAAGTTCAAATATGTAGCCAATCTATGCATAGGGATCAATTTTTAGAGAAAATTGAACATTTTGGGAGCTACATGTGGTTTCAAGAACATAAATTTTATACAAAAGGTCATTGTAAGTTATAGAAAATTTTGATAAAGTTTCATGGCCATTATAAAACTGGTGATACTTGTTATTTTGTAACCATCCTTAGCATGTCCATTGTAGATCACCATTAGAGTAGGCATCATTCTAAAGAGCCATAGAGGTTTATAAGTCTAGAATTTTTTTTTAAAAACATGGGATGATGTTTTTACATCATAATTAGAACTTTAAATAGTGTCAAAACTCTAAATTTTAAGTAAACTATGCTCATATAGGGTTTTGCAGGCAAACATGCATATGGGCCAAAAACGTTTCTTTTGATTTTTCACAAAAAATATACTTTAAAAGTGTTTTGATAGAATGGTACAAACCCCATGATGATTTTTTCAGGTATTGGGAAGAATGTGAAGAGTTATTTTCATTTTGGTAAATTTTTCAATTTTTAAGTTCTAGACACCCTCCCTAACCTCTTGTTCAGATGCTCATATATTTCACCACATTTGGATTTTGGATGAACACTATCAGTATTTTTATAATAATAATATGTTCATATAATTAATTAAAAAATTGAGATAAGTTGAGGGACTATGTTTTATGAATAATCATTAAGAGTGTAGGCAACTCAAATTGTAGTCAAAACCCCACAAGCAAATTTTTTTATGTGATAACTTTTCATATATTTTAAATGGTAACCAAATATTTTCAATTATTTTGAGGAGGTAAGTTTTATAAACATAAATTAAAAAAAATTGGGATTTTAAAGTATTTACTTCATGAACCATAATTTTGAAAATTTAGCTTCAAAGTCTACTTAAACCCTCAAAAAACTAGTTTTAAAAAATATCAATTTTAATAGCCATAAAATCATCTTATATCAACATAAATCCTTATAAAATTTCAATTAAACTCAGATATTATTCCATAAATATCAATTTTATGCATGGATATGTAAGGATGAGGGTACAAATCATGTTTTTTGTGGAAAAAACATGTCAAATGAAGTACAACATAGTTCAATGAAATATAATCAATGTAGATTGAAGCCTAAGACTTTTTATTCATTATAAATTTTTTACTTAGTTATAAATTATTTCATAAGTGTCCCAACTAGCTCAATCAAAATGACCAGTATATAGGAAAATAGAACAAAATAGGCCTAGTCAACCCTATTGACTGAATGACGAGTGTTTTTTCATAAAAATAAAATATATTATGATGATAAAAGTTTTTTCAGGTATATTTAATTATTTTTTAAAGTTTCATGGTATCTTATTTTAGGTTTAATGGATTACAAATGCCAAAAGATAGGTTATTAGGTCAAATTGGCCTAATAAGTTTAATTGGTCAATCAAACAGGTAAAATATGGTGTTGAAAATCTATAAAATGAATTAATTTTAGAGTTACCACATGGAATATATTATTTTTAAGTGGATATGTAATTTTCAAGTCAAGCCATAAGTTTCAATTCATAAAATTTGAGCTCAATTTGAGTTAACTAGTCCTTAAGGGTTAAATCTCTTTGGTTGACTAGTTTGACTAGTTTGATGCATCTCCTATGATTTTCATGCAAGATAATGACTTTTAAGAACATAAAATCAATTTAAAGATGGAGTTATCTTCTATTTTATAGATTTATTTTCATATAATCAATGTTTAAAAGTCAACATGGGCCCACCACTTCTCAATTCTATGCCAAAAATGAAGAACATGCAATTTTTAAAGACTTGGAGGATTTTAAAGCCTTTATTTAATATTGTAAAAGGATTTTAGTCTTATTTTAAGTCAAAGAAGACTAATCCTTATATTTTCCATGCCACTTTGGATTTTTTTTAAGGTTTTAGACTTATATATTATCTTTTTGAAGCTATTTTTCAAAAAAATCTTGAAGGAGAGAAGAAACTATAATTGACACCATTTATCAAATAAAGAAGTTTTTTTGCATATGTTTTTTGGATCAAAATAGAGTATAATTTGACTATATAACAGCATTAAAGTGGCAATAATTTATTTTATTTTAGGTCCTTTCCACACCTACTATGAAAATATAATCCTCTAAAAGTCATTTGAAGAGCAAGGATTTGAATTTGCTTTACAAACTTCTTTCAGACCTTTTTTTGGAACACTGATGTTCAAAATTAAATTAAGAGTTTTCTTTCAGATCCATATGTGTGTCTTACTCAGTTTTAGAAAGATTTTAGAGAATATCAATTATTTAGGTGCATCACCCAATTAGATATGATTTTTAATTTCAGTTTTCTTCTCCTTTTCCATCCAAAAAATCATAGTAGATAGGATTTAATTGATAAATCTTAAGGGAACTAGCCCTCTCTGGAGGTTCTTCTCAACACAGAGTCACCCACACTGTAATAAGATCCAATTGTATAAACTAAAGAGAGGGTGTGCTTACACATCTTCAAACATGGTGAAATCCATATTCATAACATTTTTTTCAAAATTGTTAGTAATTTGACCTATCAAGGCCAAATTACTACTCCTATCATACAAAACTTTCCTAAAACTAGTCATAGCCTATTAAAGTTGGTCAAATCAAGGAATTGTGGCCTAAAAATCACTAATTTTTTATTTAAAAAAATTTAAAAATAAATTGTAAATGGGTCATTATCATTTCAAAAGAGCATTGTCAAGTTCAAATATGTAGATAATCCATGCGCAAGGATCAATTTTGAGAGTAAATTGAACATTTTGGGAACTACAGGTGGTTTCAGGACCTAATTTTTTTTACATAAGGTCATTATTATTTAGATAATATTTTAATAAAGTTTCATGACAATTTTACAAGTGGAGATACTCACTATTTTTAACAGTCCTTAACATGTCCATTGCAGATCACCATTGGAGTAGGCATCATTCTAGAGTGCCATAAAGGTTTCTAAGTCTAGGTAAAAAGTTTGAAAAGGATGTGATGATATTTTAAAATAATAATACCTTTAAATAATTTCAAAACTCCAAATTTTAAGCAAACCATGCCCATGCAAGGTTTTGCAAACAAACAGGTATATGGGCTAAAAAGGTTTTTTTTTACTTTTCAAGAAAAATATGGTTTCAGAGTGTTTTTATAGAATTATATAGAACCCATGATGATTTTTTCATTCATTGGGAAGAATTTTAAAAGTTTTTTTTTTAAATTTTATTTTGATGAAATTTACATTTTTTTTACTTCTAGACACCCTTCCTAGCCTCCTGTTTAGATGCTCATATCTTTCACCACATGTGGAGTTTGGATTAAATATATTATTATGTTTTGATTAATCATATTTACATATAATTAATTAAAATTTTATACTATTTTAGGGTATGTGCTTTATGAATAATCATTAAGAGTGTAGGTAGCTGAGAATGCAGTCAAAACCCCACAAGCAAATTTCTCCACATGATAACTTTTTATATATTTTTAATGGGATCCCAATATTTTCAATGATTTTTAGGATGTAACTTTTATATACATAAATTAAAAAAAATTGGGATTTGGAGGTCTATACTTCATGAACCATCATTTTGAAAATTTAGCTTCAAAGCCTACCTAAACTCTCAAAAAACTAGTTTTGAAAAATGTTAATTTTATTTCCATAAAATCATTTTATATAAACCTAAAAACTTTTAAAATCTAAATTAAACTCTTATAGGATTCTATAAATATCAATTTTATGCATGGAGATGTAAGGATGAGGGTAGAAATCATATTTTTTGTGGAAGAAAACATTTCAAATGAAGTAAAACATAGTTCAATGAAATATAATCAATGTATATTGAACCCTAAGACTTTTTATTCATTATAAAAATTTAATTTTTTCATAAATCATCCCAAAAGTGTCCCAACCAACTCAATCAAGATAACTAGTCTATAGGAAAATGGAGCAAAATAAGCCTAGTCAACCCTGTTAACTGAATGATGAGTGTTTTCTCATAAAAATAAAATATCTTATGATGATAAAAGTGTTTACAAGACTATTTAATTTTTTTTTCAAGTTTCATGTCATCTTTTTATATATTTAATTGAGTCCAAATTCCATAAGATAGGCTATTAGGCCTAATTGGCCTAATAAGCTTAATTGGTCAATCAAGTAGGTAAAAAATGGCATTGAAAATATATCAAATGAATTAATTTTAGAGTTACCACATGGAATAATTTTTTTTAAGTGGATATTTCATTTCCAAGTGAATCCAAAATTTTGAATTCATGCAAGTTGAGCTCAAGTTGAGTTAACTAGTCCTTAAGGGTCAAATCTCTTCAGTTGACTAGTTTGACTAGTTTCATGCATCTCTCATGCTTTTCATGCAAGATAAAGACTTCCAAGAAATTATAATAACTTTAAATATGGAGTTATATTCTAATTTATGGTATTATTTTCATGCAAATAAGGTTAACAAGTCAACATAGGCCCACCACTTCCTAATTTTATGCCAAAAATGAAGAACATGCAATTTTTGAAGACTTGGAGGATTTTGAAGCCTTTATTTAATATTCTAAAAGTATTTTAGTCTTATATTAACTCAAAAAAGACTAATAATTGTCTTTTCCATGCCACTTTGGATTTTTTAAAGGTTTCATACTTATATATTGGCTTTTTAAATCTATTTTTCAAAAAATTCCTGAAGGAGAGAAGAAATTGTAATTGACACCATTTATCAAATAAAGAAGATTTTTTGCATATGATTTTTGGATTAAAATAGAGTTTAATTTTAATTTTTATTCTCATAAAAGTGGCATATAATTTACCTTTTTATATGTCCTTTACACACCTACTGTGAAAATCTCATCCTCTACATGTCAATTGAAGAGCTAAGATTTAAATTTGCTTAAACTTCTTTCAGGCCTTCTTTTGAAATAATGATGTTCAATATTAAATGAAAAGTTTTATTTCATATTAATATGTGTGTCTTACTCAATTTTAGAAAGATTTAAAAGAATATCAATCATTTAGGTACATCAACCAATTAGATAGGATTTTCCATTTCAGTTTCCTTCTCCTTTTCCATCCAAAAAATCATAGTAAATCAGATTTAATTGATAAATATTAAGGGAACCGGCCCTATCTAGAGGTTATTATCAACACATAGTTACCCACACTTTGATAATATATAATTGTATTAGTTGGAGAGAGGGTGTGCTTACACATCTTCAAGCAGGGTGCACTCCAGAGTGATAACATTTATATTATTTTACTATATATCCATTTGGTTCATTTATCTTGAAAAAATTTACTAAATTATAAATTTAAAATTTAGGGGAATACATAAATTTTTTTTGGGTGTTTGTTAATTTCATCAAGAGATGTTAAATTATCATGGGTGGATTTGTATTTTAGAGAGGGTTCTTATTCTTGACTTTTTCCTTATTTTTTGATAATAGATTCCTATTTATTTGATCCCCTCAACACCTCCAACTACATTATGTTGTCTCCAAAATTTCACACTTCAAATTTTGGGGTATCCCTATTGAAATTTTTTGTATTTTTTATTATGTGAGTTAGTTGTTCTTATTAAGCTAGTCCTTTGGATAAAACCTTAGTTTTTAGTAGTTATTGAGTCTGATTACTTGAATTCCTCCAACTGATCCTAGTTTCTCTAGAGGGTTAAAAAATAATGACTTAAATACATCAATAAAATCCATTTACTTATCTCCTTTAGTAAATCAAAGAAGATAGAGTGCTTTGGCTTATTTATAATGCAAATCAGGTTCCCCAAACTACTTTACTTATTTGAAAGTAAGTAAAGTTACCCTAGAAACCTAAATTACTCTAGCTAGTTAAAATTAGACTTACCAAGTATCTTTAATTCATCACCAAATATAAGTAAATTAATCCCACAAACCCATCAAGCATTACCTAAAGAACCTTAGGTTTATGATATTGCTTTACTCACATAAAATCACAAGTAAAAGTAATGTGGGTTTCAGGATCTGAACTACTTATCGACCTAGACCTACTTAGGTTTATGAAGATGCTTTAATTTAAAATATAAAATCAAGTAAAGTGGTTTTAAAATATTTATTAAAAAGGTTGAGGGATTACATGGCCATTCCCATGCTTTTCATTAATGAATTAACATTTTTATATATATTGAGGAAAATTCACCTCATTTCTACTAAGCATCCAAGTTGTTCTACCAAGTAACCATGTCTATAAACCCTAAGTTGCATGATTTGAGCCTCTAAAACATCTTTAAGTGATTTTCTCTTTGACCCATTTGTGTTCAAGGTAATTGGATCTCATCCTTGTTGTTTTTGTGGTTTTATGTTTGTCTTTTTCTTGTTATTTGTCTCTACAATTTCCTTCTGTCATCATGGATTTTATTCCATTATATTTTTTTATTCATTTCCACCTTTGATTTTTAAGCATGTTTGGTTGTTATTTAATCCACAATATTATTTTTAATCATTTATTTTGTTAGAATCTGCCCAAAGTACTTGCCAAATTAAACTTTCTACCAGAATCCCTATTAGTTAGACTTCCTTACCCACTCAGGTTTACTAGACCTAATGACTTACTTGGGTTACCCAACTTACACTTCTTACTCAAGATTTCAATATCAAGTAACTACCTTTGAAAAACCCTATCTCCTTATTACTTATTTACTTTGATTTTTTATCCCAAGTAACTAACCTCAAAAACCCCAACCCTCAAAGATCCAACTTACTTGGGTTTCCCTTTCCCTACTACTTACTTTGGGTTTCATGAATGTAATTTATTATTAATAAGAACTCAAAGCCTTAGACCATGAGAAACCTATAGAACACTACTTGAGACCTACCCAGACTCCCTCCCTGTGGTTACTTACTTTGGTTTTTTGATTTCAAGTAACTTGGTAGGGAAAACCCAAAGTCATCAACCAACAAAAACCCAAAGTTATCTATATACTCCTAATTACCTACCCAGGTTTCCAAATGCTTAAAACTTGTGTTCTTTTTAGATCACCCTAAGGTTATGAGACCCTATTACTTAAAACAAGTTAAGTTTTTCAAGACTTTATGCTACTCAAAACATGAAGTTTTATTAAGGATACTATAAGAACAATAAGTTGATTCTTTTTCAAAACAAATTGGAGTAATTAATAAATTTTAAGGAGCACTCATAAAATTCTTCCAAAGTTAGTCAGAGAGAATATCTAGATCAGAGGAGTCAAAAATATCAAAAGAGGAGATAGTTGAATTAGAAGTACAAATAACATAAATTGAAAAAGTCTCAGAATTGACACTTGAGGAGATTTTAAAACCAATTAGGAAAGGTAAAGTAGAAGCTAAGAGATCTAAGTCCCAAGAGCCCAAGATGAAGTATGAATAAAAGGGGTACCTAATTGAGTCAAGCATCATTTCTAAACTAACTAAGATAAGTGATATAGATACGGGACATGTGTTTATGACTGAATTACTAGAGAGATCCAAGGCCATATCTAAGACTCCACTCATGCATTCCATGACTAGTAGTGGAATTTTTCAAGATGTACCTTTCCCAAGCTTAGCTCAACTTCCTAAATTTATGATAACATGTGCCAAGTACTATGAATCTCTTACTAGGGTTGTGAGAGATGCTTCTATAAATGTAGTTTTGAGATTAGATGTTCAATATCTTAACTACTATCTAAAAATCCAAACATCACAAAAATTAATTGATATGACAATGGATAAAGCCAACAAGCAATGGGAAACTAAGATATTAGATTGTATTAAGATAATGAATACATATTACTTGAACAAAGTGAAATAAGCCTCAACATTCCCAAAGCAAATAGTAAGATTAGGCTTCATTCAAGAAGTGGATGACATCATCCAATTACTATGAATAATCAATGGAGATAACAATGCCAAATGTTTCTCATCTTGGATGTATGCTTATATTACAACCATTGATGTCACTAGGATCTCAACCAAGATCGATTTAGTAAGAATGATAAGTGATAAAATGGATGAATAGTTGAGAAATGTATTACAAACTTTTGATTTCAAAATGATTTTTTATCTGGTGTATGCAACAGCTTCAAGTGGAACCTTTTAAAATCTAAGGACAAAAGGCACATTATCATATGTGCCAATATATGAGTTTTATCCTCAACTAGTTCTTTTAGAGTACTAAACACATTACATTGTAATAAATGATGGGTTCTTTTATTAACTTATTTGTAAGTTAAATGTATCTCTAAAACATAAGAGAGTATCAGATGAAACATGGTATATAGTTTCACTATATGGTTGCATTTTCATCTAGATTCTTGACTTTACATAAATCAAAGTAGGAGGTTTCTCAAGAACACCTATCAAATTGCATAGATACCCAAGTGATAAATAGATTCTCATATAATTTAGTAGGTAAATTTTTGAACTACATGACTTATAATCAAAATCTCACTATGCAGCCATCAACTTTTCCATTGTCATTGGTTACTACCATTGCCCAAACATTTACAAGGACATAAATGTACAAAAATATATGTATCATCATTACACTCAAACACATTTTGAGTACATAATCAATTTTGATTGTAGAGGAGTGGCACAAAATATAGTTTCTTTAAAATACATGCATATTCTAGCACTTGAATTTTTTTAGACTGATTATAGAGATGCATTTGATGTATGTAGAAAAGATAATTGTAGATTGACTGTAGAACAGATTTGTGATTTTAATCTAGCCACCATCCCCAAGTATATGGAAGATGATGGGGTTGTCACAAGTGATGATTTTCATATAGCCGGAGGGGATAATGTCCCACTTATAGTAATCATTTTTTTTAAAGATCATGAGAAGACTATTCTTGACAAAAATTCAAATATCTTGGCAATGAATTCTACTTGGCTCCTCAACAAAGGCTACTGTATGAAGGAATAGATGAAGGAAACCACCCATGTGGTATATAAGTGAAAATAAATAGTAAAATAATAAATTATACAAGGACCTACAAATAATTTTAAGCTAAAGAGAAATATGGATGATACGTATTCTGTGGTGAAGGATAAAGAGCCTATTGAGCTAGTTGCTTCTACTCCAACATTGGTTTCTTCTATTGATATGATTTTTCCTATTATTTCCACCACTGCTTTCATTCCATCTTCCACTACATCCACCATATATCCATCAGTACTAATGCCTCCTTCTATGCTTTATAGCACCAAATCTCTTAAGAAATCCAATCAAAAAAACACTACTGCTCTTCCTCCTCCTCCTCCATCATCTCCATTTGCTTCATCACAACCACATCTTTTATTAGAACAAACCACCACTAAAAAGGAGCATAAAAAGGTAATGATTACCAAAGAAATAATCCCATCTCAGGATAAACTACAAGAGAAGAAAAAAGAGGTAGTAGAGTCTAACAAAGAGAAGGAATAAGTAATTGTTGAAAAGGAAAAAGTAGAAATAGTGAAATAAGGAGAAGCTAAGAAAGAAGTAGAGCTTGGAGTAGTAATAGAGAAAGTTACCAAGAAACCCAAGGAGAAGGAGGTAGTTATTAAAAAGGTAATAGAGAAAGAGAAGGAATATGATAAATAAAAAGAAATAGAAATTAAGAAACATCTTAAAAAGGATTATGAGAAATAGATTTAGAGAGAAACTAAGGCACAAGAAGTTCCTTCTCAAGAACTAGTGATTACATTCAATCAATAGCAGATGGTGGTTCATATAGATATTTCAAATTCTATAGACTTTTCATCTTGTTTAGCTATGCATACTGATCTAGAAGCTAAAGAAGTGAGAAATCTTGAGGAGATGGACTACAACTACTAAGAAGTCTACATAAGAAAGGTAAAAATACCAAACCAACCAAGGTAACTTCAATTTTTTTGATTGAATCTTCAATATTAAAGTTTGTAAAAGTGTTAACTCCACAAGGAATGAGGAAAGAAAAAGTTACTTAAAAAAATTTAACAATCACAAAGGTATCTCTTGGAGAGGTTACCACTAAAGGTTTGAAACAAGACACCCAGACTTTAATAAATACTCTTTTTAAAGATCTTGATGAAGAGAAGGCTGCCAGGGCCAAGTCAAAGGAGTAAAATGTACAACTATGTGAAGTAGTAGCTAAGGTTGTTATATTTGTTCCATAACAAGCTATTATTTAGGAGAAATAATTAAGCAGTAAGTGATCACTGAATTAGAGGAAATTGGAGATAAAGCAAAGGTAGTTGATGATTGGATTGAAAAGATACATAAAATGCTTAGAAGTTCTTCCCTACTACTCCAGTCACCCATACTGATATTTTGAAGAAATTGGTAGAAGTAAAGATAGTGATGAAAGAAACCAAGCTTGAAAATGGTATTTCTAAGTTATAATAATAAATCCTAAAAAAAATAGGTAATTTGAATGAGAAAAATCCTATTGAAGAAAAGATTGCTCCTGATGGATCCATGAAAAAGATAAATCAAGTTAAATATCTCTTATCTTTTTGTATGAATATTATATAGAAAATGAGTGAATAAATGAAGAATTTAGAAGAATAAGCATGTAATGTAAGGAAAAATCTAGAATATTTCCTATATGGTCTTACTAGTATCTAGTTTGATAATTTTCCAAGGACATTCAAGTATCTATATGAATAATTCAAGTAGTAGATGGAAAAAACTACAACTCCTTTCATTAACCAAATCTATCAAGGAGTTAATTAAATATAAACAAGAGATAAAAAGATTTGAGTTAAGGATTGAAAAGGTAAAATCTCATTGTAGGAGATTAGAGAAAGAAATGCTAAGGTTTGAAACAAAGAGACAAGCACTTTCTAAGCCTAATGATGTAAGCATACAACTAATGATGTCTCAAAACATCAAATATAGGGAGAAATGAAGAAAACAAGTTCATGAATTGGACTAGATGTTTACTCCAAATTTGAAAAGAGACTTCTCCCTTTTTTTATTTAATATTCTTCTTTTCTTTTCTCAAATTTATTACAAGTAATCTTGTTTCATGTAATTACTTTGTAAAGATAGGTCATTGGACAATTTATTTGTAAAATAAAATTTCTTTATGAAATTGAAAGACGTAAGTAATTTGGCCAAAATGCCATTACTTAAAGTCATTTTGTAAAACCAGATTACTAGAGATACTTTTAAGCAACATGCAAGGAGTTGAAGTTTGATCCAAACAAGAAGTCCATGCATCACCACTTGTCATCAACTATTGCATGATAGAAAAGAGAAATTCAAGAAAGATGCCACTCACCCATTTCTAGTTTTAGCATAACACATGGATATTGAAGAGATTATTACCTATTTGAATTTGGTATCTAAAAATTGTATAAATAGAAGTGAAGGCCTGAGTGCTTGGGGATAATAATTTCTATAAGCAAGCAATTGTAACCATTGTATGGAATGTTTAAGAAATCTAATTCTTTGTGTTTAGTTATTTGGACTACTTTGTATGAATTTTTTTGGAAGTGAATAAGAAGGAAGTTTGTTTTCTAGATAACTTTGTGTCTGAGGGAATCATTTTGTGCATTCTATGAAGATAAAAAGGTAAAATTTATGTTATCTATTTATCGAAATTGAATTCATTGCTTTCTTGATCATTTGTTTATCACAATTATATGTTTATCTATTTTCATGTATACATTAAACTCTATAAATTATTTATTGTGAAGTGCATTTATCTTGTTTCTCTTCTTTCTAAAGCATTATAATATTTTCTCTATTTTCCAAATCTATCTAAAACTCCATTCACATTCCATAAACCAACTACTTATTTGCTGCAAAATCCCTTTGTTATGGCTCACAAACAAAGTGATTAAAGTAATACCCCCAATTACAATAATGTACACATAATTTGTATACTCTATGAATAACTTTAAGTTATAGGTAATTAGAGATAGATAGACATAATTTCATGGGAGCTTCACCATTAAATGAAGGGGATTGAATCCCATGTCTACCTAGGTAATTTTGACTGAATATAAAATATTTAGCCAACACATTATTTAGAAGATCAAAATGTAGATACACTTACAACTGAAAGGTGTGTAAAGATTTATTCTTGGGGACATTCCTAAATTTACAGATGAGAAAGATCTTGCGTAAATTACATATATTAAATATGATACTCTTTATTTGATTTGCCTTCATGTTTTAGATAGTTTTTAATGATGTCACATGTGACACATCACCAATAGAAGCTTGGGATGTTATTGTAGCCTTATTTGAGAATGATACCACATCTTTTGGGTATTTTTCACCCTCTTTTACTCCACATCCTTCTATTCCACTTCCTTCTTCTCATGTTAACAAGGATTTACATTTTGAAGATGAAAATGATGTTGTTCAAGATTTGAGTCTTGACATTGACATAGTTGAGGCACTATTGACACTTCTTTTTTCTCCTCCTAGTGAGGATTCATTCTTTACTAGTAACATGAATCAATATTCCTCTTCCTTTTAATTGTACATACTTCTTGATGGTGATTTATATGAGGAATTCTTACCTCCTACACCTATCACTATTCAGCATTTTTCATTTTTTAGTGATGACTTACCTTTTGATGATGGTTTGCTCGAGATACATCTTACTCCTTATATAGTTTGTAATCCTCCTTTTCATTTCCTTGATTAAGAGGAAATGATTCTTGAGGATGTGGCACCTTTACCATCACTTTTGGAGATCATGGATGAGACACCATCATGATTTCCTGAGAATGACTTTTATTGTTCTTTCATCACCTACTCCTATTTTTTATGAGGATATGTGTTTTCACGGTGATTTTCATGAGGAAACTATTATTGTTGCACATTATGATTTGGATCTTGTTGATAATCTTGTTATTACATTTATTTCTTTACCCACTTTGGATCCACCTATTTATGTGATTGGTTCCTTTTAAAAACATACCCTTAGATTTGGATCTTTCATACTTCATTCTATGGGATACACTCACGAAGGTCTTGGCAGACTCTTACAAGGTATTTTATCTCTTACTACCATCAATATTTCTATATATGATGTGTCTTTGGGACATATTGTTTTTATTACGTAGGAGGAAGGTAAATTAATGGGATGAAAATTTTATTTTTGGGATTATTTCACCACTTATGTAAATGGTTCCTTATATACTTTCCATCCACACAAGATATATTGTATTGATCTTCATGTGTGGTAAAGGAAGTTGTCTTTAGGGGGGATTCCACATGAAGTCCTTCCTTCCTTTCCTTGTTTTCTCTCTTTTACATCTTTTTTTTTTTTTTTCGGGGGGGGGGGGGAGTTTTGTTCATAAGGGTTTTCTTCCTTTCTCCATTTCATTGATATATGTTGTACATGAGTACCTTTTAGACCTTCTTGATAGGGACTCATACTATGGATATGTCACTTTATTTTTTGGATATTTTTATCCCCTAGCTTCACTTGAAGGGGGATGCTAGAGTTGGTTCTCATGTTTGCTAGGTTCTATAGATAGTTTTTGTCTATTTCCTAGTTTGTATTTTTTTGGATTTATCCCACAATGGTTAGTTTGACTTACTTCTTATTTTCCATTGTTTATATCTGTAAAGATTTTCATTTGTAACATATAGAAGTTATTTTATGGATATTATATGATATTTCCTTTATCTTTATATATCATCATTGAAACTCTTACAACTCTTATTATGATGTTTTTTGTTAATGCTTTAGATCTTGGGCTTGGAATGATCTTTTTGATGTTCCTTTCAAAATCATGAATTATTATTTAAACCCAACCCATATGTGTAGTGTGATTTGAAAGGTCTTTTTGATAGTTAGTGTTTCAGTGCCTAACCCCTTCATAACAAGTAATTGATCTGGGAGTGGTTCTACCTATAGATTTATATTATTTGTCTTTTTATTAGCCTTTTTTATATTTTCCTAAGCGAATCTCCCCTCATCTAAGGTCTTAATATAAAGACTTGAGAAGTGTTCTAGATCTTTTGTGTATGTACCTATTATGCAAACCAATTCATCCACTTCTTGTAGTAACTTTATGCACTCGTGTTTATTTTTTTTGGTGTAAACCAAGGAGATTATTTCCTTCTAGTTTTATTTTTAGAGAGATATTATACTCAATTTTTTGTGTGAAAATTTTTGCACATCTATAATGGAATTCTCACATAGGTCATTTGAAACATATTTTAGTGACTTTTTCAATGTTATTGTTTGCCTAATTTATGCTAAAACACTTCTCTTCATCGCTAAAAAAGTTTTTCCTACTATTATCACATTTTAATATGTTAGTCATGTTTCATTGTCATGCTTCTTCCTTCCCTTATCCATTTCATCTCATAGAGGTTATTTAATCCTTTTATTTATTCATTTTAGAAAAAAAGAAAATAAATAAAAGAGTTTTAATTAATTTTCCCTTTAATAATTATTTAAAAAAATATTATTATTAAAAAAGAGGGAAGATAATTTTTTTTACATTCAAATGTGTATAAACACATGTAATTTTATAAAAAGTTTGGACTTATTTAAGCTAATTTACAAAATTGAAAAAGTGGTAATTTCCTCCACACACCTACATTTAGGGAATTTGAAGAACTTTTCTAAAAATTTGAAGAATTTGGAAAAATGACAATTGACTTCCCTTTATTGATTCCTTAAATCTATTCCTCCATCATCTTTGGGAATGTATTTTATGAAGAAGGGAGTATTATATTATTTAATACATTAAAACAATATAAGATTAAAAATAAATTAATAAGTATTAAAGAAGCCCTAAAGAAGTAGCTAAGAAGTCATGAAGTTATAAAATAATGCATGTATCATTATTTTTGAAAATCCCCAAATTATCAAGTATGGCACCCCACTTGAAGAAATACAAATAATTATTAAATTTATTGAAGAAGTTACATATTTTTTTATATTTTCAAATAAACATCAAAATTCCAACATGGTTTTAAATAAATCCAATGTGATTTTTAAATAAATCCAAATAAAACTCCAAGGCAATTTTCAAGAACTCTAGGATAATCTTCAATAAATTCAAAGGTATTTTCAAAAAACTCAAATTTTGTTTTAAGAAAAATAAACTAATTATTTTGAAGAAACAAATAGTTTAAATCTTCCCAAGAATTTAATAATAATTTATAACGAATTATTTTTCATTAAATATAACTCATAGTTTCAAGAAGAGGTTCAATGAATTTTTTAAAATTTTAAGCAATTTTCAAGAATTCTAAAATAGTTTTAAGGGAGTGGTTTCAAAAAGGTCAAAGTGGGTTAGTCACTGCAATAAAATCAAGAAAGGAATATATAAGTTTTAATAAAATCAAGAAAGATCTATAATTCAATTAAAATGTCAATGTTTTTGTATTTTTTGAGTGTTTTTAATATTCATTTTTAAATAGATCAAAAATACATGGACAGGTGGTTTCTTCAAACCTAACCCAATTTCTAAAATTATTTTCCACAAGGTCCTATATTTTAAAATTTCTTGATTACACAAAATAATCTTTGTAAAGGGTGGGCCTAGAGACTTTGAATTGACACCTCAATCCACATGAATTTTCCATTAACTCAAGGTCCAATTCATCAACCTAATTTAGATTGGGAATAATCTACACAATTGGACATTTCCTCTAATATTAGATAGTGTTTTTGAGAATGTGATGAAGTTAGGGTTGCTTAGTTCCATATAATTTTAGATATATTAAATTAAGAGGTAAATAATGTAGAATTTATTAAGAGGATTTTTAAACAAAGGGTAGCTCATCCAAATACTCACAGAGATACAAAATAAAATTATGAGCCAATAAAAGATGTTATCTGTAGATGAGGGGCTAATTCATCAACCTAAATTCATTTGGTTTAAAGCCACACATTTAAACATTACCATTGATCTCTGGTAGTTTGATTTGGATATCATAATGAGCCATGCTCAATTTTTAAGAGTTATGGTTAAATTAAATGATGAAAAATACTGTGCATCTATTACTTGACTAATTGATGAAATTACTAAAAGAAGACATATAAGAATAAGTTAACAATATTTGTGTACATACCAATATTAAAAATTTTGTATGATTTTTTAAAAAATATGTCATGTATCCTCCAATGATGTCTCAATTAAAATAAAGACAATAAGATTTCACTCACCTTGCATAAAGAGCCACAACACTCACCCCTTAAAGAGCACAACCAAGGAAATCATCCCAAAGTGGCTAAATTTTTTTCGAACATTTAGACAAGCATGGAAATAAAATAAGAAAGATTCATGACCTTTGATCACAATCAAGCCCCAATTTTCATCTCCTCAAATTCTCCTAAAATATCTTAGTAAATAGGACTTGCTTAAATTTTACCAACTGTAGCTAATTCTCCTTCTCTAGTTCAAACCCAAATTGAAGTTAATTCAATAATCCAGAGTAATCTTCCCACCAATTTCACATTAACATGGTTTAATGAAGTCACCAAGAAAAGGAAAAGAGTCATCAAGATGATCATTATTGATTTTAAAGCAATCACATCCTTGTTGGCTCCTCCTCTTCCTAAAAAGAAGCCCAAAGTGGTTTATAAAGTCACCATGAATGAATAAGGAATACTATTTATTAAGAATGTGACACACATCACCAACAAAAATTATAGAAACACATGTCAATTAAAGAGTATCAAATTTCTATAATGATTCTAGGAAGACATAAAATGGAAGGAGACAAAGTAAATGCACAATAACTATTTAAAACTATCATTTGATGCATGAAGAATTAAAAATATCAAGTAATATGATACAATGAGGAAAATCAACAATTATTGGTATATTCTAAATGTCTTGTTAATCCATTAAGATTTTCATTGCTCCCAGTCTCTCTAGCAATCACATTAATGGATATAAACATGATTACAATGTCAAGAGAAATTGAGAACATGGGAATCAATGAATACATGTTCATAATATGTTAATGTAAGATTAAATATGATCAATGCCATCATGAGGATATTTCACAAGGCTCAAATAATATTTAATTAAATAAAAGGATTTAATTAAAAAAATTCTCAGGATATTCATTCATTGAATCATTCCTCCCTAACTTTCATGACATGATCCAATTGGGTTTCTCTTCACTCATTTCCAATGAAATTGTCAAGAGTTAAAATTATAGTCTACATGTCAAGTTGTCCAATTATGTCAAATTTTGAAGATAAATGCTCAAGAATGTGAAAGTGAAACTTGATAGCATCAAGAGGCAAAAAAATCCTATTAAACATCTAAGAGTTCATTTACTAAATTACTTGTGATATATTTCATGATGAGAATCAAGTCAATTCCACAATGTGACTCAAAGAACAACTGTTAGAATTGGTCAATAATGAATATTTTACATCTTCATGTTTTAATTCTCCTCAATTATAAATTGCAACAAACTCCAAATAACATTTTAAGAAATATAAAATAAATCAACTAAATATAATCCCATTTTTGAGCTCATTTATGAAGTGCAAATGGTTTATGAAGTTTGTTTCCTAACCCAAAAATTCCTAGAAGTGAAAGACATCAAGAAGGCACTCAAGTGTTTCAGGAAAACTCAAGCCTCAAGGAATGAACACATAAAGATGTGATATATTCCAAAAAAACATGTTTATTCCAATATGACTAGGATAGGTGAACTAGATGTTAGTTGGTCAGATCAAATTGGATAAAATGTCAGTCATTAGCAAAGCCTAGAGCCTACTATTATTCTATTTATAAATGGATCATGCAAGTAAATTCATAAGTTTGAAAGGGTACCACTTACTCCAACCATGGGTCATTTAACATATTTTATTTTATTTAATAATCTCACTATTTTATAAATTTATTTTATTTTTATGAAGTGATTTATTTTATTAATAAAAGTGATGATGTAATAAATAAACTTTTTCTATTTTTCATGAAGCCACTTTTTAGGTTATATTTTATTGTAAAACCCTAACTTTTATAGCTTCATTGAGAAGTTAGAAAAATAGGATATTTTGTCATTTTTAAGGAATTTTAGATAGGAAAAAATAAATTTTGGTAATGAGTCTATATGCATAGCACCATAAACAATCAATAGAAAAATGAATTATAGGACTTTGTGCCATGATTTTTTTAGATGAGGGATGTGTATGAGTATGTAAATATTTTATTATTATTATTATTTAAATTTGGTAAAATAATATTGTTATATAGTCAATGAATTAAAATGTTTTAGTGTAGAATTTATTTTGACTCTAAATTAGGAACTTATAGCATTATGAAACCTTGGTGAGATTGAAAATAGAATTTGTCTATTTTATTAGGAAATACAAGGTGGTTGAATATATTTATTTGTAATTATATTAAATATATTTGGTGTATGTATCAAGTTCATATGTTTATAATATGTCTTTTCAATCTCATTTTCATGATAAAGGCTTCCTTTATTAAAATCTCAATTCCTAGATTGTTCTAGTGAGTTTGTGTTTAGCCACCTAGAGTTATCTTTTTTCTTCCTTGGGATTATTATATTATATTTATGTGTTTAATTGTATATAATTTTCTCATTCTCCCTTATTTTCCTATTTTCCATTATTCCAATTCATTTTTCATTTATGCCACCTTTTCATAATTTTTGGTTTAAAGGATAATCCCCATATAAAACATTTTTACTATAAATAGTTATAAATAGTTTTATTTCCTACATTCATTTTGATTTCAACAAAGTTAGTTCCACATAATAATAAGAGATTAACTTTATCCAAACTCTATTTACTAAAATTACACATTTTAAACCCTTAACAATTTTCTCAGCCAAATTTTTTTAGTGACACTAATGGGGATCGAGGTGCTTTGTGCACGTAATTTTTAATTTTTTTGAAGAAGCTCCTATAGAATGGATGTTGGTGATTGTATTTATATGAATTACCTATTTCCTAAATATTTAAGAATTAATAATAGGTGTTAGTTCACCCTAATCACAATTTTCTATATATCCCATGGGAAAACTATTTTTGGTTGCTGGCTTTAACCAAATACAGTGAATTACCATCAAGATCAAAGAAAAGATTTATAAAAATTTCAAAATAAATATTTCAAGATGCAGATAACCATTTCCTTGGTTTCATAGTGTCTTGAGACATATTAGTATTTATTTATGAAGATGTTTGTGTGAGATTATTTGTTGAAACTATCATCAGACCTAATGTTGATTGGTTATAGCACCTAGAAGATGGGTGAATTTTGAATTAGGAATCCTTAAATAAAAAATTAATAAATATAATAAAAATATTTTCGGACATATGTTTATTAGTTTTAGATTATTAAAAATTAAAAATTAATAAGAACAAATGAGAGAGTTTGTAACATGATTCAAAAAATTATTGATGTCAATTCTTCA
The DNA here is from genome assembly GCA_037957365.1 of Torreya grandis. NCBI lineage: Eukaryota > Viridiplantae > Streptophyta > Pinopsida > Cupressales > Taxaceae > Torreya > Torreya grandis. Next base: position 577,771 of record JARHVA010007031.1, read on the forward strand.
ACTTGATCAACCAAGACCTAATAATTGAGTATGTATTTTCATTATATTTCTACATCCAAAAACCAAATTTTCCTTAATAAGGATAAAAGTAAAAGACATTCAAGTTTTACAACAATAAGATATTGAAATAGAAGATGCCATGAATATATCTAGTATGTTAATGAAATAAGTTTCAAAACATGATAAAACTACCATAAGTGGTTAATAAGTATTGAAATATGATATAATTAAAATTACTCATAATTTAAAATTGAGTTTCGATAAGTAAATCCCTAATCAAACATGTTAAAATTCAATAAAGCAAAAGAGGAGGTGTTTCTTACTCTATATGATTGATTAAGTTTCACAATCATGAAATAAAGTGAATAGTTGGAAGAAATAAATATTGATCAAGAAATAAATATAAAATTTACTCCCTTGGAAACAAATAGATAATTATTCTTATTTCAAAATATTTCTTAAGTCTTACAGTCTTGGGGGAATGTGAGTTATCTAAGAGATAATTGATTAAACCACAAATAGAAAAGAACCATAAATTAGAATTTGATGTTTTTATTTATGATGAAAAAGATAGCCTTGAGCCAATTATTTGTAAATATTAAGATCCTTTTTATATCAAGATGTAAGATTCAATAATTAAAAGATTAATTTTTCCTAGAGCTTGCTTTTCATGTTCCATTATAGAAGAGTTCTCAAAAGTATTTGAATCTAAATAAATCAATCCTACATAGTTTTAAGAGCATAGTATTTTCAAGATTGAATTCAAAGATGATGTGAAGATGAAACAAGAGTAATGATACTCAATATTAATTTCAAGTTAAATGGAAACTATAAAGGCAAAAGAAATTAGTAAAGATGTTGATGATGAATCATTCGATGATGAATTTGTCTCTATGGTGGAAAGTAACTTAGATTAATAAAATATGTGTGACACATTCCTCTCTGATTTAGGTCCTAAATCTAACATAAATACATTAAAAAATATTTAATAATACATTGAATAAGTCTAATACTACTTGAAAATGCTTACAAAAGATTGGAAAACTTACAATGATTCCATTTAAAACCCTAAAAACACTACTAATCTATTCATTCATGACTATCTCAGTATGCAAGGTAATTGTAAGTTCATCCTCCTTCTACTTGCTTAGTCACTATTATTAAATGTGTTTTGGTTTCATAAGTCAAATCCATTTTTTCAAAATGGTAGGTACTTTTCCTAGCCATATAATGGTTTTGTATAGTCTTATTATTTTCCTATCTCATATAAATAGTTCTACTTTCCCTATTTTTGCTTGTCTTTTTTATTCCATTTTTTGTTCTTTGTTTTGGATTTCCATTTCATTTATTATATTTCTTTATTTTTTCCTCTCTCTTTCATCCCAAAGTTCTAAAGTCTTACCCTACCAATATTATTTCAATAAGTGATCTGACTTCATAAACCAATGGATAAGGCAAGTGATCTGGCCTAATAGTGTGTGTTCATGTCTCATATGATTGAGATTTTTGAACTAACTATTAGTTGGATAATTTAGAATAAATAAGGAACCTAATATATAAAAATAAAAATTATGAATATTGATATATGTCCTAATTATTCCATGTCCCCAACTAGATCTAAATGTTATACTTAAAATTTTGTGTGAAAATTTTGGCATGATTATAATGAAATTTTCACTCTTGTAATTTGAAACACCCTTTGGAGACATTTCCAATTTAATTAGTTTCCTAATTTATGAAATGACACTTCTCTTCACTGATAAAACAAATGTTTCCACTACTGTGACATTTAAATATTTTTGTCTTATTCCACTATCATACTTCTTGACTCCCTCATCTACTTTGTCTCATGGATGTTATTAAAACTTTTTATTATTCATTTAAAAAAATAAAATAAAATAAATAAATAAAATATTTTTAGTTAAGTTTCCCTTTAATAATTATTTCAAAATGTTATTATTAAAAAAGAGGAAAAAATATTTTACATGCAAATATGTATAAATGCATGAAAGTTTATAAAAACTATGAGCTTCTTGAAGCTAATTTACAAAATGGAAAAAGTGGTAATTTATTCCACACAAGTGCATATGGGTAAATTTAATAACTTTAAAAAAAATAGAAGCTGTAAAAATGGCACTTGACATCCCTTTTGTAGTTCCTCACATTTATTCCTCCATCATCTTGGGGAAAATATTTTATAAATAAGTGATTGATATATTATACTTTGAAAAAATATAAGTTTAACTAAGATGTGAAGAATTAGTAAAGAAGACTAAATAATTAGTGAAGAATATTTGAAAAATCAATGAAAAATCTAGGAAAAACTAGTGAATAAGTAGAGAAGAAATAATAAAAATGCCATAAATAAATACATTGAAACAATATAAGCATAAAGAAGCCATAAATAACCAATAAAGAATCCATCAAGAATCAATGAAGAAGTAATGAATAAACATTAAATAATCCATAAAATAAGCTTTTTGAATCTTGTAAAATATCTTTCCAGACCACAACATTGATCCAATAACATTCAACACAATAAAATATGCATGCATTCATATCTTCAAGAAGATATAATATCTCTACCATGGCATCCCATTTCAATAAGTGCAAATAATTTCTATTGGATTTCAAAGGGTTTTATTATCCCAAAATATTAATTCCAATTCAAATTCCATATTTCAAGAAGACAATATTTTATTGATATTTTCTTCACCTTTTGCATGGAGATGGTTTTAAATATTTTAGTGGTTTTTATTAATATCAAAAAAGATTAATAATTATAAAATAGAATAGGGTTTCAAGAATATCAAGAGATAATATATATGAATTTAAATATCAAGAATAGTAAAGTGGTTTGGTCTCCTCCTCTATGGTGATTTTCAAGCTTTCCATGCAAGAAGATTAGCAATTTCAAATAACAAGTAGAACTTTTTAGAAGACTCTATTATTGTTTAAATCTGGTCTCCTCCTCTAAGGTTTAATATATAATCATCCTCTAAGATTAAATATCAGAAAATAATAAATGTATTATCATTTTTTAAGAGCCTCAAATTACCATGTATGGCATCCCACTTTAGGAACTCCAAGTAAATATTAAATTTCTTCAAGAAGTTGCATATATTTCTTTTTAATATATTCAAAGAAGCTTAAAAATTCCAACATGGTTTTCAATAACTCCATTGTGGTTATTAAATAACTCCAAGACAAATACAAGATAATTTTCAAGGACTCCAATATATTCTTCAATAAATTCATAGGTATTTTCAATAAACTCAAGAAGTCTTTTTCAAGAAACAACAAGTTTAAAACTTTCCAAGAATTATAGAGTAATTTTTAAAGAAGTATTTTTCAAGAAATGTGTGTTAGGTCATATTTAAAAGAAGAGATTCAATTCATTTATTGAATTATAAAGAAATTTTTAGGAATTCCAAAATAATTTTCAAGAAGTGGTTTTAGGAATGTCAAAGATGTTTAGCCACTTCAAGGTGATTTCAAGAAAATCAAGAAAGACAAAAGTGGTTTCAATAAAATTAAGAAGGATCAAAAAATCAATTAAAATGCCAATGTTCTTGTAGTTTTTGATATTTTTTGATATTCATTTTTAAATAATTTAAAAATACATGCAAAGGTGGTTTCTTCAATCTTGACTCAATTTTTAAAATTATTTTCCACAAGATCATCTCTTTCAATTTTATTTGATTACACAAAAATTATATTTATAAAGGGTGGACCTAGAGAATCTAATACAACACCTTAGTCCACAATATTTTTCCATCAATTCAAGGTTAACTTCATCAACATGATTTGAATTAGGAATAATCTACACAAATGGACATTACCTCTAAAATTAGATAGTGTTTTTATGAATGTGATGAATTTAGTATTACTCATTCCAGATAAATTTAGCTATATATAATCAAGAGGTAAACCATGAGGATTATGTTCAAATTATTTTTAAATGAATTATAGCTTGTGTAGTTTCTCATAGGGACACAAAAGTAACTCATGAGCTAAAAAATGACATTTTTAATATTTCAAGGGCTACTTAATCAGCCTAAACTTGATTAGTTTAAATAATCACAATTAAAAATTACCACTGATCTCTAATAATTTCTTGGGATATCAAAACAAGCTGCACTTAGTTTTCAAGAGTTGTATCAAAATTAAATGATGAATAAGAATGTGAATCTATTGCTTGACTAATTACTAAAATTGTTACAAAAGACATATAAGAAGTTAATAAATTTATCATGCATAAAAATATTAAAAATTAATATGAAAATTTATGTAAAAATGGCACCTATCCTGAAATCATGTCTCAACTGAAATCAAGCCATTTAAGAATATTGTATTGATCTTACATAAAAAGTCACAACATTCACTGATCAAAAAGTATGACCAAGGAAATGATCCCTAAAGTGACTCAACATTGTGCTAACATTTAGACAAGCATGGATTAAAAAACATGAAATATTCATGTCCTCTAATCACAATCAAGCACCAATTATCATCTCCTTAGAAGAATATCCTAGCAAGTAGTACCTACTCATCTTGTACCAATTGTATTTAAATATCCTTATCCAATTCAAACCTAAATTTAAGTTCATTTAAAAATAAAGAGTGATCTTCCTACCACTAACACATCAACATAGTTCTATGAAATCATGAAGAAAAGGAAAAGAGTTGTTAAATTGATCACTATTGATTTTTAAGTAATCACATCCTTGTCAAATCTTCCTCCTCATGTGAAGAATCCCAAAATGATTTGTAAATTTACCATGAATGAATAGGGAATCATATTTTTAGATATTATGACACCCATCACCAATAAAAAATAAAGAATGCATGTTAATTGAAGACTATAAAATTTATATAATGATGCTAGGAATACATACAATGGAAGGAGAAAAACCAAATGCATAATAATTATTGAATGTAATCATTCAATGAATGGAGAAGTAAAAATATCAAGAAACATGATAAAAGGATTAAAATAAATAATTATTGGTATATGATAAACATATTGTTAATAAATTAGGATCTTATTCTTTCCCAGTAACTCTAATGATCAAATTAAAGGATATAGACATGATTCCAGTGTCAATAAAAATCAAGAACATGGGAAAAATAATGAAGACATGGTCAAAAGATATGTTGGTACATGGATTAAAGTTGATCAATGACATCATGATGATATTTGAAAAGGTTTGAATAAGATTTAATGTATTGAAAGGATTCAATCTATAATTCATTCAAGAGATATAATTCATTGAATCATTCCTCTTTGAATTTCATGACATGATCCAATTTGGTTTATCTTCACTCATTTACAATGTAATCTCAATACTCAAAATCACAGTCTACATGTCAAGTGGTCCAATGTTGTCAGCTTATGAATATAGATGCTAAATAATGCAAAAGTGAAACTTGCTAGTGTCAAAGAAGAGGTAATGAAATCCTATTCAATATCCAAGAATTCATTGAAGATATACATTTCCATTTATTTCATGATGAGAATAAATTCAATTAGTTAATACAACCCAAATAAAAACTATTGAAATTGTTAAAGAATGAATATTTTACATTTTTATTTTTTAATGTTTCCTCCATCACAAAGTTCAAAAAATTCCAAATCCTATTTGAATAAATATAAAAGAATATGATTGAATACCATCCCGTTCTTGAACTCATTTCAAAAGTGTAGATGGTTTGTGAAGTTTGTTTCATAACCCAAGAATTCCCAAAAGTAAAAGACATCAAGAAGGCATTCAAGTGTTTTAGGAAGCTTTGAGCCTCAAGTAATGTGTTGAGAAAATATAGTGTGAACATAGCTTTATTGTGAACATAAATATGTGTGTAATAATAGAATGTATTATTATAAGTGATTTGGTATGCAAATTAGGCATATATTATATTATATTTAAATAATGGAATATTGGTTTTTAGAACAACCAATACTATATTAGTGATAGAGAAGTTATTTTATATTAGTTTTCAGAGCAACTATGATATTACTAAGGAGTGTTGTTAGAAGACTTTGTATATATATTATACTATTCTTGATTAATATATATTGAATATGAATAACTAAAAAATTGTGTTATGTGTTTTCTAAACCTTTAGGTCTTTCATACATAATGGGATAACACTAATATGTGGTATCAGAGTTGGTTTTATTGGACTCTATACCCTCCATTTATTTGTATTATTGAATCAAAATGGATTATTGAGTGGTGTTGTAGTGGAGACCATGTGCAAAAACTCTTATCTATTTGTTTACCCTTGCTTTCATGTTGACAAGAATGTTTAGTGCAAATCATGTGAAAATTTGATATCATTCATCACTCACTTCATTATTTATCTCACATTTCCACTTCATTCATCTCTTTCATCAATTATTTTCACCCATTATATTCAATTTTACATTCATCAAAAAGAAAATTATATATATAGATAATAAAAATAGAAGCTCATATATATATATATATATATTACATATGGGCTTCTATTTTTATTATCTATCTATATGTCTCTACAATATTAGTTCAGATCATGTGAAAATTTGATATCATTCATCACTCCTCACTTGCATTATTTATCTCACATTTCCACTTCATTCATCTCTTTCATCAATTATTTTCACCCATTATGTTCAATTTTACATTCATAAAAAAAAAGTATATATATATATATATATATATATATATATATATATATATATATGAGCTTCTATTTTTATTATCTATCTATATGTCTCTACAATATTAGTGTAGATTATGTGAAAATTTGATATCATTCATCACTCGCATTATTTATCTCACATTTCCACTTCATTCATCTCTTTCATCAATTATTTTCACCCATTATATTCAATTTTACATTCATAAAAAAGAAAAGTAAAAATATATATATATTATATATATGAGCTTCTATTTTTATTATCTACCTATGTCTCTACAATATTAGTGTAGATCATGTGAAATTTTGATATCACTCATCATTCACTTGCATTATTTATCTCACATTTCCACTTCATTAATCTCTTTCATCAATTATTTTCACCAATTATATTCAATTTTACATTCATAAAAAAGAAAAGTAATAATTATATATATATATATATATATATATATAGTATTTATTCTAACATTTAAGGGCAATCTGATAAAATCCATACAAATTCTCCATACCCAATGATTCCTTAACTCAACCTGACTCGACACTACACTATTATATGAGCATTATTAGTTGAATTGGAATTTGGATATTTTTTATGATCCTTGCTTCAATTTAAGGTAGATACCTATCTAATATTAGTGGTATTAAATTCCACATTAGATTTTTGATGTTGTAGACATTACATCAAGCTGATCACCATTCATCTTCCTCACCTTAGATGCATCGAATGACATCACTTCTACATCAACAAAATCAATATAGATTGATTTATTTTTCCTTCTTTGGGATACTATATAACTTTGACACCCAACATGAGGGACAATATTACAAATCCATCAAAGGAAAATGCTTCGTCAAAGGATTATGGTGATTTATCCAAAAATAGTGGAAGTGATTTTAGGAAAGTTGAAGATGTCTTGCCTTCCAACCCGCCATACCAGGTTCAAGGTGATCTATTTGAACCTAATGATCCACATTATATGATGACCAAAATACCACACAATCTATCAAATCTCAATCCAATCATCCCTTGAAGTCTTTTAAAAAACTAGCGGTGAAGAATCGACTCTTTAAACCATAATTTTTAAAGTGAAACAACAACTTTCCTTGGTACAAGGAGTATTCGATCCATAGTTTTCTCCAAAGGTTCCAATTTTCTATTAAATAATTCCCATGGTATTACATGTGTTAAGTGTTTTTTTTTGGTCTTTGGACTTTTAGGTCTTAAGTTTAATTTGGGTTATTTTAGTTTTAGTTTTATTAGAATCTAGTCTAGAGTCTATTAATAGTTATATTTGGTCAAATTATTTTTTAATTATTTTATAGTTTGTCATTTATATTTATGTTTTATGTTTTATGTATTTTTAGTTATAATATTATTAGTAATTATAGTTTTAGTCTTGGTCAATTGTGAGTCAAGTTTCACTATTATTGTCAAAAATAAAAAGAGAAATGTCTTTTAGTCATGTTACAAAGTTAGAGTCATATTTTTTTAAAAAGTTATAAAATAATTATTGATAGGTATTTCTATTATTGGGCTAATCACATGTTTCTAATCAAATGAATTAATGATTGAGACTAGAATTTAAGCTATCATCCCTACGTTCATAATAAGGGAGGGAATGTTGAGAAAATATAGTGTGAACATAGCTTTAGTATGAGCATAAATATGTGTGTAATAATGTAATATATTTTTATAAGTGATTTGGTATGCAAATCACATATATATTATATTAGAGTTAAATAATGAAGGAATATTGGTTTTTAGAATAACCAATCCTAAATTTGTAATAGGAAAGTCAGTTGTTATTATTTATTAGAATAACTAAGCTATTGATAGGGAGTTATATTAGAATTATTTGCATATATATTTTAATATTATTGATTAATATATTATTTAATATTATTGACTAATAATTTATGTTATGTGTAATTTTAGCCTTTGGGTCATTCATATCTTATGGGATAAAGCCAATAGAATGAACATGCAAATATATGATCTAGCCTAAAAGCATGAATTTATTCCCTACTACTAGGATAGGTGAATTGGTTGTCAATTGTTTGGATCAAATTTGATAGAATGTCAATCATCAACAAATCTTAGAGCCTACTGTTGTTCTACTGAAAAATCCAACCATGGGTCATTTAATAATTTTGATTTTATTTAATAAATTCACTTTATTTTATAAATTTATTTTATTTTTATAAAGTGATTTATTTTATCAATAAATTGATGTGTAATTAATGAACCATTTCTATTTTTCATAAAGTCACTTTCTAAGTCCTATTTTCTTGTAAAACCTTAACTATAGTTTATAACTACCTTGATAAGTTATAAAAGAAGTTATTAGGTCATTTTGAAGGAATTGTTTTATCGCATAAATAAATTTTGGCAACATGGAGGAAAGGATTCTATATGTACAACCCACAAATATCAATATAACAGTGATTTACAAGGCTTTGTGCCATGAACATTTCTAGATAAGTGATGTGTATATGTCAATCTAATTTTATTCTTATTCTTTAAATTTGGTAAAATGTTATTGTTATATAGTCAATGAATGAAAATATTTTAGTGTAGAAGTTATTTTTACTCTACATTAGGAACTTTTACTATTGTGAAACCTTGGTAAGATTGAAAATATAATTTATGTTTATTTTTATTAGGAAATAGAGGTTGTTATATATATTTATTTGTAATTCTATTAAATATTATTAATGCATCCTATTCATGTGTTCAAAATATGTCTTTTTAGTCTCATTTTTCACAACAAAGATTTTCTATGTTAAGATCTCAATTCCTGGATTAATCTAGTGAGTTTCTATGTTTAGCCACCTAGATTTATATTTTTTCTTTGTTGGTATTATTATAACAATTTTATTTGTTTAACTCGATAATTTTTTCCAAGTATTATTGATTTTCCTCATTTCCATTATTCCCCTTCATTTCTCATTTTTGTGACCTTTCCATAGTTTTTGGTTAATAGTATGAGCCATATATAAACATTCTTATAGTAAATAGATTTATTTATCACATTCATTTTATTTTCAATAAATGTAACTCCACATAATAATAGGAGAGGGAATTCATCACAATGATTTTGATTGAATGTCTACATTTTATCCCCCTATAAAATTATCAGCCAATAAGAGACACGTGCTAATTATCATCATTTGTTGGAAGAAGTTTACAAACACATATTTTTCAATGGCTGCACTCTTAAAGGCCTTATTCAATGCTTATTTTAAAAAAATCATGTGATTTGTCAATTCAAGGTGATCTCACTTTAGTTATTATGGTTCATATTTGGGGCTCATCCCTACCTTTATAATCTCCTCAAAAATTATCTCCAATGTCTCTACAAGATCATCTTAGGCAATGCCAATTACATCTAGGAGACTTGGATGTGCCTTTAAAATCTAATCACGTAGATTCAAGGCCCTGACCCTTAAATTACTTAATTAGAGTTTTAATAGATTTGACCCCTTTCATTCTAATATGAGTTTACTTTCTACATTGACCTACTTACTCTTGGCTTCTTCAAGTTATTTTTTAGTTGAGGAGTTTCTTTCTTCCTCATATTTTAGGTCATCAACTAACTCTATCATGGTGTCATTATTCTCTTTACAGGTCCTAGATATCCTCAAACTTTATCTATAAACCTCATAAAATAGATTAATTAGTGATTCAATTTTTGTGTGCCATTTATAGCCATATGGTTGATTAAAAAAATCTATCCCCTAGTGGGCTTCTCTGACTGGGTGTATTTCTATCAACATGAGAACTTTGAAAAGGGCCTACTTCAAAGAATAGTCTAGGGAAAATGAAATTTTTCCTATGGGTTTTTAGTGAATCATGGTTGGGATTCATCATTTCCCACAAGTACAACTCTTCTTCCTACACACCTCTTTAGCTACTTGCTTAGATGTTGCCTTTAGCGTTTCCTTCTCCCTTTCATTATTATTCATGAATAATATATCTCCCACCAAGATCATTTTTGACTCTACCTCCCTCCCTCATTATTATTCTTCTATCTTAGTATACAACTTCTTTAACCCTTCAAGGATAGGTTTCAAATCTTAGAATGATAATATGAAGTCCATATTTTTAACATGGTGCATGGTTGTATACACTTGATCCATCATTGCCTCCACATATTTTATGCTTGGTGGTAATATCTTAAGGTTACCTTCCATGTACAATTTTGGTTCAATGCACCCTTTTATTTCTACTTCTTTCCCCCTTTTGTTATAGATAGGGAGGTATTTTTAAATTTACTCCATGATTAGTAAAATTTTATTACCATTTTATCGAGGGGGAGATGGCACATCATGCCCTTGTTCAAGTGATGTCTACTACTCTAGCCTTTATATTATTTCCTTGATTTTTGGATGTGGTTATTTTTTTTAGCCTTGGAGAGGGTAGAATTTTATTTTAATTACATAACTCCATTTTCCTTTCCAAGGGAAGATATTCTAATGTGGCATCTTCCAATCTTTCTAATGTATGAGTTGGTGATTTCCTCTCCTTTTTTAGTTTCTTATTATTTGACTTTTCTTTCTCTAGGGGTTTCTCCTTGGACCTCATTTCCTTAGAGATTTATTGCATATGGGAAGTAGGTCAAAAATATTTATTATTTGATTTATTCTTCTTTGAGCTATAACACATGACTCAATTCAATCCTTATTCCTTCTATAAATGTCATTCAATTCAATCCCCTCATACTCATCTTGAACATAAGAGATTGGTTCCAATTCCATATTCTTACTCTCCTTATTTTTTGGGATTAAGGTGATTGAATTACTCAACTTCTATTCAAGAGACATGTTTATTGCCCACCCTTTCACTATTACACCAATAGGTTACTTTTTGTGATTTAGATAGTAGAATAACCTATAAGATTATATTTTGATGGTATTAATTTAGATTGGTATAATAACACACTCACTGATATCTACCTCATCTTCTTTGTTTAGTGCATCCTCTCCCCGGCATACATATGTTGTGCATAAAGTGTGGATATATGCATCAATAAGTTTCAAATATATTCTTATTTTATTTGATTTATTGAAACCTTTAATTACATCAACAAAGTGTTTTAATATAAAGCCATAGGGTATTTTTAATAATGAGGTCATGTTGTCATCATCCAATATGATTTTTCTATGGAGTAGTGTTGCATAACGGTGGCCTATGTGTAACCCTTCACTAATTTAGGTAGAATCTGTGGTATATTAAATGATTCTCCTATGGCCTCATTTAGGTGGATGAACTAATGATTTACCCTAGCCTTATACTTTAGGGTGACCATCATGTGGAAATTATATTAATGATGCCTAAGTATTGTGGATTTATCATGGATAGCGTATGACCACTAGTCTCCTTGAGAGCCCTCAAGTATGAAAATCTCATCAAACAAAAAAAAATTAGGATTGTGCCAAGTTTGAACTTCTCCCCACTCTTATACACCTTATATATGCCTTCAAAAATTGATTCTACCAAATCATGGTCCCCTTTTCTATTTTGTGCATGACATAAAATAAGCTCTTGTTGATATCTCCCTAACACCCTAATTTAGCCAGATTGGTGCCCAATAATCATTTTTTAATCTTGGTGGCCTTATCTTTTATGTTGATGATGGAGAAACTAAAATCTCCCTTTTTTACTTGATTTCCTTAGCCATGCACTCTATATATATTTTATTTTATATTGTTTTCTAAATATCCTTACATGATTGGGCTAATCCAGTCACCATGTGGATTTGAGTCATAATGATTTTCATCCTTCAACCTATAAATTAGAATACGTAGTCATGGGTGAATAAAATCATAAATCACACTATCTCTTTACCTTTTCCAAAATATGGGATATCATAGAGTTGAAAAAATCTAACTCTTTCTACTTTATTTTTGATAGAATCATTAAAAATGGGGTTCCCTTTAAGGGTCTTATTTGAAGTGTTGATCATGTTGTCATTTTAAAATTTATCTATGTTGGTTATAGTATGTTGGTTATAATTCTTAAATTTTCACTTGCCTCTCATAAAATACCATTATTTTCCATGCTCTACACTATTAGGGTATTGACTTTATGAAAAATTCACCTTTATCAGCCTTGAACTATATCTCATCTATGGCATGTCTAGGATATCCTTTCTTTTTCTAGTCTTGATAACACTTTTCCTTGGTTGTACCTCTTCTAAATTCATAGAACTAGTAGAGGCCTATCCCATATTCACATTTAGTACTTATGCTACCACTTCTTCTCTGGTAATGGTTGATAATATTTTTGACCATGTGTTACTTGATGTTGCTTCTACTTATTTAACTATATGAATTCCAGTTCATACACTTAAATTTTGATTTTTTTCTCTAAGACTTAGAATTTAGTCTCATACATAGCTTGAATCCATTTTGGTTCACCTTTGGATTCCCTACTTGATCAAATATTTATATTTTTTCTACTGTGCCTTTATATAAGAAGTGTCACTATCAGACTTGGATGTGAGGTTTGAAAAGCTTCAATGGTAATTAGAATCCTATACAACCTACATCTTATCAAATTTATCCTTTTGACTTTCCAAAATGCCTCAAAATTGAGCATTCTTGAGTCATAAACCCTTAAAGATATCAATTTTGATTGTTGACTCTTATTTTTAGTCATCTTGGTCTCAAATGAGTATATATCTTGTCACTCTAGTTCATTTGGGTTCTTAGAGTCACTTAGGGCTTTCAAATTCAAAGTGATGAATAACATGAATTTTACTAATTCAATCCTCATTGGTGATTTTCACAATATCTAATTTTAATGCATTGGTTGTCTATGTAATGCTATTTACTCTTCCTAAATTTGATAATTTAATGTTGTCAACCTTGTATTAACTACTATTGTGTTCTAGCTATTTAACATGTCTTATTTCAAAACTTTAATTTTTTGAATGATGTCATTCTACTTGTACACTCTTTCTAATTTACATTCTTAGGTTATTGATTATCTCCTTTTTGTGCACTTCATTACCCCATAATTTGATTTTTTAAGCCATAAAACTTTGTGTCTCCTTCTGTATCTCCTTTGGCCTTACCAACTCCTATGATATGGTAATAATGTTACAATATTCCCACCCCACACTAGTTTCTATGTTTGGTCCTTTAACATGGAAAGTATTTTATTAAGCTTTTTTAAAATAGGTAATCATTCAGTATATTCAAGAGGTGTGAGAAAAAACATAAAAGTATACAAAGCTTGTGATATATTTTATTATAATTGTAGAGACATAAATTTCACCATTTAGTATCAAAATTCACTTTGGCATGATAACCCTTCCCCTTCATCAATTCAACTTCAAATTAACAACACTTACAAATTTTGAATAATTCATTAATTATCAATTAATTAATTATGCACACCTATTTTCTTCCGAAATTCATTAAATCTAGATTTTCCACCTCAAATAGATATCCTCCACATTTATCTCAACCATGTGTTGACTCATCCAACCACCCTCCTCAACTTCCTCAAACACCTTGTGAGTCACCTCAGAACATTTTAACCTCCTTGATGACTCAATCAACTAAATTGACCTAATCTTGATGACTCACTCAACTAACTCTTCTATAATCTCAACCCATGGAATTTATCATCATACTCATGGATGAGGATTAATTATCCACTATTGATTATTTGAATAATTGGAAATATTCAAATAATCCTCAACCATTTGATTGACCTATAGTATGCCTATAAATTAACATGAAAGCCATCACTTTCATCATCCTCACTTATGATATCAAAATTTCAAGTGAATCTAACACATCAAAAGTCACTTTACATACTAAAACACTGCATAATTCCCCTTTTCATTGGATAAGGATTGAGAAACTAAATTCAAAGAGCAAATCACTTTTAATCACAATGGAGGAGGCTCACAGTACTTCAATTTTGTATGTGTGTGTTATTTTTGTCTTTAATTTTTTTCTCTATCTTGAGGTTGAATTGAGTTTATAATAGGTTCATTTGTGTTTTTGTTCCTTAGCTTAATTGCATTCTATATTTATCTTCACACATTTTGGCACACCCTATGGGTCTTTCCCTCATCTTTGTACATCATTGCCATCATAGCTATATTTAAGATCATAATTTAATTATTTTTTTTTGTATTTTTACTTATGCACATTCATTTAATATTGATCTTATTTTTTTATTTTTACATATATAGGTCATTTTGTGGCATTTCTAGGTTTGTTGTATGTATACATATGCAACAACAAATCAAGAAACTTCATCAATGAAATTTTAGTAGCTAACAATGAAATAATTATTTTATTATTTTTAGCTTTTTTTGGAAAATTTATATCTTCTAATATTTTTCTATCTTATTTTAGCTATGTACCATATTTTTTGTTTTTTATTTTGCTTTTTCTGAGAAATATTGTAATCAAAAACTTCATTAATGAAATCATTGGAGAAAATAAGGAAATTGTTATTCTAATATTTTTTGTACCATTTTGGTAGTTTTCTTCCCCATAACAATTTATTTATATCAATTTATATCTATTATAGCTTTTATATTTTATATTTTGCTTTGTTTTTATGTAACTATGAAATCAAGGATTTTGTCAACAAAACCATAAAGTATAGTAGCTGAATTATTTTTTGTGGTGACATTTTTATATTTTTTCAATTTTTTATTCTATATGTTCCTTAAAAAATATTGAATTTTTATAAATTATTAAATAAATCATTTATAAGTACATTCCATTACTTTTTTCTTGTTTTTTAACTTTCTAGATCCCCTTGTGTCTATTTTCCTCTGTAAACAACTAATAGTTATAGATTACTTATTTTTTATTTTTTGCCTATTTTTATATTTTTTTGTCCTATATTGTAAACAATGAAATCAAGTTTACATTAAACAAAATTGGGGACATCTTCAATAAAATTGGTAATAAATTCAGTGAAATTGGCAAAAACTTTAATGAAATCACTAGAAGTAATAGAAAAAATCATTCATTTAGGTACTATTTTCAATTTTATTCATATTTTCTACGTTTTTTAAAAATTATTAATGAATTCATAGTTTTCTATGACTATATAACAATGAAAACATTCCAAAGGATCATTTTCTTTGTTTTTAAATTGATTTTACTAATTTTTTGAAGGTTGCCTTGATTGTTAGTCATACACAACTTATAACATTTTGTTTGAATGATTAAAGTCAAATAAAAACCTATAAATAGATAAATAATTTAAATCTCACTTTTTTTTAACATTATTTTTTTTTTGTTTAGTTTTTTTAATGAGCTTTTTCAGTTTTAGCTTTTTCATTTTTTTAGTAATTAACAAACATTTTTGTTTTTAGAGTTAATTAATCTTTATTTATAGACTTTATGTGCCTTTATATTTTTTCATACACTCTTCTCTTGAAATAATATTGGTGATGATACTTGAGAATAATAAATAACACTTACAAGTTTTTGTTATCCAAGACCCACTTATATGTATGCTCTTCTTTTGGCATCACATTGGTGTCAATAATTGAGAATCAGAGGCAAGTGTTAGTATTTTTAGTTTTATTTTCTTAGGTTTTATATTGACTATGGATTTCAACACCATAAAATAAGAAAAAACTCATGTACTAACATTTTATATAAATTGAAGACCCATATGTTTATTTTCTAAATGGTTATATGTTTTAAGCACACCGTGATGTGAGGAGATTCCATGCTCCAATACCTAAGGTTTACACAATGATCTCAAAGTCTAATTTTTCCAATGTTAACACACTTGAATATTATGGATGTGTTGAGCATATTGGGACTAAATCCATTAGTTTGCATCCATAAAATCAACTTATTTCATGGTTTTGGGCTCATTTTATTGAAAGGTATATATAAACTCTCTTAGATAAGATTATTTATACCTTAATTATATAGATCCATTTTAATTTTTAGTACATGAGTTAATGATTAGCATAGAGAAGCTAATTTTGACATGCCCTTGAAACCAATCATAGTGGACCATGGGAATAAAATGATCCTCCATGGTTATTACCTTGAAATATTAGGTTGCATCTAAAGCAATGGACAAGTGACATGGATATCCTATGTGTTATTCAAGTCCCTTTACTGAGGTTTTATATTTTTTATGCAATTGCATGTGTATTTTGAATAAAAATTATTTGTTTATTTCCCTTATGTTTTACCATGTGCTAAAATCCTTGAAGGAAAAAAAAATCATTTTTGAATCTTGAAACACATTATAATCAACAAAACTTTAAAATCAAATATTCAAATCCAAAACTCAAAATAATTGTGTTATCAATTAAAATTTTAGTCACTTTGGTATTTTTAGATTCTAGTGTCAACTTATTTTTATTTATTAATTGAATAATTTTTCTTATCAATGTTTCCCATTACAAGGAACATGTGTATGTTAAATAATCCCAGAGTAAGGGATGAACCTTTCGGTAATGACCCCTTCCAATTTGGTAGCCAACAAAACTAAAGTCATCTTTTTTAAATACATGAAATCCATGACCATGAATAATAATAATAATAGGGTGGAACATACCAATATGAGGGTAGCATTGAATCCATTTTGCCTATTTCTGCATTTAACCAATAAATCATGAAAAATAAGAATGAATTTTTGCTTCAAGATTTGAGCTTAGGGGCTAAATTTCCACCCAATTATGATGTCCAAAATCTATAATATTTAATTGATAAGAAAGAGGCTTTGTCACCCATTCAATACCAATACATATCTAAAGTCTCTTTAGAGGCTAGTAATTATACTATGGGTTCCTCATATCCTAATCCCCAAGTCTCCTAATACAAAAAGAAATCCATCTTTAATAAGGAATCACCCCACACAAGTCATGGATTTTCTATGGATCACCATACTTATCACATCAACAATGAGATTTGAAATATCCAATCCAATAAAAAAATATCCTTTAGTTGACATAAGTTACAACCACAATCTAAATTTGAGTGTGAATAAAAATCCACCCTCATTTTTCAACCAACACAACCTAAACTTGAATACTTATTCAAGTTATCTAATCATCAAATAGTCAAATCCAAACTTGAATACTCATTCAAGTTTTCCATTTATCAAAAAACCTAATCCAAACTTGAATACTTATTCAAATTTATCAAACTTCAACCATCCTAATGCAAACTTGAATATTCATTCAATTTTATCAATCATGAACTAACCCAATCTAATCTTGAATAGTCATTCAAGTTTATCAATCACAAATCCAACCACTCAAAAATTAAATATTAATTCTATTTTACCAATCTATAATCAATCCAATATGAACTTTAAAACCCATTCAAGTTTTCCAATCAATTCAAATCTGAACCTTCATGGTTCACTAATCAACAACATCAATCAAAATCTAAAATTGTATACTTATTCTAGTTCACCCATCAACCAATCAATTTTAAATCTAATCTTGGATACTTATTCAAGTCTAACTATCAACCCAAAATATAATTTTACCTTAGGAAGTTTACCAAATTAGTTCTCAAAGCCAAGTTATTTTTTATGTTTAGTTCCATTACATTCATATCAAACACCAACTAATACCAATCCTTTTAACATTAATCTGATTTCCAATTAACCATTAATCCATAAAATCCATTAAAATAAAATTATTAATTCACATCTTTTTCCAAATCAAAGTTTGAACCAAGCTAACCCAAATCCACTTTATCCAACCAAACCTAATTAATTTAACTTTATAAATCCTAAATTTAACACCAATCCAAACCAACCCAAACCAAAATTTAACACCCACCCAAATCAAGATAAATCTTTTTCTAATAGCAATCTCAACCAAATAAATTATAGTTTTAACACTCATCCAAAATAGGAAAATCCTAACATCCACTAACCTAATCAATCCAAGCACCTTTGCACAAACACAACATGCAAACCCACCCTTTATCATGTTTCTTAATCATATTGGTAACAATCCACACCTTAACCAAATCTATTTTCACAAGCTTATATTAACATAAAACTATTCATGGGTCAAAACACTAACTTTCTTACCTCTTCGATTCAACATAATCAATTATCTCCACACTTTATTCAAGAATGTAAAAATATGAAGGACAAGGTCTAAGGATTTCAAGATAGTAATTTTTAAAGTAAAAAATAATATAAGTTTGAGTAAATTTGTTCTTACCCATATGATTTAAATATCACGACAACACCTTTCTTAAAATATTTTAATCTTCCTATGTTTGATAAGTATAAAGGTAAGGACAGTCCTAGGGATCCCCTTAAATAATAATATATGGCATGTGATGATGTTGATTATAATAACAAGTAAATGTTGAGACTTTTTCCACAAAGTCTCAGGTTTCAAGACCTAAAATGGTTCTCACATCTACCCAAAGGATCAATCTTCACCTTTGAATATCTATTCAAAATGTCTATTCATCAGTTTTCATACAATGTTGAAAAGGAATTGACCACACTCGACCTACATAAAACTATATAATGTAATGGTGAAACCTCTACCTCTTTCTTACAAAGATGGAATTCATTAGAAAGTTATTTTCTATGGTCTATTTATGAATAACCTTAACTTGGAATTAGGTAATCACTTACAACTTCTTTGTCCAAATTCCTTATCAATCATTAACAAGTTATTTTCCATGGTATATTATTGAAACAACCCTTAGTTATATTTCTACGAACAACCTTAACTCATAATTAATTCTTTACTTATGACTTATTTGTCTAATTTTTTTTGACAAAATAATTGTAAAATAAATTCAAATTGAATGAACTTTAATTACTAGATGTGTTATCAAAATATTAAACCCTAAAAATAATTCCTTGAACCAAACTGATAAGCCTATTTCTTTTTTTCCAAGAACAATAATGTTATGGGTGATGGTGTAACTGATGTCAATCAAATAAAAAACTCACCTAAATAAAAAACATTCAACATACAACCCATCAACAACATTACCATACCTGATGGTCAACAAAGACAAGAAAGCCACAAATTTAAGTTCACCTAATTGGGAGAATCTTATGAAATAGTGTTTCAAAATTTGGGCCATGAAAATATGATTATTTGTCCCAACACCAATTTTTTTGAAAATAATGTTCCTAAACCTAACCAGTATAAAAATATAAATATTGTGAGTACCAAAGATTTAAGGGACACTCAACCAATACGTGTACAAGGCTCAAACATTATGTCTAAAGATATGATAGATCATGAAGACATAACTATCAAAATTCAACTATCAACCACATATAATAACAAAAACTTATGAATATATAAAGACACATTCCCCAAACATGAGAAAGGATAGGGTGAGAAAAAATAAGTGTTAGCATAAACAATTAATGTTAATAAATCTAATCACCCTTTTGACTCCATAATCAATTATCTTGATTACATATATAATCATGTTTCTTTCATTACGTTACAAGCCCAATATTTTGTTTTTACCACAAGGCACACAAAATTATCATCCCTATCTAGTTATCATCTAATGTTCAAAATAAGTATAATATTATAGACCATCTTGAGAAGACACTTGCTAATATATCAATTTTAGAGATTCTCAAAACCTCTCCTCTATTTAAAGATATCCTGTATAAATTCCTCCAAGAGTCAAGAGTCTTGTAGGACATAAATCCATCAATTTTTCAATAGTTAATTGGAATATATCCATGAACAATTAGGTTAAACTAAACCATTTTGATGTCTCTCCCATAGGATCTATCCATAATCTAGCTTTGTATATAAAAGTCATTATCGCTAAACATAAATTTAAAAGGGTATTTATAGAGAATGGCTTGGATTTACAATTATTTACATTAATATTAATTAAACATTTAGGGTACCCTAAATAAACATTAGAAACAAATATCATTAAAATTAAGACACATGACAATAATGAACATGAGTCTATGGCTATCATATATCTTCCTTTGATGGTGTGACCTACTATTTAAGAGACATTAGTTCATGTGATTGACCTAGATTTACCTTAAAATTTACTTCTTAGACATCTATGGATCTATTTAATGAATACCATACCCTTTAATTTTCACCAATGACTGAAATTTATAATGATAGAATGGAAGTAACTATCTGAGGTGATCCTCAACCCTTTCAATATTATAAATTATTGTAAGGGAATTATAAAAAATAAAATTGTATCCCAATTACCAAATACACATCTATTCCTTTTGAGGAATCACCTAAGCTCAAAAAATGAATTCATCCTGACACATTATTTCAAGAACCTACCCTTTGTGGTTGATTTAATACACCATCCACATTCACTTCCCTGAATACACCATTTACAAGCCAAGCATCCAATCAACCATCCACTTAAAAATCCACACCATCTCTTCCATCCCAATTTAAAATTATTAATAAAGGCATGGGTGAGTATGAAATCTAAGATGTTAATTATACAAGTACAATTCACATGTCTCCCAATAATCATGGTAGGCCTTATTATCAAATGAAATATAAAGTGGTATATAAATTTGTAAAAAACATCATTTGTAAAAGGTATTATTCTTTATAATGAACAAATTAAAGATTCAAATTCATCCTAGCTTTTTTTTGATGAACTATCTTCTTGACTCCTTAATAAAAAATATCCCATAGCCAAATCCATTGTGTGTAAAATAATGAACTATAAGGTTAAGGGACTTGGTCTTCATGAATGAGGATTAATAGAACTTATCATGATTAAATCCAATGAATCTTTCCATGGTATAGGGATCAACCCACTTAATGTAAGAACCACACTTTTTCAAATTGACTCTTCTAGTGAGTATGAGGTAGACTCTTTGAACATTGAAATAAGTTCCATCTAAAATCACTTTGAATATATATCTATAACCAACTTATTCCATGAAAATTTTATTTTGACACTTGAACTCTTATATCCAAATCTAATCTAGTGGGACCAAACACTAAAACCTATGCTTGATCATTTATTTTTAATTATTGAGCATAAGAGACAATATTCTAACAGTCAATCATAAAAAAAGGATTTTCCATCTAGTTAGATGATTCTACATATTTTGGGGAACTATTATCACAAAATAAAATAAGTATAAAAAAACATCACAAGAAGACATTAAGGATAAACTTAAACTTTCTTCACCACCTTGAAATATCAAGAAGAATCAACTCTTCTAGTTGAATCCGCCGTTGCAGTCAATATTGGGATAGAGGAAAATCAAAAAATAGTCAAGCTTGTCATATTCCCAACTCAAGAATAATAAGAAAAATTCACCCTTTTAATTTAATAATTCTCTAATGTGTTTGAATGGTCTTATGTATACATGCAATGACTTGATAATTCACTTGTTATGTATCATATTTTTGTTCATATAAATGCAAAAAAAATACAAAAACTTAGAAATGTGAATCCTAAAGTTGCAGTCTTAGTGAAGGATTAAAAAAAAATCAATTGGAGGTTGGATTTATCTAACCTATAGAGTACTTATATTGGATATATAATATTTTACATTCATCAAATAAACTAACTATAATTAGGGTATGTATAGACTTTAAGCATATAAACAAGGCATGTCTCAAATATGACTTTCTATTACCAAACACAAACATGATTTTAGACTCCACTGCTAGTCATTAAATTTTGTATTTAATGGAAAATTTTCTTAGATTATAACCAAATCAAAATAGCTCCCAAATACCATCACATTACATCATTTTCAAAACCTTGGGGTACCTTTTGATATCAAGTAATTCCCTTTGGTCTCAAGAACACTAGAGCCACATATCAAAGAGCAATGGTAGTTATTTTTGATGATATTCTTCATGACATCATGGAGGAATATGTTGATGGCATTCTTTATAAATTAAAATCTAGATTAGAGAATCCAATGATACTTCATAGAATATTTGATATAATGAGAGAATATAAGCTTTGATTAAACCCAAAGAAATGTGTTTTTGGTGTGACATCAAGGAAGTTGTTGGGATTTATTATTTCACACCATTACATAAAATTTAATTCTTTCAAAGTTTTATCTATCATGAATATACCTCCCCTTAAAAATATCAAACAACTTCAAAGTTTTCAAGGAAAAAATTAATCAATTTTATGGTTCATAACTCAACTTGTAGACATTTGTCATACATTCACATTCTTTCTTAAGAAATACACTCCATTCACTTGGAATGAATATCATAACAAGGCATTTGAAAATATTAAACAATATATTTCCAATCAACTAGTTTTAATGCTACTATTGCAAACAAGTTTTTCATTTTATACATACTCACTGCACAATATGTGTTGGGGGAATTTTTGGCGTAACATGATGATAGTGATTAGAATGGGAATTGTATTACTTAAGAATTAACTTTGGTATCATATTAAATTAATTAATATTAAATGAAAAAAATCATGTCTCATGGTTATTTTTACTTCCCAATAACTTCACCACTACATTCTCTATAAATAAACTAAAATCATTACAAAAATTGACCTTATTAAGTCTCCCTTATCCAAAATCACTTTAGAAAGTAGAATAGCTAAGTGGTCATGCTTCTTAGTGAGTTATATATTGAATATTTAAATAGAAAAGAGATCAAGGGATAAGTAATAATATATTCACTAGTGGAAGCTCCTCTATAATATCATATAACTCTTGTTACATATTTCTCAGATGAAGAAATACTATCAATTAATGAAACCCTAGTTTGTAATTTGTATTTTGATGGCACTTTCACAAATAATGGTTTAGGGGAAGGTATAGTATTAGTTAGTACTAATGGAAAATTATTTACAAAATATTTTCAGATTGATTTTCCTTATATAAACAACATATTAGAGTATGAATCCCTCATAACTGGTCTTAAAATTGAAATACAATGAGGTATCCAACATCTTTTTGTCTTTGGTGATTCAAAACTCATCACGAATCAAGTCACTAATGAATTTCAATCTCATGATGATAAATTAATACCATACAAGAGTATGGTGGATAGCCTCAAGTTGTGATTTAAATATATATAATTTGAATAAGTGCCACAGATTAAGAACAAAGTAGTTGATTCCATGGAAACTATTTGTTCATTACTTGATCTCAAAAATAAGAATAACAAATTAATTTTAAAGTATTTGATGATAGATACACTATATTCTAAGATGGTTTGTGAGGTGGTTAGCCCCAATTTTCCTTGGTACACTGATATTTAAACTTGCAATACAATGGGGTATCCAAAATCTTCTTGTCTTTGGTGATTCAAAACTCATCATAAATCAAGTCACTATTGCATTCCAATCTCTTGATGAAAAATTAATTCTATAAAATAGGATAGTGTATAAATTCAAGTTGTGATTTACATTTATACAATTTTAATAAGTTATAAGGATTAATAACAAAGCATATGATGTCATGGAACTATTGGTTCATTATTTGATCTCACAACTAAGCACAACATTTTCCTTGTAAAGTATTTGATGATACCAACATATGATGCACCATATTTGGAGATGGTTTGTGATGTGGTTGTTACCATTTCTCATTGACACACCAACATTTATAAATATATCCATAATAACACCCTTATATATAGATTAAACCATAACTAACATAAGTAATTTATCCAAAAAAATATGTTGTTATAATATCCTTGATCAAAATTTATATCATAGAGGTTCAGATGGAACCCTATTATGGTGTTTAAATTTAGAAGAGTCCAATTTAGATATTAGATAAGTTTATGAGGGAATTTGTGGTGCTCATTTTAGTGGTATATTTCTTGCTAAAAATCTCTTGCATGTAGGTTATTATTGGCATACCATAGAATCTAAATCTTGTGTTTATGTTAAGAAATGTGTACCTTACCAAAATCATGGTGATATTATGCATATTTATTCACAATATTTTCAACCCATTACAACACCTTGGACACTATCCACATGGGGATTAGACCTCATTATAAAATTTAATGTAGATTCTTTAGATGGCCACAAGTATATTATTACCACCACATAATATTTTACCTAGTGGGTGGAAGTGATTCCCATGACATATGTCATTGGTAAATACAATTTCAAGTTTATCTTAAATTACATTGTCTATGATTTTATAATCCCATCCATTATCATCTGTCATAATGAAAAATCATTCAAAAATAAATAATTCAAGGCCCTTTGCAATACTTACCATATAAAACACAAGTGGTCCACTCCATACTACCCACAAGGTAATAACCAAGAATAGGAAATGAATTAAAACATCCTTAATTTTTTTAAGTGAGTTTTGAATGTAGTTGGTCATGACTAGCATATGTAATTTTATCCCACCCTCTAGGCTTACCACAGTAACTTCTGCACACCCATGGGGGAAACCCCATATTTACTCATTTATAACTGTGAGTGAATTATACATATATAAGTCAAGATTACATATTTACACATATACTTATAAAATGTTATTGATGATGAGTCTTACCACATTTCATGCCTTAGAAAACTCAACATTCTAGATGAGAAATGCCTCAATTATTTAAACTACCTACAAGTTTACCAAATCTACACTCATCATAGCTATAATAAACATATTAAAGCCAAGAATTAAAAATTAGAGATATTGTTCTCAAATAAAATCAATGGAATACTAATGAATAAAGGGAGAAGAAAGGAAATTTTGAACCAAATTAGTTGGGCCCATATGTAATCATTTCCAAGTATGGATCTAGAGCTTACAAGCTGGATATTGAAGATGGAAAGGAGATTGATGAGCTATGACAATCATTCACCTTAAAATAATATATGACTAAGTTAGTATAATGATGTTTTATATATCTCATGTGTCAAAAAAAAATCAAGATAAAGAGAAAAGAGAAAAAAAATATGTCCAAAAGTGAAAACTAGTTTATTGGTGCTTTGGGAAAGTACCATGGTGAAAACTAGATTTATAATTCCCTGAGTAGTCAATTTTCCATATCCATATTAATTACTTGGGGGCATCCCATTATAGTAATCACTTGTATATCCCCACATTTTCACTTGCCCTACCATCCACCCATGACATATTGGCATATGGTTTGATCCTTGTACTTGTGTTACCATGTCCTTGCTCATGTTTAGAGAAATGTCTTATATGTGACCATTATTATAACATTCAAATCCCACACACATTATCTAAAACATATATACATACATAACACTTCACTTATCCACATATACAAGCCTATACATTGCTTGAATAAAATCATCATTCACTCATTCATTTTATTGGGAGGGAAATCACTCATCTATTTTTACACACTTTACAACATCAATCAACCTATTTTATCATCAATTCTTATATTGGGAGAACTACATCTAGCTTGATATCCTTACACAAACTTTGTATATGGTAGATTATGTAGGAAATACTTAGAGACATGGGGTCTCTATGAAAAATTTGGCCTCCACCACTCCTATCATCTCACTATCCCAAAAGCATGATTTCAATTTTTCACATCACCATCCAAACCCATATGGTTATCTTAGGGCCTCCTCATCAATCATTTAAAAAAATTGTCATGGTTATTGGTTACCAAAGGTTGTAATCCTACCCTAGGATATTCATAAAGTCATTTTATTAATTTAGGTTTTGTTTGATTTAGTTTTTGGTTTCACTTGTGTTTGGTCTTTATTCGATTTGTCTTGTAATTTACTTATCTTTACCTTCTTTAATATTTTAATTATTTTTACGTGATTTTTTTATTTTAGTATGTGTATGTCATGCTTACATATTTTCATTTATTTAAACATTTTATTTACTTTATTATTTTTTGAGTCAAAATCATTATGTATGACAAACAATGTGATTATGGTCTTATATATCATGATGCATTAAGTCTAGAATAAATTATTTATTTAGTATTTAAGCGTAAAACACAATAATCATCATGATTATTTTATATCATTGGTGTATATTTTTAATGCTATGTAAAATAGATTGATAAATTCTTACTTAGTTATTCATGTTGGAATTCCAACATAAAAAAAAGGTAACTATCTAGCCATCCAAGCATCCATACATTTTTTCATTTCATTTTATAACATAATAAAAAATAAAAAGATTAACATGTGATATAATAAATAAAAATCAAGAGAATTATTGCTATACCATATCATATCTATCCATCTAATCATCTACCATACATGACAAAATAAACCCATCCATAATGTCTAACTCATATCCATAACATAGGTCTAAAATATAAAAATGAATCATGCATATATATAAAAAGTGTCATGGTACACTAGATAAAATGATACATCCAAAAAACATGTATCCATTGATAAAACATATCGTGTCTCTCCCTAGCTCTCAAATAGGGCATATGTAGTTTATTGGGTGAATATTTTGTTAACAACAGAATGATAAAAAAATGGTGATTTCAGCCATAGAATGATGAGATAAATCTCTCCTCTAAGTAAGGGGAGGCTCCCTTTTATTCTTAACTAACACAACACTTAATTATTTACACTTATTTAAAATAATTTTATCATAGTGGGTGTTGTCATATCATCCAATTCTCTTTTTTCAAAAGTGATGTTTAATCACAAAATTTCTTATAATCTTTGTGATATTCTTTTAAAATATAAGATCACTTGATGAACAAAATATAATAGATATTTAGATTTATTAGTTGAAGGAGTAACAAGAATGATACCAGTAGAGTAAACTTAAAAGATATAATAAAGTGCAACCTAAAATATTCACCTTATTTCTAATAAAGATTAAAATTATCCATGAATAATAACTAAAATCCCAATGTCTTCTCAGTAATTCACTTTCAATGATGAATATAAACCCAGTAATGATATTATAGCTCAAAGACTTTAAAATCAATTTCTAGCTCAAAGACTTTAAAATCAATTTCCTAACACCTTTCAATTTATATAAATTCACACCATGTTTCAATTAATTATACAACAAAATGTAATGTAAAATACATAAGAACATATCCAATACAACACAAATTTATTTCAAATCAAAGATTGAAATTTCACTTGCTTTCTCATATATTGATTGACAAAAGATTTCCAATTTGAATTCAAAGTTTCAATATTTCTTATCAATTTTGGCAACACTTCACTTCTATAGAAATTGGTGATCCTTTTTACAAAGAGAAT
Organism: Torreya grandis; assembly: GCA_037957365.1. NCBI lineage: Eukaryota > Viridiplantae > Streptophyta > Pinopsida > Cupressales > Taxaceae > Torreya > Torreya grandis. The sequence goes on from JARHVA010007031.1 coordinate 605,629, forward strand.
CCACCTATTTATATAGAGGATATATGAGAAAAAATAGGAAAAACATAAATACATTGACTTATTCATTGACAGATTCCAATTTGACTTAGGACTGTGCACTCTTCCTAAGTGCAAAATGCACTAGACAAAATTACACATGGAAATTTACAAAAAAAACAAAGTGTCCTTAGACATAGGAATTTCTTCCTTTTTATTCTTCTCTAAAAACTCATCATATTTCTTCAAGATAGCTTAGACTTCATTTTTATTTGGGCTGGATGTACTCTTAGAGATGGTAAGTACCCTTGCAATAGAATATTCTAAGTTAACTATCAAAGCCTTGTTCTTGTCCATGATTCTTTGTACTTTATTCAAGATGACTTAAAATTCCATTAATTTTTCAATGGAATCCAACATGAAGGTACCTTTTTTAGTCTTTTTTGGAGCAAAGATGTAAATTTTTGAATAATAATCTCCATATGAAGAATTCCTTGAGAATCATTTTTAACTTGACAGGGGAGTTTTACAACTTTTTTTGGAAGATCTACCATATTATTATCACACATATCTTTATCTTCTTTGATATCTTTAACTATATTCTCAAGAACTTCTCTTTTATTCTTCATAGTTTCCTTGTATTTAATGAACATTTTTCTATTTGGAATGACCTTCTACTCAACTAAAATCTCTAGTTTGAATTTGTAAAGTTAAGTCCATGTATCAATATCTTTTTAAGTCAAATCCAAATCTTGAGTGAGTGTTTTAATTATTTTCTAAATTTTTATTGTCATTTGACTCAAGTTATTCAAAAATCCAATGGTAGAATGCAGCATATGAGTACCTTATTATATTAGTCTCTCAATCAAAGCATTAATTGCGTGACCTTGAGATCCATATTTGTTTGAAAGTTAATTAGATCTTTTAGTATTTTAATGCACAATAAGATCAATGGACTCAGAAGGTTGAGTGATTTTTAGTGAAATAGAAATTAGCTATTCCACTTGTATTTTGAGTTGATCTTTAACTTTCTTGTCTTTATCATATCTCTCGATCAAGGAAGCCCTTACTACATGTAAATCTTCCTTTTCACCTTCATGATTTTGTTTCTTGAGATCTATCCATCCTACTGTATATTTAGATGCTTGAATATCTTCAATGTTTCTATCTCCAAGAGGCACTACAAATTCAGTATAATTATGCCCATATTCAAAAATTACCCTTGACGTAGTATTGACCTTCTTTATCATTTTGGTCTTTACTAAAAAAAGTTGACCAAGATCAAAATCATCAGTGGAGACAACCTATTTCTTCCTCTTATGTATTTGAGAAATTAGCCATGGAGGAAGAGGAGATGAGTCTTCTTGAGCAAAAAAAGCCAAGGATTGTGATGTTTTAGGAGGGAAAATGGTTTGTGAAATAGGTGGAATGGTAGAGGTATCTGATAGTGGAGTTGACACTAATGAAATAGTCGTTATTATTGTTGGGGTTTGGGTTGCTATGAATGTTACTTTTGGGCCTAATTATATTCTTGACATTGGGGTGATAGGAGCTTGAGTTGTCATTTTAGAAAAAGATGTGGACATGAATTTGTCTATATCTTGTTGAGTGAAGTACATATTGGTCAGAGACCCTAGTGATTTTTAGGACTAGGTAACTTAAATAAAGAATCAAAAACATGATCTAGAGTACCTTAGGAATGGAATTGAAAGAGTGTGGCACTAGGAGGAGAAGGTGGAAGTGAAAGAGAAACATGAGAGAGAACATAAACAATTCAAACATATGTACTAATGGAAGGAACTGTAGAGAATGTCACTTGAGAAACTATTGATTGAGGGGATTCAACCATAAGAAATTTTGTTTGTGTGGATTCAACTTATAGAGATTGCTAAATTAGAGGTTACAAAATTATTTATTGGGATGATGCCTCACTCTCATCTAGTTTATTTTGTGTCTCTATTTGAACACTCTTCTCAACACTAGCTTCTTTATCTTTCTTCTTTCCTTTACATACAAAAATAAATCTTTATTTCTAACTGGATGTGGAGGCATCTTCTTTATTTTTCATCCTCAATTCCTCACATTTCCTTATAGTGTCTTCATCATTTTCTTCTTTTGACTCTGTCTTGAAATATTTTAATTTAATACCTTTAGATTCTAACTAGGGATTAGTTCTTGCAAGGATGTGTTGAAATCTTTCTTGAATAGATGTGCATTCTTTTATAGACCATTGGATTGAAGGAATAAGAGTATAAGTAACTTGATTTCCTTCATATGAAGGATCCAATATATTCTCATCATAAGAGAGGTGCGCTGGAATGTTGGCTAAATGTAGATCTTGAATTTGATCATTAGTAAGATGACTATAATCAAGTCTCCTTACATCTTATTTAGTTATTCATTCTACCCAAATATCCTCAATCTTTTACATATGAACATAATTGCCTTTTAGCTTTTCCTTCATCATTTTATAATCAAAATATTTTCTACTTTTATACCTTGTAAGGGTGATCCATTACATCTTAGTTTCCATTGTCTTAGCCTTGGGGGTAGTTGAAATGGTGTACTAGCCAATGATTATAGGAAAATTGAATCCTCTTTTATGCATATATGATTGCTTCTTGTGTATGATCATCATTTGTCTGCACATCTCTAATAAAATAAATTTATCACTTGGGTATTTAGGTAGCATGTAAGTTTGTTCATTAAATCCACCTACCTTGATATAGGTGAAAGTTGGGAACTAAATGGAAATGCAACCAATCCTATTCATTATTGCCCATGCCTGATCTAAAACCCTTTTCTTTTCCAATTCTTATTCAAAAATATAAATGAATTGGTAGAATAATGCATCATTAACTCTCTTGAAATGTTTGATACCTTCTTTGAGGGTCAACTATGGATAATACTCATAAATATGAACTTTATTCCTTACGCTAACATTGGTTAGTCCTAGAAAATTCATCACGTAGGTTAGGACATATACCAGATAAGAAGTCATATATAACTTGAGAGAAGAACTTACTTCAAAAAGTTGGTGGCATATGGCATCACTAATCTGACTTCCTAAATAAATTCTCTACTTATTTTTCTTAATGATAGAAATGTAGTGATACATCCATTCTTGAAATATATTTGATGTGGGAAGACCTTTGACCATACATAGGATAGTGATTAAATCTCCTATTTCCTCTATAAATTCACTTCGGTAAAAAAAAATTGGCCATCTTACAATTGTATGCCTTGGTGTCCTCAACCAATTTCCATTAATGTGCCTCTTACATTTCTTGAGATTCCTATCATAAAATTCTTGGGTTGTTTCCACACTTATATCTGAGAATTCCTCAATGTCTAGAAGATGAAAAAAATTATCAAAGTATTCTACATCTAGTCTAATTACCACTTTTCCACTAGCATCTTTGACTGACATAATTTCTTTATCAAAGTGGGATGCAATAGTTAAGATGAACTCTAGATCTTGAGCTGACATAGGAAATGCATCTACTATATGTATCTCACTATTAAGAATAGGTTGCATATGGGGAGCTATGGGATCTCTACCTAACCTTTACAATAATTTTGCCATGTCGACATGACCAATCTTTGTATCTCTAATTTGATCTACATTAGAATCTATTGTAGATGCTATAAATACACATTGAAATTTATAATTAATTATTCTCTTGGTTGGGAAATCTTCTAACATTGATCAAGTATCTACAAAAGAGAATTTTAATTTTCCAAAGTTAACATTTTTTCTCTTTTTGGTAAAGGTGTAGTTTAGAGAAAATTATCTGAACTGCACCAAGTGATGTTTTTGGTGTAGTTCAAAGAAAATTATCTAAACTACACCAAAAAATGGGTACAATGTGTACTTTATAAAATTTTTTTTGAAGTGCACCAAATGTCATGCACTTCAAATAAAATTCTTTGAAGTGCACTAGAAGGTATGCAATGTGTATTTTAGAGAATTTTCTTTGAAGTGCACTAAACTACGTGCACTTTGGAGAAAATCATCTAAAGTGCACCAAGAAGGTGAGAAATGTGTAATTCAAATAAAATTATCTAAATTACATTGAAATGATAGTATATGCATTTCAGAGAAATTTCTCTAAAGTGCACCAAAATGAGTTTAGTGAATGAGACCCCTTAGTGCATCTCGAAGAAAAACTCTGAATTTGCATCAAGAGAAAATTAAACTTAAGACTGAGGGAAAAATTGAAATTGAAAATAAAAAACCTTAAGAATAATAAGAAATGAAAGAAAAATAATAAAGAGCAAAAAACAATAAGAAAAATCAAATATTTACATGAGATAAAACGAACATGAATGATGATGAAGAACCCTAGGGCACATAAAATCAACAAAAATAAAAAATCAAGAATGATGAGGAAGGGTGAATCCAAGCTCAAAAATGGTGACAAAGGGTATACTCATGCTTGAAAATAGTGAATAAAAATGGTAAAAAATAAATTACATGGGTTAAAATATATACAAGAGGGGTAATTAATGCAAAATTAATTACTGACATAGTGGTGGACCTGAGTATAGGAGTGGAGAAAAACTCCAAGTTTGAAAGTAAAAAGTTAGATAAAAATAACATTCCTAATTGCAACATCAGATAATTTCTTTGTTAGTGCACATAATGGGGCAGTTTGAAAAAAATTCTCTAATGTACACCAAACTAGAAAAGGTGTAGTTTGGAGAAAATTCTCCAAAATGCATCAAAAGAAAAAATTCCCTCAAAAAAAACTTTTTAAAGGAGAAAAAACAAATGCAAAAATGAAATAATTAGCCTCATTTCATGTGCTTAGAGATCATGGGATATGAAACATACAAGTTTCATATGGGTTATCCCATGAATTGAACCTACTAAATTCAAGGATAACAGCTGGCTCAAATTGGGTAATTTTCTTCAAGCATTCTTTGAAACACTTGAAGGAAAGAGAATCACAAAACTCTAAGTGCCTTTTTCCATTGGGCCATAGAGTCAAGAAAAAGATGAGACTAACACAAAAATAAAAAAGAATATATAGATATTTATAAAATGTACAAGTTTATCTGGAACTTCACTGAGTGAAAAGCTTCAGATGTTTCCCACTATAGGGTAGTGGTAATGGTGTCCCATCCAGATATGCCAAGAAGAAACTATGTTCTCCACTAAGTTGTTGAATGAGAAAAGGACCTTTCCACAAAGAATCAAATTTTCCATGCATTCCTTTTGGCTCTCTTCTTTTATCCCACAAAAGGATTAGACCCTTAACTCAGAATACTCATGATTTATCTTTCTTGTCAAAAATTTCCTTGGTGTGACTTTGATGTTCTGCAATATGGTCCACTAACTTTGTACATTACTCCTTTATCTCCACAAGGTACATAATACTCTTGTCTAAGGATTTTTCAAATTTTTCATCTTCAATTGCCTTAGCCAATTTGAGAGCTGGTAATTCTAATGTCATTGGTATTTCTACATTTAATCCATATAAAAGATGAAAAAGATACATGCCAATCACTCATTTATGAGTAATATGATTATCCCATAATTCATCGTATAATTCTTTATGCCAATTCCTTTGATTAACTTCTACCAGCTTCCTGATGATAGTTACCAAATTTTTATTACTCGACTTAGCTTGACCATTCCCTTGAGGAAAATAGTCAAAAGTATGAGATAAAATAATCCCATATTCAAATCAAAACTAAGTCATCTCATGGGATATGAAATAAGCATCATTATCAGTTACAACTTTATTTAGCACATCAAACCTTGTAATGATATTCTCTTTGAGGAAATTAAAAATAACCTCTGAAGTGGCATGTTTGGTTAGAATTACTTCCACCCACTTGGTGAATTAATCTATAGCCATGAGAAAATAACTATGACCAACACTTGACAATGGGTTCACTGCACTAATGAAATCAATACCCCTTTGTTGAAAAGGTTCTTCAATGACTACTAGCTTGAGAGACAAGGCTACTGACTTAGGTTTCCCCATAAATTTTTGGCACTTCTCACATTTATGCATGCATATGTATGCATTTTAAAAAGTGTTGGCTAATAATATCTAGCCTATAAGATCTTATGAGGTATGACAGGGGCTAAAAAATGTCCTCCACATGCCAAATCATGGAAAGATTCTAATAACTTACCTTATTGTGCCTTGTCTACACATCTTAAAAAGATTCCATGAATGTTCCACTTGTACAAACTATTATCCTGAAGGATGAAATTTCTATCCTTGAGCTTTATTGTCTTCTTATCTTTATGGGATAAATGTTCTGGACACTCTCCATATGTGAGGAATTAAGCAATATCAAAATACCATTCATCCATAGTACTTACAACCAAGACCATGGATAGTATTTTCATATCTCTTTCATTGCTAGGTGTTTCTTCTAAATTGGTCTCTGCCATGAGTTGACACAAACCTTTTCCATGCACAAGTTTGGTAGGCTTGATCTCCATATCATATTCTTGGATTTTAGCAATCTAATTACCTCTTCTACCTCCAAACTCTTGTTAAGTCAAAATATATTTAACAATAGAATATCATACTAATGTAATGGTATGAGAATTGAGGATGTAGTACATGGAATGCTTGCTTGCTTTCACCACTACATATGCATGTTTTTATATAGATGAGTACTTAATCTCATGAGCCTTAAAAGGGCAGCTCATGAATGCTCTAGGATATTCAATCCCCTCTTCATTTTGTTGTACAAAGATTGTGGATAGGGTATGTTCAGAAGCATAACTATACATAATGAAGTTCTTGGTATAATCAGGCCAAACTAGGATAGGAGCAAGTGCATTGGCTTCCTTTATCTCATGAAAAGTATTTCTTCCTTCTACATTCCAATGAAAAGTTTATTTTCCTTTCATATATCAATAATTTGGTGATTCTTTTTAGCAAAATCAAGAACAAATCTTTACAAAAAATTAACCTTCCCAAATAAAGAATGCACTCCTTTCTTACTTGATGGTAAAGTAAGATTTTGAATTGACTTAACCCAATTTGGATCAATTTTGATTCCTACTTTGGATACAATATGTCCAAGGATATTTCCTTATGTAACCCCAAATATGGACTTCTTGGGAGTAAGAGATATCCCATGTTTATGACATCTTTCAAGTAGTCGTTATAAATGGTCACAATGATCTTGATTATTTTTTAAGAAACTGGTTAGTCATCTAGATAAACCACAATAAACTTACAACTTATATCTCAAAAAGCTAAGTCCATAGCCCTCTGGAAGGTAGCACCAACATTGATTAATCTAAAAGGCATTCTACAATATGCAAAAGTACCCCATGGAGTAGTGAAAGCTGTATTATGTTGATATTTATCATAAACCTCCAATTAATTGTATCTTAAGAAACCATCTATCATAGATAACATCTCTAAACTAGTCATAGTTTTCAATACTTGATTTATTACTGGGAGTGGGTAATTATCCTTAAGTGATAATTGATTCAAATTCTAGAAGTCAACACAAATGTGGATCTCTCTATTCATTTTCCTTATAGGAACAATATTTGATATATATGTGGAGTGATTTATGGGAAATATAATGTAAGTATTCAATATATTTGGAATTTTATCAAGGATAGTACCTAATATTTTGGGATTATAATACCACTATTTTTGCTTGTGAGGTTGAGATCCTGGCTTGAGAGGAATATCATGTTTCACTTCCTTAGGTCAAAAATATTTTAGATCAGCATATGAATATGTTAATACATCAATGTACTGATGTAGAAGAGTCACCAAATTTTCTCTTTCCTCTGATGAATAACATTTCCCAATATTTATCATTTTGGGGTAACTTTTTATTCTTATATTAACTTGCTCAATTTTTACAGATGAATTAGATTCTAATTGTTGATGTTTGATGAATTGATCATGCTTATCAAAAAGTCTTTCCAAAGATACCAACCCTTTGAGAATCTTATTCTTTTTTAGTGATGAGGTTTCTTCACTAGTTTCCTCATTAAATTCAAAAATTGAATCTTGAGGAGTGGAATCACTTACTTCAAAATAAAACTCACTAAAATTTTCCACCTTCTTCAAGAATGAGATGACTTGCTCATCATTATTAAAAATCTACCAATTGTTAACATTGTCAGGAACACTTGGTCAAAAAACCAACTCAATGATATATTTATTTCCTTGAAAATATTTTTGAAGAATTAGGAGAGTGGCTAAAATAATGAATGAATAAACTCTATCATTAAATTTTCTTGGAACTACTAATATATTGAATGCATCAAAACTTTCCATGTAATCCCAAACTTGATTGTGGTAATGCCTTAGTCTTTCATTCCTTGTTTGATATAAGTTCCTGACTTGACAAATGATCAGCTTAACATCACCTTGGGCATGAATATTTTTTATTCATTTCTTTCATACAACTTCCATTCCTAATAACAAGGCCTCATACTCAATAGTATTATTAGTATTATCAAATTACAATTTGAAAGAGAAAGGAAAAAAATTATTTTTGGGGATATGAGAACTATTTTGGCTCTAGATCCAATTGATGAATAACTACCATCAAATTCTAAGTCCAAACATCATTTTAACTCTCAACCTTAATAGTGTCAAAATCCAAAATCTCCTCATCTGAAGAGGGAAACTCTTCTATTTTTTGATCTATTTCTAAAATATCATTTGAAGATATTGGATTTTAATTTGTAGTCAAGAAATATGTGCCCATTTTGGAGGTTTCAAAGAGGATATGAGATTTTGGGTCTTCTATCTTTATTATAGTGTACTTCATTTGATTTTTTGGGTGAAGTTTTTGCATAACACCCTTAACAGGTATCCTAGCCTTAGACTAATCCATATTGATTTCTCCTCTAACATATTTACAAAAGTTACATCCCAACAAAACTCCATATGAGGTTGGAACATCAGCCACTAGAACTATCATTTTGATCTTTTTCTTTGGAAATTTAGCAAATGCAAATTATGCATCCTTTATTTAGCCTATAAGAGGTAATTTTTTGGTTTCTATTGAAAAGAAATGAACATAAGTCTTTTTCAAGGTTAACCCCAAGGAAGTAGCCACCTTAGCAAGCATCATATTATCAAAATCACCTAAATCAATAACATAATTACTGAGCTTATAACCATTGACAAACAAGGAAATATAAAAAGGTCTTATTTTTCTAGAAATAGGTGTAGGATTTACAACCAAGTTATTTTGCTTTGATTTTAGCTTAGGGTAAATTGGTAAACTCTTAACTGAAGTTTGATCATAATTGATCCCTTTGATTTTTAAAAATTTTACCAATATTTCAAATTAATTAGGGTTTGATTGGAGGTACTCTACCTCTAACATTTGGATTTTAGTCTTCTTGGCATGATCAATGATATCAAAAACTAGATATGGGGCAACTGAGGAAGACAAAACATTTTCATTTACAAGTTTCAAGTTTTGGGCACTAGATCTAGATGTTGAAGGACAAGATGTAGAATTATGAGGAGTACTTACTTATTTATCCACCACCCTATCCTTTGGTTGAACTAACAAAGAAGTTCTGCTTTTGTCAATTGTAACCTCCTTTTGTGGTTCATCCTTAGATTTTTTTATCAACATTTTGTTGTTGATTTGGCTAACTTTGAGAATAGGTGAAAATGGCATAAGACTCTCCATGTGTATCTTCCTCTTGTTCAACTTATTCTTTGTCAAAGTTCATAAACTTGATATTGGAGTAGCTAGCTTCTCCCTCTTCATTTCTAGTGAAAAGAGTAACATCTTATTCTAGAATGTATTCCAATTTTGGAACACCATCATTTTTAAGTTCTAGCCAATCAACTATTGCATCATCCATAGGTGCCTCTAATGCAATCCTTACTTGTGTGGGGGAAGCTTATTTAGATTTTGATTCCTAGTAGCATTATTACAATAGTTCAGATATGTTTTCCTAGGAACATCTTTATATGAAGGAAAAGACATGCTTTGAGACATTTGTTTTTTAAGTGCAAGCAATTCATTTACTAACTTTTGAATCATGAGATCCATGGTGTTAGTAGAAGATAAAGTGGGGGAAGGATACCCTCTAGGATTGATTGAATTATTTCTCACATTTCTTGCTAGGATTAAATCATCTTCTACTTTGGTGGTTAAACTTTGAGTAGCATCAAGTTTAGCTAGACTTTCTCTTCATAAAATAATACTCACTTTTTATATTTGAGAATTGATGAAGAAGCACTTCAAATTCTTAGGTGTAGGCTGAGCAACCATCAAAATCCTATTCCTCAACTTATTAAACTTTTCCATGAACTTATACATAGGCTCATGTTCTTCCTTCTTCATTTATGTAAGCTGAGCCAACAAGGCATGAGCATCTTCTATAGGCTTGAACCTTGCCTCAAACTTAGTCTTAAACATATCCTAATTAATGATAGTACCAATTGAAAGATAATAGAACCAATCAATATCAATTCCTTAGAGTGTTTCTATAAACAACCTTATAGAAACATCTTCATGTTCTAGTCCAAGAACTCCACATGCAATGTAGAATGTAGTAATATGTTCATCTGGATGTTTCTTACCATCACCATAAAACTTACAAAAAAAATTATGTGAGCCATGAGGTAGTTTATGTGATGGTGGTGCCAAATTCAATGGACCAAATGCATTACCCCAAGGACCTTGATCTACCATCCTTTGTGGATTATATGTAGGTATTAAAAACCTTTGTAAAGGCAAAATAGGTAAAACTCTATGAACATTGGAAGCTTTTTGATCTTGTATTTATATTTGGAAAACTTCTTGTACGTTGAAGAGGTGATCTTACACATGCAAACAAAAGATCAAAGTTATTTTCTTGAAATAACTCAAATGTTGGATCAATGAGTCCCACTACCCTTCTACCATGAGTGTAGCTTTGTTTCACTAAAATGCAAAATTACTTAGAAAGAAAAGATATTAAATACAATAAAATAATTGCAAGTAATAAGGTGTTGGTCTTATATGAACCAAGTGAGTGTCAAACTTGGTTGAATGTCTGTTTCCCCAATGAAGTCACCAAAAAATATTTGGTGAATATTTTGTTAACAATGAAATTATAACAAAATGGTGATTTCAACAATAGTATGATGAGATAAATCTCTCCTCTAAGCAAGGGGAGGCTCCATTTTATTATTAACTAACACAATAATTTTATCATAGTGGGTGTTATCATATCATCCAATTCTCTTTTTTTTTTAAATTAATGTTTAATCAAAAACTTTCTTCCATTCTTTGTGATATACTTTGAAAATCTAAGATCACTTAATGAACCAAATATAATTGATATTCAGATTTGTTAGTCAAAGGATTAACAAGAATAATACTAACAGAGTAAACTTAAAAGATATAATAAAGTGTAGCCGAAAGTCTTCACCTTATTTATAAAAAAGATTAAAATTATCAATGAAGAATAACGGGTAGCCCAAAGTCTTCTCAATAATTCACTTTCAATGATGAATATAAACCTAATAATGATATTGTAGCTTAAAGACTTCAAAATCAACTTCTTGGAACCTTTCGATTTATGGAAATTCACACCATGTTTCAATTAATTATACAAGAAAATGTAATGGAAAAGACATAAGAACATCTCTAATACAACACAAATTTATTTCAACTCAAATATTGAAAGTTCACTTGCTTTTTCATAAATTGATTGACAAAATATTTACAATTTGAATTGAAAGTTTCAATATCACTTATCAATTTTGGTAGCACTTCGCTTCTATATAAATTGGTGATCATTTTTACAAAGAGCATCATCTTATTTATATAGAGGAGCTATGAAAAAAATAGGAAAAACATAAATACATTGACTTATTCATTTATAGAGTCCAATTTGACTAAGGACTATGCACTTATCTTACGTGCAAAATGTACCAAACAAAATTACACATGAAAATTTACAAAAACAAACTAAGTGTCCTTAGACACATGAATTTATTCTTTTTATTATTCTCTTAAAACTCCTCATATTTATTTAAGATAGCTTAGAATTCATTGTTATTTGGGCCAGATTTACTCTTGGAGATGGTAGGTACCCTTGTGATAAAATCTTCTAAGTCAACTAGAAAAGCCTTGCTCTTGTCCATGATTCTTTGTAGTTTATTCAAGATGAATTGAAATTCAATTAATTTATCGATGGAATCCAACATGAAAGAACCTATTTCAGTCTTTATTTGGAGCAAAGATGTAAATTCTTGAATAATAATCTCCATAGGAAGAATTTCTTGAGAATCATTTTTAACTTGATAGGGGAGTTTTATAACTCTTTCTACAAGATCTAACATATTATTATCAAACATATCTTTAGCTTATTTAATATCTTTAACTAGATTCTCGAGAACTTCTCTTTTAATCTTCATAGCTTCCTTGTATTTAATGAATATTTTTTTATTTGAAATGACCTTCTGCTCAACCAAAATATCTAGTTTAAATTTAATGAAGTTGAGTCCATGTATCAATATCTTTTTCAGTCAACTCCAAATCTTGAGTGAGTGTTTTAATTGTTTTCTAAATTTCTATTTTCATTTCACTCAATTTATTCAAAAATCCAATGGTAGAATACAACATTTGAGTACCTTGTGTTATTAATCTCTCAATCCAATAATTAACTACATGACCCTGAGATCCAATTTTTTTTACAAGTTAAATAGCTCTTTCAGTATTTTAATGCACAACAGGATCAATAGACTCAAAAGGTAGAGTGATTTTTAGTAAAATAGAAATCAACTCTTCCACTTGTATTTTGAGTTGATCTTTGACTTTCTTGTATTTATCATATCTTTTGATCAAGGAAGCCATTTTTGCTTGTAAATATTACTTTACACCTTGATGAGTTTGTTTTCTTAGATCTATCCATCCTACTACATATTCATATGCTTGAATATATTCAATGTTTCTATCTTTAAGAGGCACTGCAACTTTAACATACTTATGCCTAGATTCAAAAATTACCCTTGACATAGTTTTGGCCTTCTTTGTCATTTTAGGATTTACTAAGATAATTTGACCAAGATTAAAATCATCAGATAAAATAGCATGTTTCTTCCTCTTAGGTGTTTGAGAAATTAGCCATGGAAGAAGAGGAGATGAGTCTTCTTAATCAAAATAAACTAAGGATTGTGATGTTTTAGGAGGAACAATGGATTGTGAAGTGAGTAGAATGGTAGAGGTATCTAATATAGGAGTTGACACTGATGGAATAGTGGTTATTCTTGGTGGTTTTTAGGTTGGTATGAATTTTAAATTTGGGTTTCATGATATTTTTGACACTGGGGTAATATGAGCGTGAGTTATCATTTTAGTAGAAGATGTGGACATGAATATATATATATATATATATATATATATATATATATATATATATATATGAGTGAAGTATAGATTGGCTATAGATCCCAATGATTTTATAGGACTAGATAAACTAGACAAAAAATCAAAAACATGATCTAGAGTACCTTGGGAAGGGACTTAAAAGAGTGTGGCACTAAGAGAAGAATGTGGAACCGAAAGAGCAGTGTGAGAGGGAACAAAAAAAATTGGCACATATGTACTAATGGAAGGAACTATAGATAATGTCACCTGAGAAAATATAGATTGAGGGAATTTGACCACAAAATTTTTTAATTGTGTGGATTCAACTTGTAGAGACTGTTAAACTGGAGGTTGTAAATTTATTGATTGATATGGTGCCTCACTCACATCTAGTTTCTCTTGTGTCTCTATTTGAACACTTTTATCAACACTAGATTCTTTATATTTCTTCTTTCCTTTACTTACAAATACAAATCTTTGTTTATGAGTGGATGTGGAGGCCTCTTCTTTATTATTCATCCTCAATTCCTCACATTTCCTTATAGTGTCTTCATCATATTCTTTTTTTGACCCTGTCTTGAAATATTTTAATATAATACCTTTAGATTCCAACTAGACATTAGTTCTTGTATGGATGGGTTGAAATCTCTCTCTAATAGATGTGAATTATTTTATAGACCATTGGATTGAAGTAATAAGAGCATAATCAACTTGATTTTCTTCATATGAACGATCCAATATATTCTCATTGTTAGAGAGGTTAGTTGGAATGTTGACTAATTGTAGCTATTGAATTTTATCATTAGTAAGATGATTGTAATCAAGTATCCCTACATCTTCTTTAGTTCTGAATTCTACCCAAATATCCTCAATCTTGTGCACATGAACATAATTTCCTTTTAGATTTTCCTTCATCATTCCAATGCTTTAATTTCATTTGAATTATGCTTTATGTTCAAAATTATTAGGGGAACCAAAAAAATTGAGGCTCAATTATCAAGTTGATACATATAGAATTAGAGACCAATTATAATGCTTGATAACTTTGAGGAAGTCTAAATTTGTTTTTGTAAATCATTTATGATGTCATGCCTTTTGTCTTTAATTAGATCTTAAATAGGATGGTAAGGACACATTCAAGAGGTGTCGGTGCCAAGGCCAATCTTATTTCAAGTGTAAGGTTAGTAGGATTGTTAGGGGTAAAAATTAGTGTTAACCACCTCAAATAAACATTATTTAAGGTAACCTAGATGGAAATCCTAAACACATGGTTGAAAATCCAATAGATAATGTAGGTGTGTTGCAAGTAATTTTGGCATCCTTGAATAATCTTATAGATTGAATAGTATCCCAAGAAGACTATATATCACATCATTTTAGGCCCAATAAAGATCAAGGTGTAACAAATTTAATTAAAATAATGTCATTTTTTTCAAGTTAACTCTCTAGGAAATCAAGATAGAATGGTTATAGTCACACCCTTCTTGTATGACTTAATGAACAACCAACACCTTGTTTATCTAATGAATGCATTAGAGATGATAAAAAAGCTTGGGTTATATCCTTATAAATATACTTTAGATTATAACCCATGACCACTAGTGAAAAGGTTAGGTTCATTATTTCTCAATTGGATGTTAAATCAACTCTATGGAAAGAGAATATTAGCATGTAGAAAAGATAAATGGATGATAAAAAGACCTAGGAAGTATTATAATAGGATCTCAAGTTTAAAAACCTTTATGCTACCCACAAAGACAAAAAATAGGTTGGAATTTCAAATCCTTACGCAAGCCACCTCATTGGTGTTTGAGTATTAGGCTAAATTAATGGCTTTATTGTGTCATTCTCCTCATATGCATGACAAAGATATTAGGGTGTCTAAGTTCAAACTTGGACATAAAGACATAATTGAGTTTGATGTAAACCTATCAACATTATATGGGGTAGTATAATCAACCTAAAGGGATAAGGAGAAGGAAAATTATCATTTTAAATCCATATAGTAATTTAACAAAAAGAGAAGGCAAAATAACCTTGTAAACAAGAAAATTTTCAAGAAAATTTATATACCAATAAGAAAAATGTTTGAAACCAAGTAAAAACTCTAAAGTTCATTAAAATAGGAATGTAAATAAATTTTAGAACCAAAAAAGATGTGTTGGAATAATTGGTACACTAGCTACAAGGGAAAATAACATGCCTATTACTACCAAGGGACATGTTAGAGGTTGTTGGTCCCATGAGGGTGGTAATTATGAGTGGTAATTCCCTTTAAAAAAGGAGAAAACTTGGTGTTTTTATGAAACCTTAGAAAACAAGCGTACATATATGTAATCCACCTTACTAGAACTTAAAGGTAACTTACTAAACCAACAAAATTCAATTTTTTTGTATTCTAGTTATACTCGTAGTTTTATTTTGCCTATCATAATAAAATATCATATGTTTAAAATTGAAAAAATTAAATATAATTGGGAAATAGAGTTGGCCACATGATAATGATGTCAAATCATGGAAATGACTAGGTTGATTAGTTTTTATTTAAGGGGAATGGTCATAAATATGAATTTGTATGTGATACCCATAGTATCATATGATGTAATCCTAAGAATGGACTAGTTACAGTATTATGAAGTAAGGGTAAAATTATTCATCAAGAACATATATTTTTTGTATGATCAAAAACATGTTGTGGTACTTTAATGTACCAAAAGACTAGTTAATTTACATCTTATATTAGCTACGTAGCTAAAAAAAAAGTATCCAAAGAGGTTTGTTTGTTGTATAAAATCAGAATTGAAGAGTTGTACAAAGACATAAGACTAAATATTGATGATCATCCCTTATTTAAATAATTTCAAGATGTGTTTTAGGAATAATTAATAGTTATTCCTCTAGTCTAAGAATTTGAATTTCTAATGGCATTCTTATTGGTTTAGCTCCAACTTCTAATGCACCATATCATGTGAATACTACATATTTGTTGGATATTGAAAATTAGATCCAAGAATTACTAATAAATGGTGATTAAGTCCAATTATATCACCTTGGGGATCACCAATATTGTTTGTAAATAAAAAGGATAGAACCTTACATTTTTCCATCTATTATCAGACACTTAGAAAGGTTATCATTAATAATTGATACTTGTTGGTCCATATAGATGTTCTCTTTGATCAAATTAAGGGATCAATATTTCTTTCCAAGATTGATTTATGGTTTGGATACCATAATATTTTTATTAAGGATAAATGCATCCATTGTCAGGAACCTAGAACAATAAACATGCTCTGATACCACTTGTCAGGATCTTGCTCCACTAATAAAGCACATATGATTACTTCTTGTATTAGCAACTAAACACAAAATTTAACCAGAATCAATAAGTAACTAGAAATATGAAACAACACAGGAATATGAGAGACAATACACAATTGTATTAATAATCACTCAGAAGAATATACAATAAAGAAGATGCCACTTCTTCTTCCACCTCAAAGGTTTGCCACACCTCAAGACCTTCTTCCCTCTCTCTCTCAATCCCAAAAATCAACCCCAATATAGAATTGATGTTCACCTCTCCAACCAGTCAGTAACACGCTACCAGTACGTCAAGTACACAACCATACTCCAAGTAGATCTCCTGCTCTCTGCTGCTACTTGCAAATCACTAGACCTTACTCACCATTGTAGATCTCCAAAAGAAGCCATGCTCACCTATTGACTAAGATCATACAAATATGAAGAACCCTTCTGATTCTCCAATCCAGCACCCACACTTGGTACTATGGCACTAGGAGGAACACACCATTACTCTCTTCTCTCAGAAGGAGCTTATTTTCTCTCTTACTCTCTAGCTACAAGTTTACAATATAGCCCATGAGTCCATATATAGATCTCATGCTTACAATAATTATACTATCCTAATTACAATAATTAGACACGTAACTCAAGACTATAATTAGCCTTTACATGAAAACTCTCAATTCAACAAACTAACTGTCCGTGCAATGAACAATTCTGGAACTACCACAGGTGACCAACATCGGTCCCTGTCTGCCTAGAGGTGATCAACATCAGCTGACCTTCTACCGATGTGGGTTGTCTTCAACTCACACCTGCCAATGTTGGTTTCCTTCTGCACTACAATCTGCCAACACCAGTCTCCCTGGAACTCAGCAACCTCCTCCATGTTTGCACTAGTTGAAGCTTTTAGCTCCACATCCTAACAATCTCCCACTTGGAGATAAACAACTACAACTATACCTATACCTATACACCATCTAATTTTATTCTCTGGCTTGTATCCCTCTTTAAGCTTAATCTTGAAGACCAACCACCACACACCTTGTGATGCTCTACCTGTCATCCAAATCTCTTGCCACATCCACATCTATGAACCCCTGTAGAAAAGAACTTGACCCTGCATAGCATGTGCACCTACTACTAGTCCCTCTAAGAATCCACTAAACTGCCCTCCAGTACTTCTTTCTCGAATTGGCTCCAAACTTTTTGACAACTCCCACTACTTGGAAAAACTCATGTCTACACTAGACCTCATGTGATTTCGAACCCTGTTCTAAGCTCTGCTTGAACTGTTCAGTCCTTGGTATGCTTTCTGATTCTACATCTTGCATCATGAACCTTGCCAACACCATCTTCACATCAGCTCCTACTCGAGATAAAATCTCCATGTCTCTTATGCCAAAGAATTTCATTGCTCCAAATTCTTCATGACACACCTCTAAACTAACCTTACCCTTAGCTCAGTAAAACCCTGTATCTCTAAACCTATAACTAGTATACCATTCACATACAATAACTGGATAATGTCACAGCTCATCATCCACCTAGTAAGACAAAACCACAATAGCTACACTGACATTGACTGAAGCCATGCTTAGTCATCCACCTATCAAAACCTGTACCACTATCCTACAGCAACCTCAAGACCATATGCCTTAGCCTTCTATCTCATGTGTCCATCCACTCTCTTCTCTAATATGGGAATCCATCCCTCATCCAGTGCTTACTTTTAGCTGACAACTCTACCAAAAAATACCTATTTAGTTCTTCCCCAAGGACTCACTCCTCATCCATGCCAAGCTCCCACTATTTCTAGATTCTACCTGCATTGCCTCTTTATGTCTTCCTAGTTCTTGACCATCAATAAACAATATAGAGAAGGTGAACAATGAATATGAGGTTCACTTACCCTTTTTGACCTCCATATGGGTGTTTGAGACTTGTTGACAGCTTGTTGTCCACCCACCATCTATTCCAGTGACTGATCTCGACCATCTCCCAGTCTGCAACCAACCGATATCGGTTCCCTGCGCTGACCCTGACTGGTGATGTCAATTTCATGACCGATGTTGATATCCCTTCTATTGACATCAGTTCCTTCATGACCGACATCGGTCTTCCTACTGCTGACATTGGTTACTGTCTGACCGATGCCGGTACCTATGTTCACCTGTGAGTGATAACTTTTTACTCATGAGCTCTCCATGGATCAAAACCCTATTCAAATCAACATATCCCTACTCAAAATAATTTAGTCCACTCCGCTGATCTCTGTCTGTCATCTCCTCCATGAACACCAAGGCTTTCCAATTCTTTAGCTTATCAAAAACATCTGTCTTCCACTTAAGAACATGCATTCCCATCCTACATATGTGACCAAGCCTATAAAGCCACATCTCTATAACAAAAGGTGAATCAGTAATATAGGTAGATAGATAAAGGATACCTACTTTCTTACCACCATCTAATTCAAGTGTATCCACTGTGAGAGTTATAGTACATCTCCCATCACCTAAATTTCTTGAAGAAATTAGACTCATCTCCAAGACTGGTACCTGCATGACTTCCTTCACCACCTGTGTGTTAATTCCCTGCAATTTTAGCTTCACTTCTCCTTCATCAATCATTCGACAAGACTCTCCAACCCCTAAATAAATCTCTCTAAAGACATGCCCATGAAAAGATGCTCTATTTTGGGTTGCATAGAAAGAGGCAAAATAATCTATAAACAAAGATTCTACTTTATCCAGAGCAACCTGTGCAACATTACCTGCAACATCTGCTTCTACATGCTGATCTTCTACCGACCAACAATCTATTTTTCCCTGCTCTTTCTTTCCATCAATCAGACCATTCGTGCTATTTAGTTTCTCCACTCGTAGCTTAATTTCTTCTGCCATTGCTATACTCCCACTCAATCTAAAACCCCTGTGAGTGACTTGTAATCAAAAACATTACCAGATCTAAAACCACCTGTTAGTCAACCCAACCAAAATATCTAATACCAATTGATGGTATCAGCTCTTGAACCTACAACCAGGCTCTGATACCACGTGTCAAGAACCTAAAACAATAAACATGCTCTGATACCACTTGTCAGGATCTTGCTCCACCAATAGAGCACATATGATTACTTCTTGTATTAGCAACTAAACACAAAATTTAACTAGAATCAATAAGTAACTAGAAATATGAAACAACATAGGAATATGAGAGACAATACACAATTGTATTAATAATCACTCAGAAGAATATACAATAAAGAAGATGCCACTTCTTCCACCTCAAAGGTTTGCCACACCTCAAGACCTTCTTCCCTCTCTCTCTCTCAGTCCCAACAATCAACCCCAATATAGAATTGATGTTCACCTCTCCAACCAGTCAGTAACACGCTGCCAGTACATCAAGTACACAACCATACTCCAAGTAGATCTCCTGTTCTCTACTACTACCTGCAAATCACTAGACCTTACTCACCATTGTAGATCTCCAAAAGAAGCCATGCTCACCTGTTGACTAAGATCATACAAATACGAAGAACCCTGCTGATTCTCCAATCCAGCACCCACACTTGGTACTGTGGCACTAGGAGGAACACACCATTACTCTCTTCTCTCAGAAGGAGCTTATTTTCTCTCTTACTCTCTAGCTACAAGTTTACAATACAGCCCATGAGTCCATATATAGATCTCATGCTTACAATAATTAGACTATCCTAATTACAATAATTAGACACGTAACTCAAGACTATAATTAGCCTTTACATGTAAACTCTCAGTTCAACGAACTAACTGTTCGTGCAATGAATAGTTTTGGAACTGCCATAGGTGACCGACATCAGTCCCTATCTGCCTGGACGTGACCGACGTTGGCCAACCTCTTGTCAATGTTGGTTGTCTTCAGCTCACACCTGCCGATGTCAGTTTCCTTTTGCACTGCAATCTGCCAACACCGGTCTCCCTGGTACTCAACAACCTCCTCCATGTTTGCACCAGTTGAAGCTTTTAGCTCCACATCCTAACATCCATAAGATAACTTTCATATTTATTTATAAGCACTATGAGTTCACAATGTAGTCCTTTGAGTTAACAAATACACCTGTAACATTAATGAATCTTATGAAAAAATAATTTAGATATTGTTTAGACTAGTTTTTGTTAGTTTTTTATGATGATATCATGGTTTATTTAAATAATGTGAAAGAGTATGAGAAGCAACTACATCTTGTGTTAAAACAATTACATAAAGACAAAATTTATGGGAAGTTGGCCAAATGAATATTCTTTCAAGATAATATTCACTACTTGGGTCATGTGATCTTGAAATATGGTTTGTTGATAAATCCAAAAAATATTAAATACATCATGGAATGGCCTATTAAAAATAATGTACATCAATTTAAAAGCTTTATATGGTTGGTTGGGTACTACAAAAGGTTCGTATAGAACTTTTCCAAGGTTTCAAACCTAATAAATTCCATATAATGAAAAGGTAAAAAGTATATCAATACTAAGAAGTGTTAGTCATACTTTAACAAGGTAAAATTCTTTTTAAATATAGAAACTATGTTGCTAATTCCTAATCCAAATTGAGAGTTTTTAGTATGGGTTAATTCTTATAAGCTTTGGTTAGGTAGAGTAATTTATTAGAATGGATATGTGGTGGATTATGAGTCAATAAAATCTTTAAAATCATGAGGTAAAATACCCCATGCATGATTTGAAACTTGATTAATTTGATCATGCATTAAAAATGTGGCATCACTACCTACTCAATAAGCAGTTTGTGATCATGTCATATCACTAAGGTCTTACTCATATATTTTCTCAATATATCTTGAATTTTAGGTAATAAAGGTGTTTGAGTATGTTAGTGATTAACATGTTGACATTAAGTATGTAAAAGGAAAATAAAATAGATTGGTTAATGAACTCAATAGATGAGCTTATATTTCTTCCCTTTCTTGAACCATGTCTAAATCTAGGTATTTAGTCCTTGAAAATAACTCAACGAAACAATTTATGTGAAAATTCAATCTAAAAAAGTAATTAATATCAAGGAAGGTAAAAATTTTAACTTTTCATTTGACATTTATGGCCTCCTAAGGTTCCAAGGTAGAATTTATGTGCCTGTAACTAATGACTTAAGGTTGAAAGTGTTGAATCAATTTCATAACACACTTATTGTGTGATTCAAGTGTAACTAAGATGATTCATTAAATAAAACTCTTATAATTTTTATAAAATATGAATAAATATGTTTTTGATTTCATGTAAAAGTTCTTGTAATGTTAACCTATCAAATCTAAGCATATCAATCCAGATGGAAAATTATATCGACATGATATTCTTAGAAATAAATCAATGGTTGTGTCCATAGACTTTTTTTAGAGATACCTAAGTCCATGAATCATCATGATAAAATTATAGTCATGGTTTATAATATTAAAAAAGTGGCACTCTTTATCCATAGAAATATGAAAGATAATGCTCTTTTACTTTTAAAAAAAATTGTATATGAGATTGCAAGAATTCACAGTATGCTAAAAGTGATAGTGTTAGATCATGATATTTTTTTCAAATCTCATTTTTGGTAGACATTGACTATTGTATTTGTTAAAAATTTGAATTTTAATTCTAAATACCATTCATAAATAGATGATCAAATAGAGCATGTTGACCAATTGGTAGAATATATGTTACATATGTATGAAATGGATCAGCCTAATAAGTGAGAAGATTAATTTTCATTAGTTGAATCTAGATAAAATAACACATACAATTCTACAATGAAATGGAATAATTTGAAGCACTCTATGGTATAAATTTCAAAACTCCTTTAGGCTGGGATTGATTAGACAACAAATTCAATCTCAAACCTGAAGTTTTAAAAGACTTTACCACTCAGATTTTAAATCATAAGATAAAATCTAAAGGCAACCTCAAATAAGTAAAAGAACTATGCCGATCTCAAGTGAACTAAAGACAAATTTCAGATTCATGATAAATTTTTTATGAGAGTTTGTACTATAAAAATCTCTCTTAAATTTGTAAAAATAACAAATTTAGATCCAATATTCATTGGGACTTTTTACTAGTTTAATTAATCAAACCATTGGCCTATAAGTTAAGCTTTCCCATTTTATTTCAAATATTCAGTATGTGTTTCATAGTTATGTTCTTAATAATTATATTTCTAACATTTAACATATAATCAATTGGAATTTTTAGGTGGAAGATGATGGTATTTTACAACTGGAACTAGTTTGTGTGTTGAATCAGTTTAGTATTAGATTAAAAAATAAATAAATTCAGTAGGTATTGTTCCATTTAGATCCCATGAGTTAGATTATTGATAAGTGGGAAAATGAAAACCTCATGCATATCACATATCCTCACCTATTTGAATGGATCACTAGGTCAGTGTCATTTTATTAGTGGAAGGATGTAATATCCACATTCTAGGAAATTGTGTTTTTCATTATACTTCCCATTTTGATTCTTTCATTCACCATTTCTTCCTAGAAGGTAGGATAAAATAGTTAAATAAATGAATAATGAGATTTGTATTATTCAAGAAAACTCTTAGGATTTAAATAATTGATATTAAATGATGTTAAAATTTGTTTATGATATTTAGTTAGCAAATATTGATGATTGATATTAATTTAGTTAACTATTTTTCTAATCTATGAAAATACCTTGTAGGGTTATCCTTATGAGTTTTTTGTTGGAAAAATTCTATTTAAATTACAAATGAGATATGAGTTATATTTGTGGCACATACAAATCATTTCATAAAATTATGTTAAAGTGACACAATTTCTTAATATTTTATTAATCCAAGAAATAAATGACCATCCTAACGTACAAATTTTCGTTATGAGAATTTGAAATTATTTTGTTAATATTAAAACCTTTGAAGAATGTAATTTATATCCATAGTTTATTTCAAATATAAAATATGATTGAAATGTGCATAGAAATAGGTCTAGATCAAACCATTTATTGTAAATTTTTTAAGTAATAATAAAGTGGTTGAACCACCTAATAGATAAGCCCCCACCACATAGACCATGACACTTATGCATTGGTTTTGAAAACCTTGTAAAATACCCTAACACATTAGGTCCATTTAAATTATTCCATTATGCATACTAACAAGCCACTTTAACCTTGGAACCCAACTCAAGTCAAATTAGGGAGAATGTTCTAAGTTATGGAAATGTAGCTATGTCGTTGACTTTGGAAAACATTATTGTTTGTTGATGAGCATCATGAAGGATCAGAAACCTTGTAATTTTTTTTGGAGATCATTTGGACTTAAATTTTATTCCATACTTACATTAATACTATCAATATATACATGCAAATAACAAGGTAAATTAAAATATTATATTTTGTTTTGTTTTCCATGAATATATGAGGTTATTTTTTTGTGCATACTACTCCATGGAAGTTGTTTTTTTATTTCATTGTGGATAAATTATATGAACTAATTTGGTGTTTTACGATTGAATCATTGCATAAATTTAGGATTGAAATTTAGCCCAGGGTTTGCCATAAAACCCTAGCCATACCTAGCTATGTGTATAATTTTTTAATGGATTTTTAGTTTTTAGAAAATAATAACTAGTTGTAGATTTTTTTGAGTGGTTATTATGGAGCTACATGTTTTTTTTCCATAAGATGGACTCTTGATTTTCATAAAATGGCTAGCTATAATTATCAATTTTGGTTTTGTGCTAAATTTATTTTGGATGGAGTATTTTCATCTCTCTATATTATTAGTTATGTGTTATGATAGTTGGTAAAATAAAATCATAGCTTCCTAGATGCAATTTAGATTATTTTAAAGGTTAAATCATTACATAGAACTTTAAAATTATTCATTTTATTTTAATATCTCAACTCCATTGATCATTATGACCATTCAATGTCATTAGGGTTGATGTACCATATTTAAAATCATTTTTAAAACTTACAACGATAGGTTATTTGCATCAAATTAGTGTATGTACATTTTGTATCAAATTAGTGGTTGTGCATAGATTATGTTACCTTGGAAGAATGGCTTTCATTTTATAATTATTTATTATTAAAAGGATGCGGTATCTTTGTGGATGGTGAAAAAAATGGATTGAATATTATGAATATTTAAAATACATTTAATGTTTGTATTTAGCATTGGTTGGATGCTTGAATATATATGTACAATTATATCTTACTTCATGGTATTTAAGCCAGAATGGTTGTAGTTTGCCTTGTTGAGGAAAAAATATCGAAGAAGCCTTATAACTAGTTTCTTATCCATTATTTAAGTGTATTAAAATTAGGTTTGAATTTTATTGTGAATTATTAACTTTGTGTAAATTTGAAATTTCATTATGAATATTTTAATTTACAAAACAAAATGTTAGAAGATTGTATGTGTTTTCCTTAATCTATAGCATTACCTCCTAAAATACTATGGCTATTATAGTCTTTTCCAAATTAGATATTAATGTTTGATTTTTCATGGTATTATTTATAATTTCAAGTTCTTAAGATTAAATATCATTCTTCCATTATCTAAACTAAAACATGATAATAATTTGGCTCAATGATATGGTATGCAAAACTTACATATCATGTGTATTATCATGCCTGTGAGAATTTTCATTAACTAAATGTTTGTTAAGAATGATTGGAATTAAATTTTTTTATCAATTTATGTTGATTTGATATTCAATATATACCTATTATATACTATGATGTAAATTGTGCCTATATTGCTTTGTGTTAAATTAGGTGCATTATTTTTATGATGGTATATTTTAATACATGTGGCTTACTTCCAATTTTAGCATTATTATGGTAATTTGGTTGTTTCATGTATGACATGAAACATATAAATTAAGTGTAATTAGAATTAAGTATAAGTTATTCTAATGTTATCCATTTGACCATAAATTGATCCTTTCATGATATTCTCTTGAATGGGTACTATATCATAATTATTTATCTAATATGGCTAATGGGTAATAAGAGTCTATAATGACTGATTTATATCACCATATATAAATTTGAAGAGTAACTTTCACATGTGAAATAGTCATGTAGGAAACATTAGTTGTTTTATTAATTTGACAACTGATGTAAATTATGATCTATGAATACTTAGATCATTTAATTTCTTAATTTAACTGATGCTATAATTAATGCATCTATAATGTTCATTACATTTATCAAAATATTTCATTACTTAAATTCATGCAAGATTTTTATCTAGATGATTTTGCAGTTAGATTATGAGAGCTTGACCTCTTTATTTTCAACCTCTTCATCTAGGAAATCATGATGAGAGTGTGTAAAGTGATTTTATGAGCACTATTTAATGGGGTTTTAACACATTTGTTGAGGTAAAGGGGTGTTTAATAAAGGAGATTGGTTATCAAAATTATATTTAATTATGTGACATAGAATTAAATTGAGCCTTAGTCCTAGTTAATGGTATTTATGGTAGACATGAGGCATATGCAAAGGTTTCTTTGGTAGGGGTTTGTCTCTACACTTCAGTTTGTGAGACCAATAGTTAGATAGAAATCAATTTTTACTGCTCACTTGTTTTTTGTTCAAATTTCAAAGCTATATGACTGTGTATAGTTTTTAGAAGGCTTAAAAAGTATAGTTTTAGTTATCATATGATGATAATGTATTTATGACTCTATGATTGCTTGTAATAGTATGTTTTTATGAGGCTAAATTTTTATATGCAACTAGATTGTGTTGAGGAATATGTAAATGGGACCATGTTTTATTCACATTTTATGTGCATTATTTTTCAAGATACTAGTATTTAGTTTAATGATAGTTATTATGCCAAGTTTTAATTTTTTGAATTAATTACATGGTAAATTATAAATAATTGAATGTTTTAATGTTTCAATTTTTTAATTCATAAATAATATATTTAATGTAATCATATAACCATACATATTCTATGAGAGAGGTTCATTTAAGCAAAAAGATGAAACCTATGAACCATGCAGTATTTTTTTTTGATTTATAAGTTTTTCAATGCTCAACATCCTTTTCCATAATTTATGATTGGGAGAAAGAAAAAATAAAAATATTTGGGTTATGTGTAGGGAAAAAAAGAAGAAAAATATGGGTTCTGGGTAGGAGTTACCCAAAAGGAATTTAAGTAGTGGAAAACCAATTCCTAGAAACAACAATGGAGAAGATGAGGCTTTGAAGGATGATTAGTTGCAAGGGAAAATGCCATTATTAATATTTATGAGATCAATAATAATGTGGAAATTATTGAGTCCATAAATCTAAAAGGGAAGAATGTGGGTATTTAGAATGATCAATAGAACAGGGGAGAAAATGAAAACAAGGAAGCAACAGTTCAGGCTGAGAATCAAAATTTTGCAATTCATAGGGTAGGTAGGTTTGTTGAAGGTAGTTATAAGAAGAAAAATAATTTTTAGGGGATGAAATAGGAGATTCTTCAAAGAACTTAGGTAAAGTTAGATTTTGATTCTTTTAAGGACATTTCCAAGCATCAGGATAAATTTTAAATTCTAGAGGATGAGATTAATTTGCATAAGGATTTCATGAGATGGTTTATGAAAGATAATTTTAGACTTAAACAAGAAGTGAGTACTCTTAATAAGCAATATGGATTATATTACTCATGGGAAAAAGAGATTGAGATGTTTTCACACATTGAAACTTTAAAAGAAAGAAATTGTAGACTAGAAAATGAAAATAAAGAACTCAAACAAAAGTTGAATTTATTGGTTACTTTTAGTAAGGTGATAATTCATAATGCTATGCAAAGTATGGAGGGTTTGGCTAAAATTTTCAACAATACAATTTATCAAGGCAATGATACTATACCCAAGAAAAAGATTAAGGGTGAGGCTTCATCTTCTACTTAGGAGGGTCTGGTTAGTGGAATAGAAATCAATTTCCAAAGTATGATCAATGAATAGACATATACATATGATGATTGGAAGAATAATCATTGACTATAATCGTGTGTTGTGATTCTATTGTGTATGTGATATTTATTTTCTATTTTTGGTTGATGTTCCATTTTATTGGTACTTTATTTATGGTCTTTAGCCATTGGTTTTGTTGTCACTTTGGTGATTTTTTTGTAATGGGTAGAGTCCCTTTCAAAACTCACTTTTACCTTCAATAAAAATAACTTTGAGGAGGACCTTAATGTGGGGAATAAGTCAAATGGGTCCAAATTGTAAAAAAAAATAACCATAAACTTAAATTTCACTTTGATAAATCTATAAACTAATAATCCATTTTTGCCTAATTTATCAAATTGCCATGTTAGTAATTTATCATAATAAAATATGAGTTAATGAACTTAAGCAATTATAATAATAACCCAGTTATAAAGTTTCATAATATCAAAGGGAATTATGTTAATTATATTAATAAATGATGATGGGACTTTCTAAGCCCAATGACATAATTTTAAGGATAGATTCTCTAATAAGAGTAGGATATAATGACTCTGAGATCCTTCATCAAGCTCAAGAGCATTTATTCACTGATTCCTTGATTAGAGAGTGTTAGACCCCATTGAGCTAGCCAAAATTTACACTATTTTTTCATAAGTAATTATTGTTAATATTATCCACACCTATCTATTTATAAATTGACAACTAAATGAATCAAAATTAAGAAAAGATAAAATATCATTAACCCATTGGCTAAATCAAATCTATTTAGTACTCAAGCAATTAACTAGTCTATAAGCTAAATAACTATCAATAAAGTACAATAGAATGAATAGGTAAATCAACTACTGATATAATCCATAAATTAGTCATAAATGTGCTTACAACCACATTTTTTATATTTTTAGATTAATATACAAATTACACAGTAACTTCTATGTTAAATATTTATCAAGAATAAGATACAATATATTACAAGATGAAGTATACAATACAATGAGTACATTAGTAATAATGAGCCATTCAAAATAGCTACATGATCCAAAATATTGCTTGAATATAATCCCATTTTGTTGAATCAATTGATAAAGGGTGAGCATCATCTGATTGCTTTAACTCCAACCATAGACTAGTGGTCTCCCACACATCTCCCAATTGTGAGTGGCCCTACCCTTCATGGAGGGTCAAATAAGAACAATGCAAATATCAAAAAATAACCAAAACACATGTGTGTATTAACTCTATTACATGTAATAATCAAATAGACCATGGAATCCATTCCTCTATCTAAATGATATAAGCAATCAAATGTAAACTATAAGTACACTAAAATGATAATATCTCATCTATAACATTACTTTGGCCAAAATTTTCATTATATAATTTAGATTCAAGAATCTAATTCAAATTCATTCATATATAACTCTATATTATTGAATCATGAATCAACACAATATCATGAGGTAGGTATATGAGTTACCCACTACCATACTCATATATGTATCTCATTTTATCCAATAATAGTCTACACATAAGGATTCAAAAGAAAAAAAGAGTAATAACCATGTAATAATAATCGATTAAAACAATCATGGATCAAGAACCAATTGATTCTAATCACTTAACATTAAGATGGCATCATATATTTATCAATGCACTTGATTTCATAATAGATATGTTTATTAGACTAGAACAAGAATAAAGTTGTTATATGTCTTTATTTCTAACATATTTTCTATCATAACTCTCATTAATGTAATTATATACAACTGATACCAAT